>CM072512.1:87138946-87316446 GCA_036898135.1 Oncomelania hupensis
CCGTTAGTGCTGGGCAAATGACGCTTTTGGTGACATCGATATTACACCACAGATCTGGTAGAAAGAGTCCTTGTTTTCAAACTGGAAGTACACTTTGATAATCTAATGATGGAAAAGAGAATTTGATAAAACTAATGGTATGAAAATTGTGCCGACAAGTGCACAGCATATTGAAAATGTATTTCATTTATATTATTTATATCATTTCCCTGCTCAGTCACTTCTGCCATTAAGTGCTCCCAACCAAGAAGTAACGTTACTATTAACCAGTCAAGAACCCCACCGCCGTAACTCATTTGGTAGAGCGTTCGCCTGGCACACCGATGACCCAGGTTCGAATCCCGTGGTGGGCGATGTAAAATGTGGCCATTTTCATTGTCCATTTTAGCAGTATGATTGCTTTAGTGGTTCAGCGTTGATGCAGGTCCCTACCCCTCTTTCCCTGGGATGGTTATCCCCGTCTGCCATATCGCCAATGGTGGGTGTAGACGTTAAACCTCATTGTTCATTCAACCAGTCAAGCTGCTTTCATCCAACACGCACAATAAATTCTTCTTTTGACTTACATTTCCCTAATTCGTGACATTGAAGTGTAGAGGGGATGAAGTCTTACAGGTAGCGGAAAAAAGTTGTTGAGAAGTTTAGAATAGTTTACATGAACATTGCTATTTCACCATTGTAATACCATCATTATAATTATGATTGCCTATATATTTGAAAATCATTGCTTTGCCCATCTTGGAAGAACTAAAGGAGGTCATGTACCTAGTCCATACTAATGTAGAGTGCAGAAACGGACTCAACCATAAAAAGGTCAGAGACCTTGCTGTTATTTTTGAGTATGCCACGTACAGTACAATGAAAGTAGTCAGATCATGGTTGTCGGATAGAAATGTGGAACAGCCATCATCAACTGTCTATTCATGATAGTATATGTAACAGTAACACAGGCACACATATTTAGGTAGGCTATATTATTTTTGTAAAGGAACGGAAACGCTGAAATTAGAATGTTAAACTATTATTTACCTGTTTACTGAGGGGCGCTGAGAGAGAGAGAGAGAGAGAGAGAGAGAGAGAGAGAGAGAGAGAGAGAGAGAGAGAGAAAGAGAGAGAGAGAGAGAGAGAGAGATGGCCTCTCAATAAATTGTCATTTACTTGAGTTAAAGAATAAAATAAGAAACAATACAAATATTTTGGGATCTAAGTAATCTCGAGAGGATGTCAATGTAGTCTGAAAGAGCTTGGATACTTAGAGTGGCTTGTCCTTGCACAGCTTATTAGGTCGTGCAGTCCCTAAAATTTAAATTGACGTAGTTACAAACTAATAAAAAATCAGTTATTTTAAAGCATTGCTGTTATAACCAGTGCTCAGGGAGTTTTAAAGGATTGCAGACCTTTTACTGTTGTTATTATTTATTACTACTTAACGTTTTTAAAATGTAATGCCAAAGATACATCTATTTTTTTAGCTTTGCATAAAAACAATAATTATTTAAACAAAATATAATACTGGAATTTTTTCAACAAAATAAGATTGTGGTATTATTTACCTGATACAGATACAAAATGATGTTTTTAGTCTCAGATAGCCTCTTATACTCACAGAGATATTTTGGAAATACAAATCTGTCAGCTTTGTAAGACAAACCTTCATCGTTGTCTTTAAAAGTGCTAATTTTCGTAGGCCTTGTTTTTTTATTATATATTTGTTTGTTTGTTTGTTTGTTTTTATACAGAATCAAAATAAAAACGTGGAATAATTGACCACTCCTTGAACTGTCTGCAAGCCATTTTAGTCAGGTCAGTGGCAGTGGCTTGTAGAGAGTGTCGTGGAACTAGTAGCCGGCAAACCGGTTTACTATCAACACGCTTCACCGCCTTTCAAGGCAACAATTTTTATGTATCTCTTACGAGGGATAATTGAAAATAATAGTTCAAGTTTGGCCGTGTTTTCAAGGTCGTGGCCGAGAGGCGGGAGTCAAATACTCTGCTCGGTTGCAAGTGGTGCACAACAACCGGGAACAGGATGATGCTGTACCGTAGTAACTGTTGAAGGCAATTTTACACTGTTAAGTCAGTGAATGGAGACTGACTGGACGTAGTTATTGACGGTTTCAGACATACCTGTTTCGAACTGGGAAACCATGGGGACATGGTGCAATTTGAGCGGTGGGATTTGTGGCGGAATGGGAAGCGGCTGGTTCAAGCTTGGGAGGGATTGTCTACCTTCTACTTGTTGGTTAGTCTAGCCTTGGGTGGCTCCTGCTATGCAGAAGCCTTTGGTGTGGCCATTGGACAAGGACGCAGGACAAGGCGACTGGACATATGTTGTCGCCGGCTGACCATTCATCATCTGTTTTGGTTGTAAGCTGGACTACATTGTCGGCAGGCATTTTATGTAGGTTGGTGGCAGTGACTTGTAGAGTGTGTCGTGGCACTAGTAGCCAGCAAACCGGTTTACTATCAACTCGCTTCACCGCCTTGCAGGGCAAATATTTTTATGTCCCTCTTGCGAGAAATAAATGAAAATAATATTTCGGGTCGGGCCGTGTTCTCAAGGACGTGGCCGAGAGGCAGGAGTCAAATATTCCACTTAGATACATATATATCTTGACAAGCTTATGAGTAATGATGTCGACAACCCTGAGCCAAATGCATTATTATTAATAACCTACGTATTTATCGAACCTTGACCTGTCGACACGCCACGAACCCAGACAGAGTCAATAATTCCAGTCACGCATGAATATTTATACCAACACATAGAACAGATAGGTATATAACTAACCCCCTTAGGCTTTATACGTTCGAGGAAAATAAGATAAAAATCATGCATTGTGTTTAATGTGTATTGAATAAATAATGATTTGTTGCTGTCTGCCGTTGCTGTTAATGAACACTAACACTTGGTAAAGGTTGTGTTACTAAACCCTACAATTTTGCGTTTTGCTTTAAATTAAGGTTTTATGATTTTTTTAAAATAAATTTCTTCTTTAAAAAAAAAACGTCCCGTAACCGATCGAATAGTCCTCGGAGGACATGAGTAACGACGTTGGCGCCGACAGTCTTGTCCACCTCCGGTAGTCCTCACCTTCCTCTGACCAGTGCTGATATCGATCATCATAAATATTTATTAAACGGTTCAATGTCTTTCTTAATTCCCTTTGTATATTACTGATGTAAACTTGAGAAAAAATTAATATATTATTATAATCATTTGATCACTTATTCATGCAGTCATCCTTAAGCCTCTCATGTGGATCATATTACTTCATTGGTATGATGATGACAGTTCACAAAAACGTTGAAATAAAATCATTCATAACGATGCAGTCGTTCAATCCGTCCATAAAATTAATCAGTCATTTCCTTAAATTCTGTTTTCAGTGTATTTTAGTTTGCAAGATCAATCATTCAAGAGATTAATCGCCGTTGAACCTAATCAATAAATGTAAAGCATAATTGCTTAGTGGTGATGCATGTACACGTGTCGTGCGTTTTTCTCTTCAGTATTAAATGTCATTAGAGTGCACGTGGCTTCTTCCCAGCTTTTCTTCCCCACCCATCCTCTCCTCCGTGCCATCCCTTACCCCAATGCTCTCCTCCCAATCCTATCCTATCCTATCCCGAAACTCGAAGGTCGTTGCGGCACCACAGATGATCGTTTAACCAGCGTACTCCATCTTTCTCTGTCCTCAGCAAACCTCAAGGCTTCGCTCAGTGTCAAGCCAGTCCATTCTTGAATGTGGTCCTCCCACCTCTTTTTCTGACTCCCTTTTCTTCTGCCTCCTTGCAGAATGGTCTTTGGAAGTCCTGGTGACGTGTCAAAACCATCGGAGTTTTGTTTCTTCACCACTGTTTGTGTGAAGGTCTGTCGGACTTCGTCGTTGGTTATGTGCTGGGTAAGGGGAATGCCCAGAAGTCTTTGGTAGCACCTCATCTCCATGCTCCTCCCGTGGAGGTGGCAGGGGTTTCAGTATAAATAGTATCCCCACTTTTTGGAAATGTAGTGCTTTAAATTCCCACTGTCGCTGTCTTTCTCCTTTGTTCTTTCTCATTTCTACTCTGTTCTATCAATCTAGTATACTATCTTCTTCTTCGCTAGACCAGTCACCTACCTTTTGTCGTGAAAACTCTTCCGAGACAAAACTCCTCATTTGTGTGCGAGGGCTGTTGGATCAGCTTGGGAATATTGGACGCTTGCTGCCAGGTGGTCACTGGGGCTTCCTATGTTGTTATTATTTGGCAATGTAGGCATTTTATATGTATGTGTTTTGTTGATATTTTATAATGATGTTTGTATTCTATTTTGTTTTTGTAAACGGGGGTTCAATAAATTAGAGTATAGCCTCAGCGTCCCTGCGTGGGATGTCTTTATTGTAAAGTGACCGGCTGGTGGATTGCCTTCAGTGTTACCACTGGGGTTGTTTCGGCAGATCTTTTATGCGGATTAGGAGTGAGTCTTCTTTCAGCGAAGTTGCGGTCTTGATTCGGCTCTTCGCAGTCCGCTGGACCCTGTAAGCAATGAATAACTAGCTAACTAACTAACTAACTCCATGCTTTGAATTTGTATGTTTTTCCTTGCAGGTCTGCTGTGAGTGTCCATGTTTTGCAAGCGTATCGGAAGATGGAGATGAACAGGGAGCGCAGCAGCCTTACCTTGGAGTATAGACTGATGGTCCTGTCTTTCCAAATGGGCTTCAACCTTGTTAGGGCAGCAGTTGTTTGTGCTATCCAGCCTGGTGAGGACTTCCTGTCGGGACCCATTGTCTGCTACAATGGCTCCTAAATATTTGAAGCTATGCACTATGCTCTCCTCCCAAACAATATTTAAAGAAATTAATAAATAAATTCAATAATTTACATTTTAAAAAAATAAAATAACCTCGCCGTTCTCTCTCTCTGTCTCTCTCTCCATTTCCCCCCCCCCTCTCTCTCTCTCTCTCTCTCTCTCACTCTGTCTGTCTCTCTCTCTCTCTCTTGGTAGAAGAAGAGCTGGGAGAAGCCCGAGGTTGATGAGTTTGGGCCCTAAACTGTATGGTGTAACAGACATGGGCAATGAAAACCTCTTTGAGTGCTGGGACCCAGCAAAATGGAGATCAGTTCTTGCCAAAACAAGGCCATGTCTTTGAAAGAGGAGGGAAGGTGACTAACAATACACAAAGACTAAGTCAATGTTTGAGGTATAGTACTAACAGTGTGGTTTCTTAGTCCCACCCTCGTAGCTCAAGTGGTAGAGCGTTCGTGTGGCACACCGGTAACCCAGGTTCGAATCCCGCGGTGGGCGAAATAAAAGGTCCATTTGGGAAGTATGATTGCTCTGGTTCAGTGTTGATTTAGGTCCCTACCGCTCTTTCCCTAGGATGGTGATGCCCGTCTATGCCAATGGTTGGTATAGACGCTAAACCTCAGTGCTCATTCTCTGTTTATCTTCCCCATTCCGCTATCGCAAATGACCTCTTTTCCCATTAAGTAGTGGCCCCATTTGTCTTCAATTTTACGGCTTATACCTTGGGTTATGACATTTTTCACTGACCACAATTTTGACAGGTGGCCACACCTTATGTATTTAGTGGCCACATTTGGCTTACGTTTTACGGCTTATGCATTGGGTCGGAGGTAGTGACGCTATGTTTATCACGGCCAGGTTCGAATTTATAAACGTGTGTAGCTGTATAATTTCACTACAACTAGGCACTTTTTGATGACGATGTAATGTACTCTTTCACGATTTGACTATAACATGAAACAACTTTGTCAATTCAACTGCCTGAGCTCGAAAAGTCGTGTGTAGCAAACAACCTTTTTTTGCGTGTAATCATGTGCGTGGGATGAGTTTAAATTGACCTCTAAACTCGTGAGGTCACACTCTCGCTTCTGATTGGTCTTCGTAAGCCCGGCTTATGTATTTGTGCAGAAGAATTTAAACGTGCGCTATCCTTGTGAAAATTTACGTTAGGCAGTATGCAAGGAAATACATAAGGAACTCATAAGCATAACACAAGTGTGGCCGGGTGCGTAACACAAGTGTGGCCGGGCCTTTACACGGGTCGTTATTAGCAAACACTTTTCGCCTGAGTAACGCGACAGGTGACTTTCAGGTCGAACGGTCAAGTTAGTATAGCTGCTGGAGTACAACGCCACCCATATAAGGCCATAATTATTGATTATTATAGGCTACCATAGTAACTGAGCCTCAGTTTGATGTATCCTTGAACCAAACAGCGCTGGTCAGCGAGGTCGGCACCAGAGAGAGAATCCACATGGAGTTCTTGCTTTCACAATGAACAGCAAGATTCCAATTTGCAACTTCACATTGATAATAGCAAGCCAGGCTACCCTTACCTCTACAGTCACCAACGCTGCCATGAAAAATACATTATGTACAACTGTCACCTACTTCCACCTCAACCACCAACACTACCGCAACTACGGCTATCTAATAACACCAGCATTGATTTCGTTTGCTAGATTAGTGTCCCTGGACACTTTGCGCATATAGGGGATGTCACACCAACAGCATTGCCACTTGTATCACTACCATCCTTTGTCTTCACGCTCCAGTTTCAAGGCCAACTGGTATCGCTAGGCAGCCTGCCTAGACAGTACAATGCACGCCACTTTCTAACCTCGCCCAGTTCAGTTCAGTTCAGTAAATAGATTAACGTCTCCGGACACGTTGCGTATAGAAGACAAAACCCCTCGCCCATACCTCGCTGTCCAGAGTTATACATGAATAACTAACATTGAGTGGCTTGTACAGTTTCTTTCCCCCCGCCCCTTTTCTTTTCTCTCTATGTACCACCAGCCTTCTCTTCCCCACCTCCCTTCTAAACACTCTACCCTAATACCTAAATAAACGAACACGCCCTATCCATTCGCATGCACAGACAAGACATAACGCTATGTACTAAATACGAAACTACCTTTTTCTTATTATCTCCAACTCCTTCTTTATCAGCATCCGCTTTCTCGTCATGTAAATGTTCGACATTTCCTTTTTAGTTAGCACCCCTAACTGTTATCTTCATCAGCATCCGCTCTCTTGCATTCTGTTTATATCCCTCCCGACCTCCACCGAAAACGATAAACAACCAGCAATTAACAAGGCCTCGCCCTTCACCAGTTCGCATTCCAGGTTACACTGTTCGACTTATGTCCCCAACTGGAAATGCAGCAACGTTGTTATCAAAAGGGCGGTACCATTAACGTCACCCTTGGCACAACAGCCTTGTCTTCTGGAAATAAAAGTGTACTTTGTAGGCCATAAATCTTTAAGAGCTTCCTGGATCTAGAACTGAGATATAGACCTAATCTTTACAAGTTGCTTTTACATGTTGTTGGTTGTTGTTGTTTTTGTTTGTTTTTTTTTAAACCCAACTGTTTGTTGAAAAATATTCTTTGGGCCACATTCTACCACAGCTTTTATCCGTTTGGTTTTGCTTTCGCAAGTTTTTTATGACTAACCATTATAGTCTTAGATCTAGATCGGAATAATACACACACGCACACACACACGCACACATAGCAGAGGGTACACAGTGTTATCATGACTTTTCTAAAACGTCACATACGTTGTGCTGACAATGGGTCATATTACGTCGCTCATTTTAGGTTCTTTTAAGTGTTCTTACCCTAACCCTCACCCAGCCCTAACCATAACGGATCATTGTTCTGACGTCAAAACAAGTAGGTCTGTCAAAACAAGTTATGTAGATGTTCACTGGTTTGTCCAGGTAACACCATGTAAACATGCCCACAGTCACACACAGCTCATAGATGTTCCACTTCATTATTATTATTATTATTATTATTATTATTATTATTATTATTATTATTATTATTATTATTATTATTGAGAATTTGTACAGCGCACATATTTCGCCGTACTTGGCGACCAAGGCAATGGCCGATACAGAATCTAACTCAAGCCGCCCGAGATGTTTGGTTGCCCGATTCCTTTACCGGTTTCTGCGTAAACTGAGTTGACAATGGGCTCTATGCACAAGTCGGCGCGCGAAAGCGGCATGGTCACGTGGCGCGGGAATAACAAAGCGGTCATGGCTTCTTTTAGCTCGCTCTCGTGTACTCCAATGCTGCTTAAAAATTTTAACCTTACCGACATTTTTGGATATTGTGATGTTTTGAACATAGCACATTCGTGCAATAATGATTACAGACAAATTATTATCAGGGGACAGGCTTTTTTAAAGAGCGACTTGTCACTGACATTCAGTTTAGAGTTCAGCAATATTTCATCTTTCAGTGGAAATCGATGAAAGGAAATGTTCTTTTCTTTGCATACAGGTTTTACGTCGGAGTTAGAGCATCCAAACGAAGCACAGTACTTCACCATTTTCAAACTCGAGCTCGCTGTGTTATTCCCGCAGCACGTGACCGTCACGCCGTCAGAGCCCATTATTATTATCATTGTTAGTTTTGTCTTCTCCCCTTCAGTTATCCTTTGACAGCTGCAAGTACATATTACAATCCCCAAACCAAAAATATCTTTTACAGCACAAATAACTCACAGCCCACACTCTATGTCTTGTCGCTATAACCCCCCCCCCCCCCCCTCCCCAACGGGCTGACAAAACCTGTGTTTCGTCGGTGCGTGAAGACCAGGATGAAGGCCACTCAGAGTTACTTTCAGGGACGGAGAATGGGGTTCACACAGTGGTCAACGGGTCAGTCGTTCCCAATCCCCCCTCCCCTCCCCTCCTCCTATCGCCTCCCACCCCTTCGCCCTTAAAAAGTACTAGTTCACTTATTTTTGTCTGGCTCATTTTTATTGGTACGCCCCCATTGCTAGACAATATGACGAGAACTGTCATGAACGATATTGGCACTAACATCTTATTAGTTCTCAGGCTGTGATAAACGGTGCTCAATGTTCTGCCTATGTCTCTGTCTCTCTCTGTCTCTCTCTCTCCGTCTCTGTCTGTCAGTCTGTCTCTCTCTCTCTCTCTCTCTCTCTCTCTCTCTCTCTCTCTCTCTCTCTCTCTCTCTCTCTCTCTCTCAACGTTTCAGTTTCACTAGAATTACTTGATGTGCACGGGGTGGGCAAGATAAAGTGGCCATTTTTCAGTGTCCCTCTTAGCTGTATGAATGCTCTGGAGGTTCATTGTTGATTTAGGTTCCTCCCAATGTTCCTTCCTAGATTACATGCAAGCTCAGAATTTATTATTTTACCAAATTATACTTTCAGTGTTCCAGATTACGCACAGTTGTGCTTCAATTACGCACAAAATATGAAAAAAGACGCAGAAACGTTTGTATGTGAGAGTCCCGCGGATGTACACATTTTCCACAAATCGCTGAAGTCGAAATTATCAAAAATGAGTGGCCGACTAATTCACGGCACACCACTCAAGGAAGACTTTTATAGCAGATGAATCAAGGCTGTGTCGCGAGTTGTCATCTTTAAAATCGCATGCGCGCGCATTGAGTACTTCTCTGTGTAATTATGTCGCTGCTCACCGAACTGAGGACTCTAAAAATTTGCAAAAGGACTCTTAAAATTAGATAACTGAGAGTCCTATGGACCCTTATTTATTTTGGGGGGAGGAAATTTGGGACATTTGACACTGACGAAATCTTGATTACCTCCGCAAATGCATTATACTCGTAATTAGTTCGGGAATCACCACTGTTTAATCCTTACAGGCCAAGGCCATTCGTCGGTAATGTACACAGATAAATACAAATAATAAACACAGAAGATCATCATCATCATCATCATCATCATCATCATCATCATCATCATCATCATCATCATCATCGCAACATATTCCATGTGCATGTTTTATGTCAATTTGGCTAATAAACTTCGTTTCGTTTCGTTTCGTTTCGTTGAATCATCATCATCATCATCATCATCATCATCATCATCATCATCATCATCATCGTCATCCTTTGAGTATCTCATAACTGTTTTGCATTTATTGATCATTGTAAGTACCAGGACAAAGTTCCATGTTTTATCCATTCTACACCTCTTGCCAGCACTTCTAACCTCTACCCCCTGTGCCCTAAATCCCTGTGGCTAAGTAAAAACTACCGCTAGACGAAATTAACCCATTTGCTACCACGATCCCATATATGGGATCACGTGAATCCAATGTGCTGACATCACTATGTTTGGGTTTTCCTGTTCACAATTGTTTTGACAGCTGAAGGGAGACTAGTAGAGAAGTTCTAATGTAAATAGGGAGTTACTGGCTTTCATCACTGGACTTCCTGTCACTTTGAACTGACACCCCCCTCAGATTTCAACAGCAGCATGGCAACACAGAAAAGGTAAGCTAACAGCATGTAACTAGTTAGGATTTTTGTAACACCTTATGAAGCAAAGTTACAGTCCTGCCTATTATCTAAATTCAGGTCTCCCAGTTTTTCTGTAAAGCTTTTAGTTTTGAAGTAGCTAAAGGTCAAAGTTCGATCCCAAATATGGGATCGCGGTAGCGAGAGGGTAGGGGTTTTTTCACTTGTAGTATTCTAATGTTCTACGTATATGTTCTCATGTACTCAAAAGTGCGTGGCTCAAAATTAGCTCTAATGTTATTTCCAGGTTCTTACAATGCTAGGGAACATAAGCAACATTCTAAAACATTCTCTGCTGTTGTCTTTTTACCACAATTTACCGTAACATTTGTCCTATGTGTTTTTTCAGTACGTACAACCTACATGAGTTTTGTCCATCTTGACCCCGATGTCCACAATGAAGCTGTCTCTGCTGCAATGTCTAGAAACCGCTTTGATGAGCTCATGAGATATCTACATCTCAGTGATAATGCCAACCTAGACGATGGTGACAAGTTCAGCAAAGTCAGAATGCTCGTCAGCTTGCTCAACGAGAAGTTCCTGATGTTCTTCACATTCATGAAGACCCAGAACTTGAGTATCGATGAGTCAATGATCCCATACTTCGGCAAACATGGATCTAAACAATTCATTAGAGGCAAGCCTATTCGTTTTGGCTTCAAGATGTGGGTCTTGGCTACACCACTGGGCTATGTGGTCCAGTTTGATCCCTACCAAGGAGCTCGAGGACGACAAACCGAGTGTCCTGGACTTGGTGGTAGACCTCATTTCAGAGCTTCAAGAATAAGGCAGCGACTCCTACCACCTCACATTTGACAACTTATTCACCTCCCTGGCCCTTGTCGAATGCCTGACCAAGAAGAAGATTGCGTGCACTGGAACACTTAGCTCAAACCTCACTGGAGATTGTCCCCTCAAGACTGTGAAGGAGATGAAGAAAACCCCAAGAGGCACAATTGACTATTTTACTGACATCAAAAATGGAACTGTGGTTGTCAAGTGGAATGACAACAATGTTGTCAATGCCGTCTCCATCTTCGTTTTTGTAAACCCAATACAGTCAGCCAAGAGTTGGTCAAGAGCAGATGGAAGACGTGTCAACATTGGCCAGCCTAACATCATAATGCACTACAACCGCACCATGGGTAGAATTGATCCAATGGATCAGAATGTTGAGAAATATCGGGCGACGATCAGATCAAAGAAGTGGTGGTGGCCAATCTTTGCATACTGTGTGTACCTGTGTGTTCAACAAGCCTGGCACCTCCGGAGGCTGTCGAGTGATGAAGTGAACAGGATCAACAACCTCCTGGCCACCCGTCGTTCAATTGCTCGATCACTCCTTGCCAGAACCAGCGCTCCTGCTTCTAGTCTACTCAAGGACGTCCCAGAGGGTTCCCCAAGATTGACAAGCGTGTCCCAGACAACATCCGATTGGACCGACTTGATCAACTGGTGCAGCCCTCACCCAACCAGCTCAAGTGTGCCTATTGTGGCATGAAGACGAAGCACAGATGCATGAAATATCGTGTTGGTGTACATTACAGATGCTTTGCCAAGTTTCATTCTCAGTGACATAATGATGCTGATGACAGGACTGAAATACATTCTGCTCTGATGTTAGTGCATGTTGTCTCCTCATTCAAACCATTCGTGTTTGGAATAATCTTTGTTCCTTTTTCAAATTTTTAGATTGCATTTAGTAGACTTTCAATATTTGTTTCAGATTTCTTTGATGATGGCACTTCACCGTGTTGGCACTTTGTGACAGTGTTTTTTAACTTGTATCACACATGCATTTTTTTCTTTTGTAAAATTATCTGTATTTATCTAGGTTGTAGCTGTTTGTGTACCACGCTGGAACATTTCTTTGAAAATGATTCATTTGAGACTGAGCTGACTTACCTTTGCACTATTTCTGGGAGATTTCGGTATTTAGTCATTTGTCATTTTAAACTTTTCATTATGGCAAAAAGGACAGAGGACTTGTGATGTTTGAAACAGATAAAAATAAAGTTCAAATGAACACATCTGTTTTCGTGCCTTCTTGATGTGCCCATAAGTGAAAACCCCTACCCTCTCGCTCCCACGATCCCATATTTGGGATCGCCACAAACACTCTCATAAAACCACTTTTTCAACATAATTCCTCAAAATAACTATCAGATATGTTGTGTGTATGCTAAATGCTACACATTCACATAACTTTCATTAAAAAATAAAATTTGGGTGCAAATGGGTTAATGTATTCGTCCTCTGCTTCCCCTTTGACCTCCGACCTCTTCTCAACTGATGTGCAAAATCGGCCACGTGTCTGAATGGTCTTTGTCTGGCCTGACTACTGCCTCCTAGTTGACCCCTATAATATTTCTCTGCCGTCCAATTTTGAGTGGTCACTGAGAGAGTGAGAAATCTTGAAGACAAGCTGTAAGAACTCGCCATGCTAACTCTGTTGGTTATATATACAATGGTTCAACTATTTGGAAAGCAGCCATCAGCCACTCACTGTTTTGACGCGGACGCGCGCGCGCGTTTGTGTGTATTGTGTGTGTATGTTCCCAATAAACCTCATAATCATTGCAATTTATGTATAGGTTAGAGTGAAAAGTTCATTTGAGACTAGCATTCAGCTAAATAAATATATTTCCATCACCTTCGTTTGAGATCGAAGTGTTTACTATGAATAACGGCTAATGACAATCATCACTTTTCTTCACCTATTTCTCTAAGGATTCCTGACTCCTTTTTTCAAAAATTAATTCTCTCTCTCTCTCTCTCTCTCTCTCTCTCTCTCTCTCTCTCTCTCTCTCTCTCTCTCTCTCTCTCCCTCCCTCTCTCTTCTGTGGTTTAAACAAAAGTATAAACTTACTGATTTTGCCGTTTTTATGCTTTTTCATTTTCTCTCTCTCTCTCTCTCTCTCTCTCTCTCTCTCTCTCTCTCTCTCTCTCTCTCTCTCTCTCTCTCTCTCTCTCTCTCTCTATATATATATATATATATATATATATATATATATCAAATTATACCCGAACATTTCATATATAAAATTTTTTTAAAATAATTAAATGTACGTAAAATTGAAAGTCGCTCAATGAAAGACATTTGAAAGGCGAGGTATGGAGGGGGAGGGGGGGGGACAGCTGTTAAAGAAAACAAAATTGAGGTCCATATACATTAACGAGAGAGAAAAAGTCACATTAAAAATGTCCATAATATTTGAAAGCTGTAAAAAACATGGGTGTATATATAATTCGAGAATTTTAAAAAAAAAAGTCAGTAATGAACGGATATGCACAAACAGCAGGCTTAAGTGCCGTTTTACGCTGGGGAGGAGAGGGGAGGGGGAGGAGCCGCAAGAATTGTTATTGAAAGACCTTCATAAAAATGTTTCAGCTGTCAAAGAAAAAGATAAGTTTGTTGCGGAAAGTTACATGTAAACTCATACACAAAATGTAGGAGCTACGATGAAAAGAGCAGCAACGCAGTTTCATCCCAAAAGTGCAATAACCTCTGAAGATTTCAAAGAAAGAAAGAAGAAAAAAGGTCACACTCGAATGCTTTTAAACGATTTTATCGGCGGTCTTAAAGGTGATAGGTCCCGTGGAGTGATAGCTGTGGATGGTCTTGGGTCTCTTATTATCAATCAGACCGATGTTTGAAATAGGTGTCTAGCTTGTGAAGACCAATCTGTCTCGAGAAAAGAAAAATAACATGGCTGAAATGGGAACAAACCACAGCACGTGTAGAAAATAGGTTTCTCTACAAAGATCAAGTAAGATAGTTCTTGATAAATGGGTTTGGGTTTAAGGGGCTTGAGAATTGGGATCGAACGGTATAAGTTGACCTAAGGAAGGGTGACTGTATATTATACTGATTCTTACATTTATGAAGAAGAACGCCAAGAAGAAAGGAACATTGCAAAAAAGCAGAGCAAGTCCCCAACAGAAGAGAGAGAGAGGGAGAGAGAGAACTTTTTAAAAAACCTAACAAACTGAAGTATGCCCAAATAAATAAAAAGCAAGAAAAAAAGGGAAGATAACAAGAAGAAAACAAGGAAAGCAGAACATTGCGAAGAGAAGGTAGGGGCGGGGTGGGGTTGGAGGGAAAGTACCGCTTAAACACAAATTTAAATAAAATAAAATAAAAGGACGATTACACATCGGCTGGAATAGAAATGTTTGTGGTCTATAATTCAGTTGTTAAGTGTTTTATTTCCTTCTTATAGCGGCGTAAAGAAACACGCAGAGAGAGAGAGAGAGAGAGAGAGAGAGACAGAGAGACAGAGAGAGGGGGAGGCGTGGGTGGGGAGGTGTATTGTGACGTTCCAATTGCTACATTATAATGTCAAGTTTCTGTTTTGCATAATAGCATATTTATTTTTGTTGCGCAGTGAAGAAAATAAAAGTTCGGGTTGGAAGCCGAAGTTGTCATAAAACAAGGCATATAAAGTTAAAACAAAATTTTGATGGAGGATGGACCAAACTGGGAGACCACCCAAGGTCTATATATGTACTGAGAATCAGAGATTACCGGAACTTAATAGACTTTAGTTCCGAATTTAACCTGCCGCGTCTAGTCTCATATGCTCAAGCCTTCCCAGGATCCAGAGATGCGTGTGTTCCTAACATGTCTTGAGTGTTGTTGTTGCATCAATTTTTATTCATCAGATTAACATAAGTTGTACTGATAAAGTCTTGAGTGATGGCAGCTACGCCACAACACTGAGAAGGCTTCCTGGTTATTTATTGTCGGAAACGGTCCCACGCATGTTTTGACTAATTACAGATCGAATGTACCCAGCCTGTTGGAAAATGGGCAATGCCATAACCTTGGGCGAGACGGGATACCATTTTTCATTAATGTTCAGTGTATTTGCTTTATGAAATGTATCTTATAATACAACTTCTGACATTTCTGTACTCTAAAATAAAATGTTTGAAAATGCAGAACAGAAGATCGATGGTTTCATTTCCCGCAGCACTGTGCTACCTTTGACGACTGAATTGCCAGAAGAAATAATTAACATCGATCTAGGCTCTTCATTTCCGATTAGATACTTTATTTAGCGCAAAAAAAGAATCATCTACAAGTGCCCCACATTATTGAGACATAGGAAATTGCGAATTAATGGACAGTAAAGTTCTACAGCAAGAACAAAAGGCAGCAAGAATTATTAGTGGATGTGCCTTAAAAGTTCATGTGAAATAAATACATTAATAAATGACATTAAGTTTAAAAAATAAATAAAGAAAATTAACAAACAGCAGCGCTATCTCGAAGATACGGTCCCACATTTAGTAGGCATGGCTTAGCACGGCTTCGCTTTTAGAAAATAGGAGGTACAGTGTAGTAGGGTCGGTTATCTGACATAACGCCTTTGTTTGGCCTTCTTTCCGCTGGCCCGTCCGTCTGCCGGTTACTGACCCGAGATCTACGAGGTAATACACATTGCTGCGATCGGTAGAAAGTATCGCCAAAACTCCCGCTAGCAGCAGGTGAAAGTATTCCCTCCATCCCTTCAAAGTATATTTTGGGCTCGCTGCTAGCCGCGGATGCGAACCGCAGTACTGTTTAAAAGTGACGGAAAGATCGGAATATTGCTACAAGGGTTCGGGTAAGGGTTAGTGGATCTACCCTTTGTCCAGCAATAGTGGAAATATCATCATCATCATCATCATCATCATCATCATCATCATCATCATCATCATCATCATCTGCACCACCTCCACCACCCCAACGGCTTCCAGTGTCATAAATTACAAACAACGACAAACACCCTTGCCATCCATCAGCTGCACTAGAGAAATATTAGAGTAATTTATTGCTTTAATATATAACGACCACAACCATCGCCATAAATATTCATGTACTAACTTCGGCTAATATTGTACTATATTTGAATCAAACAACACATTACTAGATTGCCTATATTGCCACCACATTCATAAGACAAATAATTCATAAACTTGGATGCTGTTGTACAACTATCACCACCCGTCTATTTAAACAGGATAATGCATACCAACTATTTATCCACAATGATGAGCAATAATTGGGTTTAAACATATTTTTATTCAAGAAACAAACAAATGTAATAATTTAACGTTGGACTACCACCGTCATTACCCCTTGGGGTCATGAGCAATCTTGCCACTGTAGATTGTTCTAACCTATAAAGGGTACAGTGAAAGCCCCAGTTGAAAACCTGTCTTGCCTTTGTAGGCATGACTAATTCACTGCGGCAACAGTTCCCCCCGTTGGAGTGCCGGGGGTTTCAGTATAAATAGTATCCCCACTTTCTGGAAATTTAGTGCTTTCAGGCCTGAAAATGGCGACTAATTTAGTCGCCATGGCTAGTGAAAAAAAAAATTGGCGACTAAAAAAAAATCTTTAGTCGCCAAATGCGAGTGCGCTAAAATGAACTTTTTTTTAGTTTGGCTAGTAAAATTTTTAGTTTGGCTAGTAAAATTTTTAAGTTACTAGCCAAAGGCTAGTGGGACCTTTTTTTCATTTTCAGGGCTGGCTTTAAATTCCCACTGTCGCTGTCTTCCTCATTTGCTCTTTCCCATTCCCGATCTGTCCTACCACTCTGCTATACTATATTCTTCTTCGCTAGATCAATGACCTACCTTTTTTCTTGAAAACTCTTCCTGGACAAGACTCCTTGTTTGTGTATGAGGTCTGTTGGATCAGCTTGGGAATGTTGGACGCTTTCTGCCGGGTGGTCACTAGGGCTTCCTATGAATGTACTATTTAGCACTATAGGCATTTTATATGTATGTTTTTTTGTTGATGATTTATAATGATGTTTGTATTCTATTTTGTTTTTGTAATCGGGGAGTTCGCGTAGTTGAGGTCAACCCTCAGCCGTCCCTCGCGTGGGATGTCTTTATTGTAAAGTGACTGGCCGGTGGAGGGCATTCAATTTTCCCACTGGGGTTGTTTCAACAGATCTTTTATGCGGATCGGGGGTTGTCCGGTCCTGATTTGGCTCGGAAGAGTCCGCTGGACCTAAAGCAATCATAAATCAATCAATCAATCAAAAACCACCGTCATTTGCCCATAAGAAATCATAATCATTTAGGCAAAGAAATTTACACTAGAGAAATTGTTCCTATAAGCAACGATTATTAGTCACTTATTAGTGGACTACCCCTTTATGAAAAATCATCATAAACAGTGGCAATGGTACGTAGTGTTCAAATATGTCGCAACTCAACAATACAATTAAAGATTTAAAAAAAAACCACTAGTCAATAATTGGCAGCACCACGATGAAGCGCAAGTCACACTTGGCCGCACAAATTTACAACGATTGAGCGCAAGTTGCCGACAGACCAAATAGTTAATGTTGGCATCACTCACCTGAATTGAGCGCTGTTCAATAAAATATTGGCTACTGGTCCTTTTTTTTTATTTAGGCTATCTTAAAAGTATGCTATCTTTGAAACTTCTAGTACTTTCACATGCTTTCCTTTTCTTTATGTACTGCGTTTATTAGGGAGTTGTATTGTTCTCTAGATAGTGTATAAAGACTTGACGTTATGCTTTTCGCAATCGCATTCAAACATAAAAATAATTCAAACGAAAGGTGGTGCTCTTGCTCTAATCATCAATGCATACAACAAGTTCCGTCGTGACGAACAGCTAGTGTCCTCGCTTACCTGGCGATTCACTACAAGCGGATGCACATCTCGATGCGCAATAGATCACATCATGAGTGACATCAAGACACTTCCAAGCGAACATAATCACGAAATGCCTACCTGCCTTGCCAAAGAATCGAGAGAAAGTTTTCAATGCTCTCAATGCGCTTTCTCTCCAAGACTTTGGATGTGACGGTCCAAAACCCGTAAAACGCAGATGGAACTGTTTCAAACAAAATAAGGAACCCCAGCATTTGACTTGATTTATGGCATTTGCGCTCAATCAAAGTACCAGGGACAAACCGTGGAAGTGTCAATAAACACCTCTTTGATGTATTGGATCACAAGACGACGCCGTTGCGCTCAGTCGTGGCTCAGCCCAGTGCGATGAATTGATCTGCAGCTGTCAACATCAAGATAATGTTGCAAGCCAAAGTACAATGGTTTTAAACACTATTGTTGACATCATATTGATACAATTATTATAAACTATCGCTGTTCAACAAGTTTAAAAAATCAGACATATTTCAGTATTACTTTTTTTTTAAATGTATAGCAGAGGATTTTTAAAATATCCACTTTATCTATACTTCTATTGAATTTTTTGGACGGATGAAGAAGAAGTTGTTTTTTTTAAGTCACGCATTTTATCTACTATACACATATTGTAGAAACAAATTCTGGTAAAGAGCAGCTTTTTCAATCGATGACCCGGTGACCCTATCCACATCCCACACACTAAGCTAAGTTAACGATAATTATTTAATCACCGCTGATTCAGCAGTGATCGTTAAAAACACTATGGTTGTTAAATAAAATAAATAAAATGTCTGTTGTGTGGACGTTTGTCCGACTGTTGTCACGCAGCGATCGCGTCATTGCACTGTTGTCATTATTTTGGCAAACGAAAATCAAAACCTATTCAAAATTGCAGGTTTTTATGTATAAAACAGGGCATTTTGGGGCACAGGACACGAGATATTTAATTGCCTTCCTACTCAGATTTTAACAAGACCAACTCGTTTTCAGGACCTGAGCAGGCGACTGTGCTTTCAACGTTTCCTTGATACTCAGACTGCATATAGTCACTAGACATTCTGTCTGATTTATTTCCCTTGAAACTATTAACTCGAGGGAAGTAAACTGCTACTAGTATTGATCGGCACTTTCCGCCTGAAAACTACGCTTTTTTCAAGGTATTCTTGTAGCATGCTACCTTGCTTGTAGGTCAAACACAAGTATTGTGTTGCATGCAGGCCTGCGCCAAACCCTTGCTCTGTTAGATGTTCCATTTAATTGCAATGACAAACTTCGCTGTATAAACGAAGAACTTTAAAACAAGCTCTTACATGCTTTGTTGTTATTTCTATCGTACTTTTGAATTTATTATTTATCTGTTGTAATTGGGGTTGTTTCTTTGTTTGTTTTGTTGTGTAAGGAGGTGGGGGTAAAGAGGTGGGGGTGGTAATTAATCCAAAAATAATCCTCTTCAGGGGCGGATCAGTTAGTTTTTTGGGGGGGGTTTCCAAAATTCGTATAAAAAAATAAATAAATAAATTAAATAAATTAAATAAATAAAATAAATAAAATAAATAAAATAAATAAAATATATATATATATATATATATATATATATATATATATATATATATATATATATATATATATATATATATATATCTATCTATCTATCTATCTATCTATCTATCTATCTATCTATCTATCTATCTATCTATCTATCTATATAATATATATATATATATATATATATATATATATATATATATAGTATTTATTTTATGTTTATGTTTATTTTTTTTTATAATTGTATTCTCTCTCTCTCTCTCTCTCTCTCTCTCTCTTTCTCTCCTTCTTCTTTCTTTTCCTTTTTTTTTTTTTTTTTGGGCTGGGGGGGGGTTTCCGGAAACCCCGGAAACCCCCCCCTCGTCCGCCCCTGCTCTTGCTGTCCCCAGAGATCCCCTCTCGAGCCCACGAATCTAAGGTTAATTGTATATTATAGTCGCACGACACCGAGCGTATAGGCGACTACTGGTTGCATTATTCTGACATCAGCGAACCAGTTGGTGGTAAGGGGAAAATAATATGGTCACACATTGGCCAATCCGGGGTACGAGACGAAGGACCTTTCGGTTACTAGTAAACCGCTCAACCAACTGAGCTACCCGACCCGCTCTCATTCCTCATCTTCCCCTATCCCCCCACCTCCTTCTCTCCTCCCGAATATCTTCATTGTTCTTCCTAATAACGTCAAACCAGCTCCTTAAATCAGGGCAATCTCATTCCAAATTAATTGTTGCGGGTCATTCTAGACACAGGAAGCTTTTAAAACAATCCACAAAGTGGGATTTTACAACCTTCTGAACTTGTATTAAAGCGACAGATGCGTGTATTACAATTCTTGTGGGATGGGGTGGAGGAGGGGGGTAGGGAGGGTGAAATGTCTTTGAAACACGTGTTTCGTTGATCTCTATAATATTCTAAAAGCGATAATTCTGTAGATTGCACACGCTGTTTTGTTCACAATTAAATTAGGTTTAAAATGGAAAATTGCAAACAACATAATTATCCTAATTTAATAGTGACACAGTTATTTCAAATGGAAAGAAAAAAAACAAATATCCTGCCCCTTTAGTCTCATTATCGAAGAGGTTAGCAACATACGAACTAATCTTTAATTATTTTTTAAAAGGCAGTTTAATGAACTGATGACAAGTTAAAAGCAAGAACAAATGCTGTAATCAAAAGAATAAGAAGGGGTTGGATAGGAAGGAGTATGAATATCCGCGCTCTCTCTAAAGAAGTCAAAGAATAAAAAAATTAGAGGACATTCAGTGGCGATTTATTATTGTATTAACAAACAACAAAGACGCTGAGTCTTAGTTGCTGTTTCGGTAGTAAGACATTCAACTACCCATAAACAAGCGTGGTGCTTTCGCTAATTAAAAAAAATATTTTTTAACATTTATCTTTTATTCTATTTACTATTTTTACGACTTGTTTTGTATTAAAACAAAAGCTTTTTTTTTTCTCCGTTTGAAGATGTCCGTATCCGCTATAATTCTTTGTTCGAGGACTTCAAACGTTGCAGCAACAAGCGATAACGATGATGCTCACAAGCATTGTTCCATCACTCTTTGTTTTCATTCATTCCTCACTCGTACACTCACTTGCATCCTCCACTCCTTTAGCCACACTCACACGCTCAATTAATTTCATCCTCTCCTCCCAAAATACACTCATGCGCACAATTTTTATCATCTTCTCCTCTTTGATCATACCCATACTCACGAATTAATTTCATCCTCTACTCTTTTACCACGCTCACAACCACATGCTTCCCCATCTGCCAATCGGATCTCTCTAGCCTGCGCGCGACGGGAAAGCAGTGCAGTGCATAGGAGGCAATAACCTCCCCGTGCACTTTAGTGAGGTAGAGTGCTCATTACATGCCCCATTTTGCAGCCATCCCATCAAGCCACACATTACAGATGAAGAAATGCATATGAATACACTACAATGCATGCAATACGTCATAATATTGTTAATATTACTGCTGAATTATGTGTCATTATAAGAGCTTTGAATTATGTTATTTCCTTTACTCTGGATAGTTTCAGTTTAGTAATTTGTTTGAAGTCTGTTCTTTACTCATAAATTAAAAAATTAGAACTGTTCTGTAACTTCTAAATGGTACATTTTTGGCTATCTAGAAATATTTTCGATGACTTTCTTTAGGTTCCTTCCCATTGAAGGATAGGTTAGCTAAAGATAGTGCAGAAAAGCGCCAATCATAGCCTAAACTATTAACTGATTTCTAAAGTAGAAAGGTACATCAATAAAAACATGAATGGTTGTCAAGACCCAGACATTTGACAAAAATTGTTTACAAGTTACGACTGAATTCTAGGAAGAAAATTTTTTTTATAGATGTATGTTGCATTTGTTCAGTGTTGAGCATATAATATGTAACCGCTCATGTATGAAGAGAATATTCACAGAAAAGAATATTAACGTAATTTTTTGTGCGTTTGATAACATCAACACTGAATTAATACTGACTATCGCATCGATTGTATTGTGTACTGAAATGAAAATGTTGATTTAACTAGTTAATTAGTAATTATTTATATGGTCCAGCGAACTGAAAAGAGCCGAATCAGTATTATAACTTGTTGGAAAGAGGGCTCACTCCTGATCCCTATAAAAGATCTGCTGAAACAATCCTAGTTGTAACACTGGAGCATCCCACCAGTCGGTCACTTTACAATGAAGGCATCTCATGCAGTGGACGCTGAGGCTACACTCTAATTTATCAAACCCCCGTTTACAAAAACAAACTAGATTTTAAACATCATTATAAAATATTTTCAAAACACATAAATATAACATGCCTACATTGCTAAATAATACCATAGAAAACCCTAATGACCATTCGGCAGAAAGCGTCCAATATCCCCAAGCTGACCCAACAGACCGCATACACAAATAGGGAGTGTTGAGTCTTCAAGAAAAAAGGTAGGTGACTGGTCTAGCGAAGAGGATATTGGATTGATAGAACAGATTAGGAACGAGAAAGAACAAATGAGAATGATAGAAATTGTGGTCATTTAACGCATTCAATTTCCACAAAAAGGAGATACTGTTTATACAGAAACCCCGGCACCCCAACGGGGTGGGGGTGGGGGAAGGATTTAATTACATATATAATGTAATATTGACTTCATAAGTTCAATTACGTGTCGTTGTTATCATGGTTTTTTCTTCCATAAACTTGTTTAATTTGTGAACAGACGTTAAAAACATTGATCGAACTGAATTAAATTGAATGATATTATAGGCCTCCTATAGATTAAGAATACAATACAATAGAACACAATACTACAAATAAAGAAATACTAAACAACACAATACAACAAACATGTATTGCCCAACTTAGGAATGATATACATGCAATCAACACATGCAATGCAATGCAATGCAATGCAACGCAACACAACTAATATTTAATATACATCAGAGGTATTGTACATATAGCCTAATCACAAATTAATACAGCAATTCGATCTTCATTACCCAGATCAGGAATTATGCATTCAATCATTTGTGATACATTAAAAACAAAGACTACAAAATGGCTGTTGGTCGATCTCGATTAAGCGCCCCGTTTTACCAGAAAAACCATATTTAACCTTTGATACCAGTTGTTATTTTGTATCTTATTTACCCGTCATGTGAAGAAGTCTACCCAAACCACACAAAGAAGAGAATATTCATGTTAGTACATCGTGTGAAGAAAGCTACCCTATAGTGAATACGTAAACGAGGAGTCCAAAAAACGGTGCAGCAGTCTCTCTGTCATTTCTCTATGTGTGTGTGTTTGTGTGTGTATGCGTGTGTGTGAGAGAGAGAGAGAGGGAAAGAGAAAGAGAGAGATGTTGCCTGGTAGACTACATGCATGTAGGCTGTAGGCATACAATTCAACTCGATGTCTTTTTATTAACTTCATAAGATTTCAAGGATATATTTTGCTGAACTTCTAGGGGTTCTCGCTATTTTGCTGTAATCACCTTACTCTGACGCTGGTAACTCTAAAAAAGAGATAAGAGAAAATGTCCATAAAACCTCATATGCTGTGAATAGTTACCAACACATATAATTATGAAATTGGCGTTATAGCCACTTGTAGGCAATGCAACTGCTGTCAGGACAGTTGTCTAACAACGTGTTTAACACCACCGACAGTCATTGTTGGCCAGTTTTATATAAACAGGTGATCGTGGCGTTGTCAGAGATCTAGGCTGTCTGTGTGAGACTATGCCTCAACAGACTCTGACACACACGGATTAAGGTTTGAGCTAGATCATGTATCGGCCAGAGCCTTGAACAGCTCTTTAGCTGAAAACAAGTAAACAGATGTTTTCGTAGATCTCTTTCACCTGTTGTATACACACATATGACCAGATCGAAAACAAAAAATAGTACAGACTGACAGACAGAGGGACAGCAAACACACACACAAACAAACACAAACACGACGTGTAAATAAGGTACAGAAATCTACACCTTAATAACTTTTTAATAAAATAAATGTGGTTTATTGGTTTATTTAAATTTCACAGGTGTATTCCGTGCGTTATTCCTATGGGAGGAAGTCCTCTCCAGGATCGCACAAACAACTGCTGCCCTGGCGAGGTTGAAGCCAATTTGGAAAGACAGGACCATCAGTCTACATTCCTAGGTAAGATTGCTGCGCTCCCTTGTCATCACCATCTTCCTATATGCTTGCGAAACATGGACCCTCACAGCAGATCTCCAACGAAGAATACAAAGCATGGAGATGAGGTGCTACAGAAGACTTCTGGGCATTTCCAATACCCAGCACATCACCATCAAGTCCGACAGACCATCACACAAGCCATTGGACAACACGATGACCTGCTCACAGTGGTGAAGAAACGGAAACTCCGATGGTATGGCCACGTCACCAGATCATCGGGTCTTGCAAAGACCATCCTGCAAGGCACAGTGCAAGGAGGTAGAATAAGAGGGAGACCGAAAAAGAGGTGGGAGGACAACATTCGAGAATGGACTGGTTTCGACACTGAGCGAAACAATCAGGGTTGCTGGGGACAGGGAAAGATGGAGTACGCTGGTTAAACGATCATCTGTGGTGCCCCGAGTTTCGGGATAGGATAGGATAGGATAGGATAGGATTCCTAGGGCAATGATGTAAGATCGAGCGAAATGAATGTCATATGTACTACCCATGCGAAATGTTCCAACAAACGAGGAATGTACAGATAAAAAATGCGGCGCTATCGTGAAGCTTTCTTCTCACAACATGTAGCAAAGGTTAAGGGTCTGATGCACAGAGTGGGCCTAGACATTTGTCATAGACATTAACAACAGTTGTTCCGGTTCAAAATATGTTGTAAGCGATGGATTTATCATCGATGATATTTAGGCCCAGACTTCTAGGATTTTGTTGTTTCTCTCTGCACATCACAGTACTGTATATATAATTATCGAAGTCACGTAAAGTTTAATTAACGAAATGCTCCGTATGGACGAAAACATGATTTTCTTAAACTGTTGCATCATAGTTTGAAGAAGTAGGGCAAATTTCTTCCTTAATGTCTAGTTGCGCTGTGTGGCCTTACTGGCGTTGTCTCGGATGTGGCTGGGTAGCTGTGTCTATTTTCCACCAGAACCGCCCCCAGAGAACAGCGAGCGCAGCAGTTGGCTGAGAGACTGTGTCGTCACCACAATCAATGAGAGACGAATATGTTAATAGGAGAAAGTAGCAAGGTATGGTTGTCCGCAGACGTCAAGAAGGCGACAATGTTAGAAATAATAATAAAATGCTAACATAAATTTGTCTCCGCTAAAGAAAAGGAGAACAAAATAGCAAATCAATCGAATGTATTTCCACACATACACACACATATCCGAAAAAATAAGCATTTGCAAAAGTGTGCATGTTCTTAGCGATGTTGTGACTGATGGGCTTTTTCCTAACTAAGCAAAACGAAAACGTAGAATGATAAGTCACTATCTGAACTATCTGCAAGCAAGAAATGATAAAACTCGGCTCAGGCAATCTTTAGATACAACGCAAATCGTGTTTAGAAAATCGGGAAGCACAATGACCTTGACCTTTGAGAAAGTACAAATAGACTACCAATGACTTAACGTGCTTAGCAGTATCCGAACAGTAGCCTCAAATGATAAATTTTGCAGTTATTCTTGAGATAAGTGTGTGGATGTGTGTGTGTGGAGGGGTGAATGGTGGGGTTTACTGTGGAATTCGGAGCGACCCACTGACCGACAACCGGACTAGTATTGAAGGATGGTCCGTGATTTGAAGTTTCCTGCATAACAAAATTAAACAAAATCGCTTGAGCCGTTTTGGAGATATTGAGCAAAACGTTTTCAGCTACAGAATGACTCCAGTGAACTTGACCTTTGCTGATGTGCAGTCATAATGATACGGGAAGCAGGCTACTAACAAAGTAAACCACTGGAGAAGCCCTGTTCCCGTGATGATTTATTTCAGGCTACTTTGGTTGATGTCCTTCCGTTTCATGCCTGGGTTGTTGGCAATGTGAGTTAATTAAGAATTTGAATGAATAAATGAATTAATAAAAATTTATTAAGCGCCAAAATATTTCCACATAAAAGCAATATCTCAGTTTTGGGGTAAAAAAAAAAAGGAACACTTTATACAAGGCGTGCTAAGATTACACGTCATGTATACAATATCTCTCTCTCTCTCTCTCTCTCTCTCTCTCTCTCTCTCTCTCTCTCTCTCTCTCTCTCTCTCTCTCTCTCTCTCTCTCTCTCTCTCTCCTACACGCATACACAGGCAGTACACACCTCTCTTCCTCAACGTGTTCAAAAATCCAGTTCACAAATAAATCTACTATACTCCGTCAAAGAAATAAATTAAGGGGTGGGAGGATGACTGAAAATGATTTTTTTTTAAAGAAGCAATAATAATAAAACTATCACACCAACGGTTTTAATGCATATCTAAGCTACATCCTATATCATCATTACAGCACATGTACATAAAATAGCGCCCATCCTGCCCTTTACCTCCTTCCTTCCCCTCCCCTCCCCTCTCCTCCCCTTTCCTCTCTCTCTCTCTGTCTCTCTCTGTCTCTCTCTCTCTCTCTCTCTCTCTCTCTCTCTCTCTCTCTCCCTCATAGCTCTGACAAGTACATTCTTCTTTCCCAGTCACACATACTACTCATGTCACAACCCGAACTTAAAAGCCAACACAAATAGCAAGTATTTTTCAGCAGGAAATTATACAAAGAGGCTATATGGATTAAAAAATATGGTTCTTTAGTTCTTGACCTCTTCCGGGAGAACATGCAATCTATGATACAATCTATGAACATATTATATTCTGTATGCAAACAATTCATGCAGATTCAAACTGAATAGATACAAATATATATGGAAAATGCTAGATTGGTTTGTTTTTGTGTGTGTGTGGTTTTTTTTTAAAAGCAATTATATTTATTTCTGATATTTTTGTTCAGTCTTCTTAAGCAAATATGTGAATAATTAAATAAGACAACATGTATCAAAGGTAAATTCAAAACTGCAATGAAGGTCGTAGCTGTACTTTCTTTGCCTATCCTATCCTATCCTGTCCCATAACCCGAAGGTCGTAGGGGCACCACAGATGATCGCTTAACCAGCATACTCCATCTTTCTCTGTCCTCAGCAGCCCTCATGGCTTCGCTCAGTGTCAAACCAGTCCATTCTCGAATGTTGTCCTCCCACCTCTTTTTCGGTCTCCCCCTTCTTCTACCTCCTTGCACTGTGCCTTGCAGAATGGTCTTTGCAAGGCCTGATGATCTGGTGACGTGGCCATACCATCGGAGTTTCCGTTTCTTCACCACTGTGAGCAGGTCATCGTGTTGTCCAATGGCTTGTGTGATGGTCTGTCGGACTTCAACGTTGGTGATGTGTTGGGTATAGGAAATGCACAGAAGTCTTCTGTAGCACCTCATCTCCATGCTTTGTATTCTTCGTTGGAGATCTGCTGTGAAGGTCCATGCTTCGCAAGCATATAGGAAGATGGAGATGACCAGAGATCGCAGCAGTCTTACTTTGGAATGTAGACTGATGGTTCTGTCTTTCCAAATGGGCTTCAACCTTGTCAGGGCAGCAGTTGTTTGTGCGATCCTGGAGAGGACTTCCTGTCGAGACCCATTGTCTGACACAATGGCTCCTAAATATTTGAAGCTGTGCACTGTGTTGAGGGATTGGCCTTGTACTTTGATGTCCGTGTTGATGCCATTGGTGTTGTTGGTCATCATTTTGGTCTTCTCTGCACTTATTTCCATTCCATAAGCTCTGGAGGTGGTGTCAAGCCTCTGTACAAGCTGTTCAAGTTCTTGTTCCTCTCCAGCCAATCCATCAATATCATCCGCAAAACGAAGATTGGAGATTGCTCTGCCCCCTATGCTGACTGTGCCTTCGTGATCTGCAAGAGCATCTGACATGATGCGCTCTAGGAAGATGTTGAAGAGTGTTGGAGAGAGTAGGCATCCTTGACGCACACCGATTGTTGTTCTGAACCAGTTCCCGATGACGCTGTTATGGAGGACTGCACTGGTAGCCTTGTCATACAGGCTTTTGATGACTTCTATGATTTTAGGGCTGATGTTGTACACTTTCATGGTTGCCCATAGAGCTGCATGCCAGACTCGGTCAAATGCCTTCTTGAAGTCTATGAACACATGATATAGATGTTGTTGGTGCTGTAGGTATTTCTCACAGATTATTCTGAGGTTGAAAATCTGTTCAGTGGTACTTCGCCCTGCCATGAATCCTGCTTGTTCTTCAGCTATGATTTGTTCAGCTTGTGGTTTCAACCTGTTGAGTATTATTTTCAGGAGGACCTTGCTGGGATGGCTGATGAGGCTGATGGTGCGGTAATTTTCACACTCCTGAAGGTTACCTTTTTTAGGAAGAGTGATGACAAGCGACTGGGTCCATGGTGTAGGCCATTCCCCACTCTGCCAGATCTTGTTACAGATAGTGGTGAGAGCATCAGTCATCGCTTCTCCTCCTGCTTGTAGCAGTTCCGCTGGTATGTTGTCCACTCCCGCTGACTTCCCTTTTTTCAGCGATTGCACTGCTGCCTCAACTTCTTCCCGGAGAATTGGGAGGATTTCTTCTTCTTCTCTGCTCTCGGGATATGCTAGAACTGATGGGTCTCCATTTGGTGTATGGTTGTAAAGGTCAGAGCAGTACTCTGTCCATCTGTCCAAGACTTCTTGTTCTTCTGTAAGGCAAATGCCAGACTTGCTTTGGATAGTGGAGACTTTGGGCTGTTTAACACTTGTCAGCCGCTTCACAGTCTGGTAGGCCTTCTTGCTGTTGTTCTTGTTCAGATTGTTCTCTATTTCCTGGCATTGATCTTCTATCCAGTTCTCCTTTGCTGTGCGCATGCCTTTTCGGATGTCATTGTTGATTTTTCGGTAGACATCAGCTCCCTGTGAGGCGTTCTTTTTCTTTTTTAACTCTCTTCGTTTATCACACAGATCCAAAAGTTCAGGTGTGATCCACGGCTTCTTCTTTGGTCGGTGCTTGCCAAGGATCTCAGTGGCGGCATCTGTTACAGCTGAGTTGAAGGTATTGGTCATGGTGTTGACATCTACTTCGCCTGCCCCCAAAATAAGCAGTGGTGCAAATTTCCCTCCAATTGTGGCCTGAAATATTTTTGCCACCTCCGGGTCTTGCAGTTTGTCCAGGTCGAACTTCAGCCTAGTGCACTTTGCTGTATTTACTCTCTTCAAATGGAGCCGGAAAGACATCATCACGAGATCGTGGTCACTTCCAATGTCTGCTCCTGGAAAGGTGCGTGTCCTGCCAATGTTGATGCTTGATCTGAAGCGTTTCTTGACCATGATGTAGTCGATCTGGTTGTGATGTTCCCCGCCGGGACTGTGCCATGTCCATCGTCTGGATTTTTTGTGGAGACCAAGCGTGTTTGCCAGTACCAGATTGTTGTATCTGGCAAACTCCAATAGCCTCAGACCCCTGTCATTTGTCTCGTTGTTGCAGTGGGGTCCGCATGTGTCTCCCCAGTTGCGGTGCGCATCTTGGCCAACCTTGGCATTCCAGTCGCCTTGCACTATGACTATGTCCTTCTTCGGCACTTGGTCAAGGACCGCCTGTATATTTTCATAAAAATCCTCCACTTCGCTGTCTTCATAGTCTGATGTTGGGGCATAGGCCTGGATGATGGTAATGTTGAAAGGGGTTGCTCTCAGACGGATGGTAATGAGTCTACTGGAGACTGGGCGGCAACCCATGACAGTGGCTAGAATGTTCTTGTGGACCAAGAATCCAACGCCGTGTTCGTGCCTGTCATCTCTACCGCTGAAATAGAGCTTGTGGCCTTTGTCAGTCGTTGTTTCACCTAGGCCTTTCCAGCGCAGTTCGCTGATACCTAGAACGTTCCATCGATAGTGGTCCAGCTCGTGGGCCAATTCTTCTAATTTTCCTTCCGCAGTTAGGGTCCTGACGTTCCAGGTTCCTATGACGATGTTGTTTCTCGTGCGGATCTTGCTATATTGTCCATCAGTAGCATACTTAACACCTCCGTCCTGGTGGCCAACGGAAGGCGCGGTCCTTGTGCCGGGTGACGGCCCGGGCGACGACCGATCCGGTATGGAATTAGTGGATTGTGTCATCATGTAGTGTGTCTTGGGCAAAAAAGACCTGGCAGGGCCCAATCCTCTCCAGGCTGTTGGCCACAGCCGAAATCCACGAATACAGTGTGGCTCGCCTTGGCCCTGAGCACGTGGTCGTTGAACCTGTAGTAACGTGAGGTTCCTCCGCCCTGGCCGGTGACTTCTGTGTAGAAGACTTTCGCCCAGTGATGCCGTGCTAACATCACCCCTGTTAGTCGCCTCTTACGACACGCCGGGAAACGTTGGGTCTATTCTATTTGCCCGAACCCACAGAGCCTACTTTCTTTGCATTTAACGTAATTTCAATATGTATTACATTTTTATGTCTTCGCTTTATGCACATCACAGCACCATCACATTAAACACCTATAATTTTGCGAAGAGTACATCTGTCTAATCTTGTTTATGTCAGTCTCTTACTACTACCACGGCTTAACTGTGGAAGAAAGAGATTGTATTACAAGACCTAATTCAATATTGTTTTGGGCTTCTGTCTTTTTGTCATCAGGAGTATATTATTAGAATTTATTTTCGGAGTGTAAGCGTAATGTAACGCAAGAGATTGTAGGAAAAAAAGTCACAGGAAAAGAAGGCACAGAAAAAAAAGTCACAAAATTGAGTAGGAAAAAAGCCACAGGACAAAAAGTCACAATCAGTCAAATCCAGTTCAAGTCAACAGCTATTTATTTAGGAAATCATGTTTTTAAAACTAAGAATTTTTTCTCAATTGTATTACTTAAGAAGGATTTTTTTAAAAGTAGTTTAAAATTATTACTGTAATAATAAATAAGGCATTTAAATCACAACCATTTAGCAAGGTTTATAAGATTTAAATGAAAGTCAGTTTTTGCTTTCTTTTTAAGACATGGACAGTAAATTACTAGTTAATTAAATCTGTAATGATATTCATACTACGACAAACAATAGGATTTTCAACAGATGAAAGTGAAAATTCAATATTTACTTTATAAAAAATTGAAATTTAATCAAACCGTCGGTAAAACAGTGAATGTAAACTTTGAGAAAAGCAACTAGAAGTGCACTCTCAACAGTTTCTCGATTCAAAGTGTAGTGCGGTCTAGAAATGGCTGACCACAATGAGCTTATGTCACCTCATAGTGCCTGCTTGATAACAGAGAGAGAGAGCTGTGAGTTTGAGTTTTGCTTGATAACATTTCAACACCCATAACATGAGAGAACGGGAGAGAGAGAGAGAGAAAGAGAGAGAGAGACAGAGACAGAGAGAGAAACAGACAGACAGACAGACAGACAGAGAGCTGTGAGTTTGTGTTCTGCTTCATAACATTTCTACACCCATAACATGAGAGAGTGGGAGAGAGGGAGCTCTTTTGTTCTGTGACTTTTTTCCTGTGACTTTTTTTCTGTGACTTTTTTTTTCCAATTACCACGCAAGCAACAAATATAACGGAAGCCAGTGATGCACGATGCTGACAGCTGATCCATGACAACATTATAATTATTATAATATAAGCTGTTGTGAAGGGAAGGAGATGAAGCAGAACTAGAGAGATAAAAGTGAGTTCTTGGATCTTTCAAAAAAAGGGTGGTTTTTTTCTTGCTTTAAGTTATATCTAAGTATGTGGTTTTTTACGGAAGCGTCTTCAGAAAATGCGACAGCCTTCGCCATCCATAATTAGGACAAGGGCAAAATTCCTCCTGTACTTACAGTTGGCTGAGGCACGCGCGCTGTGGGGTGACCGGCTCAAGAGTTCAGTGGGTCGTCCCACTGAACTCTTGAGCCGGTCACCCCGTCAGGCGGTGCATATGACCTTCAGCTGACGCACGCAAACACATGGACCCAGAACAGAGCCTTTAGAGATGAAGCTGTTCTAAGCGAGAACGTTTCGCACTATTCAACATTTTGGGTTGATAATTTTTTATCAGCAAGGGGAATGTGGACAATTTTCCAGAATTCTCGGAGTTATCTTCTTAATATATTACATAACGTACAGTGTACAATAAAGTCCCGGTTTGCTTCAATACTGCAGGAGGTCACACGACGAAATTAGGGCTCCATAATCGCGTCCTTGGGTTATTGATCGCCGTCACTGTCCATTCAAACTTGATGATTCTGTGTAGAACAGCTCCACAAGCCTAGTTGCCTGAGAAAAGCGCGGTTTCGCTCTTCCACTATTCGCTCGTCGCAACAAACTTGTTAGCTTTTCTGCCTCTCGTGAGATATTCGACCAATGGGATGGGAGAAAAGCATACAGTTCACATCAGTCATGGCGCACCGGCGCCTTGACCTAGTTGCCGTTCTATGACCCCGGGTTTTTTGTTCACCTCTGCTTCACCTTTGTGCTATTTCGCTCGGCGCTTTGCTCTAGATTGCTCAATACCGATAGAACACGTAAACAAGATTTCGTGAAATACAAAGTACTGCTCCTCACGTCTCTTCCCCCACTCCCCCCTCCCCCAATCCACGCACCTTTCTTGCCTTAAACGTGGTCTAAAATAATATTTCTCCATAGAAATTAATTATATAATGCGTAAAGAATGCGACACATGCCAAACCTTGTTTTCGAGCCGGATTCCATAATACTAATGAGGGCATATGAAAAAGTTATTTTTAAAATAATAGATAACAGAAAGATCATTATCGTGCTCTCAAAGGTGGTCAAAAAGTGCGGTTTACTGGCTTTCAGTTCCATGTACTTCTACATAAGCTTAATGAGATCAAATGTAGTACAAATGCTTTCATAACGCTTCCTTGCTCCATAATGGCTGCTGTATTATAGATTATTTAAGAAAAAATTATATATAGATATATGTTGGCCGGAAAGACAAAAACGACGGGCAAGAGAAAGAAAAAAAAACAATTTAAAAAAAAAACGTTTTACAATCAGTAGTAAAAAGAGACCTTGAAGAACAAATAAAATAGCCATACAATAAAGTCGATGCGCGAAAGATGTACTTTACGGTAACATAATAGTTATCTCCTTATCTGAAACTAAAATCTCAACATAACCTTCCGAGTGTTTTCTTATCTGAAGGACAAAAAAAAAATATCCGAGTCTTTTGCTTGCTTTATGTAAAGACCAACATGCACATTGAAACCGAGTTGTAATGGTGTACTAGAAATAAATCATAAAATTGAATTACATTAAATTAGGGCCTTTTGAGGGGATGGAGGGTAGGAAGGGTTGTGGTGAGGAAGGAGAGACAAATGTAATTGCTTGTACTCACGACTGAGACCTAATATGGTACGTACATTTCAGTAGAAGAAAATACGCGAACACTTGTCTTAAAGTTTTTATGCAAATTAAAGTAACAACTTGCTAAGTCATTAACACTGAACTATATAGGAGGGTTTCTGAAAGGTTAACGTTGACGAAATGACACAATGAACAAACATGGCAAAAAAGGAATTGCGTTTTGTTTGCTTTTTTAGACAGGAGGGAGATTGAGGTTGGTTGAAGAAACGCTCAGAGGCCATTGCTCTTTTCAAAAAAATGTGATAACAACCCATCAATGTCGTTGACAACATTGACATTAAAGGTATAATATTAATGTTGCAGAAAGTTGCAGTTTATTTGTTTTAAGACTAACAATGATAATACATACATACAGGTCTACAATTGCAGTTTGTATAATAACATTTTGAGAGTAAGAATTTTGACCGTTAAAACAGGTACATGTGAGTCACGATGTTGGATACTTAAATGAAAGTAAACTCCTTCCTCACCCTCCGAACACAGACTGATAGACTTAATTTTCCAAAGGATGTTATAATTAAATTAAAAACTCAATTAACCAATTACTATCCCGACGTTTTCCCACTCCCCTTTCTGTTCCCCTTCCCTACAGCTCTATTTCTGCGTTGGTCAAGAAACAAAGGCTGTAGGGAAGGGGAACAGAAAGGGGAGTGGGAAAACGTCGGGATAGTAATTGGTTAATTGAGTTTTTAATTTAATTATAACATCCTTTGGAAAATAAAGTCTGAAAAATACATGAATGAAAGAAGGGAATGACGGGATTTAAAATCATGGTTTAGACGCAACAAGAACACTGGTCTTTACAGACATGAAACAGTCAATGGTAAGTGAGTCGTTTTGGACATTTCAGTTAACAGATTTCCACCTGTGGCGCTCAACAGTACAAATTAACCAAACAGAATGGTTCTTTCTTTGGCATTTTAAATTGTTATTTCAACAAAAAGGTATACAAGTCTAAAGAATCCTTTCGAGGACGTCGTTGAAGTCGTTCAACTTTTCAGCTCATAGTGGCGAATTTTTGTGGGAGAAGAATAAACAAATACTTCCCGTAGTTCCTTCTCCGAGAGAAGCTTTACATGTTCGAACAGTGGACTCACAATAGTAAAGGTCCTGCGGCCTTGTTAACCTTTGAGGACTTATAATCAAGCTATATGGAACTGTATAAATATGTCCAAAATTCCATTTACTACTCGCGGTTCCTTCTCTGGGAACTTCTCTTTGTCGAATTAGTATTGGAAGGCAGATCGGTCAGAGGTTTTTAATTCATCGTGAACTTTTTACCCATGCTGATGGCTTGGGCCACCCCTAACCTATCTCAAGCCTTAACATCCTATATATTCGAGGTAGGTTCAGCAAATCTTCCTCCGAACTTGTGTGGATAGTTCTGACTTCATCAATGGGCAGGACATGACATGCCTTTGACTTTTTGACTCTCCGCAACGGAACTCATCAACGGCTGCGACAACTATCCAGCAGGAAGCTCCCATTTTGTCAGCTTCTTTTGTGGACATGACTGCCGCTGATGTACTGATGCTTAATTAAATACGAACTAAGATGGAGCAGGCTTTTCCCTGCTTGGAAAAAAGATCAATAGATTAGTTGAAGAATACTTTATACGAGGACACCCACTTCTGTTTCATAAATACTTATTTACTGCTACGCCGTTGTAGGAATAGTAGCAGAGTGATTTGTAGTGATTAGAGATATGAACGGTACTCCCGACTATCCATCCTCTGCACATGCACAAGTTTGATCAGATTAACCGAATATTCATCACAGGGCACACTGTGGTTGTGATGTAATACTGTAATACTGTTGTTTGCATAAATCTTCATAATAACCTACGTAAAACGTATATCATGACCTATAATTAATAATGAAATATCCGTTAGTAAAAATGTTTACATTCACGTAGACAGTATGATGATTTATATATGGGTTGCAGCAATATCTTATACATCTAGGTATTTATATATACATATATGTATTTAAATGGTAAATATGTAATAGAATCTACGCTCATGTAAATTCCTTGTTTGAGGTAATAAAGATTTGTTGTATTGTATTGTATTGATAACACGGATGGGGATGTTGCAGTTCGCATAAATCTATATAATTATGTACCTAACACGTAAATTGTGAAGAGAACATTCAATGATGTAGGAGTCTATTGTTGAATATTCTAGTTCACGGTCAGTGTGAGGTATGTAGGGAAAGGGGAGGGGTGAGGAGTGAGGGGAGGCGGAATTAAATTTTCCTCTTCTCCGTCTCGGGTAAATTGACTTACAGTTATATTGTAACAGATAATAGAGAGACAAACGCGTACGCCAAGTTTGACTACTAGATGACGAGTGGAAGTAATTAGTTTGACTAATAAGCCGTATCCAGCACCTATATAGGTCTGAATGTGATGGTGGTGGTTTGCATGATGATAGAGGTACCCTTCCCCACATAGTTGTATTGTTGTACATATGACGATTTATATATGATGACACGAACAGAGTATTTGTGTGTGTGTGTGTGTGTGTGTGTGTGTGTGTGTGTGTGTGTGTGTGTTTGTGTGTCAGAATCTTATTATGATATAGTATACCACAACCCCAAGTTTTTTTTTAACTTTTCATATTCATCATTTTTCTTTCTGCGAGAGAATGCAATAGGTTTTAACGTGGTCCTGAAAAGAAAATGGCAAATTAATCTAGCCATATCTTAATCAAATTTTAATGATAATATTTACGTTCCATATACGCTCAGGTGTCTGGGGACTTTAATTTATTAAACGAACGAACGAATGGTGGTGTGTGTGCTTGGTGTGTGTGTGGGTGGGTAGGTGGGTGTGCGTGAAGTAGCGATGCTCTGGGGATATATATATATATATATATATATATATATATTTTTATATATATATATATGTGTGTGTGTGGGTGTGGGTGTGTGTGTGTGTGTGTGTGTGGGTGTGTACTGCATGTTTCTTTCTCTGTCATTCCACTACTCCAGCCCCTATTGCAACTTTTGATTTTAGTGTTTGTCCCCAAGACCACCATCACCTCTCTCTCTCTCTCTCTCTCTCTCTCTCTCTCTCTCTCTCTCTCTCTCTCTCTCTCTCTCTTTCGCTCTCTCTCTCTCTCTGTCTCTCTCTCTCTCTCTCTCTCTCTGTATTATCTCCTCTTGACCATAATTAACTTCTTATTTAACCAACATTCATTGCACTGTGCCATATGCTAATGTAACTTGAATTTTATTCCGTTTCTCTTTTTCTCTATATACCATTATTTTATTTTTTATCGAGGATTTTTATAGCGCACATATCTCGCGGCACTTGGCGACTCAAGGCGCTGGCCAATACTTGCATCGTAATAACCCTCCAGACAACTGAGCAGAATCCTGGGCAGCCAGGGATGGGGGAGAAGTACCTATAGGTGCATGCTGGGTGTGTTGTTGTCACCGGCACTCACCCGTCTAGGACATGAGCGTCAGGATCTTTAAAGTCCCTTATGATAGAATGTATGCGACACAGACTAGACCTCGGTTTATACTCTCTCTCTCTCTCTCTCTCTCTCTCTCTCTCTCTCTCTCTCCTTAACGCGAGATGAGTTTTTATCTTCTGATTGAGAAAAGTAATTGTTATATTCGAAAAATAACACGATTAAAAAAAAAATCTAGTGATCGTTTCTAGTTCGATGTTCATCGATATCTGATGCTCTTTGGTATCAATTCATGACGACGTTCACAGTACAAGACATCGTCACTCTCATTGTCATCGTCGTCTTCATCATCATCATCATCATCATCATCATCATCATCATCATCATCATCATCATCAACAACAACAACAACAGCAGCAGTAGCCAACAGATGCAATCTGGAATCACAGGACGCATTGAGCCATGTACCAGATATTGGTGCCACGGCAGCTTTGATATTTTAGCGATACTCCGCGTGTGCGATTTGTTTTCCCTGTTCACACTGACTCTCTTTCTTTGAATATCTTTTCATACTGGATTGGTGTATGGCAACAGAGCAGTGACCTTTTGCGCTGCCATCTAGACGTCCAGTGACCACTTCCTCACCTTTTGGCCTTGGTCTAGCCCAAGAAAAGACCGTTCCAACTGGACACACAGTGCCTGTAAATCCTAGAGTTAAACGAGAACCACATGGGGTATCTAAAACACTGCATCCAGCTGCTGCCCGCTAGGATTTTACCCACACTGTAAAAATCATCAGAAATGAAACTAGGCTACAGAAGGCTACATACACCTAATCGAGTCTAAATGAATTAAATCAACATTATCCGAATATTAGAGATAGGTTGTTGCAAGAAATTAAACTGTATAGAACTGAGCCCACATTATTTTAACTGAATTCTGATTGAATTAATGTTGACTTTTAATATAACCCAATATCTTAAAACTGCATTTTCATTGGTAATAATAAAAAACAAAGAATCAAATCGTCGATGACAAAGAACAAAAGACAAAACACGTATTTTTAATGGTACAAAATATTTACTTGGGAATGGAAGTATTTTTATAGGTCTTTACATTTGTGTGAATAATATACTTTTATTCGTTGTAGTTTTTAGTCGTCTACCGATTACATCACATGTTATTGCATTTTGCAGAACGCAGCAATCCTACTCTAAGCCTTCTTCTCTTTCCTTCTCTTCTACAATGAAATAAAATAACAATTTTTGCATTTCTTCGATCTAGAAAATAATCTCAACAACAAAGGCCTTGATACGTTGAAACAGCTGACAGGTTTTTACGCCCCTAGGCTTGGCTTGTTGACTGGAAAGGAACGACTTCGAAGCCATGAACCCACCTTTTAGTCAGCTCCGCCTTCATGGAAAAACAACAACTGAGCTACATGTAGCACGTAACCTTGAGCAAGCGAGATAAACAGAAAGCGAGAGAGAAGAGAAAACACTTGACGTGTATGGTCATAGCGTATAACGTGGCGTTTTCCTAAAAGCCTTCTTTATTGATTCTCCCTTCTCTTTGACCCAAAACGGTGTCTAAAGCACGAGATCAGGGATGAACCTGGTACACAGCAATGCGTCACGGTAATAAAAATGGTTGTCAAGCTTTGTTTTTCTTCACCGCAGGCAGACGCGGAGTGAGACATACACTAACTCCGCCTTTATCGCGCAAGAATATCTGAATAAAAATGGTTTGGATTTTGTTACGCAATTGTACCCAATATCAAAACTCAATATAAAAATTAAATAAATAAATGCATATATAAAAAAGATAACAATTATTATAATTGAATAAGCAAACACATTGGCAGGTAAAACATAGTCCCAAAATAAATAAATAAATAGTCAAATAAACCAGACTAAACAATCTATACAAAATATATAATAAAGAGAATCTTACTTCCCTGGAACAATTTAAATCTGAACGACCCTAAAACCCTAAAATAGTTAGATTATTGGCTGGAGCTCCCCAAACGATTCTTTTAAAATATCAATCACTCGATGATCTATAATTTAATTTATACATCAATATTAACGAAAATGGCAATTAAAAAAAACACAAAAAGCAATGGCATCAACATGGAAAATCAAAGTTCAAGGCTAACCCCTCAACACAGTGCATAGCTTCAAATATTTAGGAGCCATTGTATCAGACAATGAGTCCCGACAGGAAGTCCTCTCCAAGATCGCACAAACCACTGCTGCCCTGACAAGGTTGAAGCCCATTTGGAAAGACAGGACCATCGCTCTATACTCCAAGGTAAGGCTGCTGCGCTCCCTTGTCATCTCCAATTTCCTATACGCTTGCGAAACATGGACCCTCACAGTAGACCCACAACGAAGAATACAAAGCATGGAGCATGAAGACTTCTGGATATTTCCTATACCCAGCACATCGTCAACGACGACGTCCGACAGATTACGGCCTATCACACAAGCCATTGGACAACACATTAACATGCTCACAGTGGTAAAGAAACGGAAACTCCAATGGCATGACACGTCAGGCCTTGCAAAGACCATCCTGCAAGGCACGGTGCAATGAGGCAAAAGAAGAGGGAGACAGAAAAAAGAGGTGGGGGGGGGTACAACATTCGAGATTGAACTGACTTGACACTGAGCGAAGCGAAAGATGGAGTACGCTGGTTAAACGATCATCTGTGGTGCCCCAGCGAGGGGACTATAAACTGATTAAATAATAATAATTACTTAGCCAAACAAATTCAAAACAAAACAAAACAAAACGAAAAATAAATTAATTAATTTTAAAAAAAATTACTCGTTGAGAAAAATTCAATTTTACGTTTGACACAAATACAAGGCTAGGTCTTTTTTTTTTAAATCGTAGTTTATACCATGAAATGTGACACGCAGGAAAAAAAAAGTGTGTCCAAAAATAAAATATACTGCTCAACTCAAATAAATACATATTATTTTCTATTGATGTTGTTGTTGTGTTGATGTTTTCTAATTCACGTAAAAGAAACAACAAAATTTGAAGTTTTAAATCCCTCAAGGAATAATATTCCAAGAGAAAAACAAAATTAAATTTTTCCACAGCTCCATTATTGTTTTCTTCATGTTCTACAAGGATAAAAGTAGGGAAAATAATTAAAATATGAAGAGAAAAAAAGACAACAACCCCCAATTAGATCAAAACAAATAAAAGGAAAGGACAATCAGGAGAAAAACAATAACGAGGAATACGATACCAAAAGAAAGAAAAGTAGAAAGAAAACTGTTTGGGACAAAATACATAATGGAAAAAACAAAGAAGAAGAAATCAATGTTAGGATAGCAGCGAATTCGAGAAATGTTTGCAAATTTATAATAAATGTTAATGAATCTATTTTGGTGGCCTTTAAAAAAAAAAGAAGGAAGGCACTCAAATGTAAACCAACTGGAAGAGTGTGTGTGTGTTGGCAAACAACAACAATAAAACAACAATAACAACAACAAAATAAACTTGCTTGTAAGAAAGAGTTGACAGTCAATTGTTTTGTTGCTCTGAACCCTTAGCAAACACAGAAATTTAGGCCAACGGATATTTGTTTTGTTTATTTATTGGTTTAAATAAAACCAACAATACACAATCTTGACATACTTTTTTAACAATGGTTAGAATAACAGTTAATTGTTTTGTTTACCAGTTAAAAAAAACAGAAGTAAATATACAAATATAGAACGGTGACTGGTGTTCTAGGTGACCTACAACCATTATAAGTTATTATCTACCGGTACAGTGGTAACGCGTTATAAGTTGGCTGTAAGCAAAGACTATCATAGTCTACGGGGGTTTAGTAATTAGATCCTTCGCCAGCATGGCCGGTGTAGCGTTTCAGAAGTACTCCCCCCTTAAAAGTACTCCCTCTGGGAGTACTTTTGGTATATCCTAGAACTACTCTCTCCCCCCTTTCCCATTCCCCCCTCCCCTCCCTCCATTAAATGTTTATTTATGTATTCTATGCTATCCTATCCCGTGACTCGAAAGTCGTTGGGGCACCACAGATGATCGTTTAACAAGTGTACTCCATCTTTCTCTGTCCTCTGCAACCCTCATGGCTTCGCTCAGGTGTCAAGACAGTCCATTCCTGAATGTATGATTCCGTGTTTTTACAAGGGGGATTACTTCTGGGATATCCCAGATTTATCCCTCTCTTGCCCCTCTCCTTGATATGTTTATTTATGTATGGTCCGTGTTTTTACAAGGGGAGTACTTTTGGGATATTCCAGATATACTCTACCTCCCCCACTTCTCGCTTAAGGGGGCATTCTCTTCATGTCGTTTTAAAACTTTTCTAACACCTGTCACCCTTTCACATATGGAGTATTACAAACAGCAGAAACACAAAACAAACAACCAAAACAGGTTGTCCAACCTGTCCACCTTAACCTATCCGCCCTAAACCTTACTTCAGCCCCTATCTGCTGAAACCCAGCGCCCTTGCCTGTACCCTAACCTAATTGTAATACTAGTACTAACAATTATATAAGCTCGCTTATTGCATATCCTTTAAAGCATTGTTTGTAAGTCATTGCGTGTTTGAATAACACATTTTGTTTACGCCAACGCTAACCTAAACCCAATCCTGCCTCATCGCGATCTTTCCCCACACTCCACTGCCATTGATCCTAACCTAAAAGTAAAACCTAGTCGTCTTACTCATAAGCTGATTCACATATACTGTTCAGGGACATATCGTTAAAATGCGTCTGAGGTCGAGATCAAAAGTGCGCAAAAACTTAAGAAACGAATCATTCATGCGAAGAGATTACTATTTAATTTGCTTAGATATTCTCAGACACTTTTTGGGGTGTCTAATATTTGCCAACATTAAATCTAAACTTGGTGTCCGACCATCCAACCAAAAGGTCGTATGTTGTAGCAAAGAAAGTTTAGTTTAACAAAGAAGAAGCATAACTTCCCAGACACGTGAAGCCGAAAGTTGCCAGCGCCACTAAGCGGTCAGCGCGATAGAAACTGACCAATGGCATGGAACTAGACACTGTACTTAGCGGGAATTCTACCAAAAGACACGTGGGAGTGATCACTTCAGTGCTATTAACTGCACAAATGGCCAAGTCCCCTATACGCTCCATGTGTCCGGGGAAGTTAATTTAACCAAGAAGAAGAGAAGAAGCACAAATGGTCGTTACAAGTGTATGACGGCCTACTAGTTCCAAAACCTGATAACTACAAATATCATGTGATAATTACAAATATCATGTCATAATCACAATTATCAAGAAATAATTACAATTATCATAGAAAATTACAAATATCTTCGCGTGATTAATTTTCAATTTTGGCTCTAACAATCTGCCTGGAAATGCGCCCAAACCGAAAATTGTAATTATCACATAATAATTACAATTTTCACTTGATAATTACAATTTTACGTGCCCACGCTTAATTCTGACTAAGGCGGCTTACTAACGCCAAAACGTGCATTTAAAGGTGTAGTCGCGGGGTGGTTGTGGTTGGAGAGAAGCAAAGTGAAGTTATGGAATTAGGGTGAAGAAGTCTCATTTGCACATTCTCTCTCTCTCTCTCTCTCTCTCTCTCTCTCTCTCTCTCTCTCTCTCTCTCTCTCTCTCTCTCTCTCTCTCTCTCTCTCTCTCTCTCTATTGAACGCCAGTCCATTGATGAATGTTGAAAGTTTTGTCTTTATTTGAAGAACAAAATATTCAGAGAGCAAAGGCAGTTCTCGTGGAGAAAACAGCTTAGCAGCGGTCGAGCGATCGTAACATCGTTGGAATCTCTCTTCTCTCTTTCTTTTCCCTTTACAAACTTTACGTTACGTAGGTAAAAACGTTACGTTACGTAGGTAGATTAAAGTCCCCGGATACGTAGCGTATAGGAGACAATGATAGGTAAAAACTTTTTTTTTTTTTTTTTTTTTTTTAATGTCAGTTTATAGTCCCCTCTCTTCCCGTTAAGGATTTTACCGTTGTTGTTGTTTGTAGATTATAGTCACACGACACTTTCGCATATAGGTGACTACTGGACCGATTTATACTGACATCAGCGGGCCAGTTGTTGGTAAAGGGGAAAATAATATGATCACACGTTTACCAATCCGGGATTCGAACCAGCGACCTTTCAGTTACTAGCAAGACGCTCTTACCAACTGAGCTACCCGGCCCCTCAAGGATTTTACTTTTTTAAAATCAGTTTATAGTCCCCTCTCTTCCCGTTAAGGATTTTCAGAGAGGAGACTGATTGATACTAGGATTTTACTTCTTTTTTTTTTAAATCAGTTTATAGTACGTTTGTTTATCAGTCCCCTCTCTTCCCGTAAGGATTTTCAGAGAGGAGACTCTGATGTTTATAGTACTTTTATTATGTTTTTATGTTATTAGTTTATAGTCCCCTCTCTTCCCAAAAAGGATTTTCAGAGAGGAGACTTACCAATAATGTATTTATAGTACTGTTATGTTATGTGTTATGTTTATCAGTTTATAGTCCCCTCTCTTCCCGTAAGGATTTTCAGAGAGGAGACTCATGAAATAATACTGTTGTGTGTGTTATGTTTATCAGTTTATAGTCCCCTCTCTTCCCGTAAGGATTTTCAGAGAGGAGACTCTGATAGAAATAATACTGACCACGATACGGCTTTTATATGGGACCGCCAGCCGTACCGAAAACGATGTTGCGCGTGCTGCTCGCGGTACGGGAGTTTGCCTCTCTGGCTAATTTTGTGCTAATTGCTAATCTTTATTTTAAATATAAAGCGTGAAAAACTCATGAATAATATATCAATAATATATCAGCGTAAACGCGGAATACGACCTTTCTACGGTCGGATATAACAACATCTGACCTATCTGCTACGAAATAAAATAATATGCAATTTAAGAGGGAGTTGGCTGCTACTCTTAAGGGTGTCACCACTCTAAACTCAGAATAACTCTTTAATTTAATAAAATTATAAATGATAATAATAATGACAAAGAAAGAACCGCGTCTCCTTTTTCCGACTATGACGGACTAAATTAGAAAACACTTAAAGCATCAATACAATTACATCTGGAACCTTCTTACAACTTCTCCCCTGTTTCTCTTCCGATTTGTATGTCCCTATAAACTAATTTTTATTTTATTTATTTTATTTTATTTTATTTTATTTTATTTTATTTACCTTATTGTCCCTTTTCATAGGGAAATTCTGGGCCGCCTTTCCTGGGCAAAGCGTAGTCGCAGCCTGTGGCGCGCCCAAACCCAACCTACCTAACATTAGTTGTGAATTTGAAATTTTGCTGGGGGAGCAAAGCGGAGTACCCGGAGAAAACCCCCGAGACGTTGCCCTAGTCGAAAGTAAATAATATTCGGAGAAACATAACGCCCCGATGCTGGATCGAACCCACACCTGTCAGGCGCCATTGGTTTCTGACCTGTGGACAAGGCAAGCATGTACTGGTAGAGAATGAACTAAGGCATCAGAAAATATCACACTTAAGGTGGTACAGTGGAGAATCTTTGCTATAGCGTCATTCAAATTTCTGTTTTTATATCGCGTGTTAAAAGGCGGGAAGTTGCGCTACACGCTACACATCCGGTCATGGGTTTTCAAACAGAGGGACGATATCTGTTGAGGCTTAGCCTATAACAGCGCGGTGTCTTTATCAACGTGATATGCATCGCGCTATTCTAGACATCGCGCTCCCCTTCAAAGCTGCACAATAAATAAAAAATAAAGTTTATATATTCTGATAGAGAATTTAATTCTAAGTCTAATGGTTATGTGCTATGGGATCTGAACAGTATATCTCAAGTAATGGCACACAGCTAGTTAATTAAACGTAAAAGAGACAGAGTAAGGCCTACGCATCGTATGGTCATAAATTCTTGTAGCCAGCATGGCTACACAGGTATCAGTGATAATATTAATTAACACATGTTCTGTGTAATTCACATTGTGATGGCCTACTAGCGCCAAAACCTGATAATTACAAATATCATGTGATAATTACATATATCATTGACATATTTACAATTAACACGTTCAAATTTTAATTATGAAGTGAAAATTACAATTTTCAGTTTTGGACCATTTCCAGATGTATTGCTAGAGCCGAAATTGAAAATTAAACATGATCACGAGAAGATATTTGTAATTTTTCAATGATAATTGTAATCGTCCTTTGATTATTGTAATTTTCCAATGATATTTGTAATTATCTCATGATCTTTGTCATTATCCGATTTATGCGCGAGGAAAGAATGGCAAATACTGATGCATGTATTTATTAATTAACACTATGGATTACCTGTATCTCGGTAAATTACACAGAACACGTGTTAATTTCAATTATCTCTTGATAATGATAAATCTCGATTTTGGCGCTAGCAGGCCGTCATACACGTGCCCTGGACTTTCATTTTTCAAATTCCCGAAGAATGAAACATTACATTAAAATACATGATTATTGCTTTAGGTCCAGCGGACTCTTCCGAGCCAAATCAGGACCGGACAACCCCTGATCCGCATAAAAGATCTGCTGAAACAACCCTAGTGGTAAAACTGAAAGCTCTCCACCAGCCAGTCACTTTACAATAAAGACATCCCACGCCGGGGACGCTGAGGCTATACTCTAATTTATCGAACCCCCGTTTACAAAAACAAAATAGAATATAAACATCATTATAAAATATCAACAAAACACATACATATAAAATGCCTACATTGCTAAATAATAACATCATAGGAAGCCCTAGTGACCACCTGGCAGAAAGCGTCCAGTATTCCCAAGCTGATCCAACAGACCTCACACACAAATAAGGAGTCTTGTCCCGGAAGAGTTTTCAAGAAAAAAAAGGTAGGTGACTGATCTAGCGAAGAAGAAGATAGTATAGCACAGTGGTGTTCCTAGGATTAGAGGGCAATAGGACAAAATGTCGTAAATCATAAAACTAATCGGGCATCATGTCCTGACTACATAAAAGCAATAGGACATTCAGATTGTGAAGCGAACCGATTAATGGTGCTTCTTTTTTCTTCAAAAACGAGCTCAAAACAGACTGCCCTTTAGCAACACAAAGCTTTTTCTTCGCCGGCATTTTGAGCGTGGTAAGATCGTTGCAGAGGAAGTAGGGTGTCGGTTATTTCCCTTTCAAAAGTGTCGAGAGTTGCGGCCCTTTTGTTTTTCGACGGAATGTACTAAATAGTGATAATAGTCTAGCATTGACCACTATTCAAACTCGTTTTAACGGCTTTGACACCCCAGTTTGTACAGATGTTTCTTGCAGTGACCGCTCTAGTCATAATACTATCGGACAATGACCGCTAATTTCGCAATAGAATCGGACATTTGACGGGACACAGGTGTTTGCATTCGGTCATTTTCCAAACGAATCGGACCATGACCGATGTCCGAGGCCTCGGGACATCACTGTAGCAGATTGATAGAACAGAGCAGGAATGAGAAAGAGCAAATGAGAAAGACAGCGACAGTGGGAATTTAAAGCACTACATTTCCAGAAAATGGGGATACTATTTATACTGAAACCCCCGGCACCCCAACGGGGGAGAAGAATGAAACAAGGTATAACAAATGATTGAAAACTATACTTATTTGTAGATGAACATTTGCCATTAAACTGTATAGGCCTAAGTGACATAAATCTTTCTCAATAATGATTCTAATGTTAAGAAAAACAGCAACAACAACAACAACAACAATAATGATAATTTTATTTAAAAAATTAATAATGATAATAATACTGTGTTTGTATTCCCTTGTTGTCTGGAAACCAATGTATATTGTAGTGTGGATAACATTACAGCTAAATCTATACTGTTTTTGAACTCAACCATGAACTAGGCCTACATCTACTGCACTGCTGCTTCACATCTTGTTAAATTCTGGTCAGATCAAATGTTGTCTTGTATATCCCTTCTCGAATAACAAACGATAGCATGTTGGTAGTAGTGCTTAAAGTCCCCAGACACAGATGCATATAGGGGAGGATAGCATGTTCATCAGTAGTCTTTCTTATATCGGGCTTGAGCAAGGGCAATTAGCGATAGGAAATGAGTACCAACGGCGTGTGGGATCTATGCCTATGCAGTATGCTGTCATTGCCGCCATTGATAGAAAATAGCGTTAAGTTCATATCTGGAAATGTAGTGACTTCACATCGATTAATTTGACACGTTTTTGGTTATCAATTTGCATACCAATAGTGCATTTTTATGCTGGTAATTTTTGCCCTCGGGATGAACTTTTTGGAGTGCTAGACTATCGGATTTGGTAATTAATTTTGGTCTCTTGCTTTGTCATTCTGAACACGTGGTATATGTTATCAATCTATTTAGTAAAAAAAAAGGATCAAAAGCATTGTATTCTTTCTTGTTCAAGCAGATCTATTTTTATGCTGTTTTTTTTCCCCATCTGGTGGAACTTTTTGGAGTGCTAGATTATCGGTTTTTGGTCACCAAGTTTGGTCTCATGCTTCGTCATTCTGAAACACATCTACATACATCTGATCTATATACAGTATAAACAATTTTTTACACTTATATTCTTGTACATTTATATTATTACCCAAAAGGATCATTTAATTATTGTTTCCACAAACATCTGTGCGTATTTACTTCACATTCTGGGTCGTTAATTTAAAAAGCAACTGATTAGCCACATTCGACACTCGAGGTTTATTTATTTGTCGCTATGCATTGGATTCCCTTCCCTGATTTTTCTATCACGATGGCCGCTTGGGGCGCTTTGCTCGGAATGTAATTATTATTTATATAGCAGTCTGTCAGAATGATCCTTCTTTGTGTTAACTGAATATTATATTCTTTGGTTGTAGACACTGGGTGACATACGCAAAAATCCTGGAGTTGTATGTGCTCGACCGCACTCGACATATATCAGCGGCTTTGCTTTAATTGTTTGCTTGAGCTTTTGTTCTCGGCCTGTTGTAGCGTTTGACGCGTAATGTATGACGGTCTACTAGCGCCAAAACTTGATACTTACAAATATGAGATAATTACACATTTTATGGGATAATTACAGTCATCAAGAAATAATTACAATCATCAAAGAATAATTACAATAATCATTGAAAAATTACAAATATCTTCGCGTGATCCTATTTAATTTTCAGTTTTGGCTCCAGCAATCTGCCTGGAAATATGCCCAAACCGAAAATTGTAATTATCACATAATAATTAAAATTTTTACTTGATAATTACAATTTTTACGTAATCATGCTTAATTCCGGCAAAGGCGGCTTACAAGCGCCCATAACTTGCATTTACATGTATCAGTGGTATGGAAATTAACACGTGTTCTGTGTAATTCACATATTATATGACGGCCTACTAGCGCCAAAACCTGATAATTACAAATATCATGGGATAATTACAAATATCATTGACATATTTACAATTAACACGTACAAATTTTAATTATCAAGTTAAAATTAAATTTCGGTTTTGGCGCATTTCCAGACGGATTGCTAAAGCCCAAACTGAAAATCAAATATGATCAGGCAGATACAACAATCTGGTACCTTCAAACACGCTTGGTCTCCACAAAAAATCCAGACGATGGACATGGCACAGTCCCGGCGGGGAACATCACAACCAGATCGACTACATCATGGTCAAGAAACGCTTCAGATCAATGGCATTAAACTGTATAGGCCTAAGTGACATAAATCTTTCTCAATTGATTTGAAAGACTACTAGTTATTAACTAAACAACCTTGGGCAAACAACTCTTCATGTTTGATCTCTATAGCTATTGCTACTATTAGATCTATATTAAGTTATGGCAAAGAAGTATATTTTACAGCATCAAAATCAGCTTTAAATAGGTTGACTAGCATTGATTCCATGTCTTTAAAAATAGCTCTTGGCATACCCCAGTGGTCTTCAACTTCAAAAACATATAAAGAAGCAGGAGTACTACCATTTCTTGACCAAAACCGGTTACAAACTGCACAATATGTTACACGGGCAAGATCAGTTGTAAATTCTACAACAATTGAGCTAGGTGAAAATATTGAAATTAACAAAGGATTTAAAAATAAAAGTGTTTTTATGTCAATTAATGAATATTTATTTCCTTTAACAGACTCCACACCAATTGATACAACCTCACCATGTGTTATTCCATGCAGCCCATATCCGCCTTGGCTTCTTTTAGCTCCGGAGATAATTTTGGATTATGGAGATATTTCTAAAAAAGAAAATCCTTTATTATTGGCAACAATTGCACAAGAGAATATTCATTTGTATTCTCAAACTTCGTTACAAATATATACTGATGGATCAGTTTTAGAAAACGGAAATGTTGGAGCAGCATTTTATATTCCTGATTTTAAAATATCCCGACAATATTTTTTACAGAAAGGTAGTACGATTTTTACAGCTGAACTAATTGCAATATTAATGAGTCTATCTTTTATAACTGATTTTACTAGTATTCCTTTAAAAATTGCAATATTTTCTGATTCAAAATCAGCTTTATCGGCTTTGTCATCTTGGTTTAGTAAGGAGCGACAGGAACTGTTAACAGAAATAAAGCTTTTATGTCATCAAATCATTACCAGGGGATCGGATATTTCATTTATTTGGATACCTAGTCATTTAAATATATTAGGAAATGTCATTGTTGACCATTTAGCAAAGAGTGCTGCTTCTTCGGACGAATCCATTAAATTATTTGTCAACCTTACAACAAATGAAATTAATAATCAAATAAAACGATGTGCTTGGAATCAGTGGAATGAGAAATACAAGCAAGAGGTCATTGAAAAACATTACTTGGATAATTCACCCGTATCAAATAACGTTATATCTATTTCAAAATCTTTTTATATTAACAGTTTATTTCACAGACTAAGGCTAAATGCTTGGCGTGCTCGTTTCATAAATCCTCCAGTTCTTTGTAATTGTGGTATATTTTTTAATGTAAATCACTTAATATTTGAATGTCAACAAAATTATAACCATTTTCAGCCTTTACTCATTAGATTAAATAAATTAAAGCTACCTATGTCAATCTCAAGTATTGTATATCCAGAAGATCATTCTGATTGGTCATTGAGCTTAATGCTCATAGATTTACTTAGAAGTCATGAATTATTCAATTTTTTCTAAATATCTTCTAACAATTAGTTTAGTAATTGTCTGTTTATTCTTTGTACCTAATTTATTTAATTAAGCATTATTAGTTTCAATAAATATATGTTATTTATTTATTTATTTATTTTTGGATGGAAGGGAGGGAGGGTGGGGGGAATTATTAATGAATTTGAATTTGTTTTAGTTTTGATTGATTATTTTATCATTTTTCTTTTAGTGTGTTTATGGGGTGTGCGGGGGGAGGGGGAGTTGGGGTGGGTGGGATGGAAGGGGGTGGGGGGTAAGGGCCTGGAGGCCTAACTTCAACTTTCTGTAAGACGCAAAATAACATTTATAAGTACTTCGTTCTTCACAGGTGAAGTTGAAAGTTTTTATGTTGTTGTTTTTTCCTTTGTGTGTTTCTTAATCAATGAATTGTTACAAGGGAATGAATGTATGTTGTTAAAAGTGTATGTGTATGTTAGTAGTATGATGATTTCTATAGTTTGATTAATTAATTACTTAATTTGGAAAATATCTATGATGTTCGCATGTTAGATTTTGTAAATTGTTTATGTTACATCAGTACAACTTATGTTAATCTGATGAATAAAAATTGGTGCAACAACAACAACAAAGCTTCAGATCAAGCATCAACATTGGCAGGACACGCACTTTTCCAGGAGCAGACATTGGAAGTGACCACGATCTCGTGATGATGTCTTTCCGGCTCCATTTGAAGAGAGTATGTCATGAACTGGCTAGTTTTAACTCTGCCTATGACTATTTAGCCTTGTGTAGTTTTTGTAACAGTAGAGAGTCAGTATAGAACACAGCAGGCCACACACAGCGTAGTGAGTCAGCACTTGAGCTTTGAATCGGACCGTTTTAACCAATGAGAGCTCAGGCTAAGCGGGTAGAGCAGTTTGACTGTGTCAGATCCTAGCGCAGTTTGAATCAGTCGTGTGTGAGACGAGGTAGAGTCAACATCTCCACAGCTAGAGAAATCTCTTCACTCATAGACCAGGAAGCAGGACTTTAGAATCTCAGAATTCTCTCAAGTCATCACGGGCCTGAACTTGTCAAACAGGTAAATGAACACCCTTCTGTTTCATCGTGATATATTTATATTATTGTTGAAATTATGTTTGTGGAATTTGCTATGCATAAATGTGAATTGTTAATCCGAATTTGCGTGACCATGTGGAAAAGCCGAACACGTGGCGAAACACGACCGGTTGCGCCGCCATGTTGTATACCGTACGGAACCACTGTTGTTGAACTTATATGTATGTTTGCAGACCAGTGGCTGTACCACTGAATGTTTATATTATTATTAATTCTGTATGTGTATAGTTAGACACGATTTATATTTATGTATGTATAGGAATTTAGAGTGAGATTCCAGTGGACCCCGAAAGTAGCAGAATGTTCGTCGCTTAGGTATAGAGATGTGGAGCTATCACTGAGGGCTACTTTGGCTTTCAGTGAGACGCTCTGCACAAACCGATTATTCAGGGTTGTGCAGAATTTCGTCTCTTATATTACAGACGAGCAGGCGAGCTATCCTGTGCGTCCCACTCCACAGAAACGACGAGTTGGTTGAGGAGTCTCTACCGCACCAGTCGGAAAGAGCTACCCGGAAAAACACCCTGTCAGACCCCACAGCGTGGCAAGGGAACCCAACTACACAACGACAAAGGTGTACCAGAAGCTACCTCACAGAAGGACTTCGCACGCACCATCTAGCAGTTAAGTGCAAAAACAAAGGTGCACTTAAACTGATCAAAACGGACCACAGTAGTCCAACTCTTCAGAAACTGTAAAACGGACCACAGTAGTCCAAATCTACATAAACTCAAATAGCAAGTGCCCGAGGAAGATATAATAGCTGCCTAGACTATCAGCGATCGAACTATTAGCAGTGACTGAGACTTTTTAAGTTAGATTAGTACTTAGAAAACCTTGTATAGAGTAGAAGAAATAAATGTGTGATTTTAACTGTTATCAAGTGGCTGGACTACATATGATTCATAGCCGTGTGAAAGCTAGTGTGACAGTAATCTTTTACCATTTTTCTATATATTTCTGTACCCCAACCTTAACACAGAACGAGCTAAACAAATAAATTTATTAAAGTAATTCATAGGGTGACTTACTAGCAGTTCCCACCGAATAAACGTGAGGGTCCATAATTCCATTGTGCAGAGCCCATAAACCCCACGTGACAGAGTAAATACAGCAAAGTGCACTAGGCTGAAGTTCGACATGGACAAACTGCGAGACCCTGAGGTGGCAAAAATATTTCAGGCCACAATTGGAGGGAAATTTGCACCACTGCTTATTTTGGGGGCAGGTGAAGTAGATGTCAACACCATGACCAATACCTTCAACTCAGCTGTAACAGATGCCGCCACTGAGATCCTTGGTAAGCACCGACCAAAGAAGAAGCCGTGGATCACACCTGAACTTTTGGATTTGTGTGATAAACGAAGAGAGTTAAAAAAGAAAAAGAACACCTCACAGGGAGCTGATGTCTACCGAAAAATCAACAATGACATCCGAAAAGGCATGCGCACAGCAAAGGAGAACTGGATAGAAGATCAATGCCAGGAAATAGAGAACAATCTGAACAAGAACAACAGCAAGAAGGCCTACCAGACTGTGAAGCGGCTGACAAGTGTTAAACAGCCCAAAGTCTCCACTATCCAAAGCAAGTCTGGCATTTGCCTTACAGAAGAACAAGAAGTCTTGGACAGATGGACAGAGTACTGCTCTGACCTTTACAACCATACACCAAATGGAGACCCATCAGTTCTAGCATGTCCCGAGAGCAGAGAAGAAGAAATCCTCCCAATTCTCCGGGAAGAAGTTGAGGCAGCAGTGCAATCGCTGAAGAAAGGGAAGTCAGCGGGAGTGGACAACATACCAGCGGAACTGCTACAAGCAGGAGGAGAAGCGATGACTGATGCTCTCACCATTATCTGTAACAAGATCTGGCAGAGTGGGGAATGGCCTACACCATGGACCCAGTCGCTTGTCATCACTCTTCCCAAAAAAGGTAACCTTCAGGAGTGTGAAAATTACCGCACCACCAGCCTCATCAGCCATCCCAGCAAGGTCCTCCTGAAAATAATACTCAACAGGTTGAAACCACAAGCTGAACAAATCATAGCTGAAGAACAAGCAGGATTCATGGCAGGGCGAAGTACCACTGAACAGATTTTCAACCTCAGAATAATCTGTGAGAAATACCTACAGCACCAACAACATCTATATCATGTGTTCATAGACTTCAAGAAGGCATTTGACCGAGTCTGGCATGCAGCTCTATGGGCAACCATGAAAGTGTACATCATCAGCCCTAAAATTATAGAAGTCATCAAAAGCCTGTATGACAAGGCTACCAGTGCAGTCCTCCATAACAGCGTCATCGGGAACTGGTTCAGAACAACAATCGGTGTGCGTCAAGGATGCCTACTCTCTCCAACACTCTTCAACATCTTCCTAGAGCGCATCATGTCAGATGCTCTTGCAGATCACGAAGGCACAGTCAGCATAGGGGGCAGAGCAATCTCCAATCTTCGTTTTGCGGATGATATTGATGGATTGGCTGGAGAGGAACAAGAACTTGAACAGCTTGTACAGAGGCTTGACACCACCTCCAGAGCTTATGGAATGGAAATAAGTGCAGAGAAGACCAAAATGATGACCAACAACACCAATGGCATCAACACGGACATCAAAGTACAAGGCCAATCCCTCAACACAGTGCACAGCTTCAAATATTTAGGAGCCATTGTGTCAGACAATGGGTCTCGACAGGAAGTCCTCTCCAGGATCGCACAAACAACTGCTGCCCTGACAAGGTTGAAGCCCATTTGGAAAGACAGAACCATCAGTCTACATTCCAAAGTAAGACTGCTGCGCTCTCTGGTCATCTCCATCTTTCTATATGCTTGCGAAGCATGGACCCTCACAGCAGATCTCCAACGAAGAATACAAAGCATGGAGATGAGGTGCTACAGAAGACTTCTGTGCATTTCCTATACCCAACACATCACCAACGTTGAAGTCCGACAGACCATCACACAAGCCATTGGACAACACGATGACCTGCTCACAGTGGTGAAGAAACGGAAACTCCGATGGTATGGCCACGTCACCAGATCATCAGGCCTTGCAAAGACCATTCTGCAAGGCACAGTGCAAGGAGGTAGAAGAAGGGGGAGACCGAAAAAGAGGTGGGAGGACAACATTCGAGAATGGACTGGTTTGACACTGAACGAAGCCATGAGGGCTGCTGAGGACAGAGAAAGATGGAGTATGCTGGTTAAGCGATCATCTGTGGTGCCCCTACGACCTTCGGGTTATGGGACAGGATAGGATAGGATAGGATAGGATAGGATAGGATCAGGCGAAGGTATTTGTAATTATTCAATGATTATTGTAATTAATTATCACTTGAGAAATGTAATTATTCCACGAGCTTTGTAATTATCTCACGATTTTTTAAAATCAGATTTTGGCGCTAGGAAGGCTGGGCAAATAATGATAATTATTAATTAACACTGCGGATAACTGGTATCTCTGTAAATTACACAGAACAGGTGTTAATTTAAATTATCTCGTGATACTGGTAACTCTCGATTTTGGCGCTAGTATGCCGCCATAGTAATGACAATATATAGCTAGGGAACTCGCGAAGTGTCATAACACATCATTTTAGGGACAGATTTTCTTTTATAAGCTGCGTACACGCTTATTTAACTGCTTTCACCTTCATCCTGTGGTTTTATAAGCTCTTCTACGATCCTGCTATTTATAGTGTAAACCGTTTAAAACTATGACGTCAGACTTACATTAATAGCGAGCAGGGCAATGGGCAAAAGAGGTGGGTAATAAATTTAGTTGTTTTTTTTTTTTTTGTTTTTTTTAAACAGCTAATTTACTTTTTTTTTTTTTAAAGACTGCATTCACATTTAAATTATTGCTTCAAACAAAAGAGTTTTTCTCGTTAAAATTTTATTGACCATCCTCCAATGACCGCCCGCATATAACAGCTGGCGATTTGTTTTAGATCGAGTGGAGTCGGAAAGAGTACTTGGAAACGTTAATACACATAATTACATGCATTACTAGTTTGTCTCTGTGTAGCCTACTAGTGCTGAAATTAGGATACCTATCGCTATTAATCATAAACTGATCAAAGTCCGTCAGGTGGCAACACGTAATAAACAGAGGGCATCCACCTCTAAATGACAAACAAAATAGACATATAAATACAAGAAATATCGTTCCATTATAATGATTGTGGGTAGTTCGTTCTTCTATTGTATAATTGCCAGCTGCGTAACGTCAGCAGGAAAGCTGTTTCTCTTCGCTACACATTATTAACAGCAGGAAAGCTGTTAAACCTTCGCTATACATTATTGATAGAAAACTTCAACAGTTGCGTCCCATTTTAACCGGTACATTCCTTGTTTGTTGGAACATTTCGCTCGAACTTAATTAATGTCCTAGTAACAACACAAGGAACACTCATGTGCATAGAGCAATCAGCACACTGGCTTGAAAACGTCGCCGACCCTAACCGAGTGTCAGAGGCTGTTGAGGTATACGCATACAGACTAGTCAAGCTTGATAGATCTCTAATAGCGTCACGGCCGCCTGTTTATAATATCAGAGTGGCGAATAAACGAGTATGACTGTCTGTGGTGTAAAACACATTGTTAGGCAAATGTCCTAACTGCAGTTGCATTTACTACAAGTTGCTATAATATATATAACGTCCCTTTCTTAATTATATTTGTGTGTGGTGGTAAATACTTACATGGAAGAGAGGTTTTATTGATATTTTCTCTCATCTCTCTTTCAGTGTTACCAGCGTCTGAGTAAGGTGATAGCAATAAAATAACGAAAACTTCCAGAAGTCCTGCAAAAGATATTCTTGAAATCCTATGAAATTAATAAAAAGACACCGATTTGAATTGTATACATATAGCCTACATGCATGACTGTAATCTACCAGGCAACATCTCTCTCTCTCTCTCTCTCTCTCTCTCACACACACACACACACACACGTACACACACCCGCACACACACGTACACACACACACACATACACGGAGACAGAAATGACAGAGAGACTGCTGCACAGTTATTTGGGTAGTTTTATTCACACGACGGGTAAATAAGATGCAAAATAGCGACGGGTAGCAAAGGTTAAACCTGCTGCTGCCCAGTTCAAGGTCAGCGTTTGAAAAATACAATTAAACCCATGCAGCGGATGATCTAAAGTAAAGTAACGAAGTTGATGAGATACATGATGTTTTTATTCCATTTACTTTCTGTATTAATCCACAGCATTGATAACTCCACGTAAGCATATGTATTACTTATTAGCGCTGTACAAGATTAAAACCATACATTGTTTCAGCTGTTTCATTACGAGTAGAAACAAGGGTCTGTTAATTACCAGTCAGATGTGATCGACCTACATAACGAACCTTTAATATCGGATCTCCGACCATTGCTTGAGTAACTCTTTGAACTGGTAAGTAGTCCGCTATTTAGGAACTATTTTTTCATATAATGCATTATGGTGGGAACGGGATGATTCGTCTTTAATGCTCATGCAATATAACGTTCCACTTGTTCTTCGCTCACTCATTCATATAAATATGATATTGTGCCCACGAAACAGGACATTTGTTTCAGTGCTAGTGCACAACTAATTCACAACATGTAAAATAGCAAGACAGTTTGTCTACTAAAGACAGAATCATATTTAAAGGGTGGGGGCGATAGGGTGGGGAGTAGGGGTGTTTTGGAGGGGAGGGAATTGGAAAAGGATCTGTGGCATTAGTAATGCTCGCGATCGTGATCTCGGAGGAAGTACGGGCCTTGCGCATGCCCATAGCATTTCTATACACTGTTTCCGTCTTGGAGGAAAGATTTCCGTTCATTCAGCTCCAGTGTCAGAATGCTGGAGAAGGGGAAGTAATGCACTGATGACTATTGTTGTTGTTTGTAGATTATAGTCACACGACACTTTCGCATATATAGGTGACTACTGGACCGATTTATACTGACACCAGCGGGCCAGTTGTTGGTAAAGGGGAAAATAATATGATCACACGTTGACCAATCCGGGATTCGAACCAGCGACCTTTCGGTTACTAGCAAGACGCTCTTACCAACTGAGCTACCCGGCCCCACTGTGATGACTATAACAAAGATCACCAGTGACATAATTGTGTGCAACGCAGTGTATTTCTTTTTTCTATTAAGTAATTTGGATTGTGGTTTTTTTGTTTGTTTGGTGTTTGTTTTTGTTTGTGTGTTTTTGTTTGTTTTTTTTTTTTGTGGGGGGGGGGGGGGGGGAGGGAGAGAGGGGTGTTTTTTTTATTTTCTGCAATAGATAAAGCACAGTAAGTAAACGATAAAGCACAGTATGAAAGTTTTTTTTTTTTTTAAAATCTTTTTAAGTTGCTTGTTTGTATGGTACAGTGTTTGTTATTTTAAAAAATGCAGGTGAATTTGCATGTGTTTGCTATAATTATTATTATTGTGGTGTTTTTTTTTAAAAATTATTTGTATGTGCGTGTTTACCGTTTTACGCATTATGATTTTCGATAGAAAATTATGGTCTCTCGGGGCAAATATTATGGTCAGAAGCTCCAAGAGCTTGACATGTATGCATTACAATGTGTGATCTTGGGTCATTTTACGCAACGTCGAACGGGGTTAGTACGTGGATGGGTGGCCATACTCGGAAAGCAACCACCAAATGACGTGCAAAGAATGAAATAATGCGCACAACACAACCCAGTCTGGTCTGTTTTAGAACCTTGGAGGACAATGCGGCAAGGGAGAGCAGATAAATACCACCCTCATAAAGCTGGCTCAGAAAAAATGGTACGTCCCAAACGCCTCACCACGAAGCTTACTGGATCAGAACACCTTCAAGTTTTTCCTAAGTTAGCCAGTTGGTCACCTTGAAGAGTGGACCGGGGTACTAGGATGATGACCTTCCAGCATAAGGGACATTCACGTAAGATAACTTAGTTTCTAACTATATCTGGAAATAGTCTAGTCGGACAGCGGTCAGCTTTAAGATAGCCCTGCGATGCATGACCTCTATAGATTACATTTGCAGATTAAATTTTTTACATTTTTTGGGGGGGGGTCAGCGCACCGAGCATGCTCACTTGGCCTGGATGGAAACGCGCTATACAAGTGTTCATCATCATCATCATCATCATCATCATCATCATCATCATCATCATCATCATCATCATCATCATCATCATCATCCACCCATTGCACATAGCTGCGATCGAAAGAAAGTATACTCCAGGCACACGCTGCGCAGCAGGCCAAAGTATGTCCCTTGTCCCTTGAAGGGAGGTAAGCGAGGTTCGCAGCCTGCTCAGTTACAGTGTCGGTGAAAGACTACAAACGGAAAGGTAAGTTTCGTCTCCTCTAGGCGACGAATTAGGTCACGCTGTATTTGTTTCTAGGTCAACTGTCTTTTACGAACCGTCTGAGAATTTTTTCGAACAGTTTATTGACGCCGGATAGTGTCCTCACTTGGTTTCATACAATTTAAGGCAAATGGGTTTTTGGGACGGTAAAAGCATTTTTGTAGAAAAAAGGGTTAGGGCAAGGGCTAGGGATAGATCTAGAACTAACCCTTACCCGAACCCTTGTAGCAATATTCCGCTCTTTCCGTCACTTTTAAACAGTAGTGCGCTTCGCATCCGCGGCTAGCAGCGAGCCCTAAGTATACTTTGAAGGGATGGAGGGAATACTTTCACCTGCTGCTAGCGGGAGTTTTGGCGATACTTTGTACCGATCGCAGCAATGTGTATTACCTCCATCATCATCATCATCATCATCATCATCATCATCATCATCATCATCATCATCATCATCATCATCATCATCATCATCATCATCATCATCAATGTATAGCGAATAGATCGGATAGGCTTATTGATCAACGTTCTTGAGCATGGCTGCATAAATGTACACGTAATTTTGCCTATGACAGAAGGTAACGAAGCAATGGAGAGAAAAAAGCTATAGTCCGACCTTCATCATACTCCTATTGCACGACCTCTTATGCTCTTTATTCTATATTTTCAACGGGCAGTCAGATGTTGCTTAACACAGTGTATGGCCTTTAGGTAATGATTAATGTAACCCCTATATTGAAATGGTTTTGCTGTAAAGCGCATTGTACTGTAAGCCTCCTGCACCATAGTTATGGTGTGATAGATCGGCGCGCTAATTGTCCGGCGTTGTTCTTGACAGGAATGGCCTCGACAATCAACGCGCTCAATCCATTCAATTGGAAGACTTACTAAGTTTGATAGATTTTACGAAGAATGAATGAACAGACGAGAAATGCTACGAATTCAACAGATAACACTTATAAAATTCGACGGAGTTCACACAGATTCAACCTTGCAACCTCTGGAAATATTTTGTACAGCTTCTTTGTGGTTATTATTTTTTCAATTCATATTTTCACAGTAATATCGTGCACACTTCCGTGCGCATCATTAAAATCATAAGAAGAAAGAACAACACAATAGGGAACAACAAATATGTTTTACTGGCTCACAAGCCCCAAAACGTAGCACAAACTGACAAAGTGAAAGTAACGCGATATCTAGAGAAAGAAAGACTAGAAATAAAGACAGAACAAAATTCCTACATTTCATATCGTTATTCGTGTGATGCCTGTAACAATTTATTTTTCTTTCCTATTCATCTTATCAAACTTATAAGCTGCTTGCAGGAAGGTTTGATAAGGACCTTACAACGTGCAGTGAACCAAACAGCACGCATAAAGAACTATTCCGATATTACCGTGGCGCGACCAAACATGTCATATCGGATGACGCGCAACCCTAGTGGTTATTCACACTTTTCTGCTATCCTATGCACCAACGGGGATCCCCTCTATGAAAAATACTTCCGTTTTTTTTTCTCCGCGTGTTTTAGTGAGTTATTTCCAAATATTCAAGAATAATAACATGTGTCACTGGCCACCTGTATCGTACCCTCACATATTTTTTTTTTTTTTTTTGCTGCAGTTTATTATCCCTTTCTATCGCCAGTGGCGCGCCTAAACCCTACCTACCTAACATTATTTGTGAATTTTTGAAAAATATTCGGAAAAAACATAACGCCCAGATGCTGGCTCGAACCCACACCTGTCAGGCGCCATTGGTTTCTGACTTGTGGACAAGGCAAGTTAGTCCCGCCTTAGCCCACTTGGCCACAACGCTAGCCTAACATATTCAGTTACTTTGTGTTTTGTGAAGGTTGCGACGGCGAAGCTATGGAAAATTACAAGAGTTTTCAGGTCCCGTTTCACTTTCTGTCGATGATCGACGCACCTCCGAAGTCGCCACAAATACAGGCCTCTACGATTGTTTTTTGCATTCTTTCACTGAGCATGTACTTCCTCCACCGTTTTTATACTTATCCCACTCGTTTTCTGGCTCTAACAATCGTCGTTTTCGGCAATTTGCCATATTTAAAAGTCACGCATCAAGCTTTGATAAAAGCAAAACAAGCAAAACCGGAACTTGGTTTCATATAACCTCGTTTTAATTTATAATGGCGATACCCACGAGTTTTTATGAGAGGTGCCGGAAAGTTGTGAATAGACAGGACACAGCATTATTTATCAGCGTGTCACCTACGGAAAACTAAACTTTACCTTGATAGGTAATGCAACAGGTAATGTGTCTCAAAAATCATGAGAATCTCTCCTCCTCTTCAGAATCCTTTTTCTGCTTTTATAAGGTTTCTTCAAGCCAAAATCAGTGACAACCACGATTGGCAACCATTACAAAATCTATCATCGCCAGGAAAACTGCGTAAAACCACTACGATTCCCTGAGAAACGTGGACAAAAAGTTACAAACAAGATTCAGCTACCTGGCTCCGCAATGACAACATTCGCAGTACCGTGGCAACGTAAACAATGCCGTGACAACACAGGCAAATTGCCTTCTCGCGATGACGTCAATGTACAGAAATAATATTTCTAAAATAGGGATCTTTCGAAAGCGGGTGAAAGTGAAAGTGAATGTGAATCGGGACTACTTATTGTTGTGACGTCAGCAATTTATGTGACGCTTTAACTTCCCGTGGTGAAAGGTCACGAAGTCTGCCTACCACAAGGAATAAAACTTCGTGGAAAACCTGATTTCCACGAACTAATGTTAGTGAGTACATTTTGGTTATTAAATCGTTTGTAAAATGTCCAAAAATGATTTGAATTTGTATATGGTACATTACTCAACCATTTTAGAAGGAATAATGGGGATCTAAACTCGGTCTCAGACTTAAAACGTATTTTCAAACGAGCTACTGAAAAGAGTGCCCAAACCCTCATGCCGTCATAGCTGTCTAGAATCTATCTATTCTGTATCACCAATCAGCAGTCCAAAAACTGTTTTATGTGACAAAAATGAAACTCGAAGCTAGAATGTAAAATATCTTCAATGTTAGAGCTCTAAACCATCTTTAAAGTTCAACGTAATCGTTACATTCGTGTCAAATCATGATTTGTTAGAAGAAGCCTTACGTAGGCATAATAATCACAACGAAACTAGGTGCTGGAATCGAAAGCGCACAGAAACACGTTCGTTTCGTTTCGTAACGCGGTGTAAGAATCTCCCGGCGTGCCTCTCGTTGGACGAAACGAACACACAATCACTTTCACTTTTACCCGTTCCGAAAGACCCCTACTGCGGATTGAGAACACTTTTAATAACTTTTCCTACTTCCAAAATTGCAATAAAAATAGTGTACATGAATTCAGATCCCGACTTCATGTTGAAGAATGCTAGATAACTTCAACGAACAACATGCAAATCTAATTATTATCGATCTGTTTGAATTTGTTACAAATCAAAAGTTATTTTTCAGATCTATAACCTATTCAGCAAAGCATATTATAAGTTCCACTCAAATCCCATAATTTAACATTTGTTTGGAATAAGATTAACACATGCAATAATAACGGTCCAAGAGTTCTCAGCCATCAGACTTTAAGACTGTGCAGTCAGACATTCAAACTTGCATCCATGATGTTCTTTCCTGGATGGATAGCAATAAGCTCAAATTGAACACTGAAAAAACTGAAATCATGCCTGTAGGCAAAGCCTCGTGTCTCAGGCAGGTCGGCAGCGACTCTCTAATTGTAAATGGCAGCAGCATTCCGTACTAAGACTCCGTGCGCTATCTTGGAGTCAAAATCGACCAAACTTTGTCAATGCAAGATCAAATTGGTACTATTTGTCGTGCTACTTTTCTCGAGATGAGGCGCATTGCCTCTATTCGACCGTTTTTAACCGAGTCAGCGTCTGCAGCTCTTGTCAATGCTTTTGTGACATCACGGCTTGACTTCTGCAATTCTGTTCTGGTTGGTCTTCCAGCCGAACAGATAAATCGCCTTCAACGCGTACAAAACAGGGCAGCGCGTCTTATTTTGAAACGGAAAAAAATGGGATCACACCACTCCCTTACTATGCAAGCTTCACTGGCTGCCGGTGAAGTTTCGCATTCAATTCAAGGTCTGCGTTTTGGCTTCTCGGTTCTTTGAAGGCACACTACCATCCTACCTAGCCAATGCACTTGTAGCCTATAAACCAACTCGGGCACTACGTTCTTCGTCTGAACGTCTTTTGACAGCGCCACGCCGAAATATGAAAACTTACGGAGAACGTGCATTTTCTTTTGCTGCGTCTACTCTCTTGAATTCGCTGCCGGCAAACATGAGAGGCGTACCTGACTTGGCGACATTCAAATCGCAACTGAAAACGTATCTGTTCAAGCTTGCATTCAAATAATAATTATTATTATTGTTTTTATTTCATTGTAATATTATGTCATATGTGTTATAATGACAGGATGTACAATGGATGAATGCGAGTGGGTGCGCAATGAGTCACAATGTGAGATTTGCGCGATATAAGGACCATTCATTATTATTATTATTATTATTATAACAAATCGATCTATATTTCCTTCATTCTTCACGACTCAATGTCTTGCAATATTCAGTTTCAGCATACAATTTATAATAAAAGAATGTCATCTACACATCAGGTTAATAAGTTTTTCGAATATCACTGTTATCTTATACCTATAGTTTCATCAGGAGATAGATAGCGCATCAGTTTATCACACATGTTTTAAAAAGTAACTTCACAGTAAGCCTATAGCTTACAGTATTTGATCTACGATCTGGAAAATGTGCTATAGAAATCAGCTTAATAATAATAATAATAATAATAATAATAATAATAATAATAATAATAATAATAATAATAATAATAATAATAATAATAATGAGAAGACATCTGGTACTCGAAGAAAGACAAGAATGAGGGACGTACAAGTGTTTGCGACCAGGAGACATCATCGTTGCCAGAGTTCTCTCATTATTACTATTAATAGTAGTAGTAGTAGTAGTAGTAGTAGTAGTAGTAGTAGTAGTAGTAGTAGTAGTAGTAGTAGTAAAAGTAGTAGTAGTAGTAGTATTGCTTGACAAGTATATTGAACAGACTTAATATACTATAGCATAGCATTGATAATCGCGGATGAACTCTTTATTATAGTTGTCTAAATGACGAACAGTGAAAGGAGTGGTTGGATATTGATCAGCATAGTCCATGACATTTAGCCTTTTATTTCTTATTTTCATTTCAAAACTATTATTATTATTATTATTATTATTATTATTATTATTATTATTATTATTATTATTATTATTATTATTATTACCCACCAACTCACCTTCCTCAACCTCCATCCCTACACACACGCACTTCCGTCCGCCCACCTTCACAGTTGGACGAACCTACTTACAAGTAGCTTATTATCAGACGACCATGACCTCAAATTGTTATTTTCCCTTTCATTCTCCTGTATATCTTATCAATAACCGCAATGGCCATTGTTATTATAAGTGCCACAACCGTATCTAATTTCCCTCAGAAAAGTAGGTGTTGCTAAACCATCTCTAATTTCTTTCAATTTATTTCAGTTAGTAACTTATATCATATCAGAAAACCAACACTTTGGCCGTGAACTCAATCTGTTGTTTTCAATGTGTACTATTTCCTCCTTCACTTTAATTGCCAGCCAGTAAATACCGAAACTCTAACCAGTCCCGCTGAGACCCTGAACCTTTCTTAGATAGAACTTACGTATGTGACGCAGGTATGCATAGCCTAAATCAATCGCACTTTTTTTGTTTGAAAAATGAGACCCTGCTAAGTGCATTCTTCCACGATTTTCTATGTAGCCTTTAGTACAATCATATGTGATAATTACCTCCCTTGATAATAACCTGCTGCTGGTCTGCGGTGTGTTTGGCTGTAACGGATAATTCTATTATTTACCAGACTACTGCAATGGGAATAAGGTATTTGTATAATTTATCGCTGTGTATAGGCATAAACCGTCCATTTTACATAGCCTCTGTATAATTCTGTACCCTATTAATATATTTACAGTACTCCTTGCTTAAGGTGACCCCTCACGGGACCAAATTTTTGTTTGATCTTATCCGAGGGGCACCCTAAACAGTCTCTGATAAGATCAACTACCAGTAAAAAACTTGATCTTATACGAGGTGCTAAATTTTTTTGTCGTGTGACAGTGTGTGTGTGTGTGTGTGCGTGTGTGTGTACATGTGTGCACGTTGGTGCGCACGTATGCATGTATGCATTACTGTATATGTATTTTTTGTGCGTGTGTATGATGCATAAGCACACACTCAAACACTCAAACGAATGGATGCAAGCATGCATACACATACACACACTCTCGCACACACACACAATTGACGCGCACACACACAAATGAGAATAAAAAATAAAAAGTATGCACCAAGACAGTTGCTGGGTGTATTTGCAGAAAACCTTACACAAGTTTAACAAATTGTTCATTTTGTCTACGACACGGCACATGCTTTATCGCTAGTGAATGAAGTTAATTCAGGGTAAGGTCCACTGTGGCAATACGTCCCGCTAGAAGGGGACATGGCAGATCACAGTTACACCTATCTACACCGCCCATGGGTCGCACTCTGTCAAAGTGGTTCCCATGTGTATTGCAGTGTCGCATAACGCGGATGCTGGCTGGATGTGACAGGTGTTCTGGGATGGAATTCCATCTCAAAACAGGAAGTGACCTCATAAATGACGTCATCTGTGACATCAATTTCTCTTAAGCAGTAGTCTCCTCCATTTGAGAACCAAAACGGGTTGACGTTATCCGAGGTTTTCCCTTATGCGAGGTGACGCTAAGCAAGGAATTCTAAATGGTACAAAGAAGGTGTTTGGCGGGGACCAACAACCTGATTGATCTTATCCGCCTTGTGACCTTAAACGGTAGTGACGTTAAAAGAGGAGTACTGTATTTTTATTTCCCAAATTGTTATTACGGCAGAGTAATCAACCTGATGATTGAGGCCGTCTAATGGATGAAGGTTACAATGAATTGAGAGGTTGTTTTTATTGAGTTTGGAAGAGTGAAAGGTTCGTCTGTCAAAGGAAGTTTTCATGCATGCAGTATTTGTAGTGAAAGAGCTGGGAGAGGCTGAAGTGTGTGTTGATGTGATGTTATAGTAGGAAGTATAAGGCATAACTGTTACGATAATGTAGACTTAGTAGTTTTTATTTTGTGATCTTATGCATTACTGTTATTTTTATTTGTTTTCAAACATTTTTTTGTGTTTGCTGAGATGCAGTGTGCTGTACGAGTTCAGTGAATAATAAAGATTTCTTGACTGGACTTGATGTTTTTTCCCCAATTATACCTGTGTATACTTGTGTGCCCTCAAAGTATGTGTGCTTGTACTTTTATTTTTATTTCTCTGTAATAAAGACTACATGGATGTTTGTGGGTGGACATCATCATGACACAGCATGTGTACATTGGAGTAGGAAAACGAGAGCAAGATATCAAAGTTTTTTTTTTAATAGTTGCTGACTTTGTAATATAGCCAACATCTCTTATTTTATTGTTAAACAACCTCTTCATTTATATACATATTGCATTATACTTCCAGTTCAGTTGTATTGGCTGGAATGTGTTTTTTTTAATTTTATTTTTTTTATTTTTTGTTTGTTTGTTGTTTTTTTTTTTTATAGTAAAATTTACGTCCCCGGACACATTAAGCGTATAGGGGACGGGTGAACCACCACTCATTATTTGTTTAAATGATTGTTTTTGTTTTAGTAGGTGTGTGTCTGTTGTAGGTGAAGTCTGCAAGTAAATTGAATTTATTTTTACTAGTTAAACGCAGAGTGTGCATCCATTCAAGCATCCGCGCTATACCCATTCTAATTTAATAATAATAATTAATAATAATAATAATAATAATTGTAATAATACATTTATGGTACTTTTCCTTTATCTTACCCCCAAACAGTATGTCTATATGAAAACTCAGTATTTAAAAAGCAGTATTTATCTAAAGTTTACAAGCAAATATAACTTGGCAAGACATGTAGGGTTAGGGTTAGGGTTAGTGACGTCATAAAAATTTCTTTTTGGGGGTAAGACGTCATAAACATTTCTTTTGGGGGTAAGATAAAGGGAAAGAACCAAATTTATTATAATATATATTTTTTTGAATTTATTATTATTCACTTTGAGATTTAGTTTAGATCCTTTCTCTCTAGCAACTTCAACACATTACATTAGATTTATAACCTGCTGAAAAAATAAGGCAACCGGCACATATATCGGCCATCGTTTTCTTTCCACTCAGTCGAGTATTTTCAAAAGCAAACAGCTAAGCATTCCGAATGTACAAGCACAAAGAGAGCGGCACCATCCTCAAGGAGATTATATAAGCTTATAACAAAATTAGGGTCTCATTTGTCTGGATAGGAGAAGAGGAGAGGGGAAGGGGAAGGAGGGGGGAGGGAAGGGAAGAAGCCTCGCAGTCCAGATGTCGACCTAATGACCTCGACTCGCTCTACCGACGCACGCAGGGGTCAGGAAGAGTTCAAGCCCAGATGATCTCCGTCACAATGAATAATTATATATATCTTTGCCCGCTAACCTACAGCAACTAGCCAACGTGTCCCGCACGCATGAGTCAACGTATTAATTATATAATATAAGACAACAACAACATAAAATACAGTCATGTACCAAAGTTAATGCCATTGTTTTTTCTCCAGAAGAGCAACTGATGATTTTTGTTTCCCGATAGTTCTCATACATACCTTGCAGTAAAGCCCTTGGTAGAAAATTTATTTATTTAATCTTTCTTATATAGCGCTTTTCCAGCTCAATAGCTGCTCAAGGCGCTGGCCTATACAAGATCTAACTCAAGCCGCCCGAGACGCCCACCCGCAGCCTTTGGGCGCATGGTCTGACGCCCGGACAACTGAGCACAATCCTGGGCAGCCAGGGATGGGGGAGAAGGACCTAGGTGCATGCTGGGTGTGTTCTTGTCACCGGCACTCACCCGTCTAGGACATGAGCGTCAGGATCTTTAAAGTCCGTTATGATGGAATGTATGCGACACAGACTAGACCTCGGTTTATACTCTCATCCGAAAATGGTATAAGCTTACATGCATACGTCACACAATACTAATCACATGTACATTATGTTAATAATAGAGACAAACATTACACCAAGAACAACTGGTAATTCTACCTGTCCCCAAAACCTCATGAAATAAATATTTACCCCATATCAAAAAAGGTATTTGTTTTAACATAGATTTTATTCAACAAACAAACCAGATATTAATACAGGGCGCACAAAAGCACAAAGATTAAAGAGTGCTACCCAAATAATAATGTGTCAAAATATCACTGGCAGACGACAGGAAACAACAACAGAACATTGATAAAAATACTAGAAATAGAAAACTGAAATTTTTTATGCAAAGAAAAGAAAATTTTAGACAAAAAAAGATTTTCAAGTGAAGGGGACGAGACAAAAAAATGGGGTGGGGGGAGTGGTGGTGGGGGAGAGAGGTTGGGAAAGGGGGGGGGGGGAGCGTGGACGGGGATGTGCGCGTGCGAGAGTTATACTTGTGGGAAGAAACTAATGAGTGTGTTGAAGATCAAAGTTAGAAAGCGAAGTATGTGGAAAGTCGTTGAAAATAAAATATGAAAATGAAATATATTATATTATATTATATTATATTATATTATATTATATTATATTATATTATATTATATTATATTATATTATATTATATTATATTATATTATTTTCAACGACTTTCCAAAGGTATTTGATGGGGAAAAGTCTGTTACGTAATGTACTACAACAACAACAGCGTAAAAGAAAACTATTCTAATTCTTTAATGGTATTCTCTAATCCCATTTTTAAGGTATGAAAATAATAGAAGTGGGCAGAACCTCCCATTGGCTTCTAGGAAACAATGGTGGAATTCTATTACCATAAAGTAATTTTTAAAGGAATGAAATAAGATATTCCAGTAGTTTTCCATTCACTTTCCAGTACAGTTTGTGTAATTTTTCTTTATTTTGTTCTTCATGTGGATTTTATTAAAATTATTTTTGATTTTTTTCCCCCTCAATTTTCTGGTCTTCGTCTTTTTTTTCTTTTTTTCCCCCTCTTTCCAACTAGTTTGTTTGGTTTTCTTCATCGACATCGTTTTGTTCTTCATGTTGATTTATTTGAGTGTGAATTGTCCATTTCTATTTTCTGGTTGTTTTCTTTCTCCTTCTTCGTTTGGCTTCCTGCCTCGCCCCTACCCCTTCCCCAAATAATCCAGACTGTGTTAGAAAGTTCCATCCACTCTCTCTCTCTCTCTCTCTCTCTCTCTCTCTCTCTCTTTCCCTCTCTCTCTCTCTCTCTCTCTCTCTCTCTCTCTCTCTCTCTCTCTCTCTCTCTCTCTCTCTCTCTCTCTCTCTCTCTCCTTCTTTCTTTCTTTCAGTCTGACTTCCCTATTGTTCCTTCGCTTCTTATATGTCTTCCACACATTTTCTCCCGGTATTTCTTAGTTACACCTTGTCTAGCTGTACATTTCATTCTCTATTATTCTTCATCATCATTGATGGACAATATCGCACAACAGAAGCTACGTGCAAAGCACATTACGTTTATCGTGTTCGACGTTCTTCAATAGCAGTGTCTAACTTTGTAGCAACGTGCTACTTGCTAGAAAGCGACCAGGCTAGAGTTTTAAAAAATCCATGCGCCAACTTCCATTCAAGGTGTTGCCATTACAAAAATCTACGATTCATTTCATTACCAATAAAATTAATATGATGGACACTCACTAAAGAAAGATACAAACGGCGTTGAGGACACTCACTAAATGCAATGAGACGGCGTTATGCAAATATTCATCATCGAAGCATCATCATCATCATCATCATCATCATCATCATCATCATCATCATCATCATCATCATCATCATCATCATCAACAACAACAACAACAACAAAAACAATAACATCATTATGCCTGTAAACAATATCTGTAATCGCCATCATCATCATCATCATCATCATCATTTTATCTTTGAACAGTAGCCTATTTGTGGAGAACTGATTGGTAAACGTGATGAAGAAAAACCCATCGCCATGACATTATTATTATTATTATTATTATTATTATTATTATTATTATTATTATTATTATTATTATTATTATTATTATTATTATTATATAATACTTTTATGCAGTTCAATTCATCATACATGTGATACAATGGTATTTCCATTTAATCTATTTCGAAATATTTATGGTGATTAATGTAATTATAATAGTCCATGTTGTGTAGGATTAATCTGTAGTTTGTAGCACGTAAAAGTCGCAATTATTAAAAGCATAGTCCTTTTTTAAAAATTATGAAATAATATTAGAGTGACCTACAGTTTATCAAGTGTTAAACAATTTCAAACATTGTCCTTTTCAGTTTGCTTATTTTTGTAAATGTAATCATAATTATCTTATTACTAAAATACATTTAAAATTAAAAAATACATTTACTTTCAATCTTTTTCATGTTAGCAGTAATTTATTTCCCAAAGACTGAACACGCACACACACAAAACACGGTTTATTAGTATGATTTCCATGATGACTCATGTCATTAAACACAGTGTCACAAAGAAAGGGGTTGGGGGAATGGAGGGTAAGCTCTTAATCTCTCGCGCTGTATTACCTCCTTTGTTAGGCTAATGATGCGATGACATTCAAGAGAATTAAGGCTAGGGCTACTAATTAAATGAGAGACAGTCCAAGGGTAGACGAGAAAGATGGTATACTACACTAGTTGAGAAATTCGAAAACAAAGGCCAGTCGGGGTAAGTGCAATTTATAACTAGGAAGTTTTATTAAATCGAATTGGGTCGTCTATATTGCGTAATGCTAATAGTGAGTCACGGGGTAGCGTCTATATCAGTAGGGAGTAGCTCGGAGATATTCTGGGTGGTTGACTTCGGGGGTACTAGTGCTACTGTGGACTGATATCATCACAGGGCAAGAGTTTATCTGGGTGGTCTCTGGCCAGATGATCATAGAGTGGTGATGCTCGTGGGTCAATAACTTAGCTGGTTATTGAAGGGCGGTGGTTGTTCCAAAATAGTCTGGTTGGACTGATGACCAGGCTTAGCGTGGCGTCACTTGGAATGCAGGTCAGTCGGTCACGCTTCTTGCGCAATGACCGGGGATGCCAATCTTGGTTGAGGTACAGGCGTAGATTTCAGCTTACGTTGCTAGCTGTCTATGGAGTGATGAAATTCGGGGGAGCGCTTCTCGTTGACTCCCTGGGTTGTCAGGGGCCTGCAGCGGGTCAGCGAATTAGGGATGATACAAGGCTGGGGTATGAGCCCTGCACAGGAGCCGTCTGTAACGCAATACAGACTCTGTATCAGCGGGGGATAGGTATATCCTGGGTTCAGCGCCTGTGGCGCGAGTTTGCCCATTCAGATTTCAAATTGGCTGACCGGTCAAGGTTGATCCGTCGCATACCAACAGTCTAACAATGCAACTAGGTTTATGGGGCCAATGTGGTGCTTACTGGCAGCCGCTAATATATGATACCTTCGGCGCATTGAGGTGGGGGTAGTGGCAACAGGGGCAAATATTTATACATTGGGAGCAAGGGGGAAAGCAAATGGAGTAGGTACAGGTCAAAGGGGTGGTAGGCAAGAGTGGTACTGGGGGACTTTAATCTATATGGAGGGACAGCATGGCATGGGATATTTACACATGGGGCTAATATGGAGCATACAAGTATAAATTCGAACATGGCATGAGTCATATCAACAAGGCGGATAATATATACAAGGTAATAATACATGTCAGCAACACATCGAGACAAAACTATAAACACGAACGTACATATCGACAGGACATACGAACGTGGGGGGCGAACGACGGGTGATGGGTCTGCTACATGACAAAGAGTAAGTTTCCTCTCTTACCTTGACTAAGACGGGGTGAAGCACACGAGTACTGCCGTAGCTCAGAGGTCGCCAGTCGATGGAGACGTGTCTTCGGACAAGTTGTTGTGGCTTGAAGGCTGGAGGGCTTGCATCTGACACCGAGTTTGGTTGTGTGTCAGGCTTTAACTTGATGCCCGAGGGGCGGGGCTTAAGCGAATGAGCCAGCGCGCGTCCTAGGGGTGACTGGATGTGTAGAGGGGGTAACTGGATGCTTGGGAGAGATGAGTGGGTGCTGCCTGACTCAGAGCTCGATTGAACGCCTCGTCACACACAGAATGATGAACATATTTAATGTTATAATGTTCTCTCTCTTTGTCTGTCTGTCTGTCTGTCTGTCTCTCTCTCTGTCTCTCTCTCTCTCTCTCTCTCTCTCTCTCTCTCGCATTGCGTTCCAAACGGAAGACACGCTTTACATTACAACATAAGACACGTTTTACATTACAACAGATTTCCTCATCCCGCCATGATTTTTAAACTTAACAACAACATAAAATGGAAAATTTTATAATTTGAAGCAATGCGACAACGTAAGTAAAATATAGTGGAGGAGGAGGATGGGAGTGGAGGGTAGAGGGGAGTGGATGAGAAAGAAAGAGAAAGAAAGAGAAAAAAAGAATAGAATATTGATCCCAGAAAGTGCCAAACTTGATACAATTTCACGTGTCAGAAATGATTAAACGAATGAATAACCCGAATTTCATAATTTGTTCTGATACCACCGCGTAGTATTTCTTATATATATATTAGAAGAAGAAGAAGAAGAAGAAGAAGAAGAAGAAGAAGAAGAAATTAATGTCGGAGTTCGGTTATTCGTTTGCCTGGGAGATTTTTAAAAAAAATGCTTACATACTCTATAATGGCTTTAACATTATTTCAAGAATGGTAACAATACCATTTATTTTAAGGTGTTGACCTTGACTTATTATTTAGTACAATTTTTGTGGAGAAGAAGAAGTTTTGATAAAAAATAAAATGTGAAACTTTGGAATCTCTCTCTCTCTCTCTCTCTCTCTCTCTCTCTCTCTCTCTCTCTCTCTCTCTCTCTCTCTCTCTCTCTCTCTCTCTCATCTTGTATTCTACCTGTATGATTGACTGGAACCTATTAGGGGTATTTCATAACTATAAAAATCGTGTTTTGCTTGAAATAAACTTTCTTTACGGTTGTACGAAATGTGCGCTCTGTGCGCTGGAATAATTGTATGTGCGCGCGCGCGCGTGTGTTTGTATGTGTGTGTGTGTGTATGTGTGTGGGTGTGTGCGTGTATGTGTGTGGCTAGGTAGAAACGCCTCTACGTACTTTCTTTTGACGGACCCCGTTATTTTGACGTCAAAACAGTGTTCCGTTAGGGTTCGGGCTGTGTTAGGCTTAGGGTTAGGGTTAGTTTGGGTTTGGGTTAGGGTTAGAGTTAGCTTCAAAAAATGGACAAATTTGTAAAAATGTCAAAGTAACGTATGTAGAGTTTCATGAAAGTCATCACAACGGCGTTTCTACACGGTTGTGTGTGTGGGTGTGTGCGTGTGTGTGTGTGTGTGTGTGTGTGTGTGTGTGTGTGTGTGTGTGTGTGTGTGTACGTTTTGTTAAAGGCTTGTTTCAATCGAAGTAGGCCTAAAAGGCACTTTTTGAAAATTGTTTAACATAATAACATAACACCATGACACCAGTTATTACAGTAGTTCTTGCTTACAAAGAAGTTATTATATGAGTAGAACCAACAAAAAAGAACTTAACCCCTTCCCTCCCCCCCCCCCCCAAAAAAAAAAAATCATTTTTCCAAAGTGGCTTTTAAAAAAAAGGAACTATTGGAGTACTAATATTTGTTTTAAAAGTTGTGTTTCCTATTCTTTTTACAAACCTAAGCAGTGTGCCTATATTAATATTAATTGAAGTGCTGGGGGCAAGGGGGCACAGAGGATTGGAGAGTAGGGGGAAGGGAAAGAAGATGGCTGAGTGGTCTATAAGGGGAGATTAAGGTTATTATTATATTATTTTATTTTGTCATTGTTATATAGCGCATTTTCAGCACAAGGGCTGCTCTAAGCGTTGGCGATACAGGATCTAACTGAAGCTGCCCGAAGCGTCCACTTGCTGCCACCGGCGCACAGTCTGACGCTCAGACGACTGAGCACAATCCTAGAAGATCGGAGATGGAAGAGAAAGGAAAACTGTACACTGAAACAACCATTAGACTAATAGCAACAGTAAGATGGCCAGTAATCGCAACCAATGTTTATGTCCTGGCCACGGGAAATCAAACCCACAACCTTTGCAACGTGCAACACGAGTTCGCCGCTCTACCAACAGAGCTATCCTGTTGCCCGGTTGAGGTGGGAGAAGGGAGAATCCTCTGACCAGGCGACCTTGACGCTAGCTGAGTACATTACATTACATGATTATTGCGTTAGGTCCAGCGGACTCTTCAGAGCCAAATCAGGACCAGACAACCCCCGATCCGCATAGAAGATCTACTGAAACAGCCCTAGTGGTAAAACTGAATGCTCTCCACCAGCCAGTCACTTTACAATAAAGACGCAGGGGACGCTGAGGCTATACTCTAATTTATCGAACCCCCCGTTTACAAAAAGAAAATAGAATATAGACAGCATTATAAATTATAAACAAAACACTTACATATAAAATGCCTACATTGCTGGCAGGAAGCATCCAATATTCCCACGCTGATCCAACAGACCTCACACACAAATAAGGAGTCTTGTCTTGGAAGAGTTTTCAAGAAAAAAGGTAGGTGACTGGTCTAGCGAAGAAGAAGACAGTATAGCAGATTGATAGAACAGAGCAGGAATGAGAAATAACAAATGAGAAAGACAGCGACAGTGGGAATTTAAAGCACTAAATTTCCTGAAAGTGGGGTTACTATTTATACGGAAACCCCCGGCACCCCAACGAGGGTAACGCTAGCTGAGTGTCAGAGATCTAACAAGCATAGGCTGTGTTGTAGGCTTATGCCCTTTGATATGACATGGGGTCAGCGTCGGTTTCGGGGCGACTGCCTCAATAATCTTAGGAATAGCCCGATAGCGGCAAAGGGTATCACAGAGAAGTGTGGACGCCTACAACTTTTTTTTTCCCAAAAAGTTTTGATGGATAAAAATAACTATTTTAAAATAAAATTGTAAAAATATTTATATACACACACACACTTTAGTCCCCACCGAAATAAAACAAATATTATAGGACGAGTTCACGAACCTATCCTATCCCTATCCTGTCCCGTAACCCTGAGGTCGTAGGGGCACCACAGATGATCGTTTAACCAGCATACTCCATCTTTCTCTGTCCTCAGCAGCCCTGATGGCTTCGCTCAGTGTCAAAACAGTCCATTCTCGAATGTTGTCCTCCCACCTCTTTTTCGGTCTCCCTCTTCTTCTACCTCCTTGCACTGTGCCTTGCAGAATGGTCTTTGCAAGGCCTGATGACCTGGTGACGTGGCCATACCATCGGAGTTTCCGTTTCTTCACCACTGTGAGCAGGTCATTGTGTTGTCCAATGGCTTGTGTGATGGTCTGTCGGACTTCGTCGTTGGTGATGTGTTGGGTATAGGAAATACCCAGAAGTCTTCTGTAGCACCTCATCTCCATGCTTAGTATTCTTCGTTGGAGATCTGCTGTGAGGGTCCATGCTTCGCAAGCATATAGGAAGATGGAGATGACAAGGGAGCGCAGCGGTCTTACTTTGGAATGTAGACTGATGGTCCTGTCTTTCCAAATGGGCTTCAACCTTGTCAGGGCAGCAGTTGTTTGTGCAATCCTGGAGAGGACTTCCTGTCGGGACCCATTGTCTGTTACACAATGGCTCTTAAATATTTGAAGCTATGCACTGTGTTGAGGGATTGGCCTTAGACTTTGATGTCCCCGTTGATGCCATTGGTGTTTTTGGTCATCATTTTGGTCTTCTCTGCACTTATTTCCATTCCATACGCTCTGGAGGTGGTGTCAAGCCTCTGTACCAGCTGTTCAGGTTTTTGTTCCTCTCCAGCCAATCCATCAATGTCATCCGCAAAACGAAGATTGGAGATTGCTCTACCCCCTATGCTGACTGTGCATTCACGATCTGCAAGAGCATCTGACATGATGCGCTCTAGGAAGATGTTGAAGAGTGTTGGAGAGAGTAGGCATCCTTGACGCACACCGATTGTTGTTCTGAACCAGTTCCCGATGGCGCTGTTGTGGAGGAATGCACTGGTAGCCTTGTAATACAGGCTTTTGATGACTTCAATAATTTTAGGGCTGATGTTGTACACTTTCATTGTTGCCCATAGAGCTGCATGCCAGACTCGGTCAAACGCCTATTTGAAGTCTATGAACACATGATATAGATGTTGTTGGTGCTGTAGGTATTTCAAACAGATTATTCTGAGGTTGAAAATCTGTTCAGTGGTACTGCGCCCTGCCCTGAATCCTGCTTGTTCTTCAGCTATGATTTGTTCAGCTTGGGGTTTCAACCTGTTGAGTATTATTTTGAAGAGGACCTTGCTAGGATGGCTGATGAGGCTGATGGTGCGGTAATTTTTACACTCCTGAAGTTACCTTTTTTGGTAAGAGTGATGACAAGCGACTGGGTCCATGGTATAGGCCACTCCCCACTCTGCCAGATCTTGTTACAGATAATGGTGAGGGCATCAATCATCGCTTCTCTTCCTGCTTGTAGCAGTTCCGCGGGTATGTTGTCCACTCCTGCTGACTTCCCTTTCTTTAGCGATTGCACTGCTGTCTCAACTTCTTCCCGGAGAATTGGGAGGATTTGTTCTTCTTTTTCTCTGTTCTCGGGACATGCTAGAACTGATGGGTCTCCATTTGGTGCATGGTTGTAAAGGTCAGAGCAGTACTCTGTCCATCTGTCCAAGACTTCTTGTTCTTCTGTAAGGCATATGCCAGACTTGCTTTGGATCGTGGAGACTTTGGGCTGTTTGACACTTGTCAGCTGCTTCAAAGTCTGGTAGGCCTTCTTGTTGTTGTTCTTGTTCAGACTGTTCTCTATTTCCTGGCATTGATCTTCTATCCAGTTTTCCTTTGCTGTGCGCATGCCTTTTCGGATGTCATTGTTGATTTTTCGGTAGACATCAGCTCCCTGTGAGGTGTTCTTTTTCTTTTTTTTAATCTCTCTTCGTTTATCACACAGATCCAAAAGTTCAGGTGTAATCCACGACTTCTTCTTTTGTCGGTGCTTGCCAAGGATTTCAGTGGCGGCATCTGTGACAGCTGAGTTGAAGGTGGTGGTCATGGTGTTGACATCTACTTCACCAGCCCCCAAAATGAGCAGTGGTGCAAATTTCCCTCCAATTGTGGCCTGAAATAGTTCTGCCACCTCCGGGTCTTGCAGTTTGTCCAGGTCGAACTTCAGTCTAGTGCACTTTGCTGTATTTACTCTCTTCAAGTGGAGCCGGAAAGTCATCATCACGAGATCATGGTCACTTCCGATGTCTGCTCCTGGAAAAGTGCGTGTCCTGCCAATGTTGATGCTTGATCTGACGCGTTTCTTGACCATGATGTAGTCGATCTGGTTGTGATGCTCCCCGCCGGGACTGTGCCATGTCCATCGTCTGGAGTTTTTGTGGAGACCAAGCGTGTTTGCCAGTACGAGATTGTTGTATCTGGCAAACTCCAAGAGACTCAGACCCCTGTCATTTGTCTCGTTGTTGCAGTGGGGTCCACATGTGTCTCCCCAGTTGTGGTGCGCATCTTGGCCAACTTTGGCCTTCCAGTCGCCTTGCACTATGACTATGTCCTTCTTTGGCACTTGGTCAAGGACCGCCTGTAGATTTTCATAAAAATCCTCCACTTCGCTGTCATCATAGTCTGATGTTGGGGCATAGGCCTCGATGATGGTGATGTTGAAAGGGGCTGCTCTCAGGCGGATGGTAATGAGTCTACTGGAGACTGATCGGCAACCCATGACCGTGGCTAGAATGTTCTTGTGGACCAAGAATCCAACGCCGTGTCCGTGACTGTCATCTCTACCGCAGAAATAGAGCTTGTGGCCTTTGTCGGTCGTTGTTTCACCTAGGCCTTTCCAGCGCAGTTCGCTGATGCATAGAACGTTCCATCGATAGTGGTCCAGCTCGTGGGCCAGTTCTTCTAATTTTCCTTCCGCAGTTAGGGTCCTGACATTCCAGGTTCCTATGACGATGTCGTTTCTCGTGCGTATCTTGCTAAATTGTCCATCAGTAGCATACTTAACACCTCCGTCCTGGTGGCCAACGGAAGGCGCGGTCCTTGAGCCGGGCGACGACCGATCCGGTATGGAATTAGTGGATAGTGTCATCATGTAGTGTGTCTTGGGCAAAAAAGACCTGGCGGTGCCCAATCCTCTCCAGGCTGTTGGCCACAACCGAAATCCACGAATACAGTGTGGCTCGCCTTGGCCCTGAGCACGTGGTCGTTGAACCTGTAGTAACGTGAGGTTTCTCCGCCCTGGCCGGTGACTTCTGTGTAGAAGACTTTCGCCCAGTGATGCCGTGCTAACATCACCCCTGTTAGTCGCCTCTTACGACACGCCGGGAAACGTTGGGTCTATTCTATTTATTGCCCGAACCCACAGAGTTCACGAACAGTAGCAATCAAATGTTATAGGTGAGAGCCGGGATGGTAACGCGATTGTAACCACTAAAGGTTGACTGTTGTAGGTTGAGTAATAATTAGAATGGAAGATGAGGCACTTTACCGTTCATAGAGCGTGGCTGAGACTAGACAATGCGAGAGAGGAAGAAGACCTACCTTTGCCCGTCTCTTCTCAGCTAGCAGTTTGTTTTGTCACGTTATATGTGAGAGCAATCGTAATGACGAAATGAGTAATGCAATATTGGTGTCATGAGTTATGTAATAATATAGGGAAAGTTACTGATTAGATTTCTTTGATGAATAGGCTGCAAAAATTAAACATTAAAATTAAGTAAATTTAAGTAAATAAAATAAAATTTAATTTAATTTAATATACTGTGCATGTTTGTTTCTTTGTCACTCTCTTCTGTTGTCTGTTTAGTTTTGAATGACCTAGACTTCCCCCTCCCCCCCTCCCTTTAACGTTTATGTAGACTATACACATAGTCGCTAATTAGAGTGTAGCCTAATATATTTTGTAATCTCACTTTTTTTTGCAGAGATCATTTTTGGTCAGTATCATGTTTGTTTTATTCTTGATTATACTTGAAATACAAAACCTCTACAAGTAAGAATAGACGAAAGGGGAATTGTTTGTCACGAAACTAGTTTTGCTATGTTGGTTTTCACAAAAAAACCCAAAGTTAAATTAAAAGAAAATAAATAAATAAATAAATAAATAAAAATAAATAAATAAAAAGGAGAGAGAATTTTTTTTAAGCATGGGTGGAAGAATGGACTTTTTTTCTTATTCTTGTTCTTGTTCGTCTTCTTCCTTCCACTCTCTCTCTCTCTCTCTCTCTCTCTCTCTCTCTCTCTCTCTCTCTCTCTCTCTCTCTCTCTCACGCACACACACAGAGAAAATACCAGAAGCTTGCATTCCAAAATAATAACGAGAGTTAGCATTTTCTTGAGGCACTTTGGCTTGTATGTAAACAGAGTCATGCTTTATGTATAGATCGCCTATCCGTTGCCTATACAAGTATCTGCGTGCCAAGTACGCGTCTGGGGTGCATTGACCTCTTAGCAAATAGCGGGATTTTTTTTTTTTTTTGGTGGTATTCGCCATCGGCTTGACACGACTGGCTGGTAATATTTCCGTGCACAGATGTTTTGTAGATCGTGGTCCAAATTGCAACAGGTTTTTCACTGATGATCATGTGATGGTAGTAGCCTGTTTACCACACATTTTCTAATGGTAATTATTAATAGCAAAGAATGTATATAAACGTGTAGTTCTGGCGTCCCATAGTAAATGGATTGCTGTCCGTATTGCAGTGTTTTCGAATGAACGATATTACTCAGTACATTGTAGTGTGCTAATCTTTATCACATATCTGGGAATGATATTATTATGTCTCGTTTAGTGTGTTTGCTGACTGACAGACAAAGGAATGACGTGTACTGAATTCTTCTGCTTTCATAAAAAAAAAAAAACATCCTTCATAAGTAATATACATATTACATGTAATATACATATTACTTATATCAACTATATGGAAGATGCGGCAATATTTTAACACCCTGTTCGTTTTTTATCTTTTTTTTTTTGTTGTTCTTGTTGCTATTTGTAAATGTGAATTTATTGTTTTATTTATGTTTTGATTTTTAAATCATGTTTATATTTTGTTGCTGTTGTATTGTTTGTTATTTTGTTTTGAGAAAAAAACAATCTTGGAAAAGAAATAGGCCTATATAGTTTTAAAAAAACTACAAGTTAAATAAGATTGAAAACTGATGAAGGGAAAGTATACAAAAAAAAAAGAAAAAAAAGAAAAAGGAAATGTACATTTAACCATTTAATCAATAAATGGGGAAACCTCAGATAGAATCTAAATAAATATATTCAGAAACAAAATACGAGAAAAAGATGGAATGAAAGAACGCAAGACAAGAGAGAAATAAAGAAGGCAACAAACAGTTGATATTTAGATACTATATTTTACTTGCAATGTTATCCCTTTAATTAACATTGCACCTTTCGCACTGAATCTGCGTAATTTCCATGGGCCATATTAAGTTACCTGGTGGTGCACGCGTTTAATTATCATCATAATTGGGTCTGTTTTCTATTTCAGCTTAAAAATAAATTGATTTGTGTAATTTTAAAGCGCGTTTACTCATTTGTGGCGCAAATTACGTGACGACATTAAACATGTTTATGACTGTGATACGTGGGCGAGTCATAGTAACGTATACTGATGCTCAAATATCAATAGAGGTGGGATATAGCCTCCTTTTTAATTAGAGATAGGCCTACGTTTTAACTTCAAAGCGTGAAATGTTAGGCTATAGCAATTCCATTGCTAAACATGAAAGATTTTGATTAAAAAAAAAAAAAAAACTAATGAATAATAGGTACTTAAGTGATATATTTATTGTAAGGAAATTTGCTTTACAACTTTGAATATTACTATTTTACATAGTATTTACATTGGTTTGAAGCCCTTACGTGCAGTTATATAGCCTATAACCGCACTCGCTATGCCATCTAACTTTCTTTCAATCAATGCACACACTATTTACGCTCTTCAATTTAGGACTTTTGATTTCCTCGCTCCTACAGGTAGATCAGATAGAGAGGTAAGTATACCATTATACACCTATTATATTTTTTCCTCCAGCTGGATTACGCAGTTTCCTGCCACAAACGGATGAAAGTTTATTCCGGTCGTCCTTCCCCAATAAAGCAAACTGGGCCATGCATACATTTGCATACACTTTACAGTGCACATGGCGCGTCCTAGTTCAATGGCATCGCGGCACAATTTATTTATTGTTGTTAGTTATTCATTGCTTACAGGGTACAGCGGACTACAAAGGGCCGAATCAGGACCACTTTGTTGTTGTTGCCGTTATGACATTTTCTCAAGCAAAACGTGGGCGAGATGATGACGGTCTATGCATTTTTAGACTTTGTAACATAGGACTTCTCGTTCCCATCATCTTCGATCGTAATCATTTCTTTCATTATATATTTATTTATTTAATCGTTCTTATATAGCGCTTTTCCAGCTCAAGAGCTGCTCAAGGCGCTGGCCGATACAGGATCTAACACAAGCCGCCCGAGGCGCCAACTTGCAGCCTTTGGGAGCATCGTAAAAACGCTCCAGACAACTGAGCACCATCCTGGGCAGCCAGGGATGGGGTAGAAGGACCTATGTGCATGCTGGGTGTGTTCATGTCACCGGCACTCACCCGCCTAGGACATGAGCGTCAGGATCTTTAAAGTCCGTTATGATGGAATGTGACACAGACTAGACCTTGGTTTATACTCTCATCCGAAGGAGTAGGAAACGGGAGTAAAATGTCTTCCCCAAGGACACAACACAATGCCCCGGCCTGGGCTCGAACCCCGGACCTTCAGATCCGCAAGCCAAAGCTCTACCATTGTGTAACTGTAGATTATAGTCACACGACACCGAAGCATATAGGCGACTACTGGTCACATTATTCTGACACCAGCGAACCAGTTGATGGTAAGGGGAAAATAATATGGTCACACATTGGTCAATCCGGGATTCGAACCAGGTACCTTTCGGTTTCTAGTAAGACGCTCTACCAACTGAGCTACCCGGCCCCTCTGCTCTACCATTAGGCCACCGTGCCATTAAAATGTGTCCTTCGATCCTATTCCTACCAATCAAGGGCAAATTTGCATTAGACACTCATAAACATCATGCAAAACCCTCCAAACAAAATTCCATCTCTTCATTATCATAGTCAGAATTTGAAGAGGAGGTATAGCTACATTTTCCTTTTTTTTTCATTTAAATTAAACAAAATGAGAGAGTGAGTTCACCCCAGGAAACAAACCCCCTCGATCCGTTCGCGGAGTCCATTGCTTACCAAACCGCAACCTATTCTAAAGGGGTCGTGGGCCGGTCAGCAGGACCAAGCGCTGCGAGTAAAAATAACACACATCAACCTTGTGACATCATTTTGCGGCCCTGAATTCTCTCCTTCGTCACAACCGGCCCTGCCTCTCTTCTCTCTTACCCTCTCCTCATTCAGCATTGAAAAGCTAGTTCGCACGCTCTTCTCTCTCTCTCTCTCTCTCTCTCTCTCTCTCTCTCTCTTTCTCTCTCTCTCTCTCTCTCTTACGCCCTATATATTTTTCCATGGATTCTTCCGTTTAGTTTGTACTTCCATGATTTTTTCCATCCTAAACTAATGCACCGCGCGCTCTGTCTCGATTCCCGGCGCAGGAATACGTAAGTAAATGCGCGGTGGGCGTGGCTTAAAAGGCAACACGCAAAACCAATGGTGAAAAATCGTGTCCATGATTCATTTCTTGGACTCGGTTTTGGATTTGGTATAATCATTTGATTATATTAATTGCTATTATGCCCTTGGATGTCGTTTACGTATATATTGAAGTTTGAATTAATTACCATGTGAATCGTTTGCCAATATGGCTCCTATTGTGAAATAAAAATGTAAATGTTCTCCGAAGAGGTGTATGTATATAAAAGGGGTATTCCTGTTAAAAAAAAACGAAGTGTTTCGTTTTATTGAATGAAACGTCGTTGTTGTTTTAATTTTTTTAATTTTTAATCTCCCCTCCTCCACCACTTCACATTCCCTATTATCAAGATTTAGTCGCTCGTGTACGCGAAGAACCAGACTTAATTTTAATTTTCTGCATGTGTGCTCGATACGCCCGACTTGGTATTTCTGATGGTGGCTATCGAGGAAGACAGATGTCGGGAACGTTAATTTACCCAATCAATCAATCAATCAATCAGTCGGAAAACAGATCAAACGACAAGCTGACTAGGAAATACTGTTACTGTTCCGTCTTTGGGAGTATCGTAGCAAAAGCGATGTTTGATCGAGTGCATGAATTTTTATGTAATGACTATGTAAAGCGCGGTGAGTCTGGTCGTAGGCTACCCGCTATATAAAAATCCGTGATTTATCATAATGACAACCACAACTTGTAGTGAAAGCTAAATTTAATTTAAAATTCAATAACGCGAGGTTCTTGATTCTGATGATGCAACTATGCACATGCTGCACAAGTTTCCTACTCCTTCGGATGAGAGTATAAACCGAGGTCTAGTCTGTGTCGCATACATTCCATCATAACGGACTTCAAAGATCCTGACGCTCATGTCCTAGACGGGTGAGTGCCGGTGACAAGAACACACCCAGCATGCACCCAGGTCCTTTTTCCCCCATCCCTGGCTGCCCAGGATTGTGCTCAGTTGTCTGGAGCGTTACTACGATGCGCCCAAAGGCTGCAAGTTGACGCCTCGGGCGGCTTGAGTTAGATCCTGTATCGACCAGCGCCTTGAGTCGCCAAGAACGCGAAATATGTCCACTATGCAAATACCCAATAATAATAATAATAATAATAATAATAATAATAAAAAGAAAAAAAAAATAATAATAATAATAAAAATAATAATCATAATAATCATAGGGGTGGCACGCTTTCGTATTTCCTTGAAGACATATTGTTCTAAGCAGTTGACGGTAATGTGTAGAGGTTGTAAAATTGTCTGTTGCTTACAACATATTGTAATTTAATAGTGTATTGTTTAGCTTTCTCCCTCAAGAAAACAGTTTTTGAAACGTGTTTCTTCATGTCTATGAGCCATCAGAGTTCCCATTTACGGGCACATGCTGTACCACTGTACGAACGAGGATACAAAATTGCTATTTTTAGTTGTTTACTTCGTCTGCGCGAGTGGGTTCTTCGCCTCGAAATGTCTATATAAGATCACTTCTGATTGGCCCAACATGTGACCTCGATTAGAAGGTCAGAAATATGTTAATAAACATTTGGAACAATATCTACTAGGAGTTTATTGAAAGTAACGAATTATGTCGAGTCCATGTTGAGCCTAGTAAGTGGTTTGCATTCCGATCATGTCTTCAAACGGCATCGGCGCTGGCGCCGCCTTTTGCAAAGCGCGAGGCCTTCGGCTGCTGGGCCAATCAGAATGCGCCACTGTCGAGGTCATAAGTAGGTCATAGTTTCGCACAGCCCAAATGTATGTCACTCAGTCATTCAGACTTCAGTCTCTCGCATGGAGAGACGGTGGCGGATGGTAGCTACCGTTTCTCTTGTTGGAATTACTGTGTGTTGTATGGACTGCAGATTTCTTTATTAGATTCCAGGTAAGATATTTATTTGATTGTCCCGTTTTTCTAAATTTTTGCGGGGTTTGTTGAAAGTGGGATAAGAATAGTCGGCATTGTAAAGGGAACTTACTCTTTTAAAATGTGCTTTTCCCGTGGCCTGTTTTCAAGTGTAGGTTGTGTGATAATGCATGATCTAATTTTGTTTTGGTAACAGTCTGGGCTACAGTACTTTGACAAAAACGTTTTTCTAACAGTAGTGCGAGGGACTTTAGACAAGGATTTTCCATGCTGACCCAGTGATTAAAAAAAATCAGTAATCCTTAGTAGTATAGGTCAATTTATTGTTTGTTGCTAGAGTGTATTTTATAAAAAAGCAGGTTTATTAAGAGGTCATGGTAAATCCCTGTGTTAGCCATGTCCATTATTTCTTTGATCTTGATTATATTTATCTAATGCACATGTGTGGCTTATTGTTAATAGGACGACTACATTCAATGATAATACCTTTACGTTTGTAATCATGGCACCTTTTTAGTTGAATGTTACTGTTAGTGATGGTTTAGTTCAGCATGGATTGTTCACTTTGACAAGATTATATTGAACTGTATGAAAAACGTACTTCTGCTGTTATACTTTCATGAATTAGTGAATGATGTAGGATTTGTTGTTGCCATACAACTGAATCCTTCAATGTTGTACTGACTACTATGATGGAAAAGATGTGACATTATGATTATTCCTAGTTATACTTATAGCATTTGACTTGTAATGTTCACGATTCCTTATAATTTTTACACAGTATGACACACTTGAATTGTATACAGTTTCAGTACTTTGCTAATATTGTTCATATTTCTAAAATCTCCATCTACTCATTTCGAACAATCTAGCTTGACAGGAAGGGAATACTTGAGTTGTTGAATTGTTGGTGGACTGATGCATGATGCGTTGTTTTGTGTTATGCCTTGCAGGTCACACAGTGTGAAGCATTAGCTTCGTTCTTCAAGACAGGATCTTGCAGCGACAGAGTGGCGACAGCGGGCTCTTGTATTGAGGTGTCCATGAGAGTGCCTATCAACTAACACTGTTGCAGTCTGCACTTCACTGCACTTCTGCCAATGTTGGGAGGCTGTCAAGTAGACAACACAGCGGAGCAAAACAAGACTTTCCCCTTGAAGTTTGGATAATAATATTATGAGCACTATGGGAAAAGAAGCAAGTTTGGAGGGTCTTGGTAAGTGAACTTTTCCTGTGTAATTTGTTTGAAATTGAAGTGGATTGTGTGTTCAGTTGCAAGTCATAATTTGCTAAATTTACTTGTATTATTAGTAATAATATTAGACTTCAGAGGTATACATTTTAATTTATTTAGCAGTAATATGTGTTACTGGTAATAGAAGTTAGAACTAAAATCTTGAAAGGTGTCATTAGGCTTTAGCATAAAATGTAGCACATTAGTGTAACTGGACGTGTTCTATTCATGTTATGATTCAGTGGGTCTTGTAAACTAAAGTGTACCTATTTTCAGTAAGCAACTGTTTGATCTGTGAGAATGGGTTGAGACTGAGAACATTTCACAAGTCATCATGGGCCTATTGCCCTATGTCAAGTCTGATATCAGAAGTCATGAAGTGCATCCAAAATGCAACATTCGCACAAGTTTTGTACCTGTTCATTTGACAGTTCTCTTAAAATCAGATTTAAAATTTAAAAAAAAAGAAACAAACAAAGAAGTAAATTTTCCTATTATTATTTAGGTTAGAACTTAGAAGTAAATCGATAAAATATTCCAGATACAATGTATTGTGTATACACTTACTGTACTGTAATTTTCCATAAATAAGTGTGCACAATTTTGCGATTAATGAGCTTGAAAAAGGACAGAACAATTGCGGGACTTATTTGAGATTCGTACCAGTTGTTGTTAGCAGATCTTACAAAGCAAGTCATGTTTCCTTGTTTAAGTTAGCGTTTTTAATTTCACTATTCCATTACAATGATTAAGGGGAATGCGTTTTTAATAGTTTGTGAATGGGAGTGTAGACTGATGGTCCTGTCTTTCCAAATGGGCTTCAACCTTGTCAGGGCAGCAGTTGTTTGTGCCATCCTGGAGAGGACTTCCTGTCGGGACCCATTGTCCCTACAACGAAGAATACAAAGCATGGAGATGAGGTGCTACAGAAGACTTCTGGGTATTTCCTATATACAACACATCACCAACGACGAAGTCCGACAGACCATCACACAAGCCATTGGACAACACGATGACCTGCTCACAGTGGTGAAGAAACGTAAACTCTGATTGTATGGCCACGTCACCAGATCATCAGACCTTGCAAAGACCATTCTGCAAGGCACAGTGCAAGGAGGTAGAAGAAGAGGGAGACCGAAAAAGAGGTGGGAGGACAACATTCGAGAATGGACTGTTCTGACACTGAGTGAAGCCATCTCTGCTGAGGACAGAGAAAGATGGAGTATGCTGGTTAAACGATCATCTGTGGTGCCATTACGACCTCCGGGTTACGGGACAGGATAGGAATGGGAGTGGGTGGTTGTCTCATCTCATTGTAAATATCTTCAGTTCATGCCAGCTTGTTTATAGGAGATCATATAAAGTGAGTAAAGATTGTTTTCCTGTTTAATTTAGTGGGTTTTTGTGGGCCATTATCATGGAAAAGGAAAAGGGTGATATTATAATAGTTTGTGAATGCGAGAGTGGTTGACTCAACTCATTGTAAATATCTTCAATATACGATAATAATAATAATAATAATAATAATAATAATAATAATAATAATAATACAGCATACTCTCACAAACTTTTATTCAATCGAACCCAAAGAGGAACAATTGTGTGTGTGTGTGTTTAGTTTAAAGATAAACAATACAATATATGTATTTTTTAGTTGCATAGAAACAAAATGCATCCTTTTTTGTGTGTATATTATTAATTAGGGAATCAGAACAAGTCAAATATTGGTCTCTTGGTCATATCTCAAGAGCCACTGAACAGATTTTGACCAAACTTAATAGAAACATTTTCAAGGTGCCATCATATTTGCTCTACTTCAAATATCAGAGTTGCTGTGCTCAATTCCTTGCTAAAAAATGTTTTGCCCTAAATGATAAATCTCCCAAAGGGCTGTACTGATTTTAATGATTTTTGTATACAGGTACTTCCAAATAATGGCAAATCATCCAGTCGGTCTTTTGATCAATGTCGGTTCATTGGTCAGTCCTGAATTTGGCTTTGCTGCTCACAACATGTTTTTAGTATTAATTATAAAGTGACTCTGATTTTGAGTAATGTTACTGTGCCGAATACTTTAATCTACTGCTCAGCTTTTTACATTATTCATGTTTGTGATTTTTCAATGGCCAGGGTCGCTGATTTTGTAAACATTTTCTGCGCTATATCTCAAAATTGCTGGAACTGATTTTAATAAATTGGCCTTGTCGATAGTTAAAAAAGGGGTCAGCTGTTACATTTTTATTTTGCTTCTTTAGAACAACAGGGTGACAGAATAGGCCAACAAATTGACAAAAATTAGCACTTTTGTCGTTTTGAAAGTGCTTTTTTATTTTATTTTAAAATGAGGTTGATGTTAGTTGTTTCTAATTTATTAACGTAGTCAGTGCCTTATGCTTCATGTTCATAATATAGATTAATGAAAGGAAAATAAAATTTTAAAAATATATGCTTGCAAAACATGGACCCTCATAGCAAATCTACAACGAAGAATAAAAGCATGGGGATGAGGTGCTACAGAAGATTTCTGGGTATTTCCTATACCCAGCACTTTACCAACGACTGAAGTCCGACAGACCATCATACAAGCCATTGTACAACATGCTCACAGTGGTAAAGAAACGGAAACTCTGATGGTATGGCCACTTGACCGGAGCATCAGGCCTTGCAAAGACCATCCTGCAGAAAGTTAACTTTATGTATTTTTTTGATTTTGTGTGTGGGGTTTTATTTTTGTTCTCATTGTATAATTTGTAATGCAATATTGTAAGTTGTTTCATGTTTGTTTCTTTCTTTTCATGTAAAGCGCTATGCCTATCCTATCCTATCCTGTCCCATAACCCGAAGGTCGTAGGGGCACCACAGATGATCGCTTAACCAGCATACTCCATCTTTCTCTGTCCTCAGCAGCCCTCATGGCTTCGCTCAGTGTCAAACCAGTCCATTCTCGAATGTTGTCCTCCCACCTCTTTTTCGGTCTCCCCCTTCTTCTACCTCCTTGCACTGTGCCTTGCAGAATGGTCTTTGCAAGGCCTGATGATCTGGTGACGTGGCCATACCATCGGAGTTTCCGTTTCTTCACCACTGTGAGCAGGTCATCGAGTTGTCCAATGGCTTGTGTGATGGTCTGTCGGACTTCAACGTTGGTGATGTGTTGGGTATAGGAAATGCACAGAAGTCTTCTGTAGCACCTCATCTCCATGCTTTGTATTCTTCGTTGGAGATCTGCTGTGAGGGTCCATGCTTCGCAAGCATATAGGAAGATGGAGATGACCAGAGAGCGCAGCAGTCTTACTTTGGAATGTAGACTGATGGTTCTGTCTTTCCAAATGGGCTTCAACCTTGTCAGGGCAGCAGTTGTTTGTGCGATCCTGGAGAGGACTTCCTGTCGAGACCCATTGTCTGACACAATGGCTCCTAAATATTTGAAGCTGTGCACTGTGTTGAGGGATTGGCCTTGTACTTTGATGTCCGTGTTGATGCCATTGGTGTTGTTGGTCATCATTTTGGTCTTCTCTGCACTTATTTCCATTCCATAAGCTCTGGAGGTGGTGTCAAGCCTCTGTACAAGCTGTTCAAGTTCTTGTTCCTCTCCAGCCAATCCATCAATATCATCCGCAAAACGAAGATTGGAGATTGCTCTGCCCCCTATGCTGACTGTGCCTTCGTGATCTGCAAGAGCATCTGACATGATGCGCTCTAGGAAGATGTTGAAGAGTGTTGGAGAGAGTAGGCATCCTTGACGCACACCGATTGTTGTTCTGAACCAGTTCCCGATGACGCTGTTATGGAGGACTGCACTGGTAGCCTTGTCATACAGGCTTTTGATGACTTCTATAATTTTAGGGCTGATGTTGTACACTTTCATGGTTGCCCATAGAGCTGCATGCCAGACTCGGTCAAATGCCTTCTTGAAGTCTATGAACACATGATATAGATGTTGTTGGTGCTGTAGGTATTTCTCACAGATTATTCTGAGGTTGAAAATCTGTTCAGTGGTACTTCGCCCTGCCATGAATCCTGCTTGTTCTTCAGCTATGATTTGTTCAGCTTGTGGTTTCAACCTGTTGAGTATTATTTTCCACAAGCTGAACGAAGCATTGGTAGCTTAGTGGGTTAATCTTTCGTCTACGGTTTCGGCGACCCAAGATCGATACTCACGCGGGCCATATTTTTTTTTTTGGAAAATTAGAAGAACTGGCCCACGAGCTGGACCACTATCGATGGAACGTTCTAGGTATCAGCGAACTGCGCTGGAAAGGCCTAGGTGAAACAACGACTGACAAAGGCCACAAGCTCTATTTCAGCGGTGGAGATGACAGGCACGAACACGGCGTTGGATTCTTGGTCCACAAGAACATTCTAGCCACTGTCATGGGTTGCCGCCCAGTCTCCAGTAGACTCATTACCATCCGTCTGAGAGCAACCCCTTTCAACATTACCATCATCCAGGCCTATGCCCCAACATCAGACTATGAAGACAGCGAAGTGGAGGATTTTTATGAAAATATACAGGCGGTCCTTGACCAAGTGCCGAAGAAGGACATAGTCATAGTGCAAGGCGACTGGAATGCCAAGGTTGGCCAAGATGCGCACCACAACTGGGGAGACACATGCGGACCCCACTGCAACAACGAGACAAATGACAGGGGTCTGAGGCTATTGGAGTTTGCCAGATACAACAATCTGGTACTGGCAAACACGCTTGGTCTCCACAAAAAATCCAGACGATGGACATGGCACAGTCCCGGCGGGGAACATCACAACCAGATCGACTACATCATGGTCAAGAAACGCTTCAGATCAAGCATCAACATTGGCAGGACACGCACTTTTCCAGGAGCAGACATTGGAAGTGACCACGATCTCGTGATGATGTCTTTCCGGCTCCATTTGAAGAGAGTAAATACAGCAAAGTGCACTAGGCTGAAGTTCGACCTGGACAAACTGCAAGACCCGGAGGTGGCAAAAATATTTCAGGCCACAATTGGAGGGAAATTTGCACCACTGCTTATTTTGGGGGCAGGCGAAGTAGATGTCAACACCATGACCAATACCTTCAACTCAGCTGTAACAGATGCCGCCACTGAGATCCTTGGCAAGCAGCACCGACCAAAGAAGAAGCCGTGGATCACACCTGAACTTTTGGATCTGTGTGATAAACGAAGAGAGTTAAAAAAAAAAAAGAACACCTCACAGGGAGCTGATGTCTACCGAAAAATCAACAATGACATCCGAAAAGGCATGCGCACAGCAAAGGAGAACTGGATAGAAGATCAATGCCAGGAAATAGAGAACAATCTGAACAAGAACAACAGCAAGAAGGCCTACCAGACTGTGAAGCGGCTGACAAGTGTTAAACAGCCCAAAGTCTCCACTATCCAAAGCAAGTCTGGCATTTGCCTTACAGAAGAACAAGAAGTCTTGGACAGATGGACAGAGTACTGCTCTGACCTTTACAACCATACACCAAATGGAGACCCATCAGTTCTAGCATGTCCCGAGAGCAGAGAAGAAGAAGAAATCCTCCCAATTCTCCGGAAGAAGTTGAGGCAGCAGTGCAATCGCTGAAGAAAGGAAAGTCAGCGGGAGTGGACAACATACCAGCGGAACTGCTACAAGCAGGAGGAGAAGCGATGACTGATGCTCTCACCATTATCTGTAACAAGATCTGGCAGAGTGGGGAATGGCCTACACCATGGACCCAGTCGCTTGTCATCACTCTTCCCAAAAAAGGTAACCTTCAGGAGTGTGAAAATTACCGCACCATCAGCCTCATCAGCCATCCCAGCTAGGTCCTCCTGAAAATAATACAACAGGTTGAAGCGCTATGCACTTGTCTATAAAATGACAAGTAATAGCACTATATAAATGCCCATTATTATTATTATTATTATTATTATTATTATTATTATTATTATTATCCTGCAATGCACGGTGCAAAGAGGCAGAAGAAGAGGGAGACAATAAACGATGTGGGAGGACAATATTCGAGAATGTACTGGCTTGATACTGAGCGAAGCCATGAGGATTGCTGAGGAGAGGGAAAGATAGAGTACGTTGGTTAAACGATCATCTGTGGTGCCCCAAGGAATTTCGAGTTATAGGATTGGATAGGAAGGATCATAGCTTTTGCTAATTTGAAAATTTCTTCAATATTGAAGAGCCAATGAATGTGTGTTCATCTTCATCATCGGAACAGAAACTCCAATGGTATGGCCACGTCACCAGAGCATCAGGCCTTGCAAAGACCATCCTGCAATGCACGGTGAAAGGAGGCAGAAGAAGAAAAAGAGGTGGGAGGACAACATTCGAGAATGGCCAGGCTTTACACTGAGGACAGAGAAAGATAGATAGATGAAGTATGCTGGTTAAAGGATCATCATGGTGCCCCAACAACTTTTGAGTTACGGGATAGGATTATGTTTTGTCATCTTTTTTATATTGTTGGAATTTGGAACAAAAATAGTTTATTTAAATAAGTTTGGAATATTCCACACTCGTTGGTTTAAAAAAAAAAGAATGTTTGGAATGTTCGTTATGTACTTACTGCCTCGTTGCCAGTGTTCATCGATGATAAGTCGTTTGACACAGGGGGAATAGGTTCAGGGCTTGCCGAATTTTCAAATTTATGTAATTCCCGGGGTAATGTAAATTTGATTTCTGTAATTCCCTCCAAATTTTTACATTACCCATGACTTTCGTCGGAACTGCCCACAAGAGTGCCGTCGCCTTGCCTACATCGCTCTTGTTAGGTCCACCCTTGAGTATGGGTCGGTGGTATGGGATCCCTACTACAAACAAGACATTGAGAGACTTGAACGCATCCAACGCCTGGCTGCGAGGTTTATTACCAAGGACTACAAGTCCAGGGACCCAGGATGCATTGGCAGGATGCTCGAGTACCTCAAACTTCCCACACTCCAGGAACGTCGCCAGCAACTCCGGCTGACGATGCTCTACAAGATCGCCAATGGTCTTGTACCCGCCCTACCCCCTGATTCCTTCCTCACTCCTGTGAGCGGCACTAGACGTAGGGTCAAACCCACAGCGTACGAGGGGTATGTGAACCAGAACATTATACAGAGACAGGCAACCAACAATAGTCGCTGTTTCAAGGCTCCTCCCTCCAAGACAGAGCAGTACAGGGGCTCATTCTTCATAAAGACAGTGATCGAGTGGAACAACCTCGACGATACCACCGTCACCATGCCCACGCCCAACGCCTTCTCAGCAGCGTTAGGGCGGCAGAAACCTGTGTGAACAACCCTGTGTTTTTTATCAAGTTTTTAACTGTTTAGATTAGAACCTTTTAAACAGACAGTGTACCCATTGCCTACATCTGGGCAAACGGACTGTTAAAACCGCTAGGTACAGCAGCAAGAAGACCAGCTGAAGTGTAAATATGACTGTTAAAGAATCCTTTTTTTTTAGATGCGCACACCCTAAAACGTCACGTTGATAGTCGTCATCGGCTTCTGTGGCGCACCCGCCAATCTACATCCACAGGCGGGATATCCAGATCCAGATCCAGATTTCTTTCTAAGTCGCCGGCAAATTCACCGGATGTTTATTGAGTTTACGTTACTATAACAAACTCTTAACTGATCCCCCATTGGCTAAAATATCGACAATGCACCATTTAAATTTATGTAAGAAAACAGGTCGGAAGATGGCCAGAAGGGAAGTAACTCTTTACTAAAGCAGGCAGACGACACAAAGCAAAACAAACAGTTGTTCGCGGCGATGGAAATCTCGCAGAAATAAATTACTTTTGGTTCATGGTAAAATGCCAGCTCACAGGAAAGCGAAAATAGTGAAGCACTGAAGCTCTATTCTTTTTTACTTTGTGATTTCTGTATTACCCGCGGGAAATGTACTTGACGAATGTGTACTACCCGACGAAATTTTACACTTCCCCGGGTAACGGGAAGTGGGATTTCGCAAGCCCTGAGGTTGGTTGACATTTTGCAATAGTTAGCCGGTCGACACTGACCCTTTTCTTGCCCTGCTGACCCGCAACCTGCGTGACCTCTGGATGACCAACTAGCACTGCTTCTCACCCCTCCCACCTACACCGTTGTCCGACCCAATGATAACTTTGCTGACCCTTCACCTACTGGCTCATGCCCTGGCCAGCAATAGCGGTAACGAGGTCAACAGCTTGTTGTTGAATCGAGCCGTACGGACTGATTAATCCAGAAGGCTTGCCCATTCTGCGCTCAATGACTCACGGAGTGGACAGCCGTTTCAAGGTCAAGGCCTGTAGAAGCATCTGATTTACCAACTTCTTTCACTGCTCTATTCTTGATAGAGCCTTGCGGAAATGAAACTTAACACACCGGTTCTCTGTGCCTCGGCGATCTTTTCGGCTGAGAGGGTCACATAGAGTATCTCTGATCTCATGTAAGGCTATATTTTTCATTTTACTTTCGGCGTGAGAAGACAGGCTCTGATACTCAGTATACGACCGCGGTCTGCTACCGGCCGGTTACGGTTGTTTTTCCGACATGCCGACTTGTTTACGGGATTCCTCTTTAACAGCATGACCTAGGCTATAGATGTACTTGTAGAGGCACGTGTCTTTCCCCTTTCTTTACCCTCTCCTCTCCCTTTCTTTCCCGCCAGAAATCCACGCTAATTCTACTATCCTATCCAATCCGGTAACTCGAAGGTCGTTGGGGCACCACAACCACAGATGATCGCTTAACCAGCATACTCCATATTTCTCTGTCCTCAGCAACTCTTATGGCTTCGCTCAGTGTCAAGCCAGTTCATTCTCGAATGTTGTCCTCTCATCTCTTCTTCTGCCTCCTTGTACAGTGCCTTGCTGGAGGGCCTGTACCAGCTGTTCAAGTTCCTATTTCTCTCCAGCCTGTCTATTAATGTTATCCGCAAAGGGGAGGTTTGAGATTGCTCTAGATACCCCCTTTGCTGACTGTGCCTTCGTGATCTGCAAGGGCAAGGGACATGATGCGCTCTAGGAAGATGTTGGAGAGAGTAGGCATCCTTGACAAACACAGATTTTTGTAATCTGTAGTTACTACATCTCAGTAGGTTGTTGGTGAACAACAGTTTCACGATGTTTATCCATCCAATCCGGTTTGTGTGTCATTAAAGATAATCTTGGCTTGCGTACATAAAGGAAATTTTTAAAAAGCATGTGAAAACTTGAAGTAAAATAAATATGTAATAAATTGATTCATAAATTAGAATTAATTAATTTAAATTACTTCACTTGTCACGGTCAGGGGTAGAGAACTAAATAGTAAATGTAGAGAAATGCAGAAACAGAGGGAAACCCTTGACCATAACCATTCTTTTCATCAAACGATTTGACCACATCACAGCCAGGAACTGGAAACACAAATGTACATTTTTTACATATTTTACATAGGTGAATAGAATCAGAAACTAACGATACTAATGAGTCACACAAATATGTGACATTGAATTTTAAAAAGAAATAAATTAGCTGGACACAATATTACAGAAATGTACATAATCATATCCCTCTACATTGATCCAAAATTTAAAAAAAAGTAATACTAAAAAACTAACTAAAGACTATCCTATCCTATCCCATAACTCGGAGGTCGTAGGGGCACCACAGATGATCGTTTAACCAGCGTACTCCATCTTTCCCTGTCCTCAGCAACCCTGACTGTTTCGCTTAGTGTTAAACAAGTCCATTCTCGAATGTTGTCCTCCCACCTCTTTTTCTGTCTCCCTCTTCTTCTACCTTCTTGAACTGTGCCTTGCAGGTCTTTGCAAGACCTGATGATCTGGTGACGTGGCCATACCATCAGAGTTTCCGTTTCTTTACCACTGTGAGCAGGTCATTGTGTTGTCCATTCCAATCGCTTGTGTGATGGTCTGTCGGACTTCGTCGTTGGTAATGTGCTGGGTATAGGAAATGCCCAGAAGTCTTATGTAGCACCTCATCTTCATGCTTTGTATTCTTCGTTGTAGATCTGCTGTGAGGGTCCATGTTTCGCAAGCAAACAGGAAGATGGAGATAACAAGGGAGCGCAGCTGTCTAATCTTGGAATGTAGACTGGTGGTACTGTCCAAATTGGCTTCAACCTCGCCAGGGCAGCAGTTGTTTGTGCGATCCTGGAGAGGACTTCCTGTCGGGACCCACTGTCTAATACAATGGCTCCTAAATATTTGAAGCTATGCACTGTGTTGAGGGATTGGCCTTGGACTTTGATGTCCTTGTTGATGCCATTCGTGTTGTTGGTCATCATTTTAATCTTTTCTGCACTTATTTCCATTCCATAAGCTGTGGAGGTGGTGTGAAGCCTCTGCACCAGCTGTTCAAGTTCTTGTTCCTCTCCAGCCAATCTATCAATGTCATCCGCAAAACAAAGGTTAAAGATTGCTCTTCCCCCTATGCTGACTGTGCATTCGTGATCTGCAAGGGTATCTGACATGATGCGCTCTAGGAAGATGTTGAAGAGTGTTGGAGAGAGTAGGCATCTCTGACGCACACCGATTGTTGTGGAGGACTGCACTGGTAGCCTTGTCATACAGGCTCTTGATGACTTCAATATTTTTAGGGCTGATGTTGTACACTCTCATGGTTGCCCTCAGAGCTGCATGCCAAACGCCTTAAGTCTACAAACACACGATACAGACGTTGTTGGTGCTGTAGGTATTTCTCGCAGATTATTCTGAGGTTGAAAATCTGTTCAGTGGTACTTCGCCCTGCCCTGAATCCTGCTTGTTCTTCAGCTATGATTTGTTCAGCTTGGGGTTTCAACCTGTAATGTTGAAATTATATATTTTATATAACAAGTTATAAAAAATGTAAGTCAGTGTCACACAATGTAGAAATATAATAAAAATTGAACTAAAGACTAGTCTAGATAAATAATTGACAGAAAGGGGGAAAATAACATAAAAATAAATAATATAATCTTGAAAACATTTGAAGAAAAAAAATCTATATTCTAATACCGAAATAGCAACAATTTATTTTTTTTATTTTTTTTTATTTTTTTGTTGTGAGTTGAGAGGATAAAAAAAAATGGAGAAAATTATTTTCAATATGTCATGTTAAATCCGTTTTCTCATTAGCGAAGAAAGGTCATCATGTTTGTTGGACGCAGAACACCTTTATCTGTCGCCTATCTGATTATCACCTTAGCTCCGTCTGCGATCATTTGAAAGGTCTAGAGGGCAGTGGAAGGCTTCAGTTTTCTAACTCTGGTTTACCCTAGTGCACATGCCCCAGCCCTCCTTGGCCAGTTTAGGCCCAAATGTTATTATTTTATATGTTTGTCATAAATTATTTATTTATTGTTTATTTTAAAAATTTATTTATTGAATCATAAAAATAAATATTCAATCATTTTGACAATTAAAAAGAAAAACCAACATATTAGTCCTTAGCATGTTTTATTTTTTAAAATATTTATTTCTGTATCATTTTTATAATTTTTGTTTATTTAATTTTGTTTGGGTAATTTATTTATTGAATTATAAAAAAAATATTTAATTGTTTTTATAATGTTTTTTTATTTTTAATTTACCTTAGTTGTGTCTTCGTAACATTACTGTTTGTACATACACACATTTGTGTACATTTCACACACACAAATCCTTATATAAAGATTTACTTCTTTTCATTTCTTTTTCTTTGTTTTAAAATGTTATTTAAATTTTTTTTGTCCTTTGTTTTAACATTATTTGTCTGTGTATATTTTCTCCGTACACTATTGTAATAAAGGTTCCTTTAAAAATTATACTTTCCCTTTTCTGGCCACTTATTTTTAGAGCGTTTTGTTCTGTATAATATTTATGTGTTTCGTTTGTTTTACGTGTTTGTTTGCTGTCGTGTTTATTATAGCTCTGTGGTAAAGGTCAGTCGTGTCTTTTTCCTCCCTCCTCCTCTCCTTCCCTTCTACTTCCGGTAGCTTGGAGACACAATTTGTCTGCAGCACAGTAAACTTCCTCAAAGCCAACGCAAATCGGCACCCATCGTGATCAGTCGCCAAAAGACCAAGTGACATTTCCCGCGCCTCCTCCACCCTCCCTCCCCTTAACCTTCCCCTCCCCCAACCTTTCCCCGTCTCTCTCTCCAAAACAAGATTACAGTTTGCACGAGCCTAGAGCCATGTGTTATTTCCTGGACACCAACCCTGGCAGGGCCCCACGATTCGCGAGCAGCGTGTGAAGAGTCATGAGAAATGTGGGTCAGTGTCACACAATCTAGGATCCTTTTTTTCTTTCCACTCATATTTTTTTTAAAATCTCGCTCCTTGTCTTACTTTGCCTTCACTTGGGGCCCTGACGGCATTCAGAGCAGACGTAGATGATGTTTGCTTGTGTGGGATTCATGTATTACATCGTGTTACATTACCTGCTGATTCTGTGAATTATCAAATACTGTGTTTTAGCTCGACTGAAGCTATTTGTTTTCCATTATTTGTGGTATTTACGTGTTGGTGAGCGTTTTGTGATACACTGTTAGCTCATCGTCTGACATAAATTTATGCTTTAGACAAACGCGAGGGCAAAATCTTTACTTTCACAGTTTCTTCAGGATATGGGATCAATGAATGAAGAAGGTGGTTATTAGTGCTTTTCTTTTATTTGGAGAATGAAGAAATAACTTCTTTAGATGTTCTTGATATTTATTACTTTTTGTAGTTCCTTCCCATTGAAGTTCTATACTTCTATGTCAAGTAGTACTGATGTATATTTTTTTACAGAGAACTCTATCCATAGTGTTTTATGTATTGTTTTACAGAATAGTGTACCCAGTATTCCTGATTGTTGTATTCTATTTCTTTTCAACAATGATTATAACATAAGTTATATTCTTCAGCTATTCATTATGTCTTTACTGTAAAATGTAGGTCACTGATAGACCCGCACATTGCTTTAAAAATTTAAACTACAGCATCCTTGTTGAACTATTCAGTTTCTGATATGTGTGTGTGTTGTGTATGTATATATATTTAATTGAACAAAGATGTAGAGTTGATAAGAGTTTAACATATTTGCTGAGAGCTCTATTGTCGTTTGGGACCTGCCATTTGCTTTTGCACACAATAGAGTGGACTACGTGCGGGAATCTACTAACTTAATGCATGACACACATGAGCTAGATCCTGTTTTTAGCCACTAGGTCAATGTCAGGCTGCTCCCTTCGGCTAACCTAGGCCTAGCTAGCCAAGTGGTACAAACCTGCCAAAATATGTCGCTGAGATAAGGACTAGTGGGCGCAGTAAGAGTTGTTGGACTCGGAAGAGATGCCTTGTCATGGGTTCATTGTATTCGCTGTTAAATTTTCCAGAAAATCACTGTAGACCCAATCATTTCTTTGTCCTCCTGTATGTTTTCCCCCTCTTTCTTTTTCCGGGCTGAGATGGGGCATGTCAGGGGTTCGTTGACCGGCTATTGCAGTTTACAGTCTAGCTTCTATTTTTAGTGCTATGTTTGTACTTGCCTATTTAGGACGCTTCATCCTTTAAAAACACACCGGAGAATAGACGTTTGCTTTAAACAATGCTTAGATACTTTACCTGTCAGTTATAAATATAAAAGTGCATACAAACGAGGTAGACTGCCTAGTTTTTATCAAATCTCATCCAGTTGTTTTTCCTTTATCAGATTTTAATTGTGGTGATTCAATCCAACTGCATTGTTTTCAGGACAGTGCAGTTCTGCACCCACCCACCCCCCCACCCCCCTAAAAAATAAATAAATAAATAAATAAATAAATTAAAAAAAATTTATTTAATTTTTTTTTCTTTTAATCAATATTGCTGTTAAAATAATTACAGTTACATTTGAAATGACACAATACTTTTATTGATTAATAGTCTAGCTGTTTAAGTACTGGGCATTTTTGTTTTCTGAGTAATAAAAACTGCCCCAAATCATATACATGATTAAGTAGTTCTGAACAAAATTGGTAATTTACTGTTAGGTTTATATATAATAGTATTAGTTACTGTATTTTTATCAAGACCCGTGTAAACTCCATTGTCTGATGAATCACTCCCACATCACAAATGTATACAATGTGCATTGACTGAGAAATGTATGTCAAGAGATAATGATTAGATTTTGTATTTTGTTGTGCTAGCTATATACATTGCATATTATTGCCAGATGAAATCTCATCTGACATGTCCCAACATGGAAGACCACGGCATGCAGCAAAAGGATTTGATAACATTTGTATGTAAAGAGCTAATATAATACTGAATATTGTTGTTGTGCTCATTCCCACTACCTGATGACCTGTACATGTGCATGACAGGGTCTGCAATCTCCTGACAGACCAAAAATAGGATGACTTTTATATGTGATAGATAACACTGGAAATAGTGGTCATGTATGCTGCAAGAGTAGGATTGGATAATAAACTTATGCTTAAAGAAATACTGACAAATTTAGTGTTAATACTGAAAATATTTTATTTGTTTTTCTTGTATGTTGCAGAGTTTGATGGAGATACCGTACTGTGTCGTGTGTGTGGTGATAAAGCTAGTGGTTTCCATTATGGAGTCCATGCATGTGAAGGATGCAAGGTGAATTATTTTTTTGCATCCTGTCAATGTTTGTTTAATTTGTACTCTCGCTTTTTTTCATAACAGTTGCTTAGATAAATTAATAAATTTTAAATTAATACATTTTACATGAGCTTGAAGATATTTCTGACATCTGTTTCAGTAGCACAGAATGTGGCAATTTAAATTTGACATCTCTAATTATTATTCAGCTTGAATCATTGTACCATTGAAATTTGAATTTGTTATTTTATTTAATATTGCTAGTTGATGTAGTCAGAATTTGGGTTTTTTGATTTTCTAAATGTCTGACTCAACAGGGCTTTTTCCGCCGAAGCATCCAACAGAAAATTCAATATCGACCATGTCTGAAAAATCAACAATGCAACATTATGCGAGTGAACCGCAACCGCTGTCAGTATTGCAGATTAAAGAAATGTATATCTGTGGGGATGTCCAGAGATGGTAAGTATTGAAAAAAAAAGTGTGCGATTCTGTGTACTGTAGAAATAAATAGATAATGCATTGGTAATGCAAAAAAGAAGGGCAATAAACACAAACAGCATAAGTATTGATCGGTGGGCTGCTGTCAGGTTATTTCATTTATTCTTTATTTTATTTTTATCTTATGTGCAACAGCTTGGTCTAACTTTAGCATTTCCTTTACATCACTTTGCCTTTCTGTTTTATTTACAAAAGCTAGAAGGAGTTTTTGGATATACATAAGTTATAATTGTGGATAGTATTTAAACACTAGTTGTTTCCCTTTCACGTCTTTTAAAATAAATGATAAGACTGTCATATTGTCTGTTTCAGCTGTGAGGTTTGGACGTGTGCCGAAGAAGGAGAAGGCTCGCATCATTGAGCAGATGCAGAAGGTGAACTCCCAATCTCAGGTCACTGCGCTGACCTCCATGCTGCAGAACGAGCAAGATGTGGTCCACGCTGTGATCAATGCTCATCAGATGACCTGTGATATGCCATTATCCAGAGTATCCCAAATGAGGAGTCATGCCTTACAGCTCAGCAACTATATAAGCTGCCCAGCTAATATGGTATGTAGTGTATATTATTAGTTTAATATATTTTACACTTGTATCTCAACTGTTGACAGCTACTCTGTATTTCATCTGCCTGGCTATTACATTACATAATGGTATACTATAATGCAAAGTTTTTGGTGTCGTTTTAATTTTAATTTAGTGAATGTCAACACAAGTTCATTCATGTGTGAATTTAAGAATGTTTCTGTATAAATAATATCTCCACTTTCTGGAAATTTAGTGCTTTAAATTCCCACTGTAGCTTTCTCCTTTGTTCTTTATCATTCCTGCTCTATTCTATCAATCTCCTATACTATACTATACTATACTATACTATACTATACTATACTATACTATACTATACTATACTATACTATACTATACTATACTATACTATACTATCTTCTTCGCTAGACCAGTCACCTACCTTTCTTCTTGAAAACTCTTCCGGGACAAAACTTCTCATAATGTGTGTGAAGTCTGTTGGATCAGATTGAGAATATTCATTATTGGAAGCTTTCAATTTCTGCGAAATGGTCACTGGGGCTTCCTATTATATTATTAGTTAGCAATGTAGGCATTTTATATGTATGTGTTTTGTTGATATTTTATAATGTTTGTATTTCTTTTAAAAAATTTTTTTGTAAACGGGGGTTCGATAAATTAAGAGAATAGCCTCAGCGTCCCCTGTGTGGGAGGCCTTTATTGTAAAGTGACCGGCTGGTGGAGTGCTTTCACTGTTACCACTAGGGTTGTTTCAGCAGATCTTTTATGTGGATCAGGAATGAGTCCTCTTTCAGCCAAGTTGTGGTCTTGATTTTGTGGTCCTGATTTGGCTCTTTCAGTCTGCTGGACCCTGTAAAACAATGAATAACTAACAAATTAAATGATATCTTCAAGAGGCATGCATACTTTTTGCCTGATTTCAAGCAACCTTTCAGAGCAGCATTGGGTTTGAGATTGTGCAGTTAGAAATATAGCTAGGTGTTTAAGATGTTACAGTTTGTCGTGTCTTGATGCACGGTCCAAAATACCTATAACACCAGTACATAGATTTTGTACTACTAACAATAGGCAATATCGATAATATGGTTTGTAATAACATTCATAGCTCTTTAGAGCTGGTATTGTGAGCTTTATAATATCCCTCTCATTTATTATTCAATCAAGAACTTGTAACATTTACCATCCTTTGTAATGACAGATTTTAGGGTCTTGAACTTTTTTTGTTTCCAGGCTTGTCCTCTCAACAATCATCTAGCTCAGGATGCAAACAAAAATGACCTTGACGAGTTCTCGGAGAGCTTCACTCCAGCCATCAAATCTGTGGTGGACTTTGCAAAGGGTATTCCAGGGTTCACGCTCCTCAACCAAGATGACCAGGTCACTTTACTCAAGGTGAAATTGGATTAATTTGATTCAAAATCAACACATCAATATTACATAGAAACACGTCCTAAATCTGAAGCACCCAAAACGCACAGGTTGTTGTTGATTTTATGGTGCTGTGCTTGTGTGTATTGATAAGTGTGAGCGCTTAGAGCAGACTCTCAGTTTGAATTTGCACTGTATAAAATAAATAATAATTATTATTATTACTATCGCTGTTAATAAAGTGTGCAAGATGATACTGCTGAGGCTCTACGGTGCCAATGTCAAGCATTATGTATTTTATTCCATGCATATTGTTGTTTTTTTATTAAAGAGGGCTGAATAGAAATTGTGGCATCATTATTAAGACTAATCTTCTCATATTGTGTGCTTTCAGGCTGGCACCTTTGAAGTATTGCTGGTGCGCTTGGCATGCTTGTTTGATCCGGAATCCAACACCATGATGTTCACTTGTGGCCGCTTGTTCCGCAGACACCCTTCTACAGTAAGTGCAGAACAAGTTATCCTGCCGAATTATTTACTTCTTTTTTTGTTTTGTTTTGCAGATGCAAACTAAAAAAACACCACACATACTTATTAGGTGTATAAAACTATGTTGGTGTCTTTGTGTGGAATTAGTCAGAGAGTGTTAATGTGTGTCTCACATTATGTTAACACATTCCTAACATTGTTTGTGTATAGATGACAACAGGAGCTGGTTTCCTGTTGGACTCTATGTTCGACTTCGCTGAGCGCTTCAACAAACTTTGTCTGCGAGACGAGGAGCTGGCTTTGTTTGCTGCTGTTGTGCTTATGTCACCTGGTAAGTTGTACTATTCAATCAGTGACTAGAGTTTATTTACACACAAAATTCTTCAGTCACTGTCAGTCTTTATTAGTAGACTACACTGTAGCAGTGTTGTGTCTGAATTCAGCATCAACTGACCAAGTAACTTTGATGTGTATTCGCTATATTTACTTGCAAATGCAGATAATTGTTTTCATTCCTGATGTACATTGTGGTTGTGTTGTACAAAACTTAAATGACTTCCTTAGTGATTTTTTTCCACTCAAAATGTTCATGCCACTTTTGCGTCCAGTGATTTGAGGAAAGGATATAGATTTTCGAGTTCATAATTATGTACTGCTTATATCCATGATACTATAGAAGTAAGTATGTTTTAGAAATGCATAGTTATTGGTCTTTATAAAACATATTATTAATCTTTTATGTGCCAACAACTTCTCTTCTTCCATTCTTCAGATCGTCCTGGACTGCGCAATATGGAACAGGTAGAGCGCATTCAGAACAAGCTGACACAAGCGCTACAGAACATCATCAACCTGAACCACAAGGAGGATTCCACTCTCTTTGCTAAACTTCTTATGAAAACTACCGACCTCAGGACTCTCAATACACTTCATTCCGAAAAATCTATCGGTACTGGTAAGCTATATCTACTCTTTTCTTTTCAGCCTTCTGATGTGTCGCTTTCTCCCTTTCACTTTCAAATCCCTCCATCTTCACCATCACTCCCTCTGTCCCCTCTCTCTCCCTGCCTCCACACCCCTTTATCTCTATCTCTCCTCTCTCCCTTTCTCTTTCTCCCTCTTTCTCTCTCTCCTTCTCTCTCTCTCTCTCTCTCTCTCTCTCTCTATCTCTCTCTCTCTCTCTCTCTCTCTCTCTCTCTCTCTCTCTCTCTCTCTCTCTCTCTCTCTCTCTCTCTCTCTCTCTCTCTCTCTCTCTCTCTCTCTCTCTCTCTCTCTCTCTCTCTCTCTCTCTCTCTCTCTCTCTCTCTCTCTCTCTCTCTCTCTCTCTCTCTCTCTCTCTCTCTCTCTCTCTCTCTCTCTCTCTCTCTCTCTCTCTCTCTCTCTCTCTCTCTCTCTCTCTCTCTCTCTCTCTCTCTCTCTCTCTCTCTCTCTCTCTCTCTCTCTCTCTCTCTCTCTCTCTCTTCTCTCTCTCTCTCTCTCTCTCTCTCTCTCTCTCTCTCTCCTCTCTCTCTCTCTCTCTCTCTCTCTCTCTCTCTCTCTCTCTCTCTCTCTCTCTCTCTCTCTCTCTCTCTCTCTCTCTCTCCTCTCTCTCTCTCTCTCTCTCTCTCTCTCTCTCTCTCTCTCTCTCTCTCTCTCTCTCTCTCTCTCTCTCTCTCTCTCTCTCTCTCTCTCTCTCTCTCTCTCTCTCTCTCTTTCTCTTTTTCACCCTTTCTTTCTGTAGGCATACTTTGGAGTTAATTAGACGTAAATAATTTACACACACTGTACTGAGCTTAAGGAATGATATCAGAAAATTGTATTTTATTTTCAAGCGGTTCCAATACTATTCCCCTTCTTGGGTTATTTATTCTGAAGAGCAAACTCTGAGGGTGGTTCCCCCTGTGGGGGTGCCGGGGGTTTCCGTAAAAATAGTATCCCCACTTTCAGGAAATTTAGTGCTTTAAACTCCCACTGTCGCTGCCTTTCTCATTTGTTCTTTCTCATTCCTACTCTGTTCAATCTACTATACTATCTTCTTCTTCGCTAGACCAGTCACCTACATTTTTTCTTTATAACTCTTCCGGGAAAAAACTCCTCATTAGTGTGTGAGGTCTGTTATAAGCTTGGGAATATTGGACTCTTTCTGCCAAATGGTCACTAGGGCTTCCTATGATATTATTATTTAGCAAGGTAGGCATTTTTTTTAATATATATGTGTTTTGTTGATATTTTATAACGATGTTTGTATTCTATTTTATTTTTGTAAACTGGGGTTTGATAAATTGAAAGTATAGACTCAGCGTCCCCTGTGTGGGATGTCTTTATTGTAAAGTGACCGGCTGGTGGAGTGCCTTCAATGTTACCACTGGGGTTGTTTCAGCAGATCTTTTATGCGGAACAGGGGTGAGTCCTCTTTCAGCCAAGTTGTGGTCTTGATTTTGTGGTCCTGATTCGGCTCTTTGCAGTCTGCTGGACCCTGTAAGCAATGAATAACTAACTAACTGAGGGTGTTGCTTATGGTTTTCTCTTCCCCAGATGATCTTTTTCCCTTGCTTGCGCAAAGATTGAAAGTTGGTTTGTCAAGGTTGCGTTGGTTGGGTGTGCAGGTCAGAACACTTCTCGAAGAGAGCGTCTCAACACTGAAGAATCTGACATGGATTACCAGGATTCCATGAGTGTCGTGTAAGTTGATTGCATCTTATGCTTCCTATAATTGGCTTAGACTATTCATCCTCCTATCGTTTTCACTATAATATATTGCTAGTGAATCGTGTCTAGTTATTGGTCCATCTACCATGGTAATCATATGAAGAAAAGATAAACCTACCAAGTCCGACACCCATTTAAGATAAATTAGCTTTCAACGTAATTTCTGATGTATATTGATTAGGGTGACGGGGAAAAAAGGTATAACTTATATACTCCGATAAATATGTTTTCATGGTTTGTTCAGTTTCAGCTTGCATACTTCTACTACAAACATTTAAAATGCAAACGCTTCTCACAAGACTTAGTGATTCTAGGCTCTGGTGATTATTTTTTATGGCTTGGTTCTGCAGGTCAGGTCGCTCATCCCCTACCCCTAGTGAAGTGTCCAACATGACGGTCAATTCAGGTTCATTCAGCGATACTTGTTCTGTAGAAAGTGGAGCCATGGGTGTACGACCACAACGCATTCCTTTGGAAGCTGCTGCACATCAACAGGTAAGCTAAAATGGAGAAATTGGGCAAAAAAGAATTCTCAGAGTAAATTTTGTGGAAAAGGAGTTCAGGGTTCATCATTGAGTTGCTGTCAGTTTGCAATTCAGTTCAGATTTCAGTAGGAACAAACTGACTGTACATTGAAATAAAGAGATATGATTGAATAAAAAGTAAGGGTTTGTATCTTTGTGTGTTGCAGGTGGTTCTACGCACACCTTATGGTACATTCTACCGTGAAGAGATGAGTGGTTTTTACGGACTAGTGGCTGACCAACCCAGGCGGCGATGTAACACTTTAGACCGTGACACACTTACCCGGCCTCGCCTGCACACAATTGAAGAAGGCAACCGCCGCCGCTACACACTGGACAGAGAATACATCAACAAGATGGTGAACAGTCTCAGCGACAAGCTGGAGAAGCGAACAGCAATTCGAGGGGACAGCATGCCCCCGTCCATCTCATCTAGCGCTGCCTCCAGTCCCATCCCAGAAGAATATGGAGGCCCTGGCAGCTTTATTCCAATTTCTACCGCTGAACAATCAGTTGGAATGAGCAGGGTTTCTCCTGTGATCAACACCGAAGCTTTCATGGCTGTGCAGCAGGCATATGGGTCATCCCCAAACTCACCTAGGCCAAGGTCAGGCTCATTTGGGACGGATGAGTACCAGAACCGTCGGAGGTGTTACAGCTTCCACCTCAACAGTGAGGGGCGAGCCTCCAGAGTGAATGCGGCTATGCACCATAAAATGATGGCGGAGAGGGCAGCGGCTGGTGAGCGCCATTCGCCAGAAACCCAACCCTACCTATCTGCTGAACATAGAAGAGGCAGCGTCGGTGCTGCCTGCGGGCTTCATGCCAGAAAGCGCTCGCTGCTGGTAGACAGGCACCCATCCTACCTTGCTGGTGCCGGTGACAGTCTCAGACCGAACTCTGCTGAGAAGCGTATGCTGTCATCAATGTATGGCTTGCCAATGGTACCCCCCAACTCACTCAGTCCCAATATGCTGCAGAGACGTGTGCTGACCTCTGGAGGTTTAGGCATCAGTCCTCCTCCCCATGTTCTGGCTCGCATCAGCCCCCATGCTGGGGAAGATAGTGACATCATGCCTCCACCCCTGAGCAAATTGGATGAAGATATTCCAGTCAGTTTATGCACCTCTTCCTCCTCTGTTCCCAGCGCCACCATCACCAGCAAAGACGTGGCTATGGACACTATTGTTGAACTACGAGCACCTAGTGCACACAGCTCAAGAAACAGCTCACGCGTTGGCTCACCTTCTCATGACTCTGAATCCCAGTGTGAAACATTTGGACACAAAAAGTTTGACAAGTTCCGCAGCAAGGCGGCAGCCCAGACTGTTGGGGATGATTATGAGCGAGAAGCAGAAAGGAAAGGCAAGAAGATGGAGGACATAGTTTGTATGGACGCTGTGAAAGAAGATCAAAGAATGAGTCCATCTTACCCTCGAGGTTGCCCTGTTACCCCACCAAGCTCTAGCAATAGCAACGCAGGTAGCGACCATGGTTCCTCAGGATCTGAGAGTGGTAAGAATGGCAGCAAGCGTTCAGCCAAGGACGCCCATCCAAACCTTTTAGCCTTCCTCAATTCCCCATCCCAGGCTGGAGGAAGTCTGACGCCACCACAGACTTCATCCTCCTCAGTCCCTTCCACCAGTGCGCCGGCTGGCTTTCCATGGCAGTGTCCTTACAGCAAAGATGTGCCATCTCGCACCAGTTCAGCTATTGCTTCTGCTTTGGCAGAAAAGCCCTTGGCTCTGGACATAAACAGCAAAGAACTGTTCCACGCTACTACGGTGTCCAACCTGAAGGAAAAGCTGATGCGCAAGTTTGACAGTTCTGAGAACTTGCACAAGGCTTCTTCCGCACCTGCTCTATCCTCCGCAGGCCACAACTCAGACGCAGAGCGTGAATCTGCAGACCAGCATTCTACAACCCAGACTCCAACTAACAGTCCCACCTCCCCTACCATTCCTACCACTCTTCCACCCGGTGTGGTGATCCCGCCAGGCATCCATCCTGCAGTCTATCACACCGTGCTCAGTTCCCACTATGCTGCCCAAGCAGGCCTGCGTCCCCCAGTGGTCACCCCGCAACACTTGGCCGGCCTGCAGCAGCAGTTTGCTCAGATGTTTGCATCCTCCTTGAACGCTGCCTCTTCTGCCAACTCTTCCTCAGTTGCTACTGAAGCTAAGCATATAATCCCCACATCCTGCACTGGATCACAAAGGTGAGTTGAGATTGTGATAGACCAAATAAACATTATACACATGTAGGAAGACTTTTGTTTGCGTGACGCTATTACCACCTTGACACTATGGTTGATATAAAGAAGATATTTCAGTGACTCGACATTAACTTGCATACCGGCTTTTCACCCATTCCCATTGGTTGATAGGCCTACCATTTCGCAGACTCTCCCAGTTGCGTGCGTGTTTTTGTATGGGTGTGCTTTTCGCGGTTGTGGAGTGTGTAGTCAGATTTTTGGGGTGTTAGACAATGTGCCTAAGACAACAAGATGGCAGCTTGAGTTAGACCCTGTAAAAGACATCACCTTCAGCAGCTCTTAAGGTGGTAAAGCACTTTATATAAGACCAGTAAACAAAAATAATAAGAAATTAGAAAATATACAACATTGGGTAACTTTTCATGATGAGCTTTCCAGTGACTTGATTGTGCAAGATTTGTGAGATGATGCAATTTTAATGCTTGCGCTTCATATACGTGTGTTTTTTTTGCTATTTAGCATGGAATTCTTCTAAATGATATTTGCCTTTCGGTATAGGTGTTTTAAAAACAATATTTTCTGTTTGTTTCAGCAGAAGTGAACCTGCACACCCGCTCAATCTGACTGCACCGAGGGTTGATGATGACAGTGAAATGATCGAGTCCCATGTGTCCTGAAAAAAAAGTTAAAATACTATACAATTGAACAGTAAATGATGTATGGGACCTGTTATTTTCCCATTGCCTGTCTTCAACTTGGTGATCAGTCAACAGTGAATAATAGTTACTAATACTGCAAACGAGCAGTTTGTTGCCATTGTTCTTTATTGTGGTTCGATCTATTTTTTTGAGACTCTGTTTTAGTTTTAGTATTGTTTATTCATTTACCTAGCACGACTTCTTGGTCTTCTGGCTTACTATTGTAGATTTGTTTGTTTTTGTTTTTTTACATGAGGAAAAATTAGAACTTTAGTTAATAGATAGGAAATGTAGTTTTTATCCTAATTTACTTACTAGTAAAATTACTTTATACTCCAGGTTAGCAAACCTTTAGCTTATCATCTATGATAATGATGAAAGTTATAAGTGTCTTCAGATACAGGAGTCCCGTGATGGTCTATAATTTATTGATAATTGTTTGTTGCGCTTATCATTAGAGGGACTAACCTTCACACATTCAGCCACACAGTTCTTTTTTCAAATGCACAGTGAGTGTTATCCCACTGTACAAATAAGAGTACACCCCCAAAAAACCTCTTTCAAAATTATAGTTTGGATATAAATCAATAAACCCTTTAAATATATATAAACAGTGTCAAAGGGTCGCGAGATAGAGATAAAAATAGCCCTACTGTGCTTGAAGCTTGAAGCCTACAACGCACTGCTTTTACACAATGAAAGCAATCAATACTTACTATGGTCAATTTGAACTACACCTCCCCTATGATGTCATCTTTTAATGTTTACAACAACACAATCTCCCAATGAAACTTGAGTCACAAGTTAACAAACATCCTTGATGATCCTGGTCCTACCTACCTATTAATATTTTATTTGTATTTAACAAAGTTATCGACGTTTACATGGTAACAATTATTTTGTGCAAATGTCTTGCTTTATACAAGTTAGATTTTTTTTCTTGATCTATTTTTTGAAGGTCTACTAGCCTGTTAAGAAGATGTGGTAGTTTTGTTGGCAGTTTAATCATTACAGAACACTTCTTGATAAAAATTACTTTCACTTTGTTGTTCATGTTTATGACAAATTTATTTTTTCATTGTACATTATGTAATATGGTATTCATATCTACTACTTTGCAGTTGAACCTAAAGGGATCTGTCAGTATAGTGATTATTTATTTAACTTATTGAAACAATATTTCCAAAGAAAGAATGAAGAAAACAAAAAGACTGTGACGGTATTGAAATGCAATGTATTTTTTTCAACTGCCAGTTGCAGTTAAAATAGGCCATCGTTTGATTTATAGTATGTATTGCTCACTTACATTCTCTCCTTGGTTAAAAAAACCACGAGAACTGAATTTGCTTCCAAGTATTATAAATGGAATAATTGTGGAAAGCTGAACGGAATAATAAAAGGTCAATTCACATTATTATTATTGGAAAAAAATCTCTCTCTCTTCATAAATGCATAACTGACTACATCCGTGATTTCTTTTGCATTTATTTATTCAGCCTAAAACCTGTCACTGTGAGAACAGTATACAGATACACACTTAATGTGTGTGTGCTCTTCTACATCATATTGCAGATATAGAGAATTATTGTAGACGTTATTACTTGATTCAGGTGTTGAACTGTGATTATTCTCCTGAAATTATATTTGAAGTAGTTTACTGCCTTGGAGTTTGGTGCAGTTAAGCAAGCTCAACAATTTGTGATCTGTTGAGACTAATTATTAAAAAGAAACAAAATAAAACAAAATCATATATTTTAAAAACAAAAATCATAAATAAATAAACATGCATGTGAAATAAAATGCCCGCTCGCACCACCCAAGATCTTGTTCCCTTCCGAAGGTAATGTAAACTAATTACAGCATTCCTGTGTGTATCCATTACTGTTTTCAACATATTATATTCATCATTGGTGTTAACTTGTTATGTGGAATGCATGAGACTGAGAGTGAGTTCGAACTTGCATTATTCAGTAGAGGCCAAAAAGCCTGAATTGTAATATTTATACTTACTCAACATGCATAAAAAAACTTTCCTTTATTTAGTTTGATTAATATTTTATGGATTCATTTTCATCAACTAGCTCTCTTTCATCATCCATCTGCCTGATGTTTTGTTGAAAACTTGTTCAAGTTGAAACTGGTGGAGAACATTGTTTTTTGGGGTGAATTTTACTCTTGTTACATAATCGTTAATGACAAAACAATTATGCAGTGTTGTTGATTGTTGTTGTGTTGACTCTTTATCTAATGTGAGTGCCCAGCCCACATTATGTTCACGCATCGTCAAGTATTTACATACATGCGTGTATAATGTGGGACACATTCATCATGCATTTTACTTCAAAACTATATCTGTGTTGCTGTGAACTATTTTGATAGTTCCTCTCATCTCAATCGGTCACTGTGTTTTAAAGTCTTTTGGTTTGGTATTTAGTTTGTGTTTATGTGGTCAGTTTTGAAGTCTTGTTGCTTTGTGCCGCATTGGTTTTATTTTTTGTGAAAGTGTGATTAGGATTATGAACACACAAAAAATGGAAGGAATAAAAAGCAAGAAAAAGAAGAAAAAAAGATTGCATGACTGAAATCTTGTTTCAACTATTGTGAAAGATGATGTTTACTGTTTTAAATGATGTTGTTGGTTGGAATTTTACCATCAAGTTCATACACGATTAAATGGTAATTGCGGTATAGTTGGGATTTAAATGTAGAATATGTTGCAATATTTTTGTCTTTGTTAGTCCTTGTATCTTATTATTATTTATTTGTACAATATTTTTAAAAAATTGAATGTAATTATGATGATATACCATTGGAACAGAATCTTTATCAAGATTATCCGTTGTATGGTTAAATCACAATTGTGTTGTCTGTTAACATTTACTGATTTGAATTTCATTATTATTACTATAATCAGACTTGATTGTATCAAAAAGGCAAGGGCAGCTAGACATCATCTGAAGAGAACGAACATAGCCTAATAAATAGATTTTGTCTTCTTCCACCCTACTTTTCTTTTCATCTTTTCATTATTTATTGTTATAAAAATGTAAGCATTCTAATTCACATGTTCATTTTCATTACGATACCCTTTCCCCGGATAAGTAAATTGTATGAAAAGGTGCTAGAATGAGTGCGTGCGTACTATAGTGTACAATTAATTTATTGTGTTTGTTTAACACTCCGATTGTTATTTTGTTTGTTTGTTTTTCTTCGGATATAGCCATTCTGGTATGACTAATAGCTATCCATCAAAGTGTTTCATTTAATTTTGTTTAAAATGAAAAACTGTATGTAATTTAATTTTGTTTTAAATATTAAAATAATTGTGATGTGAAGAATGTACATCAACGAGAGCAAAAGAATTATACCAAACAAGTGCATTTTATTTATTATTATATTTATTTTGATTGTGGTTCGCAATGTTTGATCCAGACATTTTAGTACATTTTGTTGTGAGAGACATGAGTGTTGGAAGTTAATGGAAGTGACCGTTGTATTACAGTTATGTAACTGTGACTGGTTTGTTGTACAAGTGATTGTGCGTTTTTTTCTTTTCCTGGAGTATTGGTGGAATATGTAAGGTACATAATGTTAATTATTGTGGATCTTAATTCACTTCTTGTGGTAATAAATATGTGACTCAAAAGCTGCTCCACTATTTGAGATCTTGATTTAAATCTTATACAATTTCTTCTGTTCTGCCTTACTGACATTCTTTCTCTTTCAAACTCCCTCTCTCCGTTCCCACCACCCTTGTGGGGATGTCAGAAGTTTCTGTATAAATAGTATCTCCACTTTCTGGAAATTTAGAGCTTTAAATTCCCACTGTCACTGTCTTTCTCTTTGTTCTTTCTTATTCTTACTCTGTTCTATCAATTATACTATCTTCTTCGCGAGACCAGTCAACGACCTTTTTTTTCTTGAAAACTCTTCCAAAACTCCACATTTGTGTATGAGGTCTGTGAGTCAGCTTGGGAATATTGAACGCTTTCTGCCAAATGGTCACTAGGGCTTCATATGATATTATCAATGCAAGCATTTTATATGTATGTGTTTTATTGATATTTTATCCAATCCTATCCTATCCTGTCCCGTAACCCGGAGGTCGTAGGGGCACCACAGATGATCGTTTAACTGGCATACTACATCTTTCTCTGTCCTCAGCAGCCCTGATGGCTTCGCTCAGTGTCAAACCAGTCCATTCTCGAATGTTGTCCGCCCACCTCTTTTTCGGTCTCCCTCTTCTTCTACCTCCTTGCACTGTGCCTTGCAGAATAGTCTTTGCAAGGCCTGATGATCTGGTGACGTGGCCATACCATCGGAGTTTCCGTTTCTTCACCACCGTGAGCAGGTCATCGTGTTGTCCAATGGCTTGTGTGATGGTCTGTTGGACTTCGTCATTGGTGATGTGTTGGGTATAGGAAATGCCCAGAAGTATTCTGTAGCACCTCATCTCCATGCTTTGTATTATTCGTTGTAGATCTGCTGTGAGGGTCCATGCTTCGCAAGCATATAGGAAGATGGAGATGACAAGGGAGCGCAGCAGTCTTACTTTGGAATGTAGACTGATGGTCCTGTCTTTCCAAATGGGCTTCAACCTTGTCAGGGCAGCAGTTGTTTGTGCGATCCTGGAGAGGACTTCCTGTCGGGACCCATTGTCTCATACATTGGCTCCTAAATATTTGAAGCTATGCACTGTATTGAGGGATTGGCCTTGGACTTTGATGTCCGTGTTGATGCCATTGGTGTTGTTGGTCATCATTTTGGTCTTCTCTGCACTTATTTCCATTCCATAAGCTGTGGAGGTGGTGTCAAGCCTCTGTACCAGCTGTTCAAGTTCTTGTTCCTCTCCAGCCAATCCATCAATGTCATCCGCAAAACGAAGATTGGAGATTGCTCTACCCCCTATGCTGACTGTGCCTTCATGATTTGCAAGAGCATCTGACATGATGCGCTCTAGGAAGATGTTGAAGAGTGTTGGAGAGAGTAGGCATCCTTGACGCACACCGATTGTTGTTCTGAACCAGTTCCCGATGGCGCTGTTGTGGAGGACTGCACTGGTAGCCTTGTCCTACAGGCTTTTGATGACTTCAATAATTTTAGGGCTGATGTTGTACACTTTCATTGTTGCCCATAAAGATGCATGCCAGACTCGGTCAAATGCCTTCTTGAAGTCTATGAACACATGATTTGGATGTTGTTGGTGCTGTAGGTATTTCTCACAGATTATTCTGAGGTTGAAAATCTGTTCAGTGGTACTTCGCCCTGCCCTGAATCCTGCTTGTTCTTCAGCTATGATTTGTTCAGCTTGGGGTTTCAACCTGTTGAGTATTATTTTTAGGAGGACCTTGCTGGGATGGCTGATGAGGCTGATGGTGCGATAATTTTCACACTCCTGAAGGTTATCTTTATTGAGAAGAGTGATGACAAGCGACTGGATCCATGGTATAGGCCACTCCCCACTCTACCAGATCTTGTTACAGATAATGGTGAGGGCATCAATCATCGCTTCTCTTCCTGCTTGTAGCAGTTCCGCGGGTATGTTGTCCACTCCCGCTGACTTCCCTTTCTTTAGCGATTGCACTGCTGCCTCAACTTCTTCCCGGAGAATTGGGAGGATTTCTTCTTCTTCTCTGTTCTCGGGACATGCTAGAACTGATGGGTCTCCATTTGGTGTATGGTTGTAAAGGTCAGAGCAGTACTCTGTCCATCTGTCCAAGACTTCTTGTTCTTCTTTAAGGTATATGCCAGACTTGCTTTGGATAGTGGAGACTTTGGGCTGTTTGACACTTATCAGCTGCTTCACAGTCTGGTAGGCCTTCTTGCTGTTGTTCTTGTTCAGACTGTTCTCTATTTCCTGGCATTGATCTTCTATCCAGTTCTCCTTTGCTGTGCGCATGCCTTTTCGGATGTCATTGTTGATTTTTCGGTAGACATCAGCTCCCTGTGAGATGTTCTTTTTTTTTTTTTTTTTTTTTTTTTTTTTTTATCTCTCTTCGTTTATCACACAGATCCAAAAGTTCAGGTGTGATCCACGGCTTCTTCTTTGGTCGGTGCTTGCCAAGGATCCGATCTCAGTGGCGGCTTCTGTCACAGCTGAGTTGAAGGTGGTGGTCATGGTGTTGACATCTACTTCACCAGCCCCCAAAATGAGCAGTGGTGCAAATTTCCCTCCAATTGTGGCCTGAAATAGTTCTGCCACCTCCGGTTCTTGCAGTTTTATATTTTATAACGATGTTTATATTCTATTTTGTTTTTGTAAACGGGGGTTCGATAAATCAGAGTATAACTTCAGCGTCTCCTGCGTGGTATGCCTTTATTGTGGGGTGACCGGCTGGTGAAGTGCCGTCAGTGTTGCCACTGGGCTTGTTTCAGCAGATCGTTTAAACGGATTGGGGGTGAGTCCTCTTTCAAGAGAGTTGTGGTCCTGATTCGGCTCTTTGCTTTCTGCTGGACCCTGTAAGTAATGAATAACTAACTTTCTCTTTCAAATATCACTGTTATAAATCTGTACATTTATTTAAATATTCAGTTTTATTGATTAGGTGCCCTATTATTTGGTCTTGACTTTGATGGTACACATTGTTCTGTCAATGTGCTATTCCCTTTTTTTCCCGCATTATATAATCTTCGTTTTATTATTTCTCCTTGTTCTTCTTCTTCCACCCAACTATTGGAATGACTCCCAGCTTCTAACATTTCAGTTTTGACACTACAGACATTCATTATCAACATGGAGTAGAAGTGTAAGTATTGCAGTACATTCAGGTCAATTGCATTTCACATAATTGAACTAGCAGGAAGATTTAAGACGCCCATGAAATTGTTTAAAGAAAGACCAGACTTTTGAAATAAGGAAACAAAAAGGAAAGAAAGAAGCTAGAAGGGCAAAGTTCAAACGACTCGCATGCTCATTATGGAACTTGCAGTATTTAACATGAAATGAGGGCCCAGAAAAGTAAAAGATGAAACGATGGCATTAAAATGCAAAGTCACCCCATCCCGACTTATCTTTTGATGCTCTTGAGCTGCTCCCGCTCCAAATACACTTTCGTACGATCAAATAAACTATAGCAAAAGTTGTATTTTGCTTCCCACCAACCCACTCACCTTCCCCTCCTCTCCCACCCCCCACCTACCCCCCCCCCCAAAAAAAAAAAAATACCTTGGGATGACCTTGACCCAATTCAGTAATTTTGAACTTAGGATGACCTTGACCTTCACGTGATTTCTGATGCTCATAAATGATCAAACAACCCAATGTTGATGCATACTGTGGGTCAAATAGCCATTCCACTGTATGATGAGAAATGTTTTAAAGTTTTTGTAAGGCCTAAAATGAAGCTCAACTTCAAGATAAACGCAAACACGGAACATACATGAAAGATCAATCTATTATCTCTAAATACAAAAAGTTGGACTTTATATCTCTAGAAGTTTAGAGTCAAGGTCACTTCAAAGATAGATAGATAATCGATGCTTATAGGTTCCGGCGGACTACAAAGAGCCGAATCAGGACCACACACAGTTTTTTCAAAGCTAGATTAGACTGTTAAATACATTAAAAGATGATACAAGATGCACGTAAAAACTAGCAATACTGTTCTAATTTAAACAATGTAAAGACAACAATGAAATGACATATCACTTCAAAGTATACGAATCGACCTATACGAATCGACTTTGGACAGCTCCAGTGATCTTGATCTAGGAACGAGGTGGACCAAATTTGCATAGTATTTGTGTCTTAATGATATCTTTCATGCTTCAAAGAATCATGAACAAAATAATTTTTGATTTTTTTTTACATTGTATTTTTTTTACTAAAATTCACTGGCCCCTGTGACCTTGACATGGAAGGGGAGTCATTCATCTAGTGGTCATTTTCGAGATCTAATTGGTGTCTACACCATCCTATCAAGTTTGGTTGCGATAGATTAAAATAGGTTCTGAGAAATAATGCCACTTGGAAGTTTTGCGCAAAGGGACGGTGGAAGGACGGACAGACAGACGGGACGCGATATTTTTTTCCCCACATCACGTCTGAGGGATACCGTAAATGGAACGACTTCAGATCTAAACCGTACAGAGTTGTTACCTCCCTTCTCTTGCTCTTCAATGTCTTCACACGCCAAAGTTTAGTTTGCTCATTCCATTTTTCTGCTATCCTATGCACCAACGGGAATCCCCTCAATGAAACATACTTCCGGTTTCTTTCTCCGCGTGTTTTAGTGAGTTATTTCCAAATATTCAAGAATAATAACATGTGTCACTGGCCACCAGTATCGTACCCTCACATATTTGTGTGTGTGTGCTGCAGTTTATTATCCCTTTCTATCGCCAGTGGCACGCCTAAACCCTACCTACCTAACATTATTTGTGAATTTTTGAAAAATATTCGGAAAAACATAACGCCCAGATGCTGGCTCGAACCCACACCTGTCAGGTGCCATTGGTTTCTGGCTTGTGGACAAGACAAGTTAGTCCCGCCTTAGCCCACTTGGCCACAACGCTCGCCTAACATAGTCAACTACTTCGTGTTTTGTGAAGGTTGCGACGGCGAAGCTATGGAAAACTACAAGAGTCTTCAGGTCCTGTTTCACTTTCTGTCGATGATCGACGCACCTCCGAAGTCGCCACAAATACAGGCCTCTACGATTGTTTTTTGCATCCTTTCACTGAGCATGTACTTCCTCCACCGTTTTTATACTTAACCCACTCGTTTTCTGGCTCTAACAATCGTCGTTTTCGGCAATTTGCCATATTTAAAAGTCACGCATCAAGCTTTGATAAAAGCAAAACAAGCCAGACCGGAACTTGGTTTCATTCTAACCTCGTTTTAATTTATAATGGCGATACCCACGAGTTTTTATGAGAGGTGCCGGAAAGTTGTGAACTGGTGCGACATTTTCTGATTAGGCCTACCCCACCGCATTCATCGCTTCAGTCAGCTTTGTAAGCTTAATATATGCATTGGGAATTGCTTTGTTATAAATACTGTGAATTGTGTCTTTTTCCCCCCTTATTTTTCATATGAAGAACGGTAGTTCACTGAGTGTAAAAAATATTGCAATTGTCGTTTTTTTTCTTCTTATTTTTCATATTAAGAAGAGTAGTTACCAAGTAAGACTACATTTATATTATATTGCAGCATTATTATAATGTAAACTATCTTGCCCAAAGCTGAACGTGCACATTCTTATAATCGTAATACTAAGTTAATAATAATAATATTAGTAGGTTTAGGCTAAGGTTTAGGCTACTATTATTACTTATTAGTATTAATTTAATATTATTTGTTTCTTCAGTACTGTAATAGTGTAGCCTAAGTACTAAAGTAGAGTAGTACTAGTAGGCCTATTCGATACTGATACAGTGATAGTCTATTGTTCTATTGCTAGTCAGGGCCGGACCTGGGAAAAGTCGAGGGGGGTGGGGGGTGGGGGGGTTAGAGATTCAGCGAAGGCTGAAGGAACATCATAAAGAGACAGGCGGGAGTAGGGGGTGAGGGGGGGGGGGAAAGAGGAAGGCTTAAAGATTTGAAGCTAAAGTAAAATAAACTTTGTAGTGATCATTGACCTCGCAAAATGACAAAATTCAGTTATCTATATATATAAATTGCTTAGCCGGAAGTCCTTCTTCGCCTCTGCTATAAAGTTTGTCCGGTATGGACGCTGATCTGGGCAGGTGGTGGGCGCTACGGATCGGCCTGCTGTGTGCTCAAAACCAGCGAAATCGTTATAGCCGACATTTCCTTACCGAACGTTTAACCGTTTCTGAGATAAATAAATAAACAAAATGTCCACAAATTGCAATAGCCTCATTCCGCGCGCTTCCATTAAAAATCAAATTGAGGTTTCAGCATGTTTTCCCATATAGACCAAAAAATTGATGGTCTTTCTAGGAAGCCCTGGTAGCTTACTGTGTAAAACATTCGCCTACCGTCCAGGGCGACCCAAGTTCAAATCTCAAGCGGTCCTTTTTTTTTCTTTTTTTTTTAACACTACAATATGGATATTTTTCTTAATTTAGGCTTTTTACCTTTGATTTATTATTATTATTATTATTATTATTATTATTATTATTATTATTATTATTATTATTTATAAACTAATAATAATAATAATAATAATAATAATAATACTAATAATAATAATAATAATAATAATAATAATAATAATAAATTATTATTATAATTATTATTATATCTTATATCAAATTTTCTTTTAAAACCTTGGTGGTTTTTTTTATTATTTCTATTTGTATTATTCTATATTCAATATTATTATTATTATTATTATTATTATTATTATTATTATTATTATTATTATTATTATTATTATTATTATTTATAAACTAATAATAATAATAATTATTATTATTATAACAATTATAATATCTTATATCAAATTTTATTTTAAAACCTTGGTGTTTCTTATTATTTTTATTTGTATTATTCTATATTCAATATTATTATTATTATTATTATTATTATTAGTATTATTATTATTATTATTACTACCAAGGATCGGGATGGGGTGGTACGTGTAGGTAAAAGGGGGCTACGGGTAGGTTTAAAGGGGCATGGGTAGGCATAACGGGGATACAGGTATATATAAGGGGGTATGGTGATGGTCGATTCCTTTCATCCATATGTAACGCGTCCCTATATTTTGCGTTATCTATGTGAGAGTTGAATCTAACTAACTTAATTTTCTACTTGTACGGGGATCGGGCATGACAAACCAAATTATAATATACAAGACATACAAAATAGAATCAGTCTCACTGCCGTTCAAAAAGGGTTTGCCATGCGCTCAAATAAATAACAATAAACTACACCCCGACTTCTCCATCAACGGAGGTTTGCATGGTGCGGTGACGTCACAATCTTCATTTGGCGACACTTCACGTTTCTTCATCGTCCCTTCTTCGATAGCAAGTCTACATATCCGTCTTCAGTATTATTTACGCTCACTTTCGAGCAACCGCCTTAAGGTGCTGGTTGGCTTGTGGGGACAGTCCTCATTTGTCCTCATTGCCAAATGTCCTCATAGCCCTTTTGGTCATTTCTGTTGCTGGATCCATCAGTCTTCACTCCATGTTACTGCACAACCTAACAAGTTTTTTTGGCACATGAACTTTCAAGTACTTTACCGTCGGACATATTTAATTGTGGTTTTTCAATGTTTTATGCTTATTTATGTCATCTGGTGCATGCAACTTTCTTTTGCAATTTTTATATTTTGTAAGTCTTACCTCATCTTCGCCACTTCGCCTCCTCAGATCGCTTTAGTAACGTCACTTTGTGCCCTCTTTAAATTGTTTTGTTTTTTTTCCTCTTCATGGTTACTTTTTAAGGAGCGAGGACGCTCCTTCGCAGGCCGGCGGCAATTATAACCTTTGAGGGAAAGTTGTACAGGAGAGGAAGATATGAATTATAACCTTTGAGGGAAAGTTGTACAGGGGAGTGAGATAGTGGTAAGGGATGATTAAAGATTGCTTAGCCTGGCTTGGATACAATAGTGAGACAGATGTAGAAGTGTTAGTATTACATTGGCACGTGCGATACACATATACTAGATTTTCTGCAGGAAATGCGCACCTCTCTAGATAAGGTAATGCCTTAATTCCTACGTCATTGCCACGTGACTGACCCCACCCGAATACCTATCACGTGGTCAGAACTGATCACGCTCTTGCACACAAAGGATGCATGCAAATGTGTATGCGTCATTGTCTGACCATGCAAACTATAAACTTTCCCGGCCAGTAATTGCTGACCAGGCGAATGTGTATCGCACGTGGCAATGTAATACTAACACTTCTACATCTGTCTCACTATTGTATCCAAGCCAGGCTAAGCTATCTTTAATCATCCCTTACCACTATCTCACTCCCCTGTACAACTTTCCCTCAAAGGTTATAATTCACTAGTGGTTTTTGTACCCTGGCAAGCCAGGGTACACATGATGCTGTTTAAAATGTAGACAGAGAGAACTTTTGTCTGCGAGTTTCATTTGGACGATGATACCTCCCCATATCCCCTTGATACCTCACCATACCCCCCCCCCCTGATATCTCCCCCCCCCCTCCATGATGCCTCATCATACCCCCTTGATACCTCCCCGAACCCACTTGATACCTCCCCATACCATTTTAATGGAAGCGCGCGGAATGAGGCTATTGCAGTTTGTGGACATTTTGTTTATTTATTTATCTCAGAAACGGTTAAACGTTCGGTAAGGAAATGTCGGCTATAACGATTTGGCTGGTTTTGAGCACACAGCAGGCCGATCAGCAGCTCTCAGCACGTGCCCAGATCAGCGTCCATAGGAGACAAACTTTATAGTAGTGGCGAAGAAGGACTTCCGGCTAAGCAATTTATATATATAGATATCTTCCTCTCCTGTACAACTTTCCCTCAAAGGTTATACATACCTGCGAAACGATCAACGGGGAAGTATCAAGGAGGGTACAGTTAGGAACCAAGGGGGTATGGAAGGTATCAAGGGGGTATGGGGAGGTATCAAGTGGGTTCGGGGAGGTATCAAGGGGGTATGATGAGGCATCATGGAGGGGGGGGGACGGGGAGATATCAGGGGGGGGGGGTACGGTGAGGTATCAAGGGGGATATGGGAGGTATCATCGTCCAAATGAAACTCGCAGACAAAAGTTCTCTCTGTCTACATTTTAAACAGCATTATGTGTACCCTGGCTTGCCAGGGTACAAAAACCACTAGTCCCACAATAATTATGTAAATAAAAAATTAATAAACATTAATTACAAACACAAATTTATTTTAAAAAAAAAAGTTAATTTGTATAGTTTCAAAATTGCTGCCTAAAATAACCTGGGCGCCTTCGGAGGCCCGAGTTTCATCCTGTATCGACCAATGTCTGGAGCAGCTGTTTAGTAGAAAGGCGATTACAACGATTAATTTTGTTATTTTTGTGTGTGATGGAATGCCACTGACGTCAGGTAAACCATCCCATGTTGATCTAAACAGCGGGTTTGTGCGTAGACCTACTGTAGAAGCATTCATACAATGCATTTAAATCAGTGCATAACGAACAACATCTGGATAAGTCAAAGGTTGACCCGACCGAAAGCAATGTTGGAGGATGGAGGTTAGTTCCTATCCTATCCTATCCTGTCCCATAACCCGGAGGTCGTAGGGGCACCACAGATGATCGTTTAACCAGCATACTCCATCTTTCTCTGTCCTCAGCAGCCCTCATGGCTTCGCTCAGTGTCAAACCAGTCCATTCTCGAATGTTGTCCTCCCACCTCTTTTTCGGTCTCCCCCTTCTTCACCTCCTTGCACTGTGCCTTGCAGAATGGTCTTTGCAAGGCCTGATGATCTGGTGAAGTGGCCATACAATCGGAGTTTCCGTTTCTTCACCACTGTGAGCAGGTCATCGTGTTGTCCAATGGCTTGTGTGATGGTCTGTCGGACTTCGTCGTTGGTGATGTGTTGGGTATAGGAAATGCACAGAAGTCTTCTGTAGCACCTCATCCCCACGCTTTGTATTCTTCGTTGGAGATCTGCTGTGAGGGTCCATGCTTCGCAAGCATATAGGAAGATGGAGATGACCAGAGAGCGCAGCAGTCTTACTTTGGAATGTAGACTGATGGTTCTGTCTTTCCAAATGGGCTTCAACCTTGTCAGGGCAGCAGTTGTTTGTGCGATCCTGGAGAGGACTTCCTGTCGAGACCCATTGTGTGACACAATGGCTCCTAAATATTTGAAGCTGTGCACTGTGTTGAGGGATTGGCCTTGTACTTTGATGTATTTGACAAGGAGGTTAGTTCCATAGTTTAAATTGCGAATTGTGCTGCTAATACTTTGTTTTTGGTTGCTGATGATAACTTTGTTCCAAAACAGCACTGAAATCGCGTGCGTCCGTTTTAATTATCCAGACTGGTCTCATTAGCTTTGTTTACGTCAGAACTTCGTGACGAAAACACAGGTAGGACCAGTGCCTGTTTCTGGACACACTAGTGGGTAATGACCTGTCTTAATTGAAAGGTTCGTGGAAGGTTCACGAACATTTTTTCGAGGATCTCAGATCTCGAACCTAGATTCAAAAACATTTTGTTTTTGTTAATAAACCTAGGTTTTGGATATGAGAACCTAAGGTTCAGGAAACTAGGTTCGAGATCTGAGAATCTCGAATAAAAGGTTCGTAATTGAACCTTCATGAACCTTCCGCGAACCTCCCAATGAAGACAGGCCGTTCCGCATCTCTCTCTCTCTCTCTCTCTCTCTCTCTCTCTCTCTCTGATTCTGTCGGTCAGTCTGTCGGTCATTCAGTTTGTCTGTCTGTTTGTCTCTCTCTCTCTCTCTCTCTCTCTCTCTCTCTCTCTCTGTCTCTGTCTCTGTCTCTCTCTCTCTCTCTCTCTCTCTCTCTCTCTCTCTCTCTTCGAGGAGTTGGTAACCTAAATGCGTTTTAGCAACTTTTTAAGGAAAGACTCATTGATATATTTGTGCAAAACTGGCGCGAATCAATGTGCGAAAGTCACCGTTACGATAACTACACTTCCTTTAAACTCTTATTTGTTCCTGAAACATATCTAGACTATTTTTCAGTGCCTACTTTTCGACAGGCTGTTAAAAATTCAGAGCAGGAATGTTTCCTGTAAATGCAAACTTATACCGATATGATGTGTTGTTGTCCAGACAAAAATGCTCATTTTGCCCTGATAGTATTGATGACGAACTCCAGTTTCCATTGGTCTGTCCGCTGTACAGGTCTATTAGAAGTAAGTTTATATTTCATAATAAGTACGCCTTTGAGCAATTGATTTTGTCCAGCGATATTTGGCTTGATATGACGCTTATTATAAAAACGTTGTCTTGCTTCCTGGTTTATGCAGAGAAAATCAAGAAAAATGAAAATAACCGAAGTCCGTAATGCGGTTCAAATATTATATGTTCTTCCCTGTATTATTATTGCTGTTGTAATAATAATAATAATAATAATAATAATAATAATAATAATAATAATAATAATAATAATAATAATAATAATAATAATAATTGTTATTATTATTATTATTGGAATTTTGTTTGTTTTTAAAATTGTTGTTATGACTCTTTTATTTTATTGTTTAATTAATTATTGTCCTTTTTCTTCCTGTATATTGTATCAGTTTATTATTATTATTATTATTATTATTATTATTATTATTATTATTATTATTATTATTATTATGTAACGAAAGGGGTTATTTCAAGAATTGCGTGTATGCGTGCGTGAATGATTTGCGTGTTCGCCCGTCTCACACTTCCTAACTCTCAAAACTTCTTTTTGCTGTCACACCCCCTTCTATTACTAGAAAATAACAAGAATCAACAAAAGTTTACATAAGTACATATAACTCCATCAATAATATGAAAAACGTTTAAGTAGTTTTGTACTCACGTACTTGAAGCGATAATCCGTGAAAACACACTTTCACAAAACCACAAATAAGTCCCATTCAGATAATCCAAATAACACCAGTCACCATAAACACCAATATCGATCTGGTCACTGTCGACAGAGAGAGAGAGTTTCCCCAATAGTCTCATGGAGGTTAGAATTTCACTGTGTCTTTCTTTGTCTCTAATCTCTGTCTCTGTCTATACACTGTCTTCCTTTCCTTATCCTTGGCCTTTCTAACTATCCTCCTTCTCCTTATCCTTGTCCTTCCTATCTATCTATCCCTGGGGTTTCTCCCCTGTCTATCGTTGCTGTCGCTGCTGCTGTTGTGGCCGCTGCCGCCGTTGCTGCTGCTACTGCTGGGGTAGCGGTTGCTGCTGCTGCTGATGATGATGATGATGATGTGGTAGCGGTTGCTACTACTGCTGATGTGGTAGCGGTTACTACTAGTGTGGCAGTGATTGCTGCTGATGATGATGCAGCAGTGGTTGCTACTGATGATGATGCAGCAGTGGTTGCTACTGCCGCTGATGTAGCAGTGGTTGCTGCTGATGATGTAGCAGTGGTTGCTTCTCTCGTCTTCTTCTTCGTCTTCTTCTTTGGCTTCTTCTCTGGCCCCTTCTCGATACTTCCACCCTTCTTCTTCACGACTTCTTCTTCTTCTTCTCGTCTTCGTCTTCTTCTTCTCGTCTTCTTCTTCTCGTCTTCGTCTTCTCTTCTTCTTCTTCTTCTTCTTCTTCTTCCTCTTCTCGTCTTCGTCTTCTTCTTCTTCTTCTCCTTTTCTTCTTCTTCTTCTTCTTCTTCTTCTTCTTCTTCTTCTTCTTCTTCTTCTTCTTCTTCTTCTTCTTCTCTCTTTCTTTCTTCTTCCTTCTTCTCCTTCTCTTCTGTCTTCCTTCTTTCTCTTTCGCCTCGAGGCCCCTCAGCCGGAGACTTCTGAAAACATACAAGTTTTCCCCCACTAAATATCTTGATACATAGACTTTTCTGTATTACCACATATACCTTTTCTCTCTCTCTGTGACAGGACCAGACCAGCAACATATAATCATAGACCAGGAATATATAGACCGCGCAGTGACGCCATTGGTGTGATGACGCGTCAAGAGTTATGCGACTTGATTGTAACATGTGTGAAAAGGCCTGCTTCACAGAGCGAAGATCTGATGGAGAGGGGGGAAAAAAATCGCAGGAGCAGTTACGGTGACCACTGTGCAACTTTGAACTGCACAAATGCACGATTAAAGGCTGCATGCAAGGGGAAGAGTTTTTTTCGTTTCCCAAAGGAAGAAGAACGGTTAAGTTCTTGAAGAAATTGTAGATCTATTCTGACAGACAAGAATCATGATATGAATGAATTATGATGACCAAGACCTGTCAATGAATGGTTGTCAATGATACAAGACGGATTGGAGCTAAGGTGATGTTTCGTGTAAGAAACGGTTTGGATTAGCCCAAGGAATTAATAAAGGTTGTGTGTAGGGTTAGTACTTAGTGATAATTAACTTGAATTTAGTTCAGTATCAATAAAAAGTACGCCTACTCACTACTGTCATTGTCAGTGTCAATAAGCCACAGTAGAACTAAAAAGGGGTGCCCTCTGGCCGTTTGCTGTCATGTATCATCCTCTGTCTAGATCTAGATTTAAAACGATTCTGGTGCACTACAAAGTCTTGGTATAAACGTGATTAATGTGATGTTTGTTAAGTAACCCAACTTGATTTGCCGCACTAATTAGCTCACTATTGTCATGTTCTCTGCAATTGTTAACTCCAAGGCTACTTAAAAAAAAAAAAAAGAAAAAAAAAAGAGATTGCAAAGACAGTATGGGAAAAGCAAAATTTCAGCGGCTTGTTATTTGCTGTCCACCGAACTGTGTCTGTAATTCCTCAACTTTCGTATCCTGTTATAATTAAATGAGGTTGTGGCAGAATATTCTAATATAAAATACAGATGCCAACCTTTTATTTTGTCACAAGACTCACTGAATGTATTGTCAATTTCAATGAAATACATAGGGTTGATTGCAGGATGGTTTCATTTGTGATCACAGAAAGTTGCCTTGTTCACCTTTTTTTAAATACGAGAGAGAGAGAGAGAGAGAGAGAGAGAGAGAGAGAGAGAGAGAGAGAGAGAGAGAGAGAGAGAGAAGACTGACTGAGAGAGAGAGAGTATAATTATTACGTACCCTAATTATTATGTTGAAATCAATCGAAGCATATTTTTGTAAATAAATGAATTTCCGTGTTCACAACTAGATTTACGTTTCGAATTAGTCAATATCTTTATTTATATTTCGATCTCCATCTCTTTCTATATCACACACACACACACACACACACACACACCCACACACACCTACACACACACACACGCACAAATTATACACACTAAAACTGCCAATCAATCCGTATGCTGTATAACCCCATACGGAACAAAAAATAAATTACGCATGTATGACACATATTCTTTGGAACTTTGGAACTTTGGAACTTTGTCCTTTTATTAAACAAACAAATGATAAAACAGCAAATATCAAATTAGGCTCCTAGCCCAGGGGGGCCGTATAGCTGTAAGACTAGTGTTTGTTTTTTTTTAAATATTATTATTATTTTTATTTTAACTCAATTTATCTTATACATACTGTTTATTTCAAGCAACAAAACAATGCAAAAGCCACCTATATCACAGGTTACAGTTTAGGAAGCGCTCATAACACCCTTACGGTCAAGAGGCAGCAAGTCATGAAAAAATAAACAGATGTGCATAAAAAAAATTTCTCAAATTTGAAAAGCCTTATTTCAAACATTTTCAACAGCAAAAGGTGAAAATCGCGGTCTAAAACATTTTTAAAAAATATAATTAAAAACCCCCATATATAGACAAGAGACTAAGAACCGAAAGCAAGCCCATGTGAGGTTGAAGGGACGTAACTCCTCCACCGTACATCACTTCTCATAGAGGCGATATCGCGAAGTGATCTCTCTCTTCTTCCTTTCTCTCTGATATAATTCAAATCTCATATGTGTAGAACACAGTTCACACATACGCAAAAAATTGTAACTCTAATTATAACAACTTATTATTACATTCTTGCCGCTAATTACTTTCATTCACAAAAATAAATATAATACTATACATTGCAAGTTGAGGTTTCAACCTCAAATCAAATACTAATCCAATTTCAATTCGTTACTCAAAAATATACAACGATCCACCATCTCCATCACCCCCCCTAATCCATCCTTCATACTAATATCAAAATTATCTATTATTAATTCTTATTCCACAATACGTAGAATATAATCATGGTTCAATATTATTATGTTTATAATACAATATTTCAATGATAAACAAAAATATATACCTGCAGTCAACAGCTGCTAGAAGTACAACACAACCACTCACTCCGTGGTACAAAAGAAGACTAACTTCACATTTGAATGTGATTGGAGAATAGTCACATGACTAACTCAGCCAACCAGAATTCAGTTATCATTAAGAAAAAATATTAACATTTATATCTTCTCACAGGAAGATACTACAAACAGTCATCGAACCGAAATATTATAAACCCGGTCCGTGACATATTATTGTGTGTGTGTGTGTGTGTGTGTGTGTGTGTGTGTGTGTTTTCTAACTCACGCGACGTGTCTAGGCGTCTGTTTGTTCATTTTTCATGTAGTATATAAAGACGTTATATGTACTTGCGAAAGGGGTGTGGCCTAAAGCAATAAACCAATCAGTCAGTCAGTCAGTCAGTCTCTCTCTCTCTCTCTCTCTCTCTCTCTCTCTCTCTCTCTCTCGTACGAACATGCACATGTACAGACAGACAAATCAACCGTCTGACCGACCGGCCGAGCGACACACACACACCCACACACACACACACACGCACACATACATACATTCGTACCAGCCACGTCAGAAAGCGTTGGGGGAGGGGGAGGGTGCAAAATATTTTTTTTTTTGGGGGGGGGGAGGGAGGAAGGAAGAGAAGAGGGGATGAAGGGGGTGGGTGGGTTATGGAATGAGTAGTGGGAGGGGAAATAATCGATAGACTATTTTTGTAAAGGTTACTTGCACAAATTCTGCTGACAGTATCGTAGTATGTTATGTGGGTGGGAGGGAGAGGGGGGTTGAGGGTGGCAAAAAAGATACGTTTGCCTCTCACCCTAGGTACAGGGAGGGGGGAGGTATGAAGGGGGAGGGGAGAGGGGGTGGGTAGCGCTTTCACACGCGCAGATCGTACAGATAAATGGCCCATAACTTTCTGCACTCATTTTGCTTCTTTAGGAGAAGTCGAGTCGCAATATCCTCTCAAAAATGGACACTTGAAAATGCTGATTTTCTGCTCTGTGTGTGTGAGTGTTTGGAAATACATTTAAATGGCTTCCAATTGGTTTGTTTTTTTAAACATGACTTTTCAAAGAAATTTTTTACTTTTTCAGGGTAGTGTGGATCAGTCAAGCAGTCTCAGAATAGCGGTCTTATTTCGTCCGTTAGATTTTTATCCGCCTAAACCCAGATACGCGTACTTATTTATTAATTTATTTATTTTCTATTCTCTATCTCCTTGATCAAATTTGACCAAGAAAGAAAACAAATTAGTCTTTTTAGTTTCTTTCTTGGGCTTTGTCTCAGCTGAGCAAGAGGATGAGGTATCGTCGCTTAGTATGCCCAAAGAGGTTGTATACTATAGTATATAGGCTCTTTGGTATGCCCTCGCTGTTTTGAAACGCTTCTGCAATACACACTCTCCACAGTTATTTCTGGCACCGCTAACAATGCACGGAAAGTAATCATAGGCGACTCCAGTAGTCCATGAAACAAGAAAGCAGTTGGATTCTGAATCGCAGTGCGGAACATTTAATAAACCTACTGGCATCCACAGCTAATAGGCCTTCTTGAGGTCGCAGTCATTATTACAGGCCTTGATTTTATGCACAGTATTTATAAGCAGTCAGGTTTTTGTTGTTGTTTTTCGGAACCAGTTTCTGAAACATATTTTTCCCTTTCACCCCCCCCCCCCCCAAAGAAAAGAAGGTCGATTCAAGGACAACATATAGCGGGTCTTCTTGATTTAGTAAACAATCATACAATTAAATCTGTTTTAACATTCAAAAGGATTATCTGATTTTAAGTTTTACAATTTTGTTTTTTTGGGGCTGTTTCTGTCATAACTGAAATTAATCGATTCAAAAAAGAATTAAACAAAACAATTTGTTAACTAGTCCGAAAACTTGATATTGGCTAGCTGTCTCATCACTTGTTTGTTTAATAAAATGACAAAGTTCCACAGTTCCAAAACCACGAAGAATAAAGACAGGATTACAGTAAAGGTTGTTTTTTTTTTAAATTTTTTTTAAGACACGATAATCTCTACATCGGACGCAAACGGCGTAGCTTTAATTATCGTACTAATAAAAATCATATAATGATCATCCTACCTAGCCTATCCTATCCCGTAACTCGAAGGTCGTAGGGGCAACACAGATGATCGTTTAACCAGCGTACTCCATCTTTCTCTGTCCTCAGCAACCCTCATGGCTTCGCTCAGTGTCAAACAGTCCATTCTCGAATGTTGTCCTCCCACCTCTTTTTCGGTCTTCCTTTTCTTCTACCTCCTTGCACTGTGCCTTGCAGGATGGTCTTTGCAAGGCCTGAAGTTCTGGTGGCGTGGCCATACCATCGGAGGTTCCGTTTCTTCACCACTGTGAGCAGGTCATCGTGTTGTCCAATGGCTTGTGTGATGGTCTGTCGGACTTCGTCGTCGATGATGAATTGGGTATAGGAAATGCCCAGAAGTCTTCTGTAGCACCTCATCTCCATGCTTTGTATTCTTCGTTGTAGATCTACTGTGAGGTCCATTTTTCGCAAGCGCATAGCAAGATGGAGATGACATCATCCTACCGATAATAATAAATAAACAGCTGTACAATTTTTTGTTTAATTGGGCTGTTTCTGTCAAATCAAGAAAGAAGTAAAACAAATCTAGTTGTTACCTAGTTTAAAAATCACGAAGAATGAAGACAGGATTACAAGTTGTTGTGTTTTTTAAAATATATTTTCTTTAAAAGAGACGGTAAAAGACAGGACGCAAACTGATAAATTTTAATTATCATACTAATAAAAATGATGTAACCAATAACAATAAATAAACAGCTGTAGTCAGTTTATTACTATTTGTGTTCTCATCCTCCTTGCTGTCTCCTTCTCTATATTTCTTGCTCATCTACTTCTCCTCTTCAATGCTCCTCCTCCTCTCCTCATTTTTCTCTTCTTCTTCTTCTTCTTCTTTTAAACCTTACAATTTTACACAAATAAAATTTTATTTTCAAAGGTTCAAACTGCTCTTTTTAAAATAAATGGTTCAAAATAGTAAAGCATTCTGCGCTAAAATTACAACAACAACAACAACAACAAAAACAACAACAGCAACAAAAAATGGGGGAAGGGGGAGGATAAGTGAAAATGCTTAAAGGTATTCAACAAACCCGTATAAATATGGTCAGTGTGACATACCATTTCACGCATTACTGTTTTTCTATCAAAAGAGTGGGGAGGGGCAGGGAGTGGCGAGGAAGGGGTGGGGGGGGGGGACAAGAGAAAAAGAAGAAGAAGAAGATATATAAGCCTACATTTAAAATTAAAGTAAAGAAATAAAAAAGCTAAATACTAATTTCATTAAAATAATAAAACAAAAGCAACAAAAACGTCAATAAATTAAAAGCACAAATAAAAATACATACATACAAACATACATATATACATACATACAAACATACATATATACATAAATGTGGTCGTGATTCGGCTCTTGGCGGTCCGCTGGTCCCTATAAACATTGAATATTTAATCTAATCTAATCTAATGTACGTAAATAAGTACAATATAAAAATAAATAAATAAATAAATAAATAAAATACATAATTCTTTTTTTTAAACGCAGAATGAAATAAACAAAAGTACAATACGTAAAAATATTTAATTAAAATAAATAAACAAACTCAAATATATAGAAACCAACACAAGATAAATAAAGAAGTGACAGATGCATCAGGTCATTAAGGTCAAACTTTTACATACTGTTACCGAGTCCACAACAACAACAAAACAAATCATAGTACTAAAATAAAAATACACCTCTATGGTAGGCATTACTATAATATAATGACGATTATATTGAGTTAACGTAATAACATCGCGGTTACTTCCTGCTTACCTGATCTCTGCGTAACCTACAACTAGACGTTATATAAACTCGTAAGCTAGGACTATGAAATACAATACTAATGATGTGTAATATACTTTGATGGAACTGAAGTCAGTTTGAAAATATACGTGACGATGACGATGTCTTCATCCAGAATATCTGAGCCATTCAAATGGCGAAGTGGTGTAACGGTTTGGGCACACGCTAGCAGTGTTTTCATGTTTAAGCAACGTCAGAAAGGGTTAGTACTTGGATGGTTGACCACGCTTGGAAGGCAGCCACCAAACGACACAAAAGATTGAAACAAGCGCACGACACACCCCAGTCCACCCAGCTGTGAATGGGTACCTGGATCTGTTTAGGACCGGGGAAGGTAAAGCAGGGAAGAAGAAGAGATAGGCACCCCTCTCGTAAGTTGCCCTAGAGAAAAGCGAGGTCCACAACGTCTGTCTCCTCAACGACCAAAAGGTTACGGGGACACCTTTACCTTTACCCTCAGTCAAGTCAGTAGGTTATTGTTCCTATCCTATCCTATCCTATCCTATCCCGTAACTCGAAGGTCGTTGTGGCACCACCGATGACCGTTTAACCAGCGTACTCCATCTTTCTCTGTCCTCAGCAACCCTCGTGGCTTCGCTCAGTGTCAAACCAGTCCATTCTCAAATTTTGTCCTCCCACCTCTTTTATTGTCTCCCTCTTCTTCTGCCCCCTTGCACCGCGCCTTGCAGGGTGGTCTTTGCAAGGCCTGATGCTCACTGATGATGCCTATACTATAATACACGCTTTCTGGGTGGTGAAAGCTTTAGGAACAACATTGAAGAAGCTGAAGCTGCGTAGCTATACGTTCTTTGATGCTGCTAATAAGCACTAAAGCAAACTAATGAACATATCGATGTATAACAAATCGAGTTTATTTCTTGCTTAATCTTATTTTTTCCAGTGGGACAACACTCACCCTAAATTTGAAAAGGATCGTGACACTGAAATGTTAGATATCATACTCCCGGACTCTTTAAGATAAAAATTAAAAATTGTTCATTGGTAATGGGAAATTGCATCGATGTATCAGGCATATCGCATATACATTTAAAATAATACACAACGTTCACATAAACCTGCACATGCTTCACACCCAAACATCGACTCACTCACCCAACACATATTCAGGTTGAGATACTCTGCATGCATGGATGACGTTATAACTATATGACATACAGCCAAGCATTATATTATTTCGTAAGACATTAATCACAATATGAATTCAACAATCTTGGGCCAATATTAATCTGTAGGCTATTAACAATGTTTTTCACAAAACTAAATCCTATCCTATCCTATCCCGTAACTCGAAGGTTGTAGGGGCACCACAGATGATCGTTTAACCAGCGTACTGCATCTTTCCCTGTCCGCAGCAACCTTGATTGTTTCGCTCAGTATCAAACCAGTCCATTCTCGAATGTTGTCCTCCCACCTCTTTTATTGTCTCCCTTTTCTTATACCTCCTTGCACTGTGCCTTGCAGGATGGTGTCTTTGCAAGACCTGATGATCTGGTGACGTGGCCATACCATCGGAGTTTCCGTTTCTTCACCACTGTGAGCAGGTCATCGTGTTGTCCAATGGCTTGAATGATGGTCTGTCGGACTTCGTCATTGGTGATGTGCTGGGTATAGGAAATGCCCAGAAGTCTTCTGTAGCACCTCATCTCCATCCTTTGTATTCTTCGTTGTAGATCTGCTGTGAGGGTCCATGTTTTGCAAGCGTATAGGCAGATGGAGATGACAAGGGAGCGCAGCCGCCTTATCTTGGAATGTAGACTGATGGTCCTGTCTTTCCAAATTGTCTTCAACCAAAATTAAATGTTAGATATAATTAATATGTAAGCAGTTCTTACAAATTAAGGCAAATTTCTATCTATAATTACCAGTAAAAAATATACGGAAAGAATGCTGAGCCTGAACGTAAATATTTAAAAATCTGAGGGCTGATATGCATTGACGCTTTCGATCAAGTTACTCATTTAAAGCACTGCCGATTAAAACATTCAATTCGAATTCAGAGAAGATAGGGCCCCACCTTGCACCAATTAGCGTCGCAAAAATCGTGGGCTCCGAACTTGTTTGGTACAGCCAGGAGGGACTCGAGCATAGTATGTTCAGGATAGTCAATGTAAGATTTGATATAGCCTACCACTGAACGTTTTGCAAACAATGTTGGCAATTTGCAGCTACAACTTAGTGTCTTTAGGGCTTTCAGAACAAAAAGTAGTGTATAGGCGACATAATTATTATAGCGTTATTACAGCAGATTTGTTGTCCATGCAGAAATAAACATCTTTCGAAAGTACAAAAATGCAAGTCGTATTATCATTTCGATGAAGAAGACGTTAATACAACATCCAACCAACCAACTAACCAACCAAGCAAAATAAAGATCGAACAAAGGAATACATTTACCCAATAGTAAAATTAAGTCTCCACAATGTACATTATTGTCCCAACTGGTGGTAATAGGTAATATTTACTCTTGGGGAAGTTAAGAGGTGATACTGGTGTAGAAGATGCCCCATAGGGAAAAACCCTAAAGGCTTGACAATTTCCAGGGCGGACTCACTGTTGTTTCTCCCATCCGTATTATTGCAGACCAGTGGCTGTACCGGAGAAAGGGTATATTATTAATTACTTCTCCCTGTGTTTATGTTAGCCCATATATATCTATATGAATTATGTAGGAGATTCCAGTGGACCACGGATGTAGAAAATTGTTCGTCTCTTATCTGTGTAAGTGGAGATGATCTCGCTGAGGGCTGTTTCTGCCAACAGTGAGACGTTCTGCACACCCTTTGTAAGCAAGGTGTTGCAGAAAATCGTCTTATATTTTGCAGACGAGCAGGCTTGGTCCCAGACAGGAGATAGACCACTGAGAGTCAACTCTGACATTCGGCCTGTAATGGAGCATCGAGCACTGAGTAGTCAACAAACAAGACAAGGAGAAAGCAGCACCGCACCTCAACGATACAGCTAAGTGCAATAGAAAAAGTGCACGAACACTGATCTACGGGGACTGTGCGATAGTCCACTCTCCTGAAAAAGCATAAAGCAAAACAAGAACAAAGCCCAGTGATGAGACAGTAGCAAGTATTGAGAACAATAGCAGAGTAGATCCATCAAAGATCTACCCATTCTACGAACCACTCGAAGTGAACTTTGGACTGTTAAGTTAATCCTAGCTATATGACGTTTTCGACATTTAAGTTAATGTAGCGATTAGATAATTAGACAGAATAGAGGAAATAAATGTGTGATATTTACTGCTAACAAGTGGCTGGACTACCTATGTTTCATAGCCGTGCGAGAGCTAGTGTGTCAGTGAATCGTTTACAGGTTTCTTCCCATCTCTTGTTGTTGTTGTTGTATCAAATTTTATTCATCATATTAACATAAGTTGTACTGATAAATCCTTCCTATCTCTGTAACCCTATCCTCACACAGACTGGACCAAAAAAATAAATGTATTAAGATTAGTCATAGGGCGTTCTAACTAGGCGATCCCCGCAGACGAAAGACGAGTGGGTAATAGCATTCCATTGTGCAGAGCCCAGCAACAATAGAACCCACCGTCACAATCATCATCAACGTCGTCATCATCTTGACATAAATGCATCAGTTTATTAAAAAAAAAAAACATTCAACGCCTGCAGGTTTAGATCAATCCTACACAGCCTGCACATGGAAATTTATGTCATTATCGATTTTGATCTTTCCATTTTAGAAACCGAATATAGAACATTAGTGATATTGATGCAGGGAGAGAACAAATACCGAACGCTACCTATGCACACATTACGAGAAATGATTTTTTTTTTTAAATGTCGGTCGAACGACTAGGCCTATATGAAATCGGCTATCGCTGTTTTTGTGTGTGAAAATATCGGTCTTGAAAAACACGATGTAATCTAGTTCTCTAGGGTAGACATCGCTTTAAAACAGAAAATGCAGGCTTCAGCGTAGCAGTTATTATTCTTGTCAAACACATACTGTCCTTGCGGTTGTAAAACATGCCGTAAAAAAAGTGCATTGATCCTGAGTGTACAATGACAATTATTATTAGCCTACTAACATGATTCACTATAGATAAAAGTAGAGAGTATTGCAATTTGTATGTCGATGCCACATGCTTAGAAAGTACTCTAAAAGGTTGAAGAAGACTTTTAGGTCTGAAGAACTCTGCAGGTCTATTTCGGATTCTTTAGGGCTAGTCTAAGTCCCTTGTTTCCGAAATTTCAGGCTTTCGTACGTTTCAGATAGCATAAAGGCTTAATTGAAATAGGCCTTTTTTTTTTTCTTTCTGTAAAGTCCTGTCTTAATTGGAAGTTCGGGAACCTAGGTTCGGGATCTGATAATCGCGAAAATAGATTCGTTAACATCCACGAACCTTCCAATTAAGACAGGCCACAATCGATGTCAGAACGATATTGTGCACTGCGTGCGTGTCTATCAAAATTTGTGCTTGTGTCATTGCGTAACTCAAATCTATTTTCACCGAGACAGAAAAATCGGTCAGTAGGCGGAAAGCGGATCGATTGGCAACATTTTTCAGAGATGTTACTTGCTATCTCCTTTTTAGTTGTGGTTATTTTCTGTGTATCTTTACCCTCAAGGCGAAAAAGCGCGGCTCAAAGATCTTTGAAAATGGGTGGCCGGATTTAGAATGCCATTCAAATCAACAACGCCAACAAACACACTAAAACGTCAGTCCCGGATCTCAGTTAAAGACAGCCAGTAGTCTACAGTAGTAATTAATCTGCATTCTGTTCTGTATAAAAAGTGCCTTTTTATGACGTCTTTCTTTTATTGCGATTTTGAAAACTGCATAACGAAATTTTATTTATTTTATTCCCAAAGTGCTATGCCTTTACCGAAGCGTTTACAAAACGGAACAGTTTTAGGATATGCTTCAGAACATCAACACAAAGATGCATGCATGCGACATCCTGTAAAACAGAATATTAACACCAACACACCGGTTAGACCATGCATTCTGCATTCGGGAAAAAAAAAAGTTCACAATTTATTTTTAAATGTTCCTATGTTGGGACGACAGTTACGACATTATGACCTCAATGCAACTAGTCGCAAGATGCAGTTATAAACCTGCCGCAAAGCTTAAATCATGATTTTGTAAGAGAAACTTTTAACTCTTACTGACTTGTAAGAGATGTTTAACTCTTTTGCGCCAAAAGGACTAAACTTTAGTTATGTAACATTTTGTGTAACATTCTTGCAAAAACAGTAGTATCACCATAAGATTAGGTAAACGCCTGTAAATTCCTCTTCCAATATAGCCTATACGTAATCACTTCAGAATAAAGTTGTAGGAGAGTTTCAAGACTGACTAATCATTCAATAGGTACTCAGAGCCCACTGATACACTCATTGTCTCAGGATAACCACTATTATCATCCACATTTAGCATAAACTTTAATGAAAGTTCACCGAGTCTTATGTCAAGCCTTTACACAATTTGGGGTCTTCCACTTCGTTCAAAATGAATGACATGGGATTTGGCCTAATCAAGGTGAAAGGTAAATGATGTCATTATTTTTAAATGCGTTCGCTATGGCCATTCCTGACACACTGCGTAGCTGACACTATAGCCTAGGTGGACGTTCGCCTTTCAACAAGTGAAGCGGCTAGTCTCAGCTGCGCCTTGTACATCCCTGGATGACGTGCTTAAAACAGCGTACAAAAAAACAGGGCAGGTATATGTCAGCATGAGTAGGCAAGGAGAGTTCTTTCTTCTTCTTCTTAAGTCTTCGCAAACATTACCAATGACATTAACTTATGTAGAGCACTGGGTCAAACTCGCGCACGTTTTTCTATTATCAAAAGTTTGATTGCGCAAATTTTTAGACCTTAACTATTGCTTAATGCATGCACCAATTGAAGACTAGCTGTAACGTTATTTTTGTTTCGTTTAGTTTAGTTATGTTTGTTTAATCGCATTCTATTTTATTTAAAATAGAAATGTTTTTCTTAGTTTTAATTTAGCTGGAGTCGACTTAAAGTGCATTTTTTAGCTGAAGACATTGATTTCTGCAATGCAATACGCAAAAATAACAAATTATGATTCACAAAATAATGGTGATTCGCAAAATCAGCACAAGCCGACCTTGACGTACTCCACAGCGGTCTAAAATCAAATGCTCTAAAGGTATAAGACACAGAACTTACAAATTATGAGTTAACCTCCACCAACCCCACCCCACACCTCCCACAAAGTATTAATAATACAATAAAAATAATATTAAAATAAAAAAGGAAATTAAAAAAAATTCCGATCTTTTTTTATACCAGTCTTCTTGCTGTGTAAGCTCTCTCTCTCTCTCTCTCTCTCTCTCTCTCTCTCTCTCTCTCTCTCTCTCTCTCTCATTTATAATAAATTCTCTCAATATGGCTAGCACCGTACAGCAACCATTAAGGAGCAAGGGTTAAAACAAGCCAAGGGAGTCAAGTTGCTTTAAACATAAGAACAATAATTGTCCAGCTCTGAAAGGTGGACAAAAAGTGCAACATAGTGGCTTTCAATTCCATGTGCTAAAAGAGCTAAAAAGCAGAACAATTGCATTTCATAATGCCTGGTTCTCCTGACGCGTTTCGATCTTGACCAAATATCTCATCAGAGGGTTGGCTTTGAATGCTTAGACTATACTGTGTGCAGTCTATATGTACTGCGATGTAAATTTTCACTGGCTTCTTCCTAATGTGAACATCTCAACGGGTGTCTTTGTGACTAACCCATGCAGTACATAGACTGCACTCAGTGTAGTCTAAGCATTCAAGACCAAACCTCCCCTGATGAGATCTTTGGTAAAGATAGAAAAGGGTCAGGAGCACCAGGTCGTTGTTTCAACTGGGCATATATATATATATATGCCTAAGTGAAACAACGACCGACAAAGGCCACAAGCTCTATTTCAAGGGGAGAGATGACAGGCACGAACACGGCGTTGGATTCTTGGTCCACAAAAAAATTCTAGCCATTGTCATGGGTTCCCGCCCAGTCTCCAGTAGAAACATTATCATCCGTCTGAGAGCATCCCCTTTCAACATCACCAGCATCCAGGCCTATGCCCCAACATTAGACTATGACGACAGCCAAGTGGAGGATTTTTATGAACATATACAGGTTGTCCTTGACCAAGTACCGAAGAAGGACATAGTCATAGTGCAAGGCGACTGGTATGCCAAGGTTGGCCAAGATGCGCACCACAACTGGGGAGACACGTGTGGACCCCACTGCAACAACGACACAAATGACAGGGGTCTGAGACTGTTCGAGTTTGCCAGATACAACAATCTGATACTGGCAAACACGCTTGGTCTCCACAAAAAATCCAGACGATTGACATGGCGCCGTTCCGGCGGGGAGCATCACAACCAGATCGATTACATTATGGTCAAGAAACGCTTCAGATCAAGCATCAACATTGGCAGGACACGCACTTTTCAGGAGAAGATATCGGAAGTGACCACGATCTCGCGATGATATCCTTCCGGCTCCACTTAAAGAGAGTAAACACAGCAAATTGCACTAGACTGAAGTTCGACCTGGACAAACTGCAAGACCCGGAGGTGGGAGAAATATTTCAGGTCACAATTGGAGGGAAGTTTGCACCACTGCTCATTTTGGGAGCTGGTGAAGTGCATGTCAACACCATGGCCACCACCTTCATCTCAGCTGTGACAGATGCCGCCACTGAGATCTTTGGTAAGCACCGTCCAAAGAAGAAGCCGTGGATCACATTTGAACTTTTGGATCTGCGTGATAAACGAAGAGAGATGAAAAAAAGAACACAGCACAGGAGCTGAGGCCTACCGAAAAATCAACAATGACATCCGAAAAGGCATGCGCACAGCAAAGGAGAACTGGGTAGAAGATCAATGCCAGGAAATAGAGAGCAGTCTGAACAAGAACAACAGAAAGAATGCCTACCAGACTGTGAAGCGGCTGACAAGTGTTAAACAGCCCAAAGTCTCCACGATCCAAAGCACGTCTGGCATATGCCTTACAGAAGAACAAGAAGTCTTGGATAGATGGACAGACCTTTACAACCACGCACTAAACGGAGAGCCATCAGTTCTAGCATGTCCAGAGAAGAAGAAGAAAAAATCCTCCCAATTCTCCGAGAAGAAGATGAGGCAGCAGTGCAATCGCTGAAGAAAGGGAAGTCAGCTGGATTGGAAAACATACCCGCGGAGTTGATTTCAAGCAGGAGGAGAAGCGATGATTGAAGCCTTCACCATTATCTGTAACAAGATCTGGCAGAATGGCCTACACCATGGACCCAGTCGCTTGTCATCACTCTTCCAAAAAAAAACGTAATCTTCAGAAGTGTGAAAATTAACGCACCCCTTAGCCTCACTAGCCATCCCAGCAAGGTCCTTCTGAAAATAATACACAATAGGTTGAAACCCCAAGCTGAACAAATCACAGCTGAAGAACAAGCAGGATTCAAGGTAGGGCGAAGTACCACTGAACAGATTTTCAATCTCAGAATAATCTGCGAGAAATACCTACAGCACCAACAACATCTATATCATGTGTTCGTAGACTTCAATAAAGCGTTTGACCGAGTCTGGCATGCAGCTCTGTGGACAATCATGAGAGTGTACAACATCAGCCCTAAAATTATTGAAGTCATCAAAAGCCTGTATGACAAGGCTACCAGTGCAGTCCTCCATAACAGCGCCATCGGAAACTGGTTCAGAACAACAATCGGTGTGCGTCAAGGATGCCTACTCTCTCCAACACTCTTCAACATCTTTCTAGAGTGCATCATGTCAGATGTCCTTGCAGATCACGAAAGCACAGTCAGCACAGGGGGTAGAGCACTCCTCCAACCTTCGTTTTGCGGATGACATTGATGGATTGGCTGGAGAAGAAAAAGAAAGAAAAAGAAAACAGCTGGTACAGAGGCTTGACACCAACTCCAGAGCCTATGGAATGGAAATAAGTGCAGAGAAGACCAACAACACCAATGGCATCAACATGGACATCAAAGTCCAAGACCAATCCCTCAACACAGTGCATAGCTTCAAATATTTGTATCAGACAATGGGTCCCGACAGGAAGTCCTCTCCAGGATCGCACAAACAACTGCTGCTTTGGCAAGGTTGAAGCCCATTTGGAAAGACAGAATCATCAGTCTACATTCCAAGGTAAGGTTGCTGCGCTCCCTTGTCATCTCCATCTTCCTATACGCTTGCGAAACATGGACCCTCACTGCAGATCTACAACGAAGAATACAAAGCATGGAGATGAGATGCTACAGAAGACTTCAGGTAATCACACAAGCCATTGGACAACACGATGACCTGCTCACAGTGGTGAAGAAATGGAAACTCCGATGGTATGGCCACGTCACCAGATCATCAGGCCTTGCAAAGACCATCCTGCAAGGAACAGTGCAAGGAGGTAGAAGAAGAGGGAGACAAAAAAGAGGTGGGAGGAAAACATTCGAGAATGAATTTGCTTGACACTGAGCGAAGCATTGAGAGTTGCTGAGGACAGAGAACGATGGAGTACGCTGCGCTGATTAAACGATCATCTGTGGTGCCACAACGACCTCCGAGTTACGGTATAGAATAGGATCTCTCTCTCTCTCTCTCTCTCTCTCTCTCTCTCTCTCTCTCTCTCTCTCACCCTCTCTCTCTCTCTCTCTCTCTCTCTCTCTCTCTCTCTCTCTCTCTCTCTCTCACCCTCTCTCTCTCTCTCTCTCTCTCTCTCTCTCTCTCTCTCTCTCTCTCTCTCTCTCTCTCTCTCTCTCTCTCTCAATGGCTAGCACCGTACATCAACCGTTAAGGAGCAATGAATAAAACAAGCTAAGGGATGCAAGTTGATTTAAATATCTAGAAAAACAACAATTTGTCCTGCTCTCGAAGGTGGACAAAAAGTGCGACATCGTGTCCACATTTATTTATTTATTTATTTTTGGTAAATGTAATTCTTTCACAGATAGTCTACAATTTACACCTACTATGTTTGTGCAGCCCAAAGGCAAATTTCTATATATCACGAATGACAAAATAAGATTAACAAATAGTGATTCGCAAACGCATTACAAATTCGCAAACGCAGTACAAAGCAAAACTAAGCCGACCTTGACCGAAGTCTGATCCCTCGCCCGTAATACCGGATGGTGTCAGCAGATAGTGCTAAATGTGTTGATTAAAGGGCCTCAAGATCACACATTTTAGGGTCGCAGATCCAATTATAATTCTCAGGGAGTGTTTGACCCACCGAAAGCAACAAAATTCCCCCCTCCCCCTCCAAACACAATAAATAAATAAATGAATAAATAAATAAATACAATTTAATTACATTTTCAAAAAAAGATCTTTCAAAAGTGAAAAGATAAAAGGTTCTCCCGTAACTTTTTGGTCGTCGGGTAGAGAGAGGCGTTCGGGACTTTTTCTTTACTCCGGGGACAGCTTAAAGAGACCCACTTTAACCTCGCCCTCTCGACAAATCCTTTTAACATTCACAGTGGGAGTTACCCCACTGAAAAATATATTTAAAAGGAATAAATTCCGTAGTTCTTGGTCCTATTTATAGCATTAAGGTTGATTCTTAAACAAACAAACCAAACAAAAATAACTAAATAAAATAGCATCGTTGCGAATGTGTACGTGTATAGTAGGCACAGTGGTGTGTTTACAAAACAAAGTAGAGACGCCTAAACGTGACAGCTTAGCGGTCGGTTTGAGCAACGATTGTTCATTATGTCATCGTTTAAGGTGACAACAAAGCAATGTCCCCAGTTAACTCAGTGTCACACACACACAAATACACAAGTTGGCATATACTTGATACCCTGGCCCTTTAAGTCGTTTATCTTAGTGGGTTAAGGGCGCGCTTTCCATAAAAAGCAAGTGTTGGGATCCAAAACAACTTTTTTGTATTTCCAGACTTACCTTGAAACACTTTGAAATAGTCGGGGGTGGGGTTGGGGTGGATGGGAAATCAGAACGAGCCAAATGTCGGTCTGTCGGTCCTGTCTGTCTGTCGTCTATCGATCCGTTGGAAGCCTTATCTCAAGAACCACTTAACGGATTTTAACCAAACTTTACAGGAACATCACCTAGGTTAATGGCCTTCCTACCACGCCTTCTTTTTTGCTCTACCACAAAGATCAAGATGACTGGAGTTATGTTGTCGCTAAACACGTTTTGCTCAATTGCTTAACAACGGATGGATCGTCGCTCCGAATTTTCACTTTTTTTTTGGTCCAAAACATACCTTTGGCCTTATTATGAAAATTATCTGAACCGAAATTCATCATTTTTTATTTTCAAATACTTTAACTATTTGCGCTGTATCTAACAATTAGCTGGGCCAATTTATATTTGTCGGTTTGTAGATAGGACCAGCTAATGGCCTACTGTTCTTTGTTATCATTTTGCTTTGTTAGGATAAAGCCTAGTGACAACAGTCACACCGCAAAGAAAATGAACACTTTTCAAAATGCACATATTTCGGCTATATGTGTGGAGTGTCTGGAAATACATTTAAACGGCTCGGTTTGTAGTGCTGCTAGGTTATAGGCCCACACTACAATAAAACCGATGTACAGGTCCAGATCGGACCTGAATTCTGCAAAGTATGTCATGATGATGAAGAAGAAGAAGATGATGATGATGATGGTGTTGGTGGTGGTGGTGGTGGTGGTGCTGCTGCTGCTGATGATGATGATAAATGTAATGATATGGTGAATGCCCTCAGAAAATGTAATGTATTGGTGCGCCATTTACTGTTTGCCTTTCTGTGTGGTAAATTCTGTCTTATTTTGATTTAAAATGAACTATTGATAGACTTTGATGATGATGTCCATTTATAACGCACGTGTCTCCATTCATTGTCCAGTGCTCATGCAGTGCGCTGGCCGATATAGGTACCAAACTCAAGCAGCCTGAGGCGACCATGAAGTAAGATTTAAACAATTAAACAATACAAAACAAGGCAAGCAAACAAGTACAGAAAACACACAACACACACACACACACACGCAAACCTCTTCCAGAACACACACACACACACCCACACACACACGCACACACACACACACACTCATAGAAGATAGTTGCTTTCATGCTTGAACTTTGAAGAAAACTAAATTAAAAATAAAATATCTCTTTCAATAATAGAGCGTTCGTCTGGCACACTGATGATCCAGGTTCAAATCCTGTGATGGGAAAGATAAATGAAACAATTTTTCACTGTCCATCTATACCTATTATTGCTGTTGTGGTTCAGTGTTGATTTAGGTCCCTATACTCCCTCTTCACTGGGAATATAATACCCCACCCCCCCCCCTCCCCGTCTGCCACGTAAACTTCAATGTTCATTTCTTGAAAAAAAAAACAATCAGTTTAATAGAAAAGAGTGAAGTATCCAGAATTGAGACAAATATGGCAAAACAACGAGCAGCTTACTACACAAAAACATGCCTTTAGCGGGATTCAGCCAGTCAGAAGAGGGAGACTAATGTTATTACGGCTGACGTCTGCTAGTCATTACTGTAGGTTATATCAGCCGAGTTAGGTCATACCGATGGTTGACCTACTGACCTCAATAAACAAGCTATCACAAACACTGCGTAGTTGAGACTGCCCGAGGTTTACGTCCTATCCCTATTATATTCCGCTGGTTACAGATTGCAGGTTTTCTGGAAGTATGGGGCGGAGTCATTCATTCACTGATCATTTATGAGGTCTCATGAGTGTTCACCCTCTTGCCAGGTTTGGTTGTGATGGTTAAAATAGTTTCTCAGATATTACTCCACTTGCATATTTTGCACAGGCAGACACCAGACGGAGGACAGAGACGGACAAATCTATCCTATCCTATCCTATCCCGTAACTCGAAGGTCGTTGGGGCACCACAGATGATCATTTAACCAGCGCACTCCATCTTTCTCTGTCCTCAGCAACCCTCATGGCTTCACTCAATTGTCAAGCCAGTTCATTCTCGAATGTTGTCCTCTCACCTCTTTTCCTGTCTCCCTCTTCTTCTGCCTCCTTGCACCGCGCCTTGCAGGATGGTCTTTGCAAGGCCTAATGCTCTGGTGACGTGGCCATTTCATCGGAGTTTCCGTTTCTTCACCACTGTGAGCATGTCATCGTGTTGTCCGATGGCTTGTGTGATGGTCTATCGGACTTCGTCGTTGGTGATATGCTGGGTATAAGAAAGGCCCAGAAGTCTTCTGTAGCACCTCGATCATCTCCGTGCTTTTTATTCTTCGTTGGAGATCTGCTGTGAGGGTCCATGTTTCGAAAGCGTATAGGAAGATGGAGATGACAAGGGAGCGCTGCAGCCTTACCTTGGAGTGTAGGCTGATGGTCCTGTCTTTCCAAATGGGCTTCAAACTTCTCAGGGCAGCAGTTGTGTGTGCGATCCTGGAGAGGACTTCCTGTCGGGACCCCATTGTCTAATACAATGGCTCCTAAATATTTGAAGCTGTGCACTGTGTTGAGGAATTGGCCTTAGGCTTTGATGTCCGTGTTGATGCCATTGTTGTTGTTGGTCATCATTTTTGTCTTCTCTGCACTTATTTCCATTCAAAAGGTTTTGGAGGTGGTGTCAAGCCTCTGTAACAGCTGTTCAAGTTATTGTTCCTCTCCAGTCAATTCACCAAGATCATCTGCAAAACGGAGGATGGAGATTGCTCTACCCCCTATGTTTACTGTTCCTTAATGATCTGCAAGGGCATCTGACATGAAGGAAGATGTTAAAGAGTGTTGGAGAGAGTAGGCATAATTGACGCACGCCGATTGTTGTTCTCAACCAGTTTCCGATGGCGCTATTATGAAGGACTGCACTGGTAGCCTTGTCATACAGGCTTTTGATGACTTCAATAATTTTAGGGCTAATGTTGTACATTCTCATGGTTGCCCAAATACACAACGCTGCATGCCAGACTCGGTCAAACGCTTTCTTGAAGTCTACGAACACATGATATAGATGTTGTTGGTGCTGTAGATATTTCTCGCAGATTATTCTGAGATTTAAAATCCGTTCAGTGATACCTCGCCCTGCCTTGAATCCTGCTTCAGCACAGGCGGCGGAAGCAGGGGGTGCAGGGGGGCCATGCCCCCCCCCCCCCCCCCCTAGAAAAATGTTGGAGGGGGCAGCCTTATATATTGCCCCCTCCAATAATGAGTAGAGTTTTTTTTTCTTTGCCAGGGCATCAAAGGATTTTTTTTCTTCAAATGGAATCAAGCAATACAAGAGTTTATAATCATAATCATCATCATCACCCTCTGATCAGTGAGAGAAGTTCGTCCCTTCGTCATCATTTCCTGTCGACGCGTCATAATCGTTAGCCTTAGCGTAGATCAAAGTGACCGACAGTTTTCGACATCGTGCACGACACAGTCGCGTTTTGAAAACTTTAATTTGCTGTCAGTTTTTACAGTCTACCGTTTTCAATATCAGCAATTTTCTCGACTATAAGTGAAGAAGTCAGCAAAATGGCAAATGCTTTGACAAATGGTGTTATTGTTCCTCGTCAAGCATCCCGACAGACTCTCCGTGACAACAACCTGCGGCCACTCTAGAAGAATATTTCAAGATTAGCATTGCCATTCCTTTCTTGGAACACCTGTCAACCGAATTTGACTCGAAGTTCAAAAATGCTGGTCTAGCAGTTGATGGTCTATGTCTGGTGCCAAGCACTTTAATAGACAACCAGGATGGTTTCATGCAGGTTCCAGAAGGGGTGATGCTGGCAATGTTGTGGGAGTCTGACCTACCAGACAACGCTACCCTTAATGCAGAATACCAACGGTGGGTTTGCAAATGGCGAAGTGCTGCTGAGAATGCGACAGCTATCATCCCATCCACGGCGTCAGAAGCACTGAAACATTGTGACAGGGATTTTTTTTTATCCCAACCTGTTCATCATGCTTTAGAACCTTTGCACCCTACCTGTCACTACTGCCGAGTGTGAGCGTTCAAACAGTCAGTTGCGCAACCTGAAAAACTACCTGCGCTCTACAATGGGGCAACAGACTAAATGGACTTGCTTTACTGAAAGTGCACAGGGATGTTGATATTGACTTCAAAGAGGCAGTGAACTGTTTTGCCAGAAGATACAATTCACAAATGGTACTAATGCCGAGGAACCTAGTGCAGCAAGACTGAATTAAGTGAAAGCAGGGCGGTGATGTTCATAAACTACAAGGTAAAGCTTTATACCGTTAACGATCAACAAAAAGTAGTGAATAATAATAGTATACAAAACATCTCTGCTGATAAATAAATGTGTGTGTGGTTTTTTTTTTAAGGGAGGGGCAGAGGATAATTTTTGTACCCCAGAGTTTGTCAGTTCAATTGTTCAAAAAGCTCAAAGTCCCAGACCATCACAGATGGCTTTTTCAAGGTTCAGATTGCACCAGATTGCACCATTTTTGCATCCTTGAAAAAAAAAATTTCCGGGGGAGCATGCCCCCGGACCCCTCTAGCAGGCTCGGCGCTTCGCGCATTCGCTGAATCTGTAACCCCCACCCTCGACTTTTCCCATGTCTGGCCCTGATGTCAGTGAATATAATGTGTGTGTGCCCCCCCCCCTCCAATCCTGAGCAGCTTCCGCCGCCTGTGGCTTGTTCTTCAGCTGTGATTTCTTCAGCTTAGGGTTTCAACCTGTTGAGTATTATTTTCAGGAGGACCTTGCTGGGATGGCTGATGAGGCTGATGGTGCGGTAATTTTGACACTCCTGAAGGTTGCCCTTTTTTTGGAAGAGTGATGACAAGCGATTGGGTCCATGGTAAGGGCCACTCGTCACTCTGCCAGATAATGGTGAGGGCATCAATCATTGCTTCTCCTCCCGCTTGAAGCAATTTTGCGGGTATGTTTTCCATTTCCGCCGACTTCCCCTTCTTCAGCGATTGCACTGCTGTCTCAGCTTCTTCCCGGAGAATTGTGAGGATTTCTTTTTCTGCTCTGTCACGGACAAACAATTTTTTTAAATGTCATTTTTGGACACTGCTATGCACGTGAGTCAAAAGTCGTAAACTCTGACAAGATAATATTGGAATTAGGAATCCGTATTTTAATATAATTTTTTAAAAACCTGTAACACACACAACACACGCACAAACACACAAGAAACAAAGCGAAGCGTCCAAATGTTGACTCCCCCCAAAAACAGAATCAGGTATGGAACCCAAAGTATTAGTTTGATCGTCTGTGTATCTGAAGGAACTTACTAGCACAAAAGTAAACCCACTTGTCCTAAGTTAACAGCATCAAAGTTTGTTTAGATAAATTTAGTTTTTATTTTTATTTGGATCATTTACATTCAAATTAAGCGGTATGATGTGTTTTGACGTGCTCACAAGTTTACACCAGGTGGAACACAATTGACACATAAGTTTGGAAGTAAACCCAGTTTGGAGTTTTGAATGTGTATGTGTGTGTTTGTGTGTGTGTGTGTGTGTGTGTGTGTGTGTGTGTGTGTGTGTGTGTGTGCGTGTTTGTGTGTGTTGTGGAATTCTGCGATCAGTCTATATTTACAACTTTATTATTATTGTTGTTATTATTGATGTTACTGTCATAATTAGTATAGTATTACGTGTGCTAGCATTGTGTTAGGACTACAATTGCTCTCCTTGACTATGATAATTGCTTTCCGTGATGAAAACAGCTGGCCTGTCATGCGACTGTTCGTAGTAGTAGAATTTTATGGTGTGCATCAAATGACAGGAATAATAATCATTTAATTTAATTTTTATTTTTTAATTTATTATATTTTTGTTATATTTATAACTTACCTATGTATACAACATAAAACGTCTTTCCTTACGTAGCTTTTTCTGAGTAATTTCATACTATTATATATTATGTTCATACCCTCAAACTATTGGTTTAAACAAATATTTGATTCAAGGAAAAAAGCATATCATTACAAACAATGATTTACAGGATAGGCAACAAGCAAGCTTATATAAGCCCACCCTGTATGACAAAATTCTACATAATAATTAAGTGACTGGCAACTGATAGTTGCATATAAATAAAGAAGAATACAACAATTTAAAAAAAATACCATAAATTAATTAAAGATAATAAGGTTTAGTAAATAATTACACGGACATACACGCATACACATATCTATAAATATAAATTGCTTAGCCGGAAGTCCTTCTTCGCCTCTACTGTAAAGTTTGTCCGGTATGGACGCTGATCTGGGCGGGTGCTGGGCGCTGCGGATCAGCCTGCTGTGCGCTCAAAACCCGCGAAATCGTTATAGCCGACATTTCCTTACCGAACGTTTAACCGTTTCTGATATAAATAAATAAACAAAATGTCCACAAACTGCAATAGCCTCATTCCACGCGCGGTTTCGATTCAACCCATGTCAAGAACGTGCCGTTCCGTAATACCACAAATTTTGTTTTATTTCCATTCAAAACACTTTTGCACTCATGTCACCAATCTTACAAAATTTTGTGTTTAACTAATTAAATTTGATTAATTAAAAATCGAATCGAGGTTTCAGCATGTTTTCCCATATAGACCAAAAAATTTATGGTCTTTATACGAAGCCTTGGTAGCTCACTTAGTAAGACATTCGCCTACTGTGCAGGCGACCCAAGATCCAATCTCCCACGGTCCATATTTTTTTAATGTTTTTTTTTACACTACAATATGGATATTTTTCTTTTTAATTTAGGATTTTTACTTTTAACTTATTTATTATTATTATTATTATTATTATTATTATTATTATTATTATTATTATTATTATTATTTATTATTATTATTTATAAACTAATAATATTAATAATAATAATAATTATTATTATTATAATTATAATATCTTATATCAAATTTTATTTTAAAACCTTGGTGTTTTTTATGATTTCTATTTGTATTATTCTATATTCAATACTATTATTATTATTATTATTATTATTATTATTATTATTATTATTATTATTACAAAGGATCGGGATGGGGTGGTACGTGTAGGTAAAAGGGGGCTACGGGTAGGTTTAAAGGGGCTTGGGTAGGCATAACGGGGATACGGGTATATATAAGGGGGTATGGTGATGATCGATTCCTTTCATCCATACCTGCGAAACGATCAACGGGGTCGTATCAAGGAGGGTACAGGTAGTGTACAAGGGGGGTATGGAAGGTATCAAGGAGTCTTTGGGGTTATCAAGGAGTATGGGGAGGTATCAAGTGGGTTCGGGGAGGTATCAAGGGGGTATGGTGAGGCATCATTGCGGGGGGGGGGGGACGGGGAGATATCAGGGGGGGGGATATGGTGAGGTATCAAGGGGGATATGGGGAGGTATCATCGTCCAAATGAAACGCGCAGACAACAGTTGTCTCTCTGTCTACATTTTAAACAGCAACCTGTGTACCCTGGCTTGTCAGGGTACAAAAACCACTAGTAGTCTATAAATAAATAAATAAAATTACAAATAAAAGCGATGAATCAAATATTTAGCTAGAAATTAAATGCGTAGATGAATAAGAAATTGACATTTTTATACCAATAATTGAAGAAGGAGACGTGTTTATGTGTTTTTGTGTGTGTGTGTGTGTGTGTGTGTGAGAGAGAGAGAGAGAGAGAGAGAGAGAGAGAGAGAGAGAGAGAGAGAGAGAGAGAGAGAGAGAGAGAGAGAGAGAGATGGTTTGAGCTGAACACCGGGACGCTTGTGCGATGAAGTGTAGAATTTCATTTAACGAAAACGCTTTGTTTGCTAAACTCTTGAGTGGTGCTGAAAAGAAGTTGATTATCAGGTAGAGAAAAGGTTTGGTTTCCGTGCAGTAAGTTATTCAACGTTACTTGTTCTTGCTTGAGGGTAGCGATAGTAGTTATTCTATTATAAACTATTATAAAGAATGGAAAGTTATCTTAATTGTCTGTGAATGATATGAATGGGTCTGTCAACCAAATGAAATTAACTTCACATTTGTTATGTGGGTGTGTGTGCATTAGTAGTAAGAAAGCACTGGGGGAGATTGTGCGTGATCATGATTTTATGAATTATTCTATTTGTTTTCAAAGTTTTTTTTTTTTTATTGGTTCTTCTTTTCTTATTTGCTGAGATGCAATGTGCTGTATGCATTGTGGGTAATACAGATTTGTTGACTTGACTTGACTTGTATTATATCGTCGCATACCCCGTACCGAACTGAAAAAGAAGGGGAGACTTTACGGTCCCACTACGTTACATCACCAGGCGTAGTAGGTAGGCTTTACGACCCGCAGCAGAGATTGGAGAGGGGTAAACGTAAACCCCGGTCAGTCTCAGCTACGCAGTGTTGCCTTTTACTACTTGCGACACCTGCTAACATGAATATCCAACTGTTAGGCCTACTAGTTTTTATCTGCAGCCGGCGACACATTATTTTGGTCAAAATAAGGAAAGTTATAAACAGCGTTCACGGCTACCGACTCTCAGCCAGCAGTAAGCACAGATTGGAGGATTGGATAAGACTTGAATAAGACGTATTGATCAGGTAGTCTAGCTAGAACACATTGCCCCAACATAGTCTTGGTAGCTAGATTCAATTGTGTAACGTAACAATTATTGGTCTCGTTGGACGACTGACCATTGTGTCACGTAAACAATAAAAACAAATTCCATCTTAAAAAACAACAACAAAACAAAACAAAGTTCCAGAGCTCTAAGCTTACACACATACACACACGCACGCTCCCCACCCCCCATCCCACACACACACGTACACACACACACACATACACACACACACACGCGCACGCAAGTCTGTATTTATGGCAAATTCGGATTTTTGGCGAAATGTAGTCATCAGAAAGCGGTTTTATAAAACTGAAAGAGCGCAAAATTCATCTTAAAATGTAAGAATTCGATTTTAAAAATGGATTTTTTCGTCAAAATCGTTTCGTTTCCAAACCCTAACCCTTACACTTTTACTTCAAATTTGTCTAGAAAACAATCCAGGATAGAGCACTTCCATGTACTCAAAACAGTCCCATGCACTATAAGAGCACTCCCATGTTCTAAAAAAAGCACTCCCATTGACTTAGAAAAAAGTGGGGCGGTAGCTAAAAACCCCATTTTCTGCATAAACAGGCAAGGTTAGCAACACATAACTCCATGAACCTTTCTCCCCTCTGACCCAGAGAGAAAGAGAGAGAGAGAGAGAGAGAGAGAGAGAGAGAGAGAGAGAGAACTGACCTATTTGTTTGTTTGCTTGTTTTGGTTGTATTTTTCTTCTCTAACATGCAAACTCTTCCCTGTGAAATTATGAATTATGAAATGTGAAACATACTCTGATGCAGGAATTTGTATGTATTCGCAACTTGTTGTGAATATGAATTGATGAGATGTAATTGTTATATGGAACTGTGATAGTGGTAGTATGAACGTGCTGTATTGATGAGCTGTGATGCTATTAACTGTGATAGTTGCTTGCATGAATGTATTTATAACTGGATATATTTTATGTTTTTGTTAGATTACCAAGGGTGATTATAATGCTTTATTTGGCTTTAGACAATACTTTCCTTTTTTTTATGTCAAATGGTCTACGCTTGTGTAAATTCCTCATTTGAGGTCATACAGATTTGTTCTATTGTATTGTATTCTGTTGTGTTGTATTGGATTGTATTGTATTGTATTCTTTCATGAAGTTAAAAATAAAATAATAACAATTCCCACCCACCACTATCTCCTTTATTATGTTTGTTTAGAGCAATCATAAAATTAATAAGATTTTTTTTCGTTATTGATATAATTTGAAATGTATTGGTCATCCATGAAGGCGATTTTGGGGTTGATTTTTCAGCGAAAGCAAGGCAGCCGCAATAGCAGAGCCCCTCTCCCCCTCCCCAGGAGAGGAAGGGAACGGACCCTGTAGTGCATTGTGTGTTTCTGGCACACATCCTCTAGGACATGAGCGTCAGGGTCTTTAAAATCCGTGCGTTGGAAAGCATGCTTGCGCAGACCAGACCTCGGTTTATACTATTCTCATTCGAAACATTAATGCAGTCTACAGCATTAAATATGTAGGAGCTTCAAGATCAAAGTTCTACAGGGAAGGGTAATTGTGTTTCTGTCTAAAATCGGGAATAAGTCTAAATAGAAATGTCTAAGAATATTTTTTGGAACGTGAATGTACATTACCTGAAATAGAACAAACATATTTTAAGAGACTGCTGTACGTTTCCTTTGTTATTTTTTTAATAGTATTTTTTTTTTATTTCAGCTAAACTGGGGTGAAACATTAGACGGCGGCTCCTTCTTCTCTCCCTGACACCCATCCTTCCGCCCCCAGCTTTCTCCAACCATTTAAGAAATTGCAAAGGGAAGGTACATTATTGGAAAAGTTGCAGAAGAAGAAGAAGAAGAAGAAGAAGAAGAAGAAGAAGAAGAAAGAAAGAAAGAAAGAAAGAAAGAAAGAAAGAAAGAAAGAAAGAAAGAAAGAAAAAAAAAAGAAGAAGAACAAGAAGAAGAACAACAACAACAGCAAGATAATGATGATTATGATGATGGTGATGATGAAGATGATCATCATGATGATGAGGAGGAGGAGGAAGAGGAAAAAGAGAGCAAAGAATGAATAAATGAACATTGAAGTTTGAGCCTATACCCTCATTGACAATATGGCCTTTGGGGAAAAATTGCCACTTTTACCTGGCCCACCACGAGATTCGAACCTGGGTCATCAGTATGTCAGGCGAACGCTCTAACACTGAGCTACAAAGAAACAAATTCAAGAAAAAAACAGGACTGAAGAGACATTCTATCCTATCCTATCGTCTCCCGTAACTGTCCTCAGCAACACTCATGGCTTCGCTCAGTGTCAAACCAGTCCATTATCGAAAGTTGTCCTCCCACCTCTTTTTCTGTCTTTCTTTTCTTCTGCCTCCTTGCACCGTGCGTTGCAGGATGGTCTTTGCAAGGCCTGAAGCTCTGGTGACGTGGCCATACCATCGGAGTTTCCGCTTCTTCACCACTGTGAGCCTGTCATCGTGTTGTCCAATAGCTTGTGTGATGGTCTGTCGGACTTCGTTGTTGGTGATGTGCTGGGTATAGGAAATGCCCAGAAGAAAGAGTGATACCTTCATTCTTTCCCCTAATTAACAAATAGTCGATTCAGCCCGGATACTTGAATCTTGATAAGTGTAACTCGAATTCGTTTATCCACGCAGCGTTTTACTCAGCAACAAGGCAGGAGTCGTCGTTTAAAGTATTCCAACTTTATTCAGCAAACCTCAACAACTGCATACAAGAATGCTTTCCGCAAATCACTACAAAGGTCATCCCTACAAGCAAACAGTGCATTATATAACCTCTCTGCAATCGAAAACAAATTCGAACATTCCAGCATGACGCAATAACACCCAATCAAAATAAAACTCGTCACCGGAACTATGCACTGTCTTCCGTCACATAATGTTTACGAATCTATCAATCGTAACATTACCCCCTATACAAAAAGGAAATTTACTTAATTTCTCTCAACAACATGGAGATGCAATGCACAAACAAAATCTAGAATCTTATTTCAGTATAGTTAGTTAGTTAGTTGTAAATTTACGTCCCCAAACACGTATGCATATAGGGGACGAGATGTTGATAGTCAATAGTGAGATGCCTATTCGGCCATGAAAACGAAGCAATGAAGATAGATGCGTAGAAGCTGGTAGATGTTGTTGACTAGTAGATCTAAATGTGATGCCAACTCGCTGGCAAATAGGAGGCCGAAGAATCGCTCGACGTAGAGGTGAGGTGGAATCCAGGTGATCCAGGTAGGACAGTGGCGACCGAAGGTGTCCGTGGCGTTGCATGCAACTTTTAACTCCAGAGGCGCCACCCTCTCAGGAGACCAACGGCGCCGCGGTGATAGGGCCGGTGAAGAGAAGCACGCTGTAACAGTGAGGGCAGAAGGCAGCAGGTAGGCAGGCGCGGAGTCCCGGCGGTTAAGACCTGCAGTCCGGAGGCGCCACCCCCCACGGGAAGTCACGCGTCGCCCAGGAGTAGTGAAAGAAGGAGAGGGCTGCCAGAGGTACGGGTGAACGGAAGATCAACGAGGAGGGCCCTTCCAAGAAGAACAACCGCCGCCGAACGACCGGAGCCCAGGATCGAAGAAAATGAAAGTTGAAGGTTGTAGTGGAATGGTCGAGTCGGAATCTCCCACAGGCGCGAGGCGGCTTTGAAGTCAGTCGGCACGCGACGGGTTGGTTCCCCAGGCCAAACCGAAGGAGCGACATCATCTCAGCAGGCGCCGGCTGTGGGTCTGATCGCCATCCGTGAGCAGGTGTGGGCAAACAAGCCTCGAGCCGCCGCGAAGATGTAAACACGGAACGGCGAGGCAGAAATAGTGGGCAGGACCGCCGCAGTGGTAAACGCGGTTGGCGATGGTAGAAAATAGGTGCCCAACACCTCAGCGTGTGGTAAATGCTGTAGCTCGAGCTCACGCTGACTTATCACCTCACTACGAAGGCATCGTTGCTCATCAGCAGCGTTTGCGCAGACGCTCTGATGCCGCCAATTGCTCAAGTCAGCGATCCCCCTGCCAGGGACTTGCGGAGCGAGTGACCTGTGTCTTCTTCGATCACCCCGAACTGTGACGATTGAATGATTTCAGTATGTCTGGATACTGTCAGTGTTCTTTCATCCGCACAAAACCGACGCCCTCGTCCATTGCGGTTGTCACCGGCTCAGGGTCAAAGACAGTGATCTCGTAGTCATTCCTGGAGTCAATGCACCCTCTATTGCTTCCTAAGGCTTCTTCCATCGAATGAAGTCGACATTATCAGTTCTCAGAATGCACTTGCCGGGTCTCACTGTCAGGCTAGCTTCTGTAAGACGGTGAAACAGCTCCCTCAAGGTCATCAGATGCTCCTTTCAGGTCTGTGTGTGGACTAGCAGGTCATTCCAGTAACATACGACCTTGTCCATCCCTTTGAGCATCTTCCTTATTCCTCTCTTCTAGCTCAAAAACCTACTGGTAGCTGTTCTTCACCTCTGGGGTGTCTACATCTTTCGTTCACAGTTCTTTCAGGATGTACATCGGCCCTCATATGGTTCTTCCGTCAACAGCTCAAACGGAGTAAAGCCCATATACGCTCTGTGTCCGGGGACTATAATCAACACTACAGAGAAAAGCCAGTGGACTCCTGCGGTACTTCTCTGTAGGCGAAAAGTAAGTCGTTGATGCAGCGATGCCATTGTCTGGGCTACTCGCTGCACAGTTTCTTCAGGGTGGACTTTAGCGTAGCATTGAATTTCTCGATTAGCTAGTTGCACATCGGATAATAGGGTGTCGAAGTCAGATGCCGGATGCTCAGCAGTCTGTTAATGTTGACCTCCTTCATGCATTCAGAGACGAACTGCGTCCCGAGGTCTGTCAGGATTTCTTCGGGTACTCCAAGTCTGCTGAAAATGTCCACCAGCGCCTCTGCCAAAGTTTCAGTGTCAATCTTCTTCAGAGGCACTGCTTCTGGGTACCGAGTCGCATAGTCCACTAAGGTCAGTCAGTACCCATCGGTGACCTTCACTCGGAGGTTTTATTTCGCCGATTAAATCTAAGGCCACCTTCTTGAAAGGTCGGTCGATCAGAGGCATCCTCTGCATTGGCACTCTAGGGACCCTTCCTCGAGGTATGGTCTTATGGTAAATGTTACATGATTGGTAGAATCGGTTGACGTCCGCATGAAGTCCAGGCCAATAGAGCAATGCCTGGATTCTGCCCGATGCCTTCTTGATGCCCAGGTGATTCCCCCATGATGGATTCACGAGCTACTTCCATCACTTGGAGCCTTAGAGTTAACGGTATAAGACTTTGTCACAATAGGCTAGTTTAAATCCTGCACTAAAGCTTCTCGCTCTAAGGATTCGTCCTGCTTTGGCTTTTGTAACTTAAATTCGAGGTCTAGAAGATGACAGAAGTAAGGTTTGTGCTAAGCATGTGTAGGGTAGATTCTCACCCCCGCACGAGGGCGCTAAGGTATCACGGGAAATCGCGCGCTTAAGCTGACCACAGCGTGAAGATACGTCAGTCTGTGTTTGAATCTCACACGAGAAGGACGCGCACGCTGAAAGATCTCTCACAGAAGACTACGCAGGTGACGGGTGAAATTCATTCCTCGCGGTATAGCCATAGCCTGACATTGTCAAAAAGGTAAATGATCATCTTTTGTATCACCACGATTTATTGATATTATTGTTGGATTATGCTTGTGAAGTCTTGCCATGTTTTATAATTGTGAATGTTAATAAAACTTTGTTTGACCACGTGGCTGACCCACGTGACCGGTTTCAACACCACGAGGTAGCCCCCTCTGACCAACTGTTGTTTCTTCTATTTGTATTATTGCAGGCCAGTGGCTGTACCGGAGAAGTTGTATATTATTGATTACTTCTTCCTGTGTTCATTTTAGCCATGATGTACGTATATGTAGGAATTATATTGGAGATTCCAGTGGACCACAGACTTAGAAGATTGTTCGTCTCTTATCTGTATAAGTAGATTCGATCTCAACTGAGGGCTGTTTCTGCCATCAGTGAAAGGCTCTGCACACCCTTTGTAAACAAGGTGTTGCAGAAACTCGTCTTATGTTTTGCAGACGAACAGGCTTGGTCCGCGGCAGGAGATAGACCCCACAGAGAGTCAACCCTGACAAGCGGCCTGCACTTGAGCATCGCGCATTGAGCTCCGATAGCCCAATAGTCAACAAACAAGGAGGAGACCACAGCACCGCACCTCAACAATACAGCTAAGTGCTCTAGAAGATTGAATGTTGATAAGTGTAACTAGAATTCATTTATCCACGCAGCCTGTTCACTCAGCAACAAGGCAGGAGTCGTCGTATAACGTTTTCCAACTTTATTCAGCAAACATCAACAATTGCATACAAGAATGCTTTCCGAAAATCACTACAAAGATCATCCCTACAAGCGGACAGTGCATTACTTATATAGTCTCTCTGCAATCGAGAACAAATTCGAACATTCTAGCATGACGCAATAACACCCAATAAAAATAAAACTCGTCACCGGAACTATGCACTGTCTCACGTCACAAAATGTTTATGAATCTACATGATTTGACCAGATTTTACCCGTAACATCTGAAGCTTCGATCGATAATAAACAAGTCATTCCACAAAATCCTCATATTCTCGAAAATTGTTAACAATATACAAAGCTTTTTCTAGCAACAGTGCACAATCAAATCAAAGGGAAATACTCGCTATTATTGCAACCTTTGCAGAACAAAATGATCGGATATATCGTGCGCGTCTCAATAGTAAAACCCCTTACCTTGGTTCTCTCTCTCTCTCTCTCTCTCTCTCTCTCTCTCTCTCTCTCTCTCTCTCTCTCTCCCTCCCTCCCTCATGCACCTCCTTTTCCCCTCCAGAAAAAGGATTTACATGTATGAATACTTCAATTGAAGCTCTTTTGACTAATGTTCTCTCTCGTTCTTTCGCCTAAGGTTCGCTCTCTCTCTCTCTCTCTCTCTCTCTCTCTCTCTCTCTCTCTCTCTCTCTCTCTCTCTCTCTCTCTCTCTCTCTCTCTCTCTCTCTCTCTCTCTCTTTTTCGTTAGTTATACCTAAAAGGGAATTTTTCTGACTGAAGAAAAAGGGCATACAGTGCATGCTACTCGATCGCTTAAAAGTGAACCCTGCTCTTCTCCCCCTGCTCCCCTCCCTACCGCCCCTTCAACAACAACAAAAATCAATACCGAGCATCAATTTACCGTCTTTGGTAAGGTTCGCCTGGAAGTACATGAACATAAAGTAACCAATAATGTTTGATTTCTAGATTATTTTGTTCTAGACCAGTATCACTTATTTAATTTTAACAAGGCTCGCTTAAAGGTGAGTGGGAACACTTACCATAATTGCACAGTGTTTAGATTATTATACTCAATAACATAATTATTAAAGTGCGTGCATTTCTGGCAGAAATGCTTGACGTGTTTCTAGAATATTATTTTTGTTAGAGAGTTTGACTCAGTAATGATGACATCGAGCCACCGGCCAGCAGCGTGAAACAAACCGTGTCCAGTTTGTTTGTCAGCTACGGACATAACAAAACCAAGCCTCAGCTTAGACTACGAGTTGACTGTTAACCCCGTGCCCTAGATCCCCTGTTTACTAAGCTTCGTCCCGAACTTATTATCCAACTTGTTTGGTCGATGGATAAACAACCTTATACCTGCTGTCCAGCTCAACACGTTTTAACTCTAGATCTTGTGTGTGTGTATCAGTTTATAGTCCCCTCTCCTCCCGACAAGGATTTTCAGAGAGGAGACTTGTAGCAATGTGGTCTTAAATAGCCCGAGTTACGTAGAAAATGATGTAAGACCGCTGTAGCAAACTTCAACAAACAAGCATAAATATTCCACAATATTAAGAACAGTTGCTGATTGGTGTGGATGATTATAGTGGAGGTGTGAGTCTACACCTTTACAGTCTACACACAGCATACTCCTTCGGATGAGAGTATAAACAGTGTGCACGCACACATTTCATCGCATGGACTTTAAAGATCCGGACGCTCATGGCTAGACGAGTAAGTGCCGGCTATACAAATACATTCAGCACGCACTAGGTCCCATCTCTGGTCACCCAGGATTGTGCACAGTCCTCTGGGAGGTAGTCTGTGAGCCTAAAGGCTGCAAGTCGGCATGTCAGGCTGCTTGAGTTGGATCTAGATCCTGTATCGCTCAGCGTCTTGAGCGGTTCTTAAGCCGGTAAATCGTTATATAAAAGTGATGAAATAAATAAATCGATAAATAAATAACACACAAAGTCGTTTTTATTGCTATTAAAACAGACACACAGACATACAGAAAGAGATTCAGGAGTACAAAAAGAAAGACAGACATATTCACACACGCACGTACACGCACAAACACACTGATACACATTTCTTAAAGCAACAGAAACATAAACATATAATTAAGAAAACAGCAAGTCTGGATCAAAATACCTACAATAATATAACTACGACGTAAACATTATTCTTCTGTGTACTTATCAGGTAAAATTTTTTTTGTAGATGCCGCTATGTTGAAGAAAAAATACCTCAAAAATACATATCTAAGTACTGAGTCGCTGAAATATTTTGTTATTAAAGATCAGCTTTCATATATATCGACAGAATACAAGGTTGTTCCTCATTCATATACAGACCCTCCTCAAGTTCTCTCACCAAACATTCACTACAGTGACTACCGCTTAAACGTCTAAGGGCAATAGTCCTTCTTTTCAAACAGCGCGGCCGGAATATTTATAATGTAGCTTATATCATACCGCGTAAAAATGCAACTGTACATAAATGTGTACCTAACTTACAAAACATGTCAACAAGATTACCACAGAGTTTTCGTTTAAACTGAAATGCAATGCAGCGTGAAGTTCTGTAGAGCTCTACAGCCAGTTCAAAGACCTTCTATTTGCTCAGACACATAAAATAATACTGCATTCTAGTCTTGCGGTGCGCGTTTCTTTGCAGTGCTACGGTGCACCCTGTCACTAGGTCACTGGGCTAACCGGGTGGGTTATTCACTGTAGTGGTGTGAAGGGAAAAAAAAACAAGCAGCAGGAAAATACTGACACATGTATTCTGTGATGTCTGACGACGACTAAGAAGAAGAAGAAGAAGAAGAAGGAGAAGGAGAAGAAGAAGGAAATATGAAGAGGAGGGTGAAAGTACGGGGAAGAGGAGGATAATAGAGATGATGTATCTGAATATTTAACAGTATCCATCTTTCAAATTACTTTCAAACTACATGCCTTGAATTTGTTCAAAACAGCAAAAGAAGAAGAAGTAGTAGAAGAAGAAGAAGAAGAAGAAGAAGAAGAAGAAGAAGAAGAAGAAGAAGAAGAAGAAGAAGAAGAAGAAGAACGCCATGGCGAATGGAAAATCCCGTCAGCTACACACATTATAGTGACTTCTGGGGTTACGTTGTAAAAAATAAATTTCTGGCTCAAAGACTGAACATCAAATGTTTCACAAACGAATAAGCAGTTTTCTAGCAACGAAGCAATTAAACTTGCAAAAATTTGAAATAATATGAATTGCACGAGCAAAATCTTAACTTCCAGCTTCTTGTATTGAGCATGAACTGTGGATTTGATGCTATACAATTACAAGTCATCATCATCATCATCATCATCATCATCATCATCATCATCATCATCATCATCATCATCATCATCATCATCATCATCATCATCATCATCATCATCATCGTCATCATTACAATTACTAGTCATCATCATCATCATCATCATCATCATCATCATCATCATCATCATCATCATCATCATCATCATCATCTTTGCATGATACTTGGAGTTGCGAATTGCCGATGTATAGCCATATTCAATTCAATTCAACAAACCTGTATTACCAACAAAGAAATTAGTTACTACAATTTGTGTCGCATTTGAATAGATAAAAAGCATTTAAAAAAAAAACAACCTACAATTCATAAAAACGAACACTTACATAATTAATATTTTAAAAAATTGATCTTAGAGATTCATTCATTTTTCATACACACACACACCTTACACTCTCCGGTCACACATCTGTGCCATAATCAAAACATAAAAACAAGCCTTTTTAAAAAAATTAAATTCTATCCTATCTTACCCTATCCCGTAACTCGAAGGTCGTAGGGGAACCACAGATGATCGTTTAAACAGCGTACTCCATCTTTCTGTGTCCTCAGCAACCCTTATGGCTTCGCTCAGTATCAAACCAGTCCATTCTCGAATGTTGTCCTCCCACCTCTTTTTCGGTCTCCCTCCTCTTCTGCCTCCTAGCACCTTGCCTTGCAGGATGAACTTTGCAAGGCCTGCGGCTGATGCTCTAGTGATGTGGCCATCGTGTTGTCCAATGGCTGGTGTGATGGTCTGTCGGATTTCGTTGTTGGTGATGTGCTGTGAATAGGAAATGCCTAGAAGTCTTCTGTAGCACCTCATCTCCATGCTTTGTATTCTTCGTTGTAGATCTGCTGTGATGGTCCATGTTTCGCAAGCGTATAGGAAGATAGTGATGACAAGGGAGCCCAGCAGCCTTACCTTGGAATGTAGACTGATGGTCCTGTCTTTCCAAATGGGCTTCAACCTTGTCAGGGCAGCAGTTGTTTGTGCAATCCTGCAGAGGACTTCCTGTCGGGACCCATTCTCTGCTACAATGGCTCCTAAATATTTGAAGCTATGCACTGTGTTGTGGGATTGGCCTTGGACTTTGATGTCCATGTTGATGCCATTGGTGTTGTTGGTCATCATTTTGGTATTCTCTGTACTTACTTCCATTCCATAGACTCTGGAGGTGGTGTCCAGCCTCGACAGCTGTTCAAGTTCTTGTTCCTCTCCAGTCAATCCTCGTTATTAATAAATTCATTAAAATACAATGTCGTGAATACAGTAACTATTGTACAACAAAATATTAAAACCATATAATGGGTTTTCTTTTATACGTCGCACCTTACATAACAGACTAGATAAAATAATAATAGAATGCCCCCTTTTCTTATAGAGGGACGAACGAAAAATGGAACTCGTTGCAGGGTATTAAAGCCAAGTTCAAGCCCAGAAAATAAGCCATACAAGATTATTTTCTAGCATGTACGACCTGACGGTACGGCAAGCCATTCCAATGTAATATCAGACACAAGCGCCCACACAAATTTAATGTCTTTATAATTAAGGCTTCTTTTGTTCTTGTCACTCAATAATGGGCCAATCGTCGTGAAGGTTCCTATGAAGTTTGGAAACAAAAATCTGTTTAATGTGAAGTGCTATGGTTGGACCGACCTACCAACCGAAATTCAGGCAGACCGAAAACAATCATTCTGTTTCCCGTCTAAATGAAAGCGTTCTTAGATTAAGTACCTGCATAATAAGAATCAAGATTGGTCCAGTAATTTGTGAGAAAAAGACAGTTTGCAACAGATAACTGACTGTCCGATCGACTGACAGATATAACTGTAAAAGGGTGTGGGTGTGGTGGTAGAAAGAGAATGTCATTCACACACGTAAATAGGTACAAAATAAAAATAAACAAAATACGTCCTTCAGCAGTCTTTCAGACTGGGAGCATTGATTGGAAATATCTATAATAAAACGCGTAGGGGAAGTGGAGGATGAGGGGGAAGGAGTAAGGGGAGTGCGTGTGTGCAGAAATTCAAGAGCCGATGGCAGAGCCTTCTCGAAAACAAGAGTGCTGATCATAGTTTTGAAATTCCAACAAGCTACATCTGGTACTTTTGAACTGTTAACCTCAGGATGTTGATTGGTGCCGTACTCGCGAGTCGAGATCGAGAGTAAATCACTCTTGCATCTGGTTTCTGCGTCGAGCTTTTCGTCAGACTATGTCCAAACGAAGTCCTGGGTCCTGGTGAAGGCAAATTATGCAATACATCTCTTACTTTGAAGGACGTACTTTTGTTCACAAACCAGTCCCTTTCGTGACAAGCAGCTGAATCGAAGATAGCAAATTCTCACTCATACGGCTCCAGATCGCTATGGCCTTACTGACCCACATTTCAGAGTTGTTTGTGCCTTACACAGTAACCGACTAACCTCAATTCTCCTGGCGCATGCGCGTCATTCAAGTCTGGGCATTGCAGCATCCGCTATCACGCAATTATCGTTTGCATGTGATGCTAGTTTTTCGACGGACAGACAGTTCTTGAGTAAACACAATATGCGCGATTTTTCAGGCATCTTTGTGTTTTATTGATGGAGGAGTCTTCACTATTGCACCTGTTTGTCAGATGACAATGAAGCTCCGCGGCGATTGGGCCAAATGACGTAACAACAACGATCGACTGGTGTATGGCTATTTTAGTTCCGTGGGCCGGAGTGAGAGGTGGTTCACTGGTACGATTTCTTGTATTAGGTCAACATGCCCCCACAACTGAGGCCCTGCCAGGGTGGCAAATGAACGATGAATTTTGTTTGCGGGACATATTTAGATTAGAGCTGACAATGTCGTGTTGACATTGTCAAATACATACCAGGTCACCCGACCCTCTCCCCCTTTTTAACCCCGTCTGTTTTGCATCATCCGGGATTACATTTAGAAAGTTTATCGCTTGGCTAAACATCAACCAGTACATGTAGTAATAGTAAAATAAGTCATCAACGTCAGAAGCAACCTGTATCATCAGCGGTAGTATTATAGCAGCATAGCAGCAGTAGTTTTATAGAATAGTAACAGTATTTATTTATTTATTTATTTATGTGCGTGTTTATTTGTTTACCTTTATTAATAAAAGTCAGAGCTTTAACGATGTGTCATTGCAATAAATAACTCGACGTTGTGCGAAACACAACCACATTACACAAATTATGATGATTGATGTTAGATTTTAATTATTACTATTAAAAAAAATCAAACCACTGAACAAGAAGTAGCCAAAGCTGTTCTTTTATTTCTGTTTGTCCCACATCACCTCACCTTGGCCTCTTTTCCCAATTTCACTCATGTTTTACACATCTCTCAGTGAACGAATGATCTAACCAAATAATAAAAATACAATCAAAGTATCAATAAAAATAACTACAACTGTAAATGAAAATGGTTCTTCATAATATCATCGACTGCTCTGATTTTATTTATTTATTTAGTTTAATAATTCTTCTATAACACTTTCGGGACAGTGGTTGATAGGCATTGTTCGATCTTTTCCCCACGGACATCCATTACAATGTTAAAAGAAATAAATATATACAGGTATAGGATTTTGCACATTAATCGAAGGATTAATATAAGAAAACTATAACCTTAGAGTAAGATAATCTATTGCACACCAGCTCCATTACATGAGAAGAAGAAGAAGAAGAAGAAGAAGAAGAAGAAGAAGAAGAAGAAGGTGGAGGATGAGATCTCGAGGAGGAGGAGAAAGAGGAGAATGAGATAGAGACAGAGAGAGAGACAGGTAGACAGGCAGAGAGACAGACAGAGACAGAGAATGTATCCTGCCGATTCAGGATGTGGTGTTTGACCCAGACGCCACGACCTGTAAGTATAAAGCATGGAAAGACGTGCTTATTTAAGCCAGTTTAAGGTAGGTGTCCATGTGCATTATTTGCCGTTTTCGTTCCACATAAAAGTGACATAATTAACACTTGAAAAGGTAGGATAACACGATTTAAATAAAAATTACACTTACAAAATAAAATTAATGTTTGCATGTAAACTTGCAACGTGCTAGCCCGATTCAAAATAGGATTGTGAAAACAAATTAGGCATACTAAGAGACCCATGTAATTACAATAAAATTACTGGTTGTCAAGTTCGGCTAGACGGGTTCAAAAGTAGAAAGCAGCCGAATACTATATCTGTAAACTCAAATCTTTAAGCTGCAACTAACTTGTTTAGTTGAGGGGGGGGGGGGGGGGGGGGGGGGGTGGAGGGAAATCAGCCCATGTAAAAATTACGATTTTTTTTTGACACTTTATTGTCCATTTTAATCTTCGAATTCTGGCCGACTACCCTGGGGAAGGCGTAGTCGCAGCCTGTGGCGCGCCCAAACCCAACCTACTTAATATTATTTTTTATTATTGTTATTTTTATTTTATTTACCTTATTGTCCCTTTTTCATAGGGAAATTCTGGGCCACCTCCCCTGAGGAAAGCGTAGTCGCAGACTGTGGCGTGCCCAAACCCAACCTACCTAACATTAGTTGTGATTTTGAATTTTTGCTGGGAGAGCAAACGGGAGTACCCGGAGAAAACCCCCGAGAGGTTGCCCGAGTCGAAAGTAAATAATATTCGGAGAAACATAATGCTCAGATGCTGGATCGAACCCACACCTGTCAGGCGCCATTGGTTTCTGGCCTGTGGACAAGGCAAGTTAATCCCGCCTTAGCCCACTTGACCACAACGCTCGCTTGTGTTTTTTTAAACTTTGCTTGGGGAGCAAACCGGAGAAACCGGGAAGAAAAACCAAGACGTTGCTCGAATCGAAAATAAATAATATTCAGAGAAACATATAAGACCCAAAGGTGGGATCGCTTCCACGCCTGTCAGGCGCCCTTGGTTTCTACCCTGTGGACAAAAAGCAAGTTAGGCCTGCCTTAAACCACTGGGCCACAACGCTCGCAGACGAGTTCGGCACACTAAACAACCTTGCTTAAATTTAAGTCCCCGGACACATAATTGCGTAAAGGGGAACTAAACAACCACAGATAATTACAAAATATATGCAAACGATTAAACAGAGCAGTTAAGAAACAGCCTCAAATATTAGCCTACATTTCTGTAAACTCAGACTAGATCGGTTCAAAAAGGTACAGAAACCCCCAAAATAAACCTGTAAAATGAGGCTATTCGACCAGTAATGGCAAGTGAAATAGATCCAATCCCATTATTTTAAGTTAATTAATGTTTATACATTTAGACTGATTCCGTCAATAGTGTATTAAACGGCTTCATATAATTTGTCATAATTATATTTAAACTCGGACTTGCTGTGCTCGAAATGGGACAGCCCAAAATCAAATAATTATGAAAGGTCTGTAAACTCAAGCTAGATTATACTATGTAAACGTTCATAAAAAGTCCCATTTACAAAATGTGTAGTGAGAAAGAGAGAGAGAGAGAGAGAGAGAGAGAGAGAGAGAGAGAGAGAGAGAGAGAGAGAGAGAGAGAGAGAGAGAGAGAGAGAGAGAGAGAGGCTATAGCTATAGCTGTAACGAATTCATGAGGCAGTTTTCGGGGCTTGGGAGTAAGGAGGATATGGTGGAGGTTCAATCGGCATGACATCGGGGAAAAACACAAAATCCGGCGGTGATATTAGGTGTATGAACCCAGTGATAATAAATACAATTTTAACGGCAAATTTCGATATTTAGAGTTAGGATTAGAGTTAGTTAGAATTTGGATTAGGGTGAGTTTATGGTTAGGGTTAGTGTTGGTTTTAGGGGGTAACTGTAACCCTAGGCCCAGACTACACCTATTTTCAGAAGCAGATTTTCGGTATTCTCGCCCTCTGGCAGGGAAATAGCCTAGGCTACATTATGTTTTCTATGCGTACGGCAGTGGGACTTGTGCGGCACATATATCTCTTTAACCGTTTATTACAAAAACGGTAAACAATTTTCATGAATGAACTCAAACTTCGAACTAGACAGGTTATATCCTATAATGACTGCAGAGTGTATCAGGTAGATAGATCTACCTCATATGAAGCACAAAATATCTTTTTCGAAACAGGTTGTGAGTGGATAACGAAACTTGTTAACAAACAAGAGAGGTAAGCGAGGCTGCAGCATAGTTAAGGTACTTATATGCAAAAGTGCGCAATCTTCACATGGGCGTCGGTGGTGTAACGGTTAGCATGGTTGCCTTCCAAGCAATCGATCCGGGTTCGACTCCCGGCCGACGCACCTTTTTTTTTTTAATTACAAAAAAACCAACAACAACCCTAATACTAATTCTAATAATGACATTGAAAAAAAAAAACAAACAGCAATTGTTTCTAATGCGTATTCGCATGCTCGCATACATAATGGCATCTAAATGTGTGTGCGTGTATGTTTTATCTCGATTCCGAGATATACAGTACTCCTTATGCATAAAACTTAGCAATAAAATTATTTGACTTAACTTTACTTCAATAGTACTAATAATACAATAGTAATAGTAAAGATAATGGTGGCAACAATGTTTTCGAGGAATGGCGAATTTTTAATTTACGATTATAGATAAGATTTCGTTGTCTTCTTGTTACTGCTTCGTTACATGGTATTGTATTGTATTGTATTGTATTGTATTGCGTTGCGTTGTATTGAGTTGTATTGCGTTGCATTGTGTTGCATTGTATTATATTGTATTGCGTTGCATTGTATGGTATGTTTTCCTATTTCAGACGCGGTTTTAACACTTTAAGGCACGAATTTTACTTTTTATATTACACATCATTTTGTGTGTTTACATAGATACCTGCCACAGCTTAGTTTATTGATTGAAAATTATTAGCACTTTTCATACCATATTAACATTTGAGGGCTCCGAATATGGGCAATGAGCTACTTTTTACGGAAAATCGCGCTTTAGAAAAGCTAGCTGTTTCTTCTTCTACTTTTTCTTTAATTAATTTAATGTAATTAACTTAATTTAATTCAATTCTAAACTTTTATTTATTTTATTTTATTTTAATTGTTTAATGTATGTCTCTATAAAATAAAGAGAAAAAACAACAACAGTCGAGTGGTTGTGTGATGAATGTGGGAGTAAGTTTGTTTAGTCTCTAATTGGGTATTATTGTTTCCAGACCAGGTAGCTCTTCTCTTTTAAATGGCTTCCCAGATGTGTGTGTGTGTGTTTGTGCGGGCGCGCGCGCGTGTGTGTTTTTGTATGTGTGGGTGTGTGTGTGTGGATGTGTGTGTGGATGTGTGTGTGGATGTGGATATTTTGTTTATACACAGTGCTTTCCCTTGATAATGTTATTTACTTATCAGTGTTTTCGATCCTAAAAAGTGTGAGGGTATTCATACCTCATGAGTCAAAATGTAAAGGGTATCTATACCTCCAGCTGGATTTTCAAAGGGTACAACCATTCGCAAGTACTTTGTTGTTTTGCTTCATTAATTTATATGCAAGTTTCTTGACATCATGACATATGATATTGTGACAGTGTCTATATAGTGCGTTGTGAAGCAAAACAGACTGTTCAACAACAAAGAAACAGAGAGAGGGAGATGCTCTCTTCACAAAATTAGTTAATACATGTGTAACAATTCTTAACTGTTTTTTTTTTTTTATTGTGTAATGTGTTCATCACTTCACGCTTGTTAATTGCATAAGTAAGGCTGCAACAACTTTAATTCATCATTTTGAAATCGCAGAAAAAGATGCAACAACAGTTACATTAATCAGCTCCAGACTCATCACATGCTATTCATAGCATGAACTGAATTAAAACACATTCTTAACTCCCATACAGAAGCTCAGCCAGTGTCTTGGTTTCAATCATGCTCACCCTGCCCTTGACAGCAAAGAAATTCGGATTCAAGATAATTATCATATGCCTAATGCGAAAGAGTGGCCAAGAAGATGACTATCACGCTAAACGATGCTGAACAATTGTTCCATTTTCAGCACATTTTGATACGGTTTCTGTCACTGCGGAACACTTGTTCAGCATCATGTAGCAGGTCTGTGTCCAGGTGCCTTGAAACACTTTCGACATCCAGGCTGTTTTTCTCTTTGAGTTTTTCACTCGGTTCTGTTCACTGAACCCGAAGTAGAGACCCCTTGGGGTCATGAGCAATGTCACGTGGGGTTTATGGGCTCTGCACAATGGAATTATGGACCCTCACGTTTATTCGGTGGGAACTGCTAGTAAGTCACCCTATGAATTACTTTAATAAATTTATTTGTTTAGCTCGTTCTGTGTTAAGGTTGGGGTACAGAAATAGATAGAAAAATGGTAAAAGATTACTGTCACACTAGCTTTCACACGGCTATGAACCATAAGTAGTCCAGCCACTTGATAACAGTTAAAATCACACATTTATTTCTTCTACTCTATACAAGATTCTCTAAGTACTAATCTAACTTAAAATGTCTCAGTCACTGCTAATCGTTCGATCGCTGATAGTCTAGGCAGCTGTTATCTCTTCCTCGGGCACTTGCTACTAGATTGCATGTAGATTTGGACTACTGTGGTCCGTTTTACAGTTTCTGAAGAGTTGGACTACTGTGGTCCTGATATGATCAGTTTAAGTGCACCTTCGTGTTATGCACTTAACTCATGAGTGGGGGTTCGAAGTCCTTCTGTGAGGTAGCTTCTGGTCCACCTGTGTCGTTGTGTAGTTGGGTTCCCTTGCCACGCTGTGGGGTCTGACAGGGAGTTTTTCAAGGCAGCTCTTTCCGTCTGGTGCGGTAGAGTCTCCTCACCCAACTAGTCGTTTCTGTGGAGTGGGGTGCACAGGATAGCTCGGGATAGCTCGGGATAGCTCGCCTGCTCGTCTGTAATATAAGAGACGAAATTCTGCACAACCCTGAATAATCGGTTTGTGCAGAGCGTCTCACTGAAAGCCAAGTAGCCCTCAGTGATAGCTCCACATCTCTATACATAAGCGACGAACATTCTGCTACTTCCGGGTTCCACTGGAATCTCACTCTAAATTCCTATACATACATAAATATCAATCGTGTCTAACTATACACATACAGAATTAATAATAATATAAACATTCAGTGGTACAGCCACTGGTCTGCAAACATACATATAAGTTAAACAACAGTGGTTCCGTACGGGATACAACATGGCGGCGTAACCGGTCGTGTTTCGCCTCGTGGTCGGCTCTTCCACATGGTCACGCAAATTCGGATTAATAATTCACATTTATGCATAGCAAATTCCACAAACATAATTTCAACAATAATATAAATATATCACGATGAAACAGAAGGGTGTTCATTTACCTGTTTGACAAGTTCAGGCCCGTTGTGACTTGATAGAATTCTATGCTTCTAAGTCCTGCTTCCTGGTCTAAGTGTGTAGAGATTTCTCTAGCTATCTAGCTGTTCACACTTCGGTGTATTCCTCCCAACTGACCAAAACTGTGCGTGGTTTGGACCCAGTCAAACTGGCTCCAACCACTTTGCCTAAGCTCTCCCATTGGTTCCAACGGTCCGATTCAAAACTTAAGTGCTGACGTCACTGCGCTGTGTGTGTGGCTCAGGCTCGCAGTGTGCTGTAATTTAATTGCTGCTGTGTAATAGACTGACTCTCTACTATTACAAAGACTACACAATGCTAAATAGTCAACAAGCAGAGTTAAAACTAGCCAATTCGTGACAGGCTCCCTCAACTGAAAAAAGGCGATGACTACTGGATTCGACCTTTTTCTACTACAGAGCCTAGTTTAACGCTGCACTATCCTAGGGTCCTATTTACAAGCTAAGTAAGTTGCTCTACCTGAGCTGCAATGCTGTGCCAGGTAGCTATGGACACTAGTGACAGGGTTTTATTGGGCGGGGACGAATTCTGGTGCTGTGGCCCTTAGTTGTGTTGGGTGGGCGACAGCTGCTGTGTCCTCCACGAGATGGCGACTGAGGTAGTCGGCTCCGTGGTTTTCCTTGCCGGGGATGTACTCGATTTGGAATGAGTATGCCTGAAGGGTGAGTGCCCATCTCATCAGGCGAGAGTTCAAAGACTTGGAGGCTGCCAGGAACGATAGTGGTTGGTGGTCCACCTGAACTGTGAAGTGGGTCCCATACAGGTAGAGTTGGAATTTCTGTATGGCCCAGACTAGTCCAAGACATTCCTTCTCCGACGTGGCGTAGTGGGTCTCGGCGGGTCTCAATTTTCTGCTGGCGTAGGCGACAGGGAATAGCGTCTCTGCATTCTTGGGGTCGCGCTGTAGCAGTACTGCTCCGAGGCCTAAGTCGCTTGCGTCGGTGCGAAGAACGAATGGCTGAGTCAAATCGGGTAGGTGGAGTACTGGCGCCGATGTCATTCTGTCCTTGAGTGTTTGGAATGCTGTCTCGCATTCGGCTGTCCATACGACTTTGTCCGGGGCGATTTTCCGGGTTCCATTTGTCAGTGGCACGGCGATGCTGTTGTAGTTGGGGATGAACTTCTGGTAGAAGCCGCAGAGTCCTAGAAACGACTGCACTTCCTTCTTGGTCTTGGGCCTAGGAGCGTCGAGTAGGCGTTTCACGGTCTTTTCTACCGGCCGCAGGCTTCCTTGACTGATGGTGTGTCCCAGAAATTCTAGTTCTGTGAATCCAATCTGACATTTGGTGGGTCTTGCCGTCAATCCCGTGTCTCTGAGGCGGGCGAGTAGTTGTTGTAGGAGCGTGACATGTTCCTCCCACGTGGGTGTTGCGATGAGGATGTCGTCCATAAACGAATGTAGGTGCTCGCTGCTCAGGGGTGCCAGGAGTTTTCGCATCATGGCGCTGAAGATGCTGGGTGCGTTGTGGAGTCCGAATGGAAGTACGTTGAACTCGAAGTGTCCTTCCATAGTGCTAAACGCTAGATACTTTCGGACTTGCGGTTGCACTGGTATCTGGTAGTATCCTTTGCTGAGGTCGATGCGTGAGAAGTACTTCGCTCGCTGTAGCTTGGCAAATAGGTCTGTCTGGTCCGGGAGTGGCTCTGGCTGGAACTGCGTTACGGCATTCAACAGTCTGAAGTCGATGCAAAGTCGATGCTCTCCGTTGGGTTTTCGCAACAATACCGTGCCTGCGCTGTAGGGTGAGGTAGACTCTGAGATGATTCCGGCTGCCAGTAAGGTGTCTATCTCTTCCTTGATGGCTCGCTGTTGCGACAGTGGCATCGGGTAGAGCTTCTGGCGGACGGGTGTTGGGTCGGTCACCGTTAAGGTTACTTCGACGAGGTCTGTCCTCCCTGGTCGGTCTGTGAGCACAGTCTGATGTTGTCGAATGACCTGTAGTACTTGCTGTCGCTGGGTAGCGGCTAGGTCTCCGTTGAGTATCACGTCTTTGTAGGTTTCCTTGGAGTGCAGGGGATACTCTACTGCATTGGTCTCCATGCTCTCTCCTTCTTCCGCGATGGCGATGGCTAACAAGTTGTGAGTGCTGGGGGTCGCTGGTCTGTCCGTATACTTCTTGAGGAGATTGATGTGGTGGTATCGGGCTCTCCCGTTCACCTCTACTTGGTAGACTGTCTTGGATTTCTTGGCAGTCACCCGGTACGGTCCTCTCCAAGCGATGTCCAGCTTGTTGGTTCCACTTGGAAGTAAGAGTAGCACTCGATCGCCGACTTGCAGTTCTCTGTCCTTCGCGTGGCGGTTGTAGTACTTCGCCTGACGGGCTCTTGCCTTCTTCAGTGCTTCACCAGCTTTCTTCCACGTTGCTTTGAGGGTTTCCTGCAGGTCTGCGACGTACTTGGTGGCACCTCTTGGTGTGTCGTCTATCTTGGCCTCCGTCCAACTTCTGCGTAGGGCTTCTAGCGGTCCGGCTAGAGGTCTGCCGAATAGCAATGTTGACGGGGTGTAGCCTGTGGCTGCATGGGGTGTTTCTCGGTATGCGAACAGTGCCGCATTCACGTAGGTGTCCCACGCTTCTGGATTGTCGTCGGCGACTTTCCTGAGGATGGTGAGAAGGGTTCCATTCAGTCTTTCTACTTGTCCGTTGCTGGCTGGGTGGTATGGTGGTGTGCGAATGTGATGAACTTGTATCAACTCGAACACGTCTTGCATCAGGCGGCCGGTGAACTGAGATCCGTTGTCCGTTCTAATGCTGTCCGGGAATCCGACTCTGGTAAAGATGGCGATGAGTGCATCTGCGATCTTCTTGGTGTCGATCGCTGGCAACGGGACTGCTTCGCACCACATCGTACATGCGTCGACGAGTGTGAGTAGAAATCTGTTCCGCTTCTTGGTCATGGGCAGTGGTCCTACTATGTCTACTGAGACTTGCTGGAATGGCACGCCGACTACTACTGATGGTCCTAAGGTAACTGGTACGGTGTGATGTCGCGGGGAATATCGTTGACATTGGTGGCAAGATTTCACGTAGCGCTTGACATCCTCCGTGATTCCTGGCCAATAGTAGTGTGCGCTGATTCTCTGCACTGTGGCTCCAATTCCCATGTGTCCGCTGAGTGGCATGCTGTGGCCTAGTTCTAGTACTTGGGCTCGAAGGGTGGCTGGTAGTACTAGTTGGGTGTGATCTCCATCTCCTTGTCGATGTAGAACTCCCTCTTCCATGTAGAAGTCTCCCTTGTGCGGGGGTGTGTGCGCCTTGGGTAGCTTCTGGAAGCACTTCGCTATCGAGGTGTCTTCTTTCTGTGCTGTTTTGATCTCTTCGAGTCCTGGGTTTGGAGCGAACTCGGGCTGGGGTGGTTGGGTTTTAGCTTGGGCCCTGGTTTGCACTGCAGCTATCTCTACAGTGTTGGGGGGCGTGCCTAAGAACACATACCTACAACCTAGCACTAGATCATACAGGGGTTTCTGTAAAACAGCTGCTTGGATTCGTCCTGTGACGTACCTACTCTCTACTTCGATCCATGCTATTGGGCAAGTAGTCGTCGGTTTCGTCAAGTCTGCTCCTTGTAAGTCGACTGTCTTGTCTGTCAAGTCCGCGCGCGATACAAGAGATTCGCTAACTATCGCGTCGTATGATAGACCTGTGTCATACAGACAGTTCGCTTCTTTTCCGTTGACCTTGACCGTGTCTGTCACCGATGGGTGATCTCCGATCGTGTGTGGCTTGTTACCGCTGCTTTGAGTTAGAACTCTGTGCGCTGGCCGGCTTTCGCGCTCTTCCCTACGTTGTGCGGCCAACTTGAAACATTCTGCGGTGGAGTGATTGTTTCTGTTGCAGAACGAACAATACCGTCTCTGTTCTGCGGGACCTCTTTTCCCGAATTCCGTGTTGGGTCCTTTATTTTGCCCAGGTCTGGGGTTATTCGGCTTATTCGCGGTGCGCTCTTCCCGGTTAGGGCTTCGTTTCTGTGCCTCTTTCCCGTTAGGCTTTAGGTCTCGCCTGAAGCTCTTGGCTTCTCCGTGGGCGGCCACGTACCTATCTGCGACCTTGACCAGATCCTCCAGTCTTTCCGCGCCCTGTTCTACTGAGAATGTTCTCAGCTCGGGGGTCATGGTTTCCCGTAGCTGTTCCCATACTAACAGTTCTGTCAGTCCATCATACGTCTTAGCCGTGGCTGACTGGCTAATCCACTTATCCAGCGTTGTGGACAACCGATCCGCGAACTGCGCATAGCTCTCTCCTTTCACTCTCCGATTGGTGCGGAATTTTTGCCGATAGCATTCTCCTGTCAGTTCGAATCCCGTTAGGAGTGCCTCTTTTACTTTGTGATAGTCAGTCACTCTGTCAGTCGGTAGCTTACTGTAGATGTCATAAGCCTTTCCTCTAAGCCCTTGACTAAGCTTAAAAGACCAATGAGTGGGATCTAGTTTGTACTCTGTTGCTAGACGCTCAAACCTAGTCAGATAGAGATCTAGACCTTCTTCTCTCTCATTGAATGTTCCCAGTGGGAATGACATTCCTTGTACAGGGTTGGATGCTACCTCTAGCTGATCTGAGTGGGAAGGGGTTGAGGAAGAACTTGAAGCTCCTGATCCCAATCTCCTTAGCTCTAACTCATGCTGTCTTTCTTTTTCCTTTTCTTCCCTCTCTTTTTCTTTTTCTGCCCTTTCTTTTTCTTTTTCTGCCCGCTCATACTCCCATCTCCTAACTTCTGCTTCTCTCTCTGCTGCTAACGCTGCCTTCTTCTGTTCTCCTTCTAATTCTAACTTCTTCTGCTCTAGTTCTAATTTCTTTTGCTCTGCTTCCAATTTCTTCGCCTCTCTCTCTGCTTCTAACTTCTTTGCCTCTCTCTCTGCTGCTCTCTCTGCCTTAGCCTCCTGTTTCTCTACCTCTGCATTGATATACGCAATTAGGTCTCCCCCTGCTAAGTGTAAGGCTTCCCCTAATTCCTTGAAGCGCAATCTCAAGGCCACTGGGTCCGACATTGTCAAAAGTGTCTATGAACAACCTCTGAATCACGTGGAATACCAAAACACTAGCAATATTGCAAGCCAATAACAACAATGCAAAGACAATCAAATTCGTAATCAATAATAGAATAAAACAAGAGTCAAATGGCATACAACAGTTACTTAAGCAAAACCTGCAAAAGAACAATGCAACATACAGGCACAAAAATATTTGAAGCAAAAAAGTTTTTAACTAAAGAATAGTGCACCACAACTGATCAGTCCTTGTTACCACTATTCTAAGTTATTCTACTACTCCTACTGTTATCTAATTTTATTGTACTTAGGTCCGGTTATACCCAATTCCTATTATACACAGATCCTGGCTAGGCTCGCCAATTAAAGTGTCACGTGGGGTTTATGGGCTCTGCACAATGGAATTATGGACCCTCACGTTTATTCGGTGGGAACTGCTAGTAAGTCACCCTATGAATTACTTTAATAAATTTATTTGTTTAGCTCGTTCTGTGTTAAGGTTGGGGTACAGAAATAGATAGAAAAATGGTAAAAGATTACTGTCACACTAGCTTTCACACGGCTATGAACCATAAGTAGTCCAGCCACTTGATAACAGTTAAAATCACACATTTATTTCTTCTACTCTATACAAGATTCTCTAAGTACTAATCTAACTTAAAATGTCTCAGTCACTGCTAATCGTTCGATCGCTGATAGTCTAGGCAGCTGTTATCTCTTCCTCGGGCACTTGCTACTAGATTGCATGTAGATTTGGACTACTGTGGTCCGTTTTACAGTTTCTGAAGAGTTGGACTACTGTGGTCCTGATATGATCAGTTTAAGTGCACCTTCGTGTTATGCACTTAACTCATGAGTGGGGGTTCGAAGTCCTTCTGTGAGGTAGCTTCTGGTCCACCTGTGTCGTTGTGTAGTTGGGTTCCCTTGCCACGCTGTGGGGTCTGACAGGGAGTTTTTCAAGGCAGCTCTTTCCGTCTGGTGCGGTAGAGTCTCCTCACCCAACTAGTCGTTTCTGTGGAGTGGGGTGCACAGGATAGCTCGGGATAGCTCGGGATAGCTCGGGATAGCTCGCCTGCTCGTCTGTAATATAAGAGACGAAATTCTGCACAACCCTGAATAATCGGTTTGTGCAGAGCGTCTCACTGAAAGCCAAGTAGCCCTCAGTGATAGCTCCACATCTCTATACATAAGCGACGAACATTCTGCTACTTCCGGGTTCCACTGGAATCTCACTCTAAATTCCTATACATACATAAATATCAATCGTGTCTAACTATACACATACAGAATTAATAATAATATAAACATTCAGTGGTACAGCCACTGGTCTGCAAACATACATATAAGTTAAACAACAGTGGTTCCGTACGGGATACAACATGGCGGCGTAACCGGTCGTGTTTCGCCTCGTGGTCGGCTCTTCCACATGGTCACGCAAATTCGGATTAATAATTCACATTTATGCATAGCAAATTCCACAAACATAATTTCAACAATAATATAAATATATCACGATGAAACAGAAGGGTGTTCATTTACCTGTTTGACAAGTTCAGGCCCGTTGTGACTTGATAGAATTCTATGCTTCTAAGTCCTGCTTCCTGGTCTAAGTGTGTAGAGATTTCTCTAGCTATCTAGCTGTTCACACTTCGGTGTATTCCTCCCAACTGACCAAAACTGTGCGTGGTTTGGACCCAGTCAAACTGGCTCCAACCACTTTGCCTAAGCTCTCCCATTGGTTCCAACGGTCCGATTCAAAACTTAAGTGCTGACGTCACTGCGCTGTGTGTGTGGCTCAGGCTCGCAGTGTGCTGTAATTTAATTGCTGCTGTGTAATAGACTGACTCTCTACTATTACAAAGACTACACAATGCTAAATAGTCAACAAGCAGAGTTAAAACTAGCCAATTCGTGACAAGCAATCTTGCCACTGTAGATTGTTCAAACCTATAAAGGGAACAGTGAAAGCCACAGTTGAAAACCTGTCTTTCCTTTATAGGCAAGACGCTTCACTGCGGCAACAGTACCCCCGTTGGAGTGCCGGGGGTTTTCAGTATAAATAGTATCCCCACTTTATGGAAATTTAGTGCTTTAAATTCCCACTGTCGCTGTCTTCCTCATTTACTCTTTCCTATTCTTGCTCTGTCCTTCACTCTGCTATACTATCTTCTTCTTCGCTAGATCAATGACCTACCTTTTTTCTTGAAAACTCTTCCTGGACAAGACTCCTTGTTTGTGTATGAGGTCTGTTGGATCAGCTTGGGAGTGTTGGACGCTTTCTGCCGGGTGGTCACTAGGGCTTCCTATGAATGTACTATTTAGCACTATAGGCATTTTATATGTATG
>CM072512.1:87321446-87461446 GCA_036898135.1 Oncomelania hupensis
AATAATAATAATAATAATAATAATAATAATAATAATAATAATAATAATAATGATAATAATAATAATAATAATAATAATAATAATAATAATATAATAATAATAATAATAATAATAATAATAATAATAATAATAATAACATGGACGCTGATTAGTTTGTTTAAACGAGGACAAAACAACTCAGCAGCGAAATACGAACAACAACAACAACTACAACAACAAAAGCAATAAAAACAACTGCATGAGTAAACTGATAGGGATTAAATTGTAAAATTCAAAATATAAAAAAATGTTTTAAAAATTAAGAGTGAAATAAGAGAAATAGTGAATTGTGTAGAATGAGGCCATGGAAAAGAAAGGAAATGACCAGGAAGGGATGGGGGGGGGGGTGGGAGGGAAGAGGAGGATTTGGGGAAGAAGGAGAAGGAAAAGAAAGCTAAAGGGGAAGACAGAAAGATAAAATAAGTAAAAGAACATAACAGAAAAATTAAGAATAAAGAAAGAAGAGAGAAAGAGAGAAAGAAAGAAAGAGAGAAAGAACAGAAGGAATGAAGAAATAAAGAAAGAAAACAAAGAAATAAAGGGAGAAAGAACAAAAGACAAAACAATATCCTATAGCCTATATATATATATATATATAATATAGCAAAAGAGATAAGAGCAAATGACGATATAAAATTAATGACAATAAGGTTAATTAGCTGATAGCTTTTCTTTGAATGAATTGCTACACTGTATATTATACATAGTTAAAAGTATAAGATGAAACAAAAATCAGTATTTCAATTATGACTCGACAAGATTATCTTATATTGAGAGTAAATGAAGTTAATTAATCAGCACGAAATAAACAGTAGATCTAGATCGGAATGGACAAAATGGAAACAAAGCTATAACAGTTAAAACGATAGACATGTTCTTAACAAGTAGAACATTAGACGAGAGGGAGAGTGCATCAACTGCAACATTGACTTGTATAATTATATTTTACGCCAGGGTCAAAATGATTGATGTAGGCTAACTCTTCCCCCACATGCCAAACCCAATTCCCAGCACAATCAACCTCTCACCCTCTATCCCAACTCAATACCTTCAATGTATATAGTTATTATTACATAATTATATTCACCACCTCTCTTTTATGTAAAACAGTTTAGCAACTACCGTAACTTGCAACCGGCTTTGGTCGACGTGAAAGCAATTATTTAAGTGCAAACTAATATCAAATTTTATCCAACTCAGTGAACTTATTTCGCAATCAATAGATATATATTCGTCTTTTATTTGTTGTTTTTAAAAGAAAACTTTACTTTGTTCCTTGTTCTCTGTTCACGCTTTGGTCACTCAGTCCAGTTGTCACATTGGTTTAAACAATGGTTTATTCAGTTAATGTCTCATCTGACAAATACATAAGAAATACAGTACAGGAATACACAAAAGGCGAAGCTTAAGTAAGTGCATACCTGGACGAGTTACAATAATCTGTGTCAGTTTAGGCGGAATAGTTACTAACCCTAACCCTAACCCCCTAACCCTAACCATTGAGGTATACATTGCATATTGCCATCAGCACAAGAACAGTAACAATGATAAGGAAAGCATAATCAAAAACAACACACAAGTGAGTTACAAAAAAATATAGTTGTCACCTTCTCCATTTTATTGGGGGTTGCGCTTTACATATTTCTTTGTTCATAACTTCAAGGCCGACGCGCTTCTTCCTCTTACGGACTACATCACGATTAGTTTGCATTTTTGTATTTTCAGACTCATCTGGAAATACCTTGAAACATCACAACTAGCCACATGTCAGTCGGATCATTGGAAGCCACGTCTCAAGGACCACTGAAAGGATTTTAACCAAATTTCATGGGAAAATTACCTAGGTTAGTGGCAACCTCGCTGCCATCATATTTGCTCATCCGCAAAGGCCAAGGTCACTAGAATCATTTTGTTGCTCAACACGCATCGCTCAATATCTCAAAAACGGCTAAAGCGATTTTGTTAAGTTTTGGCAGTCCGTCAGTCCGTATAATCACCCTGCCGACCCCATCACTGCGTGTAAGGCCGTCCCGTCACTCCGAATTTAAATTTTTGTATTGAAAGCACAATTTTTGGATTTATCTCAAGAACAACTAAACCGATATTCGTCATATTTACTTTGTGCGAGGTCATTGTGCGTCTTAATTTTTTAAAATATGTTTTGCGTCGCTGTATCTTTAAAACGGCTGATCCGATATTGATCATGTTTGGCTTGCAGAATGATAGTTCAGATCGTTGCCTGTCATTCCATATTTACCGTTAACTTCTTAAGGAAATAGCAGAGTCGTAAAACGCCACGAAAATTAACACTTTTTCAAATGCTTATATATCGGTATCTGGAAATTCATTTGAAAGTCTTGCTATCTTCTTTGTTTTAAATTCACGCACTTTGGGCTTGGCAAGAATTTGTGGGCATTTTTTTTTTCATTGTACATTGTGTGCTTGTTTCCTCCTGTACTTCAAACGGTCATTGACATTGGTTTTATTATAGTCCTAGATCCTGTCATACTGCTCAGACACGACAAATGCGAGGTTACATGATGAAATTTCCCAGGGGCGTTTTAGTTTAAACGATGATGATGACGATGATGATGACGATGATGATGATGATGATGATGATGATGATGATGATGATGATGATGATGATGATACTCTTCTTCTTCCTCTTTTTTCTTTCTGTTTTTTTTTCTTCCTTTCTTTATTCTTCTTGTATTGTAGTGTGTGTGTGTGTGTGTGTATGTGTGCGTGTGTGTGTGTGTGTTTGTCTTCCTCTGTCTATCCGTCTTTTGGATAAAGAATGAAAGAAACAATGTTATTTTAAACTTGAAACTGAATGCTAGTCTTTGGCGAACGATCTCCGAGAAAAAGGAACTATACATAACAATTCTATTTTATTTAAAGTATTTCGTTGTGGAAACAAACCAAAAAAAAACAACTAAAGAGGAAGTGCAAATAACCCATAACCTCCCTCACCCTTATTCTTCTTCGATCAGTTATGTTCTTCCTCATTCCCCACCCGTAGCCCAACATCCTCCTTCAGCAGCCTTCTCTAGTCCTCTCTCCACCTCACTCATCTTTTCCATCCCCAAAGCAGTCGCCTCCCCTTTCCTCCTGACCTGCTGACCGTGTAATCACCCCGCCGACCCCACCACCTCTGGCCTCGCTGTCAGTGCTGGTAAACAGGCCACAGCAGCGTGCTCCTTCATCTTCCCTGCATACTGGGTGGGTGGGTGTATCATAGATACTCTATTGGGGGTATTTGTGTGTTTATGTGGGCTAGGGTTGGTGTGTGTGTTCCTGTGTCTGTTGTGCAGTGTTTGTATTTATATTATTGTGTGTGTGAAGTTGTGTGTGTATGTTTGTGGTGACGGTTGTGCTGTATAGCGGTGGTGGTGGTGGTGAGAGGCGTGCGTGCGTGCGTGCGTGCGTGCGTGGGAGTGTTGTGTGTTTTGTACGGTTGCGGTAGAAAGTGGTGATTTTGGCGGTGGTGACGGTGTGTGGTTGAATGCGCGCGCGCGTGCTTGTTTATGCGTATGTGTGTATACAAATGAGTGTTTATGCCTCTGTGCGTTTATGGGTGAGTGCAAGAAAACTCTCCACACTTGACCTGGCTGGGCTAGATTTTTTTTTTCATGTCCGTTATTTTGCTTTCCTGTCCAAGGATCTCAGTGGCGGCATCTGTCACAGTCGAGTTGAAGGTGGTGGTCATGGTGTTGACATCTATCTACTTCACCACCTCCCAAAATGAGCAGTAGTGCAAATTTGAATCTTTCTGCCACCTCCGGGTCTTGCAGTTTGTCCAGGTCGAACTTCAGTCTGGTGCACATTGCTGCGTTTACTCTCTTCAAGTGGAGCCGGAAAGACATCATCGCGAGATCTTGGTCACTTCCGATATCTGCTTCTGGAAAAGTGCGTGTACTGCCAATGTGGACATTTGATCTGAAGCGTTTCCTGACCATGATGTAGTCTATCTGGTTGTGATGCTCCCAGTTGGGACTGTACCAGGTTCATCGTCTGGATTTTTTTTGGAGACCAAGCTTGTTTGCCAGAATCAGATTGCTGTATCTGGCAAACTCCAAGAGGTTCAGACCCCTGTCATTTGTCTCGTTGTTGCAGTGGGTTCCACATGTGTCTCCCCAGTTGTGGTACACATCTTGGCCAAGAGATTCGACCGAAAGGCCTCTATTAACATAGAATGTAGATATTTAATTCTACACTTTATGTTATGTAGCCTAACACAGCTCTTAGCGTATAAAAAAAACCAAATATATTCAGCGGTTATAATTATAGTATATATATTTTTATTATTCTTCTGTCTTGCGAGAACACGAGTGTTTTATAATTATGTCATTTTGTTTGTTATCTTCTTTTGATTTGTTTCAGATTTCAAGGCTGCTAACACCGTGTTAGGGAACTATAAAAACTTAAAAATGAGTTCGAATGTTTTTCTTTTTGTATGTGTGTGTGTGTGAGAGAGAGAGGGTGGGCAGGTAGAAACGACGTTACTCTGACATACACTTGAAACTCTACGTACTTTATTTTGACGGCCCCGTTATTTTGACGTCAAAATAGTGTTCCGTTAGGGTTAGGGCTGTGTTAGGCTTAGGGTTACGTTAAGGGTTAGGGTTTGGGTTATGGTTAGGGTTTGGGATAGCTTCAAAAAATGTCAAAATAATGTCAAAATGATGGTAAGTGTGTCAAAATAATGTATGTAGAGTTTCACGACAGTCATCACAACGTCGTTTCTATAAAAAAAATGTGTGTGTGTGTGTGTGTGTGTGTGTGTGTGTGTGTGTGTGTGTGAGTGTGTGTTGAAGTTTGGTTATTGAAAGAATAAAATTTCAATAGAAAGCAGATAAAAAAGCACATGCAAACTTTGTTTCCCTAGAGTGTTTGTACTTCTAAAAAGAAACTCAACTTACCATGAAAAGCGAGAAAGAGAGAGAGAGAGAGAGAGAGAGAGAGAGAGAGAGAGAGAGAGAGAGAGAGAGAGAGAGCGAGAGAGAGAGAGAGGGGGGGGGAACAGGGGAGTGGGGAGGACGGAGAGAGACAGGGAGGTGGTAGAGGGGAGAAAGAGATAGAGAGTGGAGTGAAGAAGAAGAAGAAAACGAAGAAGGAGAAGAAGAAGAGGAAGAAGAAGAAGAAGAAAAATATAAGAAAACGATGAAGAAGAGGTAGACGAAGAAGATGATGATGATGATGACGATTATGATGATGATGATGAGGATGATGACGAAGCTTCTCGGGAGGTGAAAAATTGGAAGAAAGAGAGAGGGTAGTGGGGTGGGAAGGGGGATGGATAGGAAAGAGGACGGGCTTAAGAAGTAAGAGGAGAAAAACTATAATGATGAAACGCAGTCTTGTAACTTTGCTCCTGTGGGCTTCTCAACTTCTTGTTTTGCTTGGTTACTGAATCAAAACACGTTTGTAGGGCACTAAGTTAATATTTGTTGATCTGTTCTTTTTTGTTTAATAAAAGGACAAAGTTCCATGTTGGGTGTCAAGTCTCAATAATATATTTTAAAACATGTCTTGGCAAAACATAATCTTCCGTACACTCCAACCTAAGTTTTGTTATGCAAAACAAACAAACAAAAACAACCACAACAACAACAACAACAAACAAAAAAAAAACGGTGCTGACGTAAAGAACAGAAATAGGTTATACTTTATTATATAACGCAGTAGAATAGAATAGAACATCGCACTTGTACTTGTAGAAAAGGAACTCTACATGAAGATTTCCGTAAACTTTTACAGTTAGCATTCAGTGTTCGGTAACCAACATTGTGCTTTACAGCTAAATAAATATTTTCTTCTTTTTAAATATTGTGTTATCTATCTAACGAGGCAGAAAATCACGTCTGCGGATCTAGTCAATTAAATCGTGATTTTTCTGATTTGTATATTTATGATGTAAAGTCTCAAGCTTTATAACACATGGCTGTTTTTGTCAGCACGATATAAAACAAATAAACTACTGTACCGAAGACATGACGTAGATCTACGAAAGACTATATTTAGTATGGTAGTTGCAGTCTCCTTCCTTATTCATTTGCTGTTGGTTGATTGCATGATGCAATCGCTGAGGTGGGTAGGACTGGACCAGTAGACTTATACTGTAGGCCTACTAGGCAGCGGATCGCGTCTTTGACTTTTCAAAGACCAGAGTTTCAGATGTAAAAACTACAAACATCTGTGAACTTCCCACAAGCTAAATTTATCAGCTGACCCTAAGACTCGACGCGCTGCCTATTACGATTTTTATATTTTTTATCATTTTTACATTTACAAGGTTTCAAGGCCCTAGCAAATCGCCTTTCATTTTTTTACTTGTGCATTTTATTATTTTAAAAAAAAATAGTTTCATTGGTTTTTTTTTTTAAAAGAATATAAACACATAGTGTTTGCATAATATTACTCTTCTGCGCTTAGTGATTATCGGAATAGCTTGTTTGGTCCGCTTCATTTACATACATCATGCGAATAAAATGACAATTCACAACTTTCCGGCACATAACGTAATCGCTCCAGATTGCTCTTTGTAAACTTGGTCCAAGGAAACTAACTCTTCTTTTAGTGACATATGATAAGACATTTATCGCGGCTAACATTATTTCCCCTGAAATATTGTTCTACCTTGTAAAGGAGAGAAACCGAATTTTACACTACTAAACTAATAATACATCATTTATTGCCCCTTAATTTTAGGGTATTGTTCGTTCCAACGTTTCCTTTTGTTGCCCTTTTTTTTTTGTTTTGGTGTTGCTGATTTGCTTGTTTTTGTTAATTTTTCTATTAAGGGTTATAATTTTTTTAGCTCATTAAAACAAAACAAAAAACAAACAAACCAAAAAAAAGGCCAAGAAAACAGGTTTTAATTTTTGTTGCACATAATTTCATTTTAAATTCCTCTCTTTAATGTATTAGTGGTACAATGCCATGAACTTCGAAAGTTATATAAAATGATTATGTCCCACTAAACACACTATTAAATTGGTACGAAATGAACAGTGAAGATAACAAAAGGTTAACCTTCAGTTAAGAATAAATAGATCATCAGTTATTATCTCTTCTCGTTTTAAATACACAATCCAAACTGGAAAAAAATCCATTTAAAAGTTCAAGTCTTTGAAAATCATACCAAAAAAAGCCACAACGTATTCTTTTATCATAATCAAAGACAGATGCAACTATAATTGGCGTTTACCAAACAGAAAGAGCTGTAAAGATTTATTTCATATTCTTTAATTTGTTTATTTTACTTGACTTGGCTTTCCTTGGCTTATTTATTTTAATTAAGAGAGAGAGAGAGAGAGAGAGAGAGAGAGAGAGAGAGAGAGAGAGAGAGAGATGGAGAGAGAGAGAGAGAGAGAGAGAGAGAGAGAGAGTTATTCATTGCTTACAGGGTCCAGCGGACTGCAAAAAGCCGAATCAGGACCACACAATCAAGACCATAATTTGGTTGAAAGAGGACTCACCTCTGATCCGTATAAAAGATCTGCTGAAACAACACTAGTGGTAACACTAAAGGCACTCCACAAGCCGGTCACTCTACAAGACATCCCACGCAAGGGAGACAAATTTATCGAACCCCCGTTTACAAAAAACAAAATAGAGCATAAACATCATTATAAAATAGCAACAAAACACATACATAATTATAAAATGCCAACATTGAATGAATGAACATTGAGGTTTACCGTATACACCCACCATTGGCGATATGGCAGACGGGGATAACCATCCCATGGAAAGAGGGGTAGGGACCTGAATCAACACTGAACCACCAAAGAAATCATACTGCTAAAATGGACAGTGAAAATGGCCACATTTTTTATCGCCCACCACGGGATTCGAACCTGGGTCATCAGTGTGCCAGGCGAACGCTCTACATTGCTAAATAATAATATCATAGGAAGCCCTATATAATGACCATTTGGCAGAAAGCGTCCAATATTCCCAGGCTGACCCAGCAGACCTCATACACGAATGAGGGGTTTGGGAAGAGTTTTCAAGAAAAAAGGTAGATGACTGGTCTAGCGAAGATAATATAGCAGATTGATAGAAAAGAGTACGAATGAGAAAGAACAAAGTAGAAAGACAGCGACAGTTGGAATTTAAAACACAAAATTTCCAGAAAGTGGGGATACTAATTATATAGAAACCCCCAGCACCCCGACGAGAGGTAGACAGAGAAAGAGACAGACAGAGAAAGAGACAGAGAAAGACAGTGAGAAATTCCCGAACAGTCTCACATTCGCCGCCAACCCTATGGTAAAAGCAAAGAGGAACATATAGTCAGACACATAAACAACACTTTATTATTTAAAAAAACAACACGTAATGAAGGAGCGAGCCTAAGCTTATTATACCCTGTGAATACATAGACAGCGACGATGAACATGACACAAATCTGTTATACCATTTAGCTCGAAGTATCCACTTATAACCACAAACCATTTCAACACAACACAAAACTGAAGCTCAAAACATCAAAATAGTGCTACTCCGAGAAAAAATACCGGATTTCCAACAAAGAGCAGGGTACATAATCTCACATCTTGTTAAAAATAAGTTTCATTTACATGCACAAAGACACGCATACACAAAAAGTACACGAAAATGCAATGTAAATTGATAGACACAAACTTTCTGTAATCACATACAAGCACACAAAGCGACAATCATACTGAACAAATCCAAACGGGTAGAAAGGCCTGATTAATAACACTGTGAGAACAAAACAATTGTAAAGAGAGAAAAAGCACAGCGATTCATTGGTAAAAATCCATCAAAATTTGGCATCCTGTGTAAACACGTGTACAAACGTGAAAGGCAGGCCATTTCTTGGCGTAGAATCAGAACCTGTATACACAGTGTAAGCCAAAAAAGTATAGAAAATGTTAACAAAATAAAAATCCATATGTGAAACTTTGTACGATCCAAAGCTTATTCCAAGACATGGCCATCTGCACAGAGTGTCAGGAAGAGCATGCAAAAGCAGTCTCTGATAGTTATATAGTGTGATGACAAATGTGCACATTTGGATATCAGACCCCTTAGACCTATGTTCCGAACAATTTTGTGCATTAGTTCCGATACTCAATCACGAAGACATCGCAGTTACATACAGCATTCAATGTGATAGGCAACAGTCCGTCGATCCATTCTTTCACTTGTAAAAAGCACTCGACACAATTGAGTAAGCTGGCACATGGTGTCAGTGAACTTAACATACAAAGTAGGTTTAATGTAGCATACATTTTAGTTAGCAGGTGGGTCTATAACGCTTAAATGTTGTTATCGTTCAACAACAGGAAAACATTTGTATGTAAAGGATTATTCATAGCTCTAAAAGCAAAACCAAACAAGCAATTCAGAAGGCACGCGATATTATTACAGTTCATTTTCAGTTTAGCAATACTTGTTCTCTTCACCTCAAGCTGTAAATGTAAGGCAGCAAAAAAGGATTATAGTTAAAAAAAACAAGGAGTTGGCAATGTCAATATTTTGAATATTTGGAACGTCGAGAGAAAGACCAAAAGGTAACCCGATTCTAAAGAAAGTTCTTTAAATGTTAAATGTTGGGCTAAACGCAAAGAAGTGAAAAACTATTGATAATGGGACATTTTTAGTGTTCATTCTGCTCTTCTTCTTATAAACGAAATAATTTCATTTTCCAGAAAGTTTGTATTTAAAAAGATATCCTTTTTAAGGATCTATACAACACTCAAATATTGCTAAGGCGATTTTGCATAAACAGCAGTTATTTGAAAGATACAAAAGAGAAGGAAAGACAGGCATGTAAAGCAGAGAAGCAAAGCAGAAGAAGAAAAAGAAAAAGATGTTTTACACATTAACGCATGACTTATGATTACCCACATCACACGTAATTACAAAACTAATGAAGAACAAACGTATGTATAAAATTGCGTGTTAATAGTTCTATTGCTCAAGCATTAACAACTGACAGCAACATTTTATTTATTTAAAAAAAATCGGTAAAACACTTTATTACACACAAAAATAACAACACACGCACAGAAAATGGTCAACACAAATGTTATCTGCGGATCATCATTAATAAACAATTATTGCAAAAACAACCATTATGGATGCAATAATTAATGTTGTGCAAACCCGGTCGAAAAAAAGGTATGACTAAAATAAACAACCATAGATGTTTTTGGTTTTCAAACTATTCAGCTTCTTTAAAGAATGGACAAGGAACAAAAGAATGTTTTAGTGAATTTTGCTGTTTAAAAAGACCCCATAAAATCATTTATTAAAACAAAATTAATATTCATTTATAACACAACGATAAACTGTGGAAGTAACCCATAACTGAAAACTCAAACACAAAACCAACGTGAACCAATTCAATAAAGTTGAAATATGAGCTATTTAAATATTGCTAGAAATCATTTAATAAAGATATAAAAACAAAGTAATATATGAGCAATTGAAAATTGTTTTCCTCCCATCACACAATCATACAGTCAAACGCAATTACTGTAAACCAAATTTCAAATTGCTGTGTCCAAAGTTGACAAAAGTTTGTAGCAGATGACAGGTTATTATTCACCACAATAGCTTTAGTCTTTTTTTAATCAATATAATAAAACAATGCACACATACAGTTATCAGCTTTATTCCATATTTTAATCAATGACAAAAGATGAAAAAAAAACCGGTTCCATAGCACATTTTAAAATTAAACAGGGCGCACTTCCGACTTTGGTTAATATTCTTGACACCGGCAAACCGCAAAAACAATAATCTTCAATGTAAAATGTTGGTCATTCAAAGAGGAATGCCACAGACATCAATTTGAAAACGAAGCAAATGATACGAAACTAAAAAACCTAAAATCGTATAGTAGCAATACGTACTTATAAATCCAAGAATTTTCTGTTCTTCTTGGCTCTCAAAGCAAATATTGTCCCAAAATGGGTGAAAAAAAATGTAACAAACAAAAAAATCTCGACAGCATGGTTTACAACTGCTTAAGTAGCAAGCAACATTTTGTAGGCAGCAAAATCGAATAAACAACAAATATCGAAGAATCTGCGAATATTTAAGAATTAAGCCAGCCAGTTACTGACGAACAGACAGGCATTAAAACTCAAAAAGTAGTCTACATACCAATGTTAAAACAACCATGCTCTGGTTTAACAAAAACAGCTTGCATTCCTGCGAATATGTTCTAAATAAATTAGAAAGCATCTATACTATTTTCTCCATGCAAAAAATAAAAATAAATTTAAAAAATAAAAATTCCACGTAATATTCAGGCGATTAAAATTAGAGACAACAAACTAGCAATATTCACAGAAACATCTTCGGGGTTTTTTTGGGCATCAAAGGCTACTGCATTTCAAGCAACCTCATCATCAACCATAATTCATAAAAGTCAGAACTAGAGTCAGCAAGTGACGAAAAACAACATTCAAGGAACACATTTTTTGTACACATGCTCAGTGACCGGACATAAGGACTAGTTTTTAACTTCCAACTGACTTTTAATACTCACTGGCTGCAAAAAAAACTGCACATCACTCAATTGTAACCTACAGCTATAGTCTACACAGTTAATACTCAATTCCTAAAAACGGTAGTTCAAACTGGAGATTATATTTAGTTGAACCGAACAAATTTCAAAAGATTATAATCTCTTAAACTAAACAAAATCTCGGAAATTGCCTATACCTAAATGGTATACTGGATCTCCTAACCGTAAACCCTAATATTATATTAAACTAGATGTCCAGTTGTGAATCTGACATTGTTCCAGTTCAGTAAGAATGATCAAATCATTAAGAATATCTGGTACTGATAAAACATGGAATATTATCAATTTTAAAAAATCCACAAACTACAACTATGAACAGTAATCGTATTAAAATATAACTATTTAATAAATAATAAGTCATATTTAATACAACAATCAAGATTTAACGTTAAGTAACTTTTAAATGTAAGGATTTCAAATTCCACGGACAATATTAACGGCAGATGATTGCATCTTCACAGTCCCTATCAGCAGTCTTGCTGTTATGGACATACGTGTAATGTTAAGGTGACCTTAAGCGTAATACCTTTATTTGACTTAAAAGCTCTCCACCCTGCTCAATTGTGATTAAGCATTGCTTCAGCTAATCAAAAAAACTAATGCGGGTGGCAAGATCTGCATTTACGAGCCGGGCAGAAAAACGAACTTGCTGGCCACCACACAATCTAAGAGATTGTCATCTTCTTTAAATTCGATTAAAGAAAGAAAAAAAAAGGCGTCTTATACTGCAGGTAGGTTCTATTGGACTATGCAAGCAATAGTTAATAAGGGAGACAACAAGTGTCTGTCAAACACAGGCAGCACTTTTCTCACTTAAAGAGATGGGCTTGGGGTTACATGATAGCATGCATCTCGGATATTATCCTTAACAGATGCTAGCCTCCTGGAAATAAGGCAATGATAGCAAAGATCTATCTGCCCTTCTCTGCTGCCAATAGTGTGCATTTGTGGAATTATGCCATAGATACAGATGGCCATTTCCCTGTGTTCTCAGTTCGTCGTCAAACAGTCAAATAATCGTCTACAAAACAAAATAGATAAATAGTGAACTACATCTTTCCAACCCAATTTGTAAGTTTTTTAATTTAAAAAAAAAATCAGCTGTTTGAAAGAAAGACCTAAAACGGAAACAGGAGAAAAGACGTGTCTTTTTACTGGTGTGAAGGAGCTTAAAGGAGGCGACTGCAGAGGAAAGACAATAGCAGGGAAACCAGACTAAGAGGTCCGACTAGTGATGCAGACGACGTCTCTGGGCAGGCGGCAGGGCGGAAATCGATGTAGTACTGACGGATGGTGGTTTCATAGCCGCCGCAGCCAGACATTCCCTTGTCCAAGCACCCCAACAAGCCGTCGTAGGTACTGCAAGCAATTCGTGTGAAAGTAATGAATAATGTCCATAACAAAAACAAACAAACAAACAACACACACAAAATAATGGTGATGACAACAACAATAATCATTATGAATCGTTTTTATAGAATACAACGCTTTTCCAGCACAAAGAACTTTTCGCTGACCAAGAACATGAAACTGAAACTGAAACAATGGTTAGAGAAGTATTACGAGGCGGTCAACTTTATGAGAGAGAGCGAGAGAAAGAGTCGGACTGATAGAGACAGAGACAAAAATACCCCCACCCCCGGGACAATCTATTTTGCCCTTAACAGTTACATATCAAATACAAGTGAAGAACGTTTATTTTTCCAATCTTTGCCTGTTGCAAGCCTTATTACTGTTGGAAGTTGAAGACTGAAGGATCGATGGAAAGGGAAAGCTCTACACTTACGTGCATAGTTGCGTTTCCATCTGCTGGGTTTGGTAAGTATTGTGCTCCTCGGGGGTATGATTGCTGTGGTCGACCCCCTCCTCCTCCTCGTCCTCCTCCTCTTCATCGACCCCCTCCTCTCCTGCCTCACCCTCGGGCATTGGCATACCTCCCATCATTTTTTGGTTCTCCTGCAATTTCTCCAGGGCGCACTTGTCAATCTCGACCTTATGCTGGTTGTAACAAGTACGGTTGAGGACTGGAATTGACCCAGAAAATACAATACAACACGCTTTTGTTACCTCGAAAGGAGTTACAGGTAGTTGATAATCAAGTCAAATGAAAAAGATGTCATATAAATTGATGGTGGATGTTTGACCTATTTTGTCCACGGAGTCAGGAGAGAAAGATTGAAGAGAGGGAAAGTGTGGTTAAGTAACCTAGCGAGAGAGAGAGAGAGAGAGAGAGAGAGAGAGAGAGAGAGAGAGAGAGAGAGAGAGAGAGAGAGAGAGAGAGAGAGAGGGAGATGAACGTAATCATAAAGTTCCCATACATTATAAAAATAAACATTTTCTTTGTCTATGACATGTAACACACACACACCAACAAACACACACACACACCACAAAACAACATACACAATTCAATACCTTTTTATAACATCACAAACCGTTGACTTTAACAACGTTGTAATGAACTCGGCATAGTTTGACAATACGCAACTCCCCCCCACCGCACCATGAAACTCTCTATTTCATCATCATTATCACACACACGCCACAACCACCTCCACATAACTCAAATAGTATATTGTATAGTTTATACTGTACCACCACTTTGCATGCTAATACACATGTGAAACGGATATCACTTGAAAAGAAACAAAAAATACCTTGGCCGATTGGCGGCTTCACAATATCTATGCACCCCTTCTTGAACAGCCCCGCCTCCTCCTTTTCCTCCCCCTCCCTCTCCCCAAACACTCCTCCTTTACTTACACACATACCCCTCCGCCTACACACCTTTTTGGTTGATGCACAAGGTTTTTATGGCCTCGGCAGCGCTAGCGGGAACGGGAAGGCGCGAGGCTTGAACACTGTGGACAGCACGCAGACACTCTCCCAAATTTGTGAACACGCAGTCATAGTAGTTCCCAAGATCGTCGGATTTACTGTGGGAGGAAAAAACCAGCCGACGGTGCCTTTAAGAATTTAAATAATCGAAAGTATTTTACCAATCAATAAATCATCATCATTCATTAATTCACACATGAGGCTGTCAAACCAGACACTGGTATAATAGTTGCATGGCTCATCGTCCTAGTTTTTAAGTAACTTGCATGCCTCTTAGACGTCAACAGAGCTGATTAAGTGATAATCAGTTCTGTAATTCAATCAACTAACGTTGTTTTTAATTAATCAAGGAATCATTCATGATTAAGACAATTCATACCGTTTAAAAACAACAAACGAGTATGACACTTCTTTGACGCTTGTCAGCGTCCCTCTGGTAGGCGAATTTATCAGGCACTGATGCCTGAACCCTTATTGATTGATTGATTGATTGTTGCTTTAGGTCCAGCGGACTCTTCCGAGCCAAATCACGACCGGCCTGAACCCTTATACATCCGTGTGACAAGTGAGCTCTCAATGGCAAAAGGCAAATTGCCCACGAAGCCATCGCTACTGAAAGTGCGTCTGAGGTCAGATCAAAATTTCGCCCCATCTCCATCCCACCTAATAATTAAATAAATAAATAAAGAAAGAAAGAAAAATAAAGGAAAAAGGTCTGATTCGCACTTAAGAGATGCCTATTTGCTTAAATAAATGAGTGAAGTCCAGGGGTGCCTACCCTCCATGTGGGAAATTTTGTGTAATGACTGCATGAAGTGTGTGTTTTGTGTAATTTTACATATGGCGCAAAGCGCACTAAAGAACATCAAACAAGTATTACATTCAACAGGATAACATTTATTTTGCACATTATGTTTTAAACCACTCTGTCTCTTTTATTTTTTTTATCCTACAAAGTCCCCTTTTTACATTCCTTGCTCATTTCCTACCATACACAACTCAACAAGCACTGCCAAAATTTGTTGAATTCCGCCATCATCGTAGCCATTTTCATCTCCGCTTTCTCTTGAACTTTTTCACGCCAGTGGCCAAAAAAATTACGGATTCGATATGCCGCGAAGAATCGATGTCCGTTCTTTTCGTACTGGCCAAGTATCGCGTGACTAAAACTGATATTATACGATAGTTGACCGATCACAGATGATGATGTATTTGCTGTGGACTATACATGAAAGTGGTAAGAATACAGGACCTATTTTAATCTATTTACGAATCGCAGTCTCCTATGCATTTTCTGCAGATGACTGAAACCCCGAACGGTCTTCTTGTATTTTCTAATGCGCGCTTAAACAGCAAGGTAATTTTCCCAAACTGTCACGAATTCATAAATACTGCAGCAACAATTATCTCAAACATGAGGTGTCAAAAGAGTAAATGTACCTACTGAATCAGCAAATGAAACTGGCATTGCTTTTCATTGGTTGCCTAAGCTAGAGTTGTGTAACACTGGGCCTACATTTTGAACGAAGCGGAGAGGAATCAATGACTGAAACTGGCATTGTTTTCTACTGGTAAAGTTTGGTTGAAAACACCTGTTATGCGTCACGTTCTAATGTTAATTTTTCTTTACTCTGTGTGTGAGTGAGTGGGCGAGTGGGAGGGGAGCAGGGGGCTTGGGTGGGTGTGTGGGTGCGCGCGCGTGTTTTTATGTTTGTGTTTGTGTGCGCGCTGATTAAATGTGAGGCAAAGCTTTTGATGTTGAGTATTTTTGGTTGCGCGTTATTGTGAAGCAAGTGTAAAGTGGTCGTTCACGCACATCTCTCTCCTCTGGTCTAAGTTATATTCCTATTGTTTTTTTTCCAATTAAAGAAATCGATACATAAATATTATTCGCAACTTAGACGTGGATTATAAAAATTATCACCTCTCGATCGGACAATATGCGCGCTCGTGAATGTTGTCCGATCTCGAAGTGACAATTATTCATATTCCACGCCCAAGATGTAAAAAACGTAAATCAGTAAAATGTCGTATCCATCATTGTGGCCAATTCCAAAATCATTTCTGCACACTGGGCAATACGCGTGATGAAGGCTCTTTCTTGAGCCAACAATCCCCGGAAAACGCTGAGTATAGTCCTTTTTGAATGCCTGCTTTGTGTTAACCTGCTTCTTTGCAGAACCAGTCACGTCGTTTTCGCAGTTTTCGTTTCCGTTTCGTTACAGGAGCACGTTTTCTTAAAGCCATTTCCCTTTAGCCACAAAGACGACGTTTTTTTCTTTTTCGCGGAAGCGCACTGAGAACAGCCAGTGAGGGAAATAGTGGATCGAACTCGGATTGCGTAAAAAAAAAAAAGTTGAAACTAAAACTCGCATTTGATAACAACGAAAATGCACAGTTTGGGCGGACAATTGGTATTCGCGTATTTTTAACCAAAAAATGTGTAAAAAATACGCGCTAGGGCGTAAGGTATACCAATGCATTTTTTTAATGTATGTCTAATATTTGTGAATATTGGATCTAAACTTCGTGTCCGACCATTCAAAGGGTTGTCTGCTACAAGCACTGTGTGACTTCCTTCCATGAGAATACATATGCAGGTGCGGTTAACATGGAGTTATCGGCCATTATTAAATGCTATCAGCGTGTGTTGGAGGGCTTCGCTGTAGCACTTTTTATGCGAAAGATTCTGAGTCTGTTGTATTGGTGGACGCGTAATGGCTGTATAGTAGAAAATTCGCGAAGCTGCGTACATGCTTATTCCACAGATTTCACCTCAATAATATGGATTAATACTAACACCTTCTATAATTGTATATGGCGTAAATTTGAAAAAAGACCTCTGACTTACCTATCTACTCATTATAAGTACGACGCCATCACTACTATACTATACTGTACTATACTATACTGTACTATGCTGTACTATACTATAATATATTATATTATACTATACTATACTATACTATACTATACTATACTATACTATACTATACTATACTATACTATACTATGCTATACTATACAATGCTATCCTATCCTATCATATAACTTACTTGCACGCTTTTTCCACGACGACAGAATTTGCCAAGTCGATGGGGTCCTGCAATTTGGCAATGTCCATGAAGAAGTTGTAGCTGTCGGAATGCAATTCCTTCAGGTAGTGGAGGTGGTTTTCGCACTTTTTGGTGGCGATGTCGTTCACAGTTGCACAGTCCGAATACTCACTGACATCCCCCTCGGCAGAGCACAGGCCTAGAAAACAGAAATAAATAATATGCATAACATTTGGCTTATATATATTAGCCATTTGCGACATGGGCATCGCGTGTCGGACGAGACTCTTGAATCAGAAATTAGTCATCACTGCCAATTCACGATTTATTTACGTGCCTGTTCTTGGCTAGCGAATGCTGTGAGAATTGGCCCTCAAAGCCTGTGGTTTCTAATAATTCCACGACAACTTAACTTGACACCTATCTAATTCTTCCAAAAATCATGAACCACTAGCCACCATTACCAAGATGGATCTTTAAGACATTAAGTTATTACGTGTCTGAAAACATGAACATCTAGCTGCCTTTGGCAGGATGGATCTCGGACACACATTTATGTGCATCTGTGCTCTGTTGAGTAAAACACACAAACATACAAGTGTATGAGCCCGCTGAGGCATACTCCGTACACTGTAGCCTACGAAGGTGAGTGCATGCTCCATCACGTTCAGCTACGCGGTGTGTCACAGACCCTGCATACTGGGACTCTCGATAAATAATACTGAATATAAATAATTATTGTCCAAAATATTTATTAATCGACGCTCCTAAATATTTGTAGCAATCCATCAGCACAGTGCATAGCTTCAAATATTTAGGACCCATTGTATAAGACAGTGGGTCCCGACAGGAAGTCCTCTCCAGGATCGCACAAACAACTGCTGCCCTGACAAGGTTGAAGCCCATTTGGATAGACAGGACCATCAGTCTATATTCCAAGGTAAGGCTGCTGCGCTCACAGCTGCAGATCTACAATGAAGAATACAAAGCATGGAGATGAGGTTCTACAGAAGACTTCTGGGCATTTCTTATACCCAGCACATCACCAACGATGAAGTCCGACAGATCATCACACAAGCCATTGGACAACATGATAACATGCTCACAGTGGTGAAGAAACGGAAACTCCGATGGTATGGCCACGTCATCAGAGCATCAGGCTTTGCAAAGACCATTCTACAAGGAACAGTGCAAGAAGGCAGAAGAAAAGGGAGACCGAAAAAGAGGTGGAAGGACAACATTCGAAAATGGACTGGTTTGATACTGAACGAAGCCATGAGTGTTACTGAGAAAAGAGATAGATGGAGTACGCTGGTTAAACGATCTTCTGTGGTGCCCCAACGACCTTTGAATTACGGGATAGGATAGGATAGGATAGGACGCGGTGAGCTCTGTAACATCTTCATAACCGGTGACTTTGGTGCCGGTTCGCGTAGTTTCCAATGTGGGTGGCTGCCAGTCTGCCTTACGGTACCACGCATTTTCACGTGACAACCTCTCTGTCCGGCAAGCAAATGATGTGCCCATCCATTAATCATAACCCATTAAATGACTCACATACTGACTGGCTATCTTCGCTAATGGCTTCCGAAGGTTCCAGTTTTGATATGCATCCTAACCTGGTATTGATCTACATAATTTATCTAACTAGTATTGGTATTTAGGCTTGACTTGACCCACAAAATATAAATTCTGCATTTATTAGGAAACAAAAAAAGATTAAAAAAGTGAATCAACAATGTATTAGATACTGCAAAGGTCGTTATTATTATAACCACAGTTATTATTATTATTATTATTATTATTATTATTAGAGAGAGAGAGAGAGAGAGAGAGAGAGAGAGAGAGAGAGAGAGAGAGAGAGAGAGAGAGAGAGAGACAGAGAGACTGAGAGAGCGAGAGAGAGCTTAGAAAGTGGAGATACTATTTATACTGAAACCCCCGGCACCCTCACGGGGAGACCCTTCTAGAGCCGATCATGATACTGGTTGAATGATAGGTACCGAGCGAGACTTTTACTCTGCCGCCGTGACTGTTCAATAAGCTGCAGTCCAGACACAAACTTCATGTGCACCAAAGCCCCAAAGAGCCAATCACTAAAACCCAATCACTAAAACTATGATTTTTGTTCGGAATCTTGCATCGTGTAGCGCATTACACAAAGGCATGCACTTCAGAACTTTCTGGTCATAGCAGGTGTTTATAAAAGAATCATACGGCGTGGCCACTTACACAATAAATGATAGGCTTTTCGCATGATCTACAATAAAATTGTCATGTTTGTTGCTGGCTAGACTGTCACTAGTGAAGTCCTGAAACTGTACACGTTTGTCACAGAACACGCTACAGTAATCGGTGACTATAGCTTTCTCCCACCTCCTTTAACAGCAAGTCAACCACCCTATCGTGCCTTTAAAAATAGAATCCCTGTAGTTATTTACATCTGTTCAGTGCGTGTGAGTTTGAATCTGTATGAAAATTATAAAGTGGTTCCTGTCTGGGTTGTCTGGGTAGTTAGTGTGGATAAAACTATTGGTTTCTAGCAGTTCTAGCCTCCCCTTAACAACCAAACCTAACCAAGTTATCATTGATGTTTTTGTTGGTCAAATGTCCGAGGGAAACACACACACACTCACACAAACACATCCTCTCTTTCACACACACGCACTTTTATGCGGATCGGGGGTTGTCCGGTCCTGATTTGGCTCGGAAGAGTCCGCTGGACCTAAAGCAACAATAAATCAAACACACACACCTCTCTCTCTCTCTCACATACGCAAACACACACTTCAAATCTGACATATATTATGCACAGTAAACTGAGCTATTTTTATGCACTATAACACTACACATACACTTGCATTCATCCAAGTAGGCTTATTTACACCAACTTACCTTAAAATGGGGGGCGCCCCCCCCCCCCTGCCCCCCCCTCACATACCTGCTTGCCCAAGACACACACACACACAAACTCTCTCACTCTCTCTTTCTCTCCATCATCTTTCTCTCTTTCAACCCTCTGCCTCCCCCGTCCCGCCTTGTAATGGACACACCCACACACACTCTCTCTCCCTCCCTCCCAAAAGCCATTGAAAATTGCAATACATTTTGCACAAGCATTAAATATATCTCAAGAGATTGCATAACACATTGACATTAATATAGAAATTTGTAAGGTGCATGTTAAGCAATTATTAACTTTACCAAAATAAAATGAATGCACGCACGCAAACACCCCGCTGGCACGAACACACAAACACACCCACAATACCACAACAACACGCGTATTTAATAGCAGTACCGGCCAGTGAAACCAAAAATATCAACCACTTTGGTCTCTGTGACCGATGTTTCGGATACAATGGCCATCGGTAATATCGGCCACCCAAATCGTCTCCGGTAAGCGGCCATTATAACCGGTGTTTACTGTATATATATGCTCTTAAGTTAGCAAAGACGACACACCGGAAGTCTTAAATCGTAAAATGGGTAAATTTTAACGCTACAAGGCAAGCTAAATAAGTGTTTCGTCCTCTTGGTTTTTTTTAAACCGTAGGACATGTCAGGTCAACCACTGTGGCCTTAGGGTATCAAGTACCCGGTAAGCACTTGCAAGAGACCATAACAACATCCCAACTTTAACCCCAATAATCTTCTTTCAAATGTTTTAGGCTTTGCAATTTTACTGTAGTCACTGCTAAATAGTAGTTTTTGACGTGACGCTCAGAATATTTGCTGTACATATTAAAATTTGTAGCTATGCGTCAAGTAAAAGTCCCACATTTACAGAGAAATTTTACCCCCATATATTACCCCCTTCCCACTTCTCACGCAACCCGCCCTTCTCCCCCTCTACGCCCAAGAAACAACTAACATTGATAGCATTATTTCGGGAGTGGAGCACGGGTTTTATCATTTTCTTATAAAATGAGGCCATAACTGGGTGTAGGCTGAAAGGTTGATAGTACGTTTCTTTTTTGCTTACGTATGCTTACTGGTGTCAGCTTGACGCTTACTGGTGTCAGCTTGACGCTTCAAACAAACATTGGCACGACTACTATTTCTGGTTTACCGGTAGTGTAAGCGTCAATACTATAGTGGGCACGCACAGCTATTGCTTTGCACTTTGAGGTATATCATTATGACGACGTTTTGGATTAGTGCCTTACCATACTATTTCACCAAAGGCGTTCAGACAATACTTAAGAACATAAGTTATATACATTTTAAAAGCTGGGATGAGGTAAATACATCGGCTGTGAAGAGTGTAGAAAAATAATAATAATCAATCAATAATTTATTTTGTAAAGCGCACGCAAAAGACAAATGTCTTCTCGAAGCGCGTAAAAACACAATTAACATAACATACAAACAAAATGCAATAAAATGCAACGAAGATAACAAACAATACACAAAAACTTTAAAAACATTTTAAGGTTATTCGAACCGTAAATAAAATATGCATCAATAGAATAAGATGTAATGAATGCGGAGTTTAATAAACTGATGTACATGCCGACCGAAACACCAGCTAAATAAACGGACAATAAGCATTCAAATAGTAAGAAACAGGTTGATACAATAATTAGGGAAAAAATAGCAATCAAGTAAAAGACTAAATATATTAAAAATGTTTTTAAAAATGCATTGGCAAACCCTTCAACAATTAGCAGAGTAATAAAGTAAATACTAAGAACAAATATCGACAGATTTTCAACCTTTATGAAATTATGACATAATAATATTATATAATACTGTAATTTATATTAAGCATGGAAGGGTAGAACTATTTTAAGTACACACTGTAAATGTTAGATTGTAAGAACACACTTCTGTGATCTTTCATTCAATGCTTCATTAAATATGCCTTTGATGAATTAAGACAGTCACCGAGTGATGCACTAAGCACGAGACAAACAAGGGAAGAAAATCTTTCCCAAAAGTGCTGAAAGGCACAAATTACAAACTACTACTACTAATAATAATACTTTAATAGACATGCGGACGAGATGGAGGCTGACACTTCGGCAAGTTAAAACTGCTCTGTGAAAGTGACTTTAGAGTTAATCGCCTATACGCTCCGGTGTCGTGTGACTATAATCTACAATTACCCTTTTTTGACATTACATGTAAATAGTATTAGATACGCCTAAAAACTCCTAGGTTACAGAGGACAGTGGAGTGAGGGTTAGGCTGGGATCATAATTAATTAATTATTCATCAGGTCTACTTTCAGCGATTCACATAATTTGATGTTACGACCTTCATCGTATGTGCATAATAAGTAACGGAACGCAAAAAATGTTGTGAGGCTCTGTTAGTAGTATAAATGGATTTTAAAAAAGAGAATAACCGCTTTTTGAATGCATTTTATACTATATCTGAGCTCATGAAGAAGCACAGGGAATTAAAAGCCGTCTGTGGCACTTTTTATCCACTTTGAGAGAGTTGTTTATTGCAAACCATTATCAGCAGAGAAGGGGAGAGAGATCTTTCCTATCATTCCCTCATTCCCTGAGGACAGCATCTAATAGGGATTATAACCAAGAAGCTATCAATAAGTTCCAGTCTAACCTCTATAGCCGAGACACATAATACTTGTGTTCTACACCCACTTTCTGTCTCCCTCATTTATTGCAACTTATCTCCCTTGGCTTAATTTAGTTCGTGTGTGGCAATATCTGTGCCTATAACTAAGGATATGTATAGTTCGTATATAATATAGTTCAACTCTACCCAGATAAATAATTAGAATTGGAAAACCGAATGCAGGCGTTAGAAATGAAATGCTACCACAGGATGATGCAAATCGTCTGGTATGAACGCAAGACAAACGATCACATCAAGAGCCTGGTCACTTGCAGTCACACAGGAGGAGGGGGATAGGAACCCAACAACATCAACTAGTCTTATTATTTTTGAAGTTATCCCGTCCACTATGCACTGAAACGACCACCAGATTGATATCGACAGTTGCAGGGCCAGTTCCTACAATCACGTTATAAAGTTTAGCGCAAGGAATGTAGGTGAACCAGCAATTTCTAAAACGCGAGCTAATCGTTCTCTCAGCGGAGGTCCAGTAGAACTTGTCAAAAGTTGAAAGACGTCGAAGAAGGAAGAGGAAGAAAAGAGTGCATGAACAGCATCTCTGAGTCTTTCTGTTTCCCTCACTCGCACATGCCCAAAGGCGAAGGTACACACACTAGTTAGCGCACTCATAGATAGACTTTCTCTGTCTCTCCCATTCTCCCACACAACCTCATCGGAAATTCCAAATGGAGACTGAACAAGTCATGCGTCCTTCTACTGATTTTCCATTTTATGTCCACAACTTCTTCCTCCTGCCTCTTCTCCTCTCTCTCGACTAAATATGCATGGGCGACTTGTATAATCTGAAAGCCCCCCCACGTCTTCTATTGATTTGCAGAAGAGGCTTTTAGTTATACAGTTACAGATTAAGTCTTCTTTCAAAGCCTCGAAGCCTGGGCAGACGCAAGATAGCATAGACGAAGTGGAGAAAGACTGGTGTGGGAAAGGGGTAGACCAAAATAAGGGGGAGAGAGAGAGAAGAGAGAGAAAGAGAGAGAGAGAGAGAGAGAGAGAGAGAGAGAGAGAGAGAGAGAGAGAGAGAGAGAGAGAGAGAGAGATTCACGTCATCAATGACGTTAATGATTATGATGATCGTTACGATGAAGACGACGATGCTGCTGACGATGCTATTGGCAACAACTATAAACCCTCTTCCCCCACTCCTAACACGTCGCATGCACAGGTCTATAGACGATGAACCTCTATCCTCCTGTCTACATTTGCCAAACATTCTTCTCCACCAAAGCACTGCAAGCAATTACTCCGTCTCTTACACAAACACGCATAAGCAATTACTCCGTCTCTTACACAAACACGCATACACCCCCCCCCCCACACACACACACCCACACACGTATAAAGACTCACATACACACAAATACGATACCCTAGACTTCCTCAATAATTATCTTGCAATCTTACCATGCAAACTGTCGAGTTTTATTATTCCGACACAACGATAATTAAAAACATGAATGCTTTCTTCCGGCACACCTGGCCAAGCTGTGCATCCGCACGTTCATGTAGTAGCATCTAAACCCAAAAGTTACAACACAGACACAAAACATTGATAATGCACATTTCGTCGTTTGGGTTAAAACGCACCTTTGCCTGCTTTGGACCGAGGGCCTTAAATAAACATTAAAATCTTGGTTTGCAGGATAGAAAATATATATTAATTAAAATGAAAGAAGATCGTTCGAAAGAGAAACATAGAGAGTAAGAAAACGGAAATAAGAAGAGGATACTGAGAGACTGAAAAGTAAAACAAATAAATAAATTTATAACAAGATGTCAAGCTTGTCGCAAGAGGACCAGTTTAACCCAGCACTACGGCTTCTCGCCTTAACTAGTTCAGCCGGCCAGCCTTTGTAAATTAAAGTCGATGTACAGCAGACGACGCAAGTCAATTGTGTGCTAAGCATTGTACGCTAACGCTCAGTTAGGCAGTGACCTCATTCAGCTGACGTATGGCCAGAGACACTCGCCAGAGGGAGCCTCTTGTAGTCTAGATTTCGCGGGCTTTTGCTGACCACAAGCTAGGTAGGTTCATCCTTTGTCTGAACCGCACGCGAGAAGGAGCAACGCTCTGATAGATCTCTCTAACTGAAGACTAAAGCAGGGACTGGTGAAATTCAATTAGTACTAGTTAGCTACAGCCTGACATTGTCAAAAAGGTATATGATCTATCGTTTGTTTTCATTGCGCTTTATTGATATTATTGCTGTATTATGTTTGTGAAGTTTTGCCATGTTTAGAACTGTGAATGTTAGTCAAACTTTGCTTGACCACGTGGCGGACACGCGACCGGTTTCGCCACCATGAAATATCCCCTACGGACCCACTGTTGTTTCTCCTATGTGTATTATTGCAGACCAGTTCCTGTACCGGAAAAAATGTATATTGTTAATTACTTCTTCATGTGTTTAGTTTAGCCATGATGTGTACATGTATAAGAATTAGAGTGGAGATTCTAGTGGACCACGGACATAGAAGATTGTTCGTCGCTTATATATATAAGTGGAGCTATCACTGAGGGCTGATTCTGCCATCAGTGAGGTGCTCTGCACACCCTTAGTGAATACAGTATTGCAGAAATTCGTCTCATATTTTGCAGACGATCAGGCATCGTTGGCCCGAGGCAGGAGGAAAACCATTAAGAGTCCACCCTGACATTCGGCCTGCAGTGGAGCATATAGCACTGAGCTACGATAGTCCACCAGTCTACCAACCAGGAGAAGACCACCACAACACCGCTCAGCTATAAGAGAATTAAGTCAATAGAAACCATGCACCAAAACTGCTCTAGAAGGACATCAATAGTCCACTCTTCCAGAAACCTGAACAGTTGGACAGAAAGCACTATTAGCCCACTGATGAGATAGTAGCTGCATAGAGCTATCAAGGAGCGAACTATTCGAAGTGATATTTGGACCTTTAAGTTAGTACAGTGGTTAGAAGATTTTGTATAGAGATTAGAGTAGAGCAAATAAATGTGTGATATTTACTGTTAACAAGTGGCTGGACTACCTATGTTTCATAGCCGTGTGAGAGCTAGTGTGTCAGTGAATCTTTTACCATTTTCTCCCTATCTCTGTAACCCCCATCCTAGCACAAACCGAGCTAAACTTATAAATGTATTAAGATTAGTCACCGGGCGATTAACTAGCCGATCCCCACAGACGAAAGACGAGTGGGTAATAGAATTCCATTGTGCAGAGCCCAGCAACAATAGACCCACCGTCACAAAGCTATTCAAATGTATTTCAAGACACTCGCACGCAAAGCTAAGCATTTTCAAAAGTGTTCATATTCTTGGCGGTGCTGTGACTCGGTTTTATCCTAGCGATGCAAAAGGATAACGTGGCATGATAGGCCACTATCATTATCGTCATAATTAACGGCTCAGCCAATTTTTAGACACAGCGCGAAACAGGTTTGGAACATTTTGAAGCAAATGACCTTGACCTCTGAGAAAGTACACAAACGAATAATTAAACATACTTAGCAGTAGTTACAGTATCCGCAAAGTAAAAATGAAACCTTTTAGTTCAGTTACTGTTTGAAATGAGGAAAACAGTGTGGTTTGAACAACAACAAAAAAAAATTTGGAGGACGGACCGACAACAGGATTCCTACTGAAGAATAGATTATTTGAAGTACATGTACCTGCATATCAAAACTCAACAAAATCTTGTTAGCAATTTTTGAGGTATTGAGCACAATGTGTTTAACAAGAAAACGGACTTTAATATCTTCATTGCTGAATGATGTGTACATCGAACGAAGCTGATCAATTGATAAGGTAACGAATGTTAAAGGTCAAAAACTGAGAAAGTTGAGATTAAATTATTCACAACAGAAATATCATAATTATGAATTACGCCTGTTTGTGTGGGAGAGGGGTGGGTGGATTAGCATAGCAAATTTATGCCAAGGCATCATATATTTACATGGCGTGCATGGCCTTTTATGGGCAATAAGCAATGACAACAATGCAAACACAGATGGAAGGAGTCATTGCGTAGCCTGAATCCATAAAAACTCAGTGTGGTCTACAACTTCGATAGTCCCACCGCCGTAGCTCAATTGGTAGAGCGCTCGCCTGGCACACCGATGACCCAGGTTCGAATCCCGTGGTGGGCGATATAAAATGTGGCCATTTTCACTGTCCATTTTAGCAGTATGATTGCTTTGGTGGTTCAGTGTTGATTCAGGTCCCTACCCCTCTTTCCCTGGGATAGTTATCCTCGTCTGCCATATCGCCAATGGTGGGTGTAGACGTTAAACCTCAATGTTCATTCATTCATTCAATTTCGACCTTACGATTATATGACCTGAAAGAGTGTGGTCTTAGATAACAATGCAAACACAACTGACATGAGTCCTAGCATAACGCATACATGTGTGTAATTGTATATATATATACTCTACAAAATCTAAGTATAGGCTATACATTTTGATATAAACCGCTGCTAACGGGTATACCATGGCTCGAAAGGCTAAGGAGAAGATCGACAGTTAGTGACAAGAATTGAGGAAAGATGAGTTATCTGAGAACTCATCTTCATTCCTCAATTCTTGTCACGAGATTAACAATAATAATTTTTTTTTAAATTAACATGGGTAAAAGAGTAAGCCATGGGTGTGCTTATTTTCATCTTGGCCTTGGGGCTTGTAACAAGAGAGAGAGAGAGAGAGAGAGAGAGAGAGAGAGAGAGAGAGAGAGAGAGAGAGAGAGAGAGAGAGAGAGAGACTTCAGAACTTTATTTTAAAAGGTTAAGATTTTAGGCAAGAGCCTATTCTTACAATCAGACCTTTTATAATAAGATAAAGATAGCATCAAAATGTACTATACTATTATAAAATAATAAAACAAATAAAAAAATAAAAAAACACGTTTATTACAACAAATGCAAAAAGACAAAAGCCCAACCACCATTACTGCTACAACTATATATACCACCATTACTACTATGATACACGGCTAGAAACAGTAAAAGCAAGAGAGAGAGAGAGAGAGAGAGAGAGAGCGAGCGAGAGAGAGCGAGCGAGAGAGTGATGATACAGTCTTCCATCCATTCCTTTTCCCCGCTTTCTCCTACTCCTATTTCTCTCTTTGCTCGCCATCCCTTTTCCAGACGCACAATGAAGAATGCAATATTTTTTTCCTGCACTTGATTTTAAAGATTACATGGAAAAAGAAAGAAAAAGAGATACGAAATCCCCTCACAGCCTCCATCAGTTTACCCGCCTCCCTCTCAATCCCGTTTCCCCACTTCTCTCCCTTTTTTCTTCACCTGCTGATGAGTCATCCCTGGGGGAAAAGGTAGACTACTCCGTAACTCGTCTCATTTCCTGCCGCGGAAAACGTTCTTCTCTAAAACCTTCGCCGTCACGCAAGAGTTCTCGCAGTAATACCTTCTTAACAAATCTTGTAGGCCAATACCATGCAGTAGCATGTCTAGGCCATTTTCTGCTTTCGGTGCTAGATTGCTAAATCGTAAAAACTTGTGGCACCTTCGTAAGCGATTGTTGTCCGACATTTGTTTAATTAATAAGATTCACTAAGTAGTACTGATGACCTTGGCACGGTGTAATAAACGATCAGCAATGACGCACTAAGCCTATCAGATATTATTCGTACACACTTATGCATCATTTTATGGGTCAAGTTTCTCCTACGCATCTGAGAAACCCCAAAACAGCAGTCATTCGTGAGAGAAAAGGACTGGAATGTACCACAAAAATACTCATACTACTAGTACTACTATACAGAGAGGAGGAAGAAGAAGAATTGTACCCAAGGGCCAACTCAATGAAATATGAAAATTGCTTTTAATATTCTCATTACATAATGTTCGTCACGAACATTGACACCATCGTGAAGCGGGCCAATCAACGACTGTACTTCCTCAGACAGCTGAGGAAGTTTGGCTTTTCCAAAGACATTCTCCTCCAGTTCTACCGGGCCGTGGTGGAGAGCGTCCTAACGTTTTCCATCACTGTCTGGTTCGGAACAGCAACTCAGCTCGACAAATACCGGCTGAAGCGGGTTGTGCCCATGGCAGGCAGGATTGTTGGCTGTGAGCTCCCCTCTCTGGCCTCCATCTACTCGACCCGTTCTCTCAAAAGAGCCGACAAGATCCTCTCTGACCCTTCCCACCCCCTGTTCGAACTTCTCACCTCTGACCGCCGCTTTCGATCCTTCAGATCCCACACTTCCCGCTTTAAAGATTCCTTTTACCCTCAAACTGTAAGATCTCTAAACGCCGCATCCTCCTCCCACCGCTGATCCCCCTGACGTGGGCACGCCCTGCACACATCTAGAGGCTACGGCAACTGTTATAATCCAGAATGTTTTTGTGATCACTTTGGACTGGTTATTTGTGTTTTTATATATCTATCTGTTTATGCATTTCATTATGCTTTAGAATACCATGTAATAATGATGCTCTTACTGTGTGAGGAAGTGTGTGTGAGTGTGTGTGTTAAGTGTTAGTACAGGCGATGACTGTGTGCGAGCCTTTGGGTATGTTTGTGTGAGTGTGTGTAGTTGTGCATGCATGCGTGCATTTGTGTATGTATGTATGCGTGCGTGGGTGTAAGAGATAGAGAGAGGAAAGAGAGAGCTGTTAAATTATAAAACAATCTGCTATTGTCCAACACCAAATAATATTCCGATTGTTGTATCTATTAAATGTCAATTGGCGAAATAATTTCCTGTTATCCTGTTACGTGTCCATGATCGCCAGATAGCAATTGACTACTCACGCACTCGTATGTCAACGTAATATTACTGACTCATGCGGTTCTTTAAACAGTCCCGTCCATTCAAACCTCTGGCTTGTTCAAATTTAATCAAATTGACAAACTGTTAACATGACCAGACAGTTGGACTTGTTTATTTGTAAGGCGACTGACTTGCTAACAAGGAGTTAAGGTAACCGCTGCCCTCTTCACCCTAAAACGAAAATGACTAGCCCTGCCCTGCCATGCCTCAAATACACGGACCCGAGCTCAGTGCGGAAGGAGGGACCGGGTAGCTCAGTTGGTAAGAGCGTCTTGCTAGTAACCGAAAGGTCGCTGGTTCGAATCCCGGATTGGTCAACGTGTGATCATATTATTTTCCCCTTTACCAACAACTGGCCCGCTGGTGTCAGTATAAATCGGTCCAGTAGTCACCTATATGCGAAAGTGTCGTGTGACTATAATCTACAAACAACAACAACAACAGTGCGGAAAAGGAATTGAGTTGGGTTAGTCATACTCATAGGTTTTAGTCGTGAATCGAAGAAACGCGCAACGACAGGTTTAACAAATTTCAATTACTGAAAGGTAGCTGATAAAGTTGACTGGACACAACCACGCTCAAGTTTATTTGAGCGATGACAGCATTTTTTTTATGTGGCAGTCAAATGTTGCCTTCGTCCTTAGGTGTTCATATGATATTTGCACGGCAAGATAGTGTGATCACTGTCTTAATAGCCATGCTACATGTTGTAAGCCTCTGGCAGTATAAATCTGGAAATAAATCATCAACGACAGTTCCCCTAAACGCTCAATGTGTCCGGGGACGTTAATTTACCCAACGACAGCTTTGCCATACACACATCAAACTGCTTTCTACAATCTATGTAGGCCTACTCCTGGGCCTAGCCAGAATGTAGCCTACAGGTAGCCTTTATATTCAAACACCGCACCACCTTTACGACTCGCTTTGAAAAAAAGTAGGTCCGGGATTTGTGTGCACAGTTTAAGGTTTATACTGTCCCACCTCTGGTTTCTATTTGAATTTTGCCAATTCAGAGAGAGACGAAAGCTGCTTTGTGTTAAAACCGGCTACAGTACACGAGCAGGATGACACAACCAAAAAAATGCACCACACACTGTTGTTAATTAACAAAATCTTACAAAAAATGCATCACACACTGTTAATTAACAAAATCTTACCTGCAACTAGCGTGATTAGGAGCAGACACAGCATGATGATGCCGGCCGGTGTTGAAGCGGAAGCAGACCCGAGATTGTGAAGTCAACAATAAGAATGCGTGCCTGTGTTCGCACAGACGCCAACAACGCACTGCCTGTTGAGCACAAGAAAATATATATTTGACTGAAAAGTGCAGCTAGGATCTGGCAGCAACAGTTTCAGTCGATTAGCTTGGCTGTTATATAAACTGTCGTGAGAAATAACTCCACAAACGATCGGCGGAATCTGAGCAAACAGTCGTCTGCCTGTGTCGGTGCGTCTGGCTTCGCGAGGGTCGATTGAGTATCACGTGACCCAAGCCCTCTCGAAGGACAAAGCTAGGCCTAGCGCGAGCCAGAAAGAGGGCCCCAGAAAAGCGCTTAGAATAAATCAATCAACGACAGCTCACGCTGAGGTAGCGAGGGAATGCTTTTGCTTTTCAATGCCCCATCACTTTGACCTGGTGTGTCACCGTCAAGTATTTCTAACTCTACCGGTAGAGCATGTAAATGTAGACCTTTTGTGGCCTATATGTGTTGTGTATCACACGAATTTTAAAACCGACAGGTGCTGGATGGAGGTCGAGTGACGTCGAAATGGCGATCAGTCAAAGTGAACAGTTTTAGATTATTATAATTATTATTAAATTAAGCATGGTATTCCAGTATTGTTCAATTTAAAACGTGTGTATAAAGTCATTTTTTTAACGGACGATGTAACCCGTTAGTCCCCTATATGCCTAGGTGTCCGGGGACTCTAATCTACTTAACAAACGATGTAACTTGGTGTTACCAGACAGCTTCTATAGTAGAAGCTGTCTGGTGTTACTGGCAGCTAGGCTAGTTTCAAATCGCCCACGGGTTTTAACTGTACGACACGCACTGCAGTACAAACATGAAATATTGAAACATTAAAAATCCTTGTTATGACACCTTCATATCCTTAAAACATTAAACTTACCCTATAATCAGTGCTGTCACATAGCAAACTATTAGCTCGATCGTTTGACCCTGAATGAATAGCAAAGATAATTTTTGTTAGTTGAGTTTGAGATCATGATAGAAGAGATCATAGAAGAGTTTATTAATCCAAATTATTGAGAGAGAAAACGCACTCCGATGGGCGTATAAGCAGTTTGAACAGTCGTTGAGCTCCTTGATAGCCCTAGCTAGGAGTGGGGCCTCTGATGCAGTCTTCTTGGTTAGATTAGATATAGTGGACTGTAATTAACATAGGGCAGGAGGAGGGAGCCCAGTGAGGGCTACTCTGATGCAGTCGTTCGTTTCGCTTGCAAGATTGGGCTTGCAAGATTAGAGTCCCCGGACACTGCGCATATAGGGGACATAAACTGATGCAGTCTTGACTTGAGTAGATTAACGTCCCCGGACACAAAGCGAATAGAAGTTGTGACGGGTTTTTTAATTGTTGCTGGGCTCTGCACAATGGACTGCTATTACCTCCTCGTCTTCGTCTGTGGGGATAGCTAGTTATCTCCCTTTGACTTCACTTAATACATTTATTTGTTTAGCTCGGTCTGTGTTTAGGCTGGGGTACAGAGCAGGGTCGGACCTGGGAAAAGTCGAAAGGGGGGTTACGGATTCAGCGAAGGCGCGAAGCGCCGAGCCTTCTTGTAACAGCATAAATATTGACGACAAACATGTAGGAAATTAGCTTAGCGAAACAGAGATACCAGCGAAACGAAACTGGACATTAATACAACAGTTAGCTAACAAGCAGCACACACATGGCAAATTAACTTCCTTGAAACAGGCACACCGCCGATAGCTACCGATACCATCAACAGGCTTGGCGACCAAGAATTCTAAATAGCATACTTTAGTCAAAAACTAACCATAGCGTTGTCTTCGATTAAATAACTTACTGCACCATGAGACACTAAGTAGCTCACTCCAGCCAAAAGTTACCAAGATGATGTCACCCGTATTGGGCAGACACCGCTTATCGTTATTGCATCTGTTCTTCACTCTATCCCTGATACTCCACTTGAAAAGTGATTATGCGTGCCCAGTGACAAGAGAGAAGGGGAGGAACTATTCAAATTAGAACCATAATTCTGTAGATGCGAGATTAACGAAAACGAGAGCTAAACACGATTGGTCAGAAGACTATTGGGAACTTTTGCATACCTTTGGGGACCAAATCTCAACTGATCAGTCGCAAAAGAACTGTTAAGCTGTGAGGGTCGACCAAAGGAACAAACTGCAGTGTTCGTCTATCTCCATCTCATCAAGAGGGTGCTAGAGACATAAAAGACGATTTCACGAGTCCCAGAGTCTACAAGTAAGATAACACTAATAGTTTTGATATGTGTATGTTTAGTGTATATTGATTGCCATGTATAAATAATATGTTCTTGATATATAGTTACAGAAACAGATTATTGTTTCTGAGACAGTATGCATGTGGTTTGATGTACCTTAGCCTTAAGATTCGAATTGAATTGTGCATATGGGAACCCTGCAGGTGTCTGATGCTATGGACACTTTGCAGAGGGGACCGCACACTTATAGCTAACGAGAATACTGTAGCCAGGGCTCCGACTTTTACAGGTCGGACCTGGGATCACGTTTGTGGAGACGAACGCCCGACCGTCGCTCCCGTGGAACCAAGGAGAACTACCACGAGTCTACCTGACCACGTCCAAACCCCACAGCTTCAAGATCGACCCGACTTACCTTAGCTAAGTCACCCACAAGAACTGAGTCATACCCTCGAGAAACTAGAACCTTTGAAACTTACGAACAGTGAAAATCGTAACCGCAGGTAGCAAATGACGAAAGAAACCTGTTAAAACATTTTCCCAGCACTTGGAACTATATTACTTATTAATTTACCGATTAATGCCGAAATGTTAAAGTTTGTGTTGAATATATAAAAAGTGAAATTACATACATACGACTGGTGTCATTCTATTTGTATTGTTGTGTAGCTATTAGTTTTCTTCTCTCGAGACATAATAATCTAGTCTTTTGATTAGTAATTAACGGTTCTCAAGTTGAGCCAAAGGATACTAAAATTCCCGAGAACAAATATAAATTTTATGTGACCAAAGTGCCGTGATCTGTCTCTCACACAACTTTAGGAATACTGGTAAAAGAACGACCGATAGTGGTAGCACATTGCCCATCTATCAATAAGTCTTACCCCCTAGTAAGATAATCGTATCTTCCCCAGAATATCATCACATATGGGGGCTCGTCCGGGATAATAAATTTTTGTATCTATATCTTGAGTAACCTAAGATAATAACGAATAGAAAACATCTCACTTAGGATTCGTAACAGTGGTCTAGTACAAAATCCGAGAGTTGACTCAGTTACATTGGGAAAACCTTTTTTCTTGATTTTTGAATTGCATGATTGAATTGATTGTTGTAAGATAATTGTGTCTTATGCATTGATTGAAAATTGTTGTGGATTGCTGGTAACATCTCAAATAGGGATATTGATTGTACTTGTGTTAATCTAGATTGACTAGGAGTATTTAGGTTATCTTGCTTTTGGACTCTGGAAATCTAGAAATCTATCATGGCCGACTTCATCAAGGTCCGGAGAGAATTGAGAGAAGAGGGGATAGCACTAGGTCTGGCAGGGCAAGATTTAATCACGTATGTAACCTCAGAATGGGATAAATTAGAAAAATCTAGAGCTGAGGAAAGAATCTGTGCCGAGAAGGCTGCAGAAAAAATCAAAAGATTGGAGATAGAGGCAGAAGAAAAAGCCCGTGCTGAGGAAAGAGACCATGCAGAAAAATTACAAAACATGGAACTAGAGATGACGGAACGTCTAAAAAAGTTGGACATTGAAGCCAGGGAAAAGGAAAGGGATCAGCTGATAGCAGCTCGGGCAACTGACCCGAATATTAGCCTACTGTCAAACTCATCTGACAACCCTCCCCAACCTCCGTCCATCACTCCAGGCATGAATTTTTTTCTAAGTCCATTTGACGAGAAAGTTGATAGGATAGATGCATATCTTGATCGGTTTGAGCGCTTAGCACAGGAATTCGAACTTGACTATAACAAATGGAACATAAAATTAGCTCAAGGATTGAGAGGTACAGCCTATGACGTGTATACGAAATTGCCCACAGGACAAAGTAACGATTACGCAGCTCTCAAGAAAGCACTCTTGATTTGGTTCGAGTTGACCTCCGAAACCTACCGGAAAAAATTGCGCAACTCGCGAAGAGAAAAAGGTGAAACTCACAGTCAGTTTGTAGACCGATTGGAAACGTACTTGCGTAAATGGTTAGCCTTATCCAACCTAGAAGAATCATTCGAAGATCTTGCTGAACTAATCCTTAGCGAACAGTTACGCGATGCAATGACGCCAGAAACTAGGATGTTCACCGCGGAACAAGGTGCCGAGAACTTAGCTGATCTAATCAAACTAGCGGACCGTTACACCACCGCGCATGAAAACGAAGCTAAACGCAAGGTAACAGATAAACCCAGCAGAGATGGAAACAACCAGAAACTCCACCCACAACAAACACAGCAGTCTAATCAGAATCAGCAGAATTCGGATAACAAGAAAACCCAAAACTCGGTAAAACCGCCCGGTCAAGGTCAAAACCCCCGGAAATATTGTTCTAACTGCAAAAGAACTAACCATAACACCGTTGATTGCCGTAGAACAGCGAATCAAACGCACACAGTGGCTGTAAGTCAAACTAGTACCGTTGAACTGGAAACTTCAGATAAGTCCCGACCCCCAGTCAGTGAGAAAGTTGTAGTGAACGGGAAAACCGCGTCATGTCTATACGACACCGGGTTATCGTACGATGCAATCGTCAGTCGAACTCTTGTAGCGGCTGAGGACATCACCGACGAGACCGTCACTTTGCAAGGCCCTGATCGATCCATACCCGCCTCCACCTTACCAATCGCGATAGTCCATGTAGACTCCCGATATGTGTCAGGAAAAGTAAAAGCGGCAGTAATGGATGCACCTTTGTATGACATCATACTAGGGTGTAAATATGTGTATTTAGGGACGCCAATTGCGCCTCAAGTGGTTGCATCAGTCCAAACTAGAGCACAGACCAGACAGGACGCTGAAGATAATCTCCCTGCTAATCCGGCACCAGCCGAGATGAGGGCAGATCAACTAGCTGACCCCACACTAGCTAAATGCTACAAAAAACTCCCTCAGGCGCATAACCCACCTAAGAAAGGAGAGTTCTTTGAGAAAAACGGACTACTGTACAGACAAACAGACCACGACCACTCTCAATTAGTTGTCCCTGCCAAACATAGACCACAGGTACTAGAGGTAGGACACGCCATTGCATTTAGCGGGCACATGGGCGTGAATGCAACAATTCAGAGAATTACCGCTCACTATCATTGGCCGGGAATAACAGGAGACATTAAGCGCTTTGTCCACTCCTGCCCCCAGTGCCAGAAGGTAGACCAACCAGAGATAGGAGTCCCAGTAACGCTAGGCGAAACGCCCGTAACCGGTACCCCATCCCACAGAGTAGCAGTAGAGATCGTAGGCCCACTGCCGTTCACAGAAAAGCGCAAACCCCTACGCGACGCCGCAACATCCACAGATCATTTAATGGCTTTGTCAATAGCAGAAGAAGTCGAAGCAACAGAGGATCTAGCTATCGAGTATCCGCTGAAAAGCAGCGAGACGTACAGAGACGTAGCTATCAACCCAAAACTATCGACAGACAGACAAAGACAGATAATGGAGATAGTTGCACAACACCAAGCAGTGTTGACGGACATACCTGGACAGACACCGTTAGTTGAAGTGACAATGACCTTGACTGACACTACCCCTGTCCGAGTAAAACCGTACCCTATCCCTCTTGCCAAACAAACCGCTGTCAAGCAGGAGATAGCCACCCTATTAGAGGCAGGAATAATTTCCCCCTCAACCTCCCCATACAGCGCTGGAATAGTTCTATTACGCAAACCGAGCGGAGAGCACCGCCTATGCATCGATTACCGCCGACTCAATGCCGTGACGGAATTCCAAGCTGAACCGCTACCAGACACAGCACAACTGTTCGCGAAATTGCATAACGCAAAATACTTCTCGCGAATAGACCTAAGCAAAGGGTACTATCAGATACCGGTTCCAGAGCACCTAAGACCGTATCTCGCCTTCAGTACAGCTGATGGCCACTATGAGTTTAATGTCTTACCGTTTGGACTGAACAATGCACCAAGCATTTTCTCACGCATGATGAAACAACTTCTCGCGCCCATTCAAGAAGAAGAACTCCATCACTTTATGGATGATATCTTAATCGCGACCCACACCTGGGATGACCACTTAAGACTTCTCTCTACCGTTCTTCAGCGACTTAGGGAAACCGGACTAACAGCCCGACCGACAAAGTGCCTGCTAGGGTACGAAGAGATAGAATTTCTCGGTCACACACTCAGACACGGCAGTCTTCTTCCGGAAGACAAGAACATCGCGAAAATGAACAAGGCACCGCGCCCGATAAACAAAAAGGATGTGCAATCGTTTCTAGGCCTATGTGGCTACTACCAGAAATTCGTTGCCAACTTCAACTCCATCGCCGCGCCATTGTCTGATCTAACCAAGAAGAAAGCGCCCGAGAAAGTAGAATGGAATGCTGAGTGCGAAGATGCGTTCCAAACCCTGAAAGCCAGACTCACCTCACAACCCATCCTGAAGTTGCCCGATGCAACCCAACCATTCGTGTTACGCACAGACGCGAGTAATCAAGGTTTAGGAGCAACCCTACTACAATCTGACCCCAATGACCCTACACTCCTCCTGCCAGTCGCGTATGCCAGCCGGAAATTAAACAAAGCTGAACACAATTACGCAACAGTAGAAAAAGAATGTTTGGCATTGGTCTGGGCCATCCAGAAATTCCAGATGTATTTGTATGGCGCTCATTTCAAGGTGCAGTGCGATCACCAACCCTTAACCTTCCTTGCGTCATCGCAGAAACTCAACGCCAGACTCATGCGTTGGTCACTCTTGCTACAGCCCTACTCATTTCATGTAGAATACATGCCCGGAAAGAGTAACCACGGAGCTGACTACCTCAGCAGATACCCCGTGCCCACTGTAGACAAACCTAACCTTGCTTCCAACCCCTCACAGTTGCGGGTGGATGCACCCAGCTTTGTACCCCAGTGACCTCTTCCCCAGTACTCTATGTAAATAATGCATGTACATATTTGCGCCACCATTTCAGTACCAATTCTTACCTACGTGTAAGAATAGTTTTTGGGGGGCCTATGTAACAGCATAAATATTGACGACAAACATGTAGGAAATTAGCTTAGCGAAACAGAGATACCAGCGAAACGAAACTGGACATTAATACAACAGTTAGCTAACAAGCAGCACACACATGGCAAATTAACTTCCTTGAAACAGGCACACCGCCGATAGCTACCGATACCATCAACAGGCTTGGCGACCAAGAATTCTAAATAGCATACTTTAGTCAAAAACTAACCATAGCGTTGTCTTCGATTAAATAACTTACTGCACCATGGGACACTAAGTAGCTCACTCCAGCCAAAAGTTACCAAGATGATGTCACCCATATTGGGCAGACACCGCTTATCGTTATTGCATCTGTTCTTCACTCTATCCCTGATACTCCACTTGAAAAGTGATTATGCGTGCCCAGTGACAAGAGAGAAGGGGAGGAACTATTCAAATTAGAACCATAATTCTGTAGATGCGAGATTAACGAAAACGAGAGCTAAACACGATTGGTCAGAAGACTATTGGGAACTTTTGCATACCTTTGGGGACCAAATCTCAACTGATCAGTCTCAAAAGAACTGTTAAGCTGTGAGGGTCGACCAAAGGAACAAACTGCAGTGTTCGTCTATCTCCATCTCATCAAGAGGGTGCTAGAGACATAAAAGACGATTTCACGAGTCCCAGAGTCTACAAGTAAGATAACACTAATAGTTTTGATATGTGTATGTTTAGTGTATATTGATTGCCATGTATAAATAATATGTTCTTGATATATAGTTACAGAAACAGATTATTGTTTCTGAGACAGTATGCATGTGGTTTGATGTACCTTAGCCTTAAGATTCGAATTGAATTGTGCATATGGGAACCCTGCAGGTGTCTGGTGCTATGGACACTTTGCAGAGGGGACCGCACACTTATAGTTAACGAGAATACTGTAGCCAGGGCTCCGACTTTTACAGGTCGGACCTGGGATCACGTTTGTGGAGACGAACGCCTGACCGTCGCTCCCGTGGAACCAAGGAGAACTACCACGAGTCTACCTGACCACGTCCAAACCCCACAGCTTCAAGAGCGACCCGACTTACCTTAGCTAAGTCACCCACAAGAACTGAGTCATACCCTCGAGAAACTAGAACCTTTGAAACTTACGAACAGTGAAAATCGTAACCGCAGGTAGCAAATGACGAAAGAAACCTGTTAAAACATTTTCCCAGCACTTGGAACTATATTACTTATTAATTTACCGATTAATGCCGAAATGTTAAAGTTTGTGTTGAATATATAAAAAGTGAAATTACATACATACGACTGGTGTCATTCTATTTGTATTGTTGTGTAGCTATTAGTTTTCTTCTCTCGAGACATAATAATCTAGTCTTTTGATTAGTAATTAACGGTTCTCAAGTTGAGCCTAAGGATACTAAAATTCCCGAGAACAAATATAAATTTTATGTGACCAAAGTGCCGTGATCTGTCTCTCACACAACTTTAGGAATACTGGTAAAAGAACGACCGATAGTGGTAGCCCATTGCCCATCTATCAATAAGTCTTACCCCCTAGTAAGATAATCGTATCTTCCCCAGAATATCATCACACTTCTAGGGGGGTCCGGGGGCATGCCCCCCCACCGGGAATTTTTTTTTTCAAGGATGCAAAATGGTGCAATCTTGTGCAATCTGAACCTTGAAAAAGCCATTTGTGATGGTCTGGGACTTTGAGCTTTTTTAACAATTGAACTGACAAACTCTTGGGTACAAAAATTTTACTCTGCCCCTCCCTTAAAACACACACACACACACCAACACACACACACACACACACACACACACACACACACACACACACACACACAAACATTTATTTATCAGCAGAGATTTTTTGTATACTATTATTATTCACTACTTTTTGTTGATCGTTAACGGTATAAAGCTTTACCTTTTAGTTTATGAACATCACCGCCCTGCTTTCACTTTCAGTCTTGCTGCACTAGGTTCCTCGGCATTAGTACCATTTGTGAATTGTATCTTCTGGCAAAACAGTTCACTGCCTCTTTGAAGTCAATATCAACATCCCTATGCACTTCCAGTAAAGCAAGTCCATTGAGTCTCTGTTGCCCCATTGTAGAGCGCAGGTAGTTCTTCATTTTGCGCAACTGACTGTTTGAACGCTCACACTCGGCAGTAGTGACAGGCAGGGTGCAAAGGTTCTTTAGCATGATGAACAGGTTGGGATTGATTGATTGATTGATTGTTGCTTTAGGTCCAGCGGGCTCTTCCGAGCCAAATCAGGACCGGGACAGGTTGGGATAAAAATCCCTGTCACAATGTTTCAGTGCTTCTGATGCCGTGGATTGGATGATAGCTGTCGCATTCTCAGCAGCACTTCGCTATTTGCAAACCCACCGTCAGTATTCTGCATCAAGGGTAGCGTTGTCTGGTAGGTCAGACTCCCACAACATTGCCAGTGTCTTCATCCCTTCTGGAACCTGCATGAAACCATCCTGGTTGTCTTAATTAAAGTGCTTGGCACCAGACAGAGACCATCAACTGCTAGGTCAGCATTTTTGAACCTCGAGTTCAGTTCGGTTGACAGGTGTTCCAAAAAAGGAATGACAATGCTAATCTTGAAATATTCTTCTGGAGAGGCCGCAGGTTGGTTGTCACTGAGAGTCTGTCGGGATGATTGACGAGGAACAATAGCATCAGTTGTCAAAGCATTTGCCATTTTGCTGACTTCACCAAACCAGGCAACGAACGCTGTGTTCTTAATTATCAACTTAGCATCTTAATTAATATTTCTAAAAAGTCGTTTTGGGGGGATTATGGCAGTATCAAGGTGAAGGTGCTGGAAGAGGCTTGCGGTCAGAACCAGAAAATAATTATGGCTGCATTTACTAATTTAGGCTTAGGGGTTGGGTTACTTGGTCGTTTCAACGGGAAAACGCTTTGGACGTTTCAACGGATCCCTTGAAATGGATTTCCGTTGAATTGTCTATAACTAACTCTTTGTAACTTGGACCAAAGGTGACTGAAAACTATCCTATCCTATCCTGTCCCGTAACTCGGAGGTCGTAGGGGCACCACATATGATCAAACCAGTCCATTCTCGAATGTTGTCCTCCCACCTCTTTTTCGGTCTCCCCCTTCTTCTACATCCTTGCACTTTGCCTTGCAGAATGGTCTTTGCAAGGCCTGATGATCTGGTGACGTGGCCATACCATCAGAGTTTCCGTTTCTTCACCACTGTGAGCAGGTCATCGTGTTGTCCAATGGCTTGTGTGATGGTCTGTCGGACTTCGTCATTGGTGATGTGTTGGGTATAGGAAATGCACAGAAGTCTTCTGTAGAACATCATCTCCATGCTTTGTATTCTTCATTGCAGATCTGCTGTGAGGGTCCATGCTTCGCAAGCATATAGGAAGATGGAGATGACAAGGGAGCGCAGCAGTCATACTTTGGAATGTAGACTGATGTTCCTGTCTTTCCAAATGGGCTTCAACCTAGTCAGGGCAGCATTGTTTGTGTGATCCTGGAGAGGACTTCCTGTCGGGACCCATTGTCTGATACAATGGCTCCTACATATTTGAAGCTATGCATTGTGTTGAGGGTTTGGCCTTGGACTTTGATGTCCGTGTTGATGCCATTGGTGTTGTTGGTCATCATTTTTGTCTTCTCTGCACTTATTTCCATTCCATAAGCTCTGGAGGTGGTGTCAAGCCTCTGTACCAACTATTCAAGTTCTTGTTCCTCTCCAGCCAATCCATCAATGTCATCAGCAAAACGAAGATTGGAGATTGCTCTACCCCCTATGCTGACTGTGCCTTCGTGATCTGCAAGGGCATCTGACATGGGGCGCTCTAGGAAGATGTTGAAGAGTGTTGGAGAGAGTAGGCATCCTTGACGCACACCGATTGTTGTTCTGAACCAGTTCCCGATGACGCTGTTATGGAGGACTGCACTGGTAGCCTTATCATACAGGCTTTTGATGACTTCAATAATTTTAGGGCTGATGTTGTACACTTTCATCGTTGCCCATAGAGCTGCATACCAGACTCGGTCAAACGCCTTCTTGAAGTCTATGAACACATGATATAGATGTTGTTGGTGCAGTAGGTATTTCTCACAAATTATTCTGAAAACTGCAATGTTTTAAAAACAATTTTTAAAACATTGAAAATCTTTGCATTAAACAAAATTTTAATTCTTTTTTTTTTTTAGTTTGGAGGGGGGGGGGGGGGTCCGGAACCCAGGTAACCCCCCCCCCCTTGGGTCCGGCCCTGCAGAGATAGATAGAAAAATGATAAAAGATAACTGTCACACTAGCTTTCACACGGCTATGAATCATATGTTACAGTAGTCCAGCCACTTGATAACAGTAAAAATCACACATTTATTTCCTCTACTCTATACACGATCTTCGAAGTACGAAACTAACTTAAAAGTTCAATTGTCAATGCGACTGGTTTGCTTGCTGATAGTCTAGGCAGCTACTTTTTCATCATCGGGCACTGAATACTTTCTGCCTTAATGGTCAGAGTTCTTGAAGAGTGGACTACTGTGGTCCTGTTTATACGGAGTTTTAGTGCACTGTTTCTTGTGGCACTTAACTGCGTGGTTGAAGCGCTGCGTTGCGGTCGCTTCTGGGACAATCTGTGTTGTTGTGGAGTCTTTGACTTTGTGGTTCGACGGTTGGGCTATCTGCGCGCAATGCTGGAGATGCCTCGGCAGCCAACCTTCAGCGATGACTGGTTTTGTCTTTTGCTGAGTTGGGATCACGATATAACGCCTGCTTGTCTGTAACATATGAGACGAAATTCTGCACAACCTGTATAATAGGCCTGTGCAGAGCGTCTCACTGAAGGCCAAAGTAGCCCTCAGTGATAGCTCCACATCTCTATACATAAGCGACGAACATTCTGCTAAGTCCGTGGTCCACTGGAATCTCCACTCTAATTTCCTATACATATACAAATATAAATCGTGGCTAACTATACACATAAAGAAATAATAATATTATAAACATTCTCGGGTACAGCCACTGGTCTGCAAGCATACATATAGGTTAAACAACAGTGGTTCTGTCAGGTAGACCACATGGCGTCAAAACCGGTCGTGCTCGACACTTGGTCGGCTTCTCCACGTAGTCAGCCAAAGTCGGACTAACAATTCAATACTATGCATAGCAAATTTCACACACATAATTCAACAATAATATAAATACATCACAATGAAACAGAAGTATGTTCATTTACCTGTTTGACAATGTCAGATCGTGGCTACTTGATTGAAATCGAATATTCAACAAGTACTGCTGTCTAATCTTCTCAGGAGAGAGATTTCTGCTTGAGTGTACTGTGTACGGCTCAGCGTTTCAAACTAGACTGACGTTCTATCTCTTTGCTTGAATCACCCAGAACTGGTTCTATCTACTTTAGCTGTGTTCTCATTGGCTGAAACAACTCTGAGTGGATGTAAAATTCGAAACACCATCGTAGGCTGCGATGATGTCATTGACTGTGCTTGCATCAAGCTACAACTGTGTTACGCATGATCACTTCTGTCGTCTTCTTTAGACTAACAGTAACCTTCTAATCTACACTGACTAAACAATCAAAAGCTTAACTTGTGCAGGGTAAACAGGTCCTCTTGTTACAGGAGTCATTGAGAGCACTTCATTATAAAGGCACATCATTGTTTCCCTTGGTCAACATCCACCAATGCGTTACCGCGATGTAGTTCCGTTACCCGCTTGGCTACATCGCGGTAACGCATTGGTGGAGGTCGGTCACGTTCTGCTGCGTTTGTTTGCGGTTAGCCTGTGCCTACATGTATTAGCCTGTGACTATTGCTGCAAGCCGGAGGGGAAGCGATGATTGACACCCTCACCATTATCTGTAAGAAGATCTGGCAGAGTGGGGAGTGGCCTACACCATGGACCCAGTCGCTTGCCATCACTCTTCCCAAAAAGGGTAACCTTCAGGAGTGTGAAAATTACCGCAACATCAGCCTCATCAGCCATCCCAGCAAGGTCCTCCTGAAAATAATATTCAACAGGTTGAAATTCCAAGCTGAACAAATCATAGCTGACGAACAAGCAGGGTTCAGGGCGGGGCGAAGTACCACGGAACTGATTTTTAACCTCAGAATAGTATGTGAGAAATACCTACAGCACCAACAACATCTATATCATGTGTTTGTAGACTTCAAGAAAGCGTTTGACCGAGTCTAGCATGCAGCAATGTGGCAACCATGAGAGTGTACAACATCAGCCTTAAAATCATTGAAGTAATCAAAAGCCTGTGTGACAATGCTACCATCGGGAACTGGATCAGAACAACAATCGGTGTGCGTCAAGGATGCCTTTTCTCTCCAACACTCTTTAACATCTTCCTAGATCGCATCATGTCAGATGCCATTGCAGATCACGAAGGCACAGTCAGCATAGGAGTAGAGCAATCTCCAATCTCCGTTTTGCAGATAACACTGACTGATTGGCTGCAGACCAACCGCTTGTACAGAGGCTTGGCACTGCCTCTAGAACCTATGGAATGGAAATAAGTGCAGAAAGGACCAAAATGATGACCAACAACACCAATGGCATCAACATGGACATCAAAGTCCAAGGCCAATCCATCAACACAGTGCATAGCTTCAAATATTTAGGAGCCATTGCATCAGACAATGGGTCCCGACAGGAAGTCCTCTACAGGATCGCACAAACAACTGCTGTCCTGACAAGGTTGAAGCCAATTTGGAAAGACAGGACCGTCAGTCTACATGTACATTCCAAAGTAAGGCTGCTGCGCTCCCTTGTCATTCCCATCTTCATAAATGCTTGCGAAACATGGACCCCCACAGCAGATCTACAACGAAGAATACAAAGCATGGAGATGATGTGCTACAAAAGACTTCTGGGCATTTCCTATACCCAGCACATCACCAACAACGAAGTCCAACAGACCATCACACAAGCCATTGGACAACATGATGACATGCTCACAGTGGTGATGAAACGGAAACTCCGATGGTATGGCCACGTCACCAGAGCAATGGGCCCTTGCAGATCACGAAGGCACAGTCAGCATCGTGGGTAGAGTAATCTCCTAAACTCCGTTTTGCGGATGACATTGGCTAAAGAGGAACAATAACTTGAACAGCTTGTACAGAGGCTTGACACCACCTCCAGAACCTTTGGAATGGAAATAAGCGCAGAGAAGACCAAAATGATGACCCGCAAAACCAATGTCCTCAACACGAACATCGAAGTCAAAGGTTAATCCATCAACACGGTGCATAGTTTCAAATATTTAGGAGTCATTGTATCAGACAATGGGTCCCGACAGGAAGTCCTCTCCAGGATCGCAAAACCACTGCTGCCCTGACAAGGTTGAAACCCATTTGTAAAGACAAGACCATCAGTCTACATTCCAAGGTAAGGCTGCTGCGCTCTCTTGTCATCACCATCTTCCTATACTCTTGCGAAACATGGACCCTCTCCCTAGACCTACAACGAAAAATACAAAGCATAGAGATGAGGTGCTACAGAAGACTTCTGGGCATTTCCTATACCCAACACATCATCAACGACAAAGTCCTACAGACTATCACACAAGCCATTGGACAACACGATGACATGCTCACAATGGTGAAGAAACGGAAACTGTGATGGTTTGGCCACATCACCAGATCGAGCCTCAGGCCTTGCAAAGACCACCTTTCAAGGCCCGGCGCAAGGCAGCAGAAGAAGAGGGAGACACAAAAAGAGGTGAGAGGACAACATTCGAGAATGGACTGCCCATGAGGGTTGTTGAGGACAGAGAAAGATGGAGTGCGCTGGTTAAACGATCATCTGTTGTGTCCCAACGACTTTCGAGTTACGGGATAGGATTAGATAGGACACTCGTGCGAGCAAGCGCCTCTGCGATGAGCACATGATCATTGGTGGACATCCAGTGCAGCTCTAACCGAAGGTTAAGGATTTTGGAGTTATGCTTGATGCCAGTCTCGCCATGTCTGATCATGTCAAATCATGTCAATTATATTTGTCGCTATGTTTACCTTGAGCTTCGCAGGATTGCTGTGGTCCGTCCATTCATTACTGATGACGTCGCTACTACAATTGTTTGCTCCAGAATAGTCACCAGGGTGGATTACTGTAATTCCCTTCTGGCTGGCCTTACATTAGAGCAGATGGCTCGACTCCACAGAATAACGCAGCGTGTATATTTCGTGTAAAACGCACTGACCACATCACCCTATATGTAAAGGAGCTGCACTGTTTGCCCACTGTGTATCGCCTTCAGTCAAAATTGTTGTTTTGGTTTTCCATTGCTTTGAAGGCACCTTTCACTCTATCTTTCTAACTATCCTCACGATCGTTGCGATCATCTGAAGGGAAACTTATGTGTATTCCACGAACCAAACAGAAAACTGCTGCAGGTCCTCGCTCCTTTCAATATTAAGCCCCCTTAGCTCTCTTCCCTATTTCTTACGCAAATGCACTTCTATCCTTCAAAACCGCACTGAAAACATACTACTTCCAGTTGGCCTACCATAAGCATAATATCCAAATCCTCCATGCATTCTCTTCTGCCTCCTGCACCCCCCCCCCTCAGTCCTTCCCCCAGCACCGCTGTATCATGCATCTACTTTTTGTATGTGTCGATAAATGTTTACTTGCGAGTGAATGCGAGTGTGCGCCTCGAGCTTACTATGTTAAGGTATCGCGCTTTACAAAAGGTAGTGTTAGTAATGTTAGTATCAATGTCAGCAAGCTTAGAAAACATACTACACGATCCCCAATTATTTTGTTGTTGTTGTTGTTTCATTACCGGTAGTCTAGTCTGATAGATACTGGCACAGTGCCAGTGTCATGCTTTAATTACGTACATGTTCAACTCGGAAGTGTCACCGAATGGAGGATCCACGACCGCACAATCGATTTTGGTGTGTGTGTGTGTGTGTGTGTGTGTGTGTGTGTGTGTGTGTGTGTGTGTGAGTGTGTGTGAGTGTGTGTGAGTATGTGTGTGTTTTGAGTGTACAATGGGAAGGGAATGTGAATGACAGAAAGAGAAAGAACTTGGAGAGAGAGAGAGAGAGAGAGAGAGAGAGAGAGAGAGAGAGAGAGAGAGAGAGAGAGAGAGAGAGAGAGAGAGAGAGAGAGAGAGCATGAATATAGTAACATTGATGATGATGATAATGATGATATGTTGATGATAATGATGATGACGATGAAGAGGAAGAAGATAAGAAAGATAATGAAAAAAAAAAACCTCACATACACCAGAAATCTATGAGGAATAACAATATTTTGCTCTTGTTTAATTTGAACAAATATTCTCACAAATGGATTTTAGATATTTTTTTTAAACAAATCTGTTACATGGGAAAATAGGACAAGGCAAAACATCAGAGCGCACAGAAGCACAAGGCGTAAATGAGTACTACCAAAGAGGATAAAAGATTTTATCCTCTTTGGTACTACCCAGATAATAAATAATGTATCAAACCTATCACTGGCGGACGACAGCAAACAACAAAACCATTTACATAAAAAAAGCGAAAAAAGAAGCAAATTAGACATTAAAAAAAAACACGAAAAACAAAACAAAAAACAAGATAAACTGAATTAAATTATACTGCCAAACACAAACGTCCGAGAAGTTAAATATCACAAACTTATCGGTTTTGTTTGGTACGGTGTGGAGTGTGTGCGGGGAGGGGAGGTGTGTGTGTGGGTGGGTGTGGGTGTGTGTGTGCGCGTGTGTGTGTATGTGTATGTGTTAGCATCTCGATGGGAAAGACATTAAAAACAAACAATGAAACTATCCTAAACTATCGCGTCTAGGTGTCTAATAAAATGTAAAGAATCCGGTTTGAATAATCTCACAGATTCAAATAAATCACATAATATTATGGCCGGTTATCCGCTTTTGCTTCATAAGCTCACAAGTATAACATATTTCAAAGTGTTAATGATTTACTAAGATAGCGTCTAGGGTGGTTTGAGATAAATAGTGTTTTTTTGGCTAGTGTCTTGAGCAACTCATTCAGCGGAGAAGTGCTGACAAGAATAATTCTTTTTAAATAATGTAAGGTCATTGTGGGGATACCCCACCCACAAACACATACAAACATACGAACACACGGACACACACACAACCGTGTAGATACACGTTGTGACGACTTTCATGAAATTCTACATACGTTACTTTGACATTTTAACAAATTCGTCCATTTTTTGGAAGCTATCCCTAACCCTAACCCTTAACCTAACCCTAAGCCTAACACAGCCCTAACCCTAACGGAACACTGTTTTGACGTCAAAATAACGGGGGTCCGTCAAAAGAAAGTACGTAGAGGTTCAAGTGTATGTCAGAATAACGGCGTTTCTACTTAGCCACACACACACACACACACACACACACACACATATACACACGCACACAACCGTGTAGAAACGCCGTTGTGATGACTTTCATAAAACTCAACTTACGTTACTTTGACATTTTTACAAATTGTCCATTTTTTGAAGCTATTCCTAACCCAAACCCTAACTCTAACCCAAACCCTAACCCAAACCCTAAACCTAACCCTAAGCCTAACACAGCCCTAACCCTAACGGAACACTGTTTTGACGTCAAAATAACGGGGGTCCGTCAAAAGAAAGTACGTAGAGGTTCAAGTGTATGTCAGAATAACGGCGTTTCTACCTAGCCACACACACACACACACACCCACACTCCTACACACACACACACCCACACCCCACACACACACACAAGCACTCCTTGGGCTAGGAGTATAGTTCAATATAATTATTGTTGCTTTGTTGTATGTGTAATAGAAAGACCAAGTTCCAAAGACTAAAATCTGAAGAGAAATTTGTCTGGAAACCATTTGACATAGTCTAACGCAGAGAACAATTCACTTAACTGTACAAATCACATTTAGGTCTAATTATTTGAAAAGTAAAAGGTTTCGCCATTATTATCTGAATCGTGGTGAAATGAAAATGAGCGAGAACACAGCATAAAAGATAATCGGAAGAACGCACTAATACAATCTACCTCCATTGGTAAAGTTTAACATTCGACATAAACACAATTATTAACAACCGTGATAATTGATAAATCATAGCTATTCGGATGAGAACAATCCGATCTTTAAATTTGAGTGTAGCTTCATCCACATCAGCACACCTCTATATCTAATTCCCCCCCTCCATCCCTCCCCCCCCTCCTCATTCCATTTTTGCCCCATCAGCCATCTAATTAGAGAAAATGAACATTAGTAATCACGCACAATAGCAACAACGATGATTATTGACACATAATGAATATATACAATATATAATCATCTGTTGATAGAAAACCATTGTTGGACAATACCAGAATGATAATAACCGTGGAAGTCATGATCATTAATATACATCATTATTTCACCACAATCGTGAGGGGTGGAACTACTGTTGGTTGGTAATTTACAACATCATTATCAACCGACATGTCAACCGACATTAAAACGGAGGTCTAGGGAGACAAGGTATGGAGTTAGGGGTTTGGGTAGTAGGTGATAGGGTAGGTTATACAAGAAACCACACATACGTTACAATATTTGGACGCATAAAGCGGATCTTCGATGGCAAAGCGGTAGATGCATGATTTTCATAGATTCTGCAAGGCAGCGTGTCGGTTACTGCTCTGCCAACGAAGAGATCGTTATATGCGCGTTATATTACGTAAATCCTCTGTGCAAGAAACAGAATTGAGTTTAGGACTGAGAAAGAAACAAATCAAGAATTGAAACATTACAGAACAGAACTGAAACAATATGGCAAATACTTGTTAGTTATACTTATTATAAATTGTGCAGTCACAACACGTGTTTGAAAACCTTCCTTAAAAACATCTATCGTCATACATGGTAATATTTATGTGCCAACGTGGAATACTTAGGCTTACTATAAAAAAAATAATTTACCGACATGCCACTCATATAAAACGGATACCAGGGCTTAAAGTAGGCTTGCATCATTTTTTGAATTATACTATATATTATAAAATAATTACATCATATACAAACCGTACATTTTGAACTGAAACTTGCATGCGTTGTATATACACATGCATGACGAGTAAATAAAACCCAAACAAACAATTAAAGCCCATGCCTGGTGATAAATGTAAGACACATAGGAAAATGTTGTGCTCTCCTGATGACAATACGGGGATTTAAACATCCGAGTGTATCTAAATATGGGTTCTTTGGGAGTTGTTTTATTTCCACAATTACAAACTATACACATACATTAATAAAAACACTATTCACAAATAATAGCCTTCGTAAACGTTCACTACTGAAATGGAATACTTTTGCCGGAATTTATAAACAATAAGCCTATTGTAGGCCTATAGCATCAAGAAGAAAGGAAAGTTTATCTTATCCGTATTAGAGAATTAGCATTTTCTTCCCACAGCTTCCATCAGCATCCGATCTCCATTATACGTGTTTATATATTAGCATAACAGGGGCGGATCAGAGTAAATGCCCGGAGGGGGGGCACTGCCATTTTTTTAAATTTTTTTATCCGGTATACAGATTCGTGCTTGCACTCAAACACAGTAAAAAAAAGGTTGACATGAGTGTGGTTTGTGTGTGTGTGTGTGTGTGTGTGTGTGTGTGTGTGTGTGAGAGAGAGAGAGAGAGCGAGAGAGGGAGAGAGAGAGAGAGAGAGAGAGAGAGAGAGAGAGAGAGAGAGAGAGAGAGAGAGAGAGAGAGAGAGAGAGAGAGAGAGATCAACACGTGCGTGTTTCGTGTGAAATTAAAAATTAGTTGTGAGAAGAAAAAAAAAAAAGGTTGACACATTGGCCCACAGCTAGAACACTTATTTTCTCAGGCGTTTAGCATATTGCGAGGTTGAAGAGCCATGATGGTGCGGTATCTTCCCGCAAACCGTTCTACGAAATCGTCAATGTCCACTGTGATGTGTCGGTGAGCCCTCATTAGAGCGAGCCCGTTGAGCCTGGTCTCACCCATCGTTGATCTCAGATAGGATTTCAGCGTCCTGATGCCGCTGATAGTTCTTTCACATTCAGCTGTTGTGATCGGAAGAGTGCACAAAAGGGTCAGTAGCACGTGAATGTTCGGGGAAAAAATCCACATTGCATGCTCTGAGAGTCTTGGCCACAGTATCAGGAACGGGCCCTGCATCAGCGCTCTCCCACTTGTGCATCCATCGGATGTACTCGGGGTCCAGCTCATGAAAACTTGGCAGATCTGCTTGCCATAGACTGGCAAGTCGCTTGATACCCTCGGATACCTTCCGAAAACCTGCCACTGGCCCGTTCGTGCCTTGCACGATGCACGAGGTTACAAGACCAAGCCCGTCAACAGCAATTTCAGAGCCGGTGGTGAAGCGAGAGTCTAGATGGGCGATGAGGTGATCCAAAAACGGGATACCTATGGACCTGCGGAAGTAATCTTCAGTTGTCTCTGCTGGCGGGTTACTCCGACATGTCTGTCGTTCTGCACCCCTTGGTCTGCGCAGATCAGAGTCGGCTGTTGCTGCCATCCGACTTGCTTCCTGAAACCAGCTGCTGAAGTCTGCAATGACGTCATCCATGAATCTCTTAACTGTTGTCTTCACTGCGCTTATTTCTCCGTACGCAGCCACAACATCCTTTGCTTTTTGCTGAAGTTTCAAAGTCAGTGGACGGAGAACTTGCAGGCATTTTCTGGTGACGACAAAAGCAACCAGAAAGTCACCCGACTGGAAAGCGTGCAAAAACCCTCCAGCTTTGGTGAGCGTTTCACTGTCCCAATCTGTGTTCTCCTGCACCATCTGTCCAAGGCAGTCATAGACAACAGGGAAGAGTTCGGCGAAAGTTTCAAAGGCAGAGTGCCTCTCGACCCACCGTGTTTTACACAGGTCGACCAGTTTTCTCCTCTTGCTTTCTGCTTGGGCTGACTCCACCACATGTTCAAACTTTCTCTGTCATTTTGGAGAAAGAGAGAAGAACAGGGACACTTCTTTCAAGACTCCAAACAGGTTCTTCACTTCTAGAATTCTGCAGGCATGAACAACACAAAGGTTCAAGCAATGAGATGCGCAGTGGAAGTACAGAGCCTGCTTGTTAAGTTCTTGAATGCGTGCCCGAGGGCCAAAGAGGACCCTGAACAGGTGGATGGACTAGTGGGGAAGGGGGCCACGCTTTTCTTCTTTCCACCTTTTAAAATTTTATTATTATTATTATTATTATTATTATTATTATTATTATTATTATTATTATTATTATTATTATTATTATTATTATTTGTGTGTGTGTGTGTGTGTGTGTGTGTGTGTGTGTGTTCTTCCCCCCTTTTTTTTCTTCTCATTTTTTCTTTCCCTTTCTTTTTCTTCACCCCTTTTTTTTGGGTCGCCCATGGGGGGTGGGGGGCACGTGCCCACTGTGCCACCCCCCCCCCCCCATCGTCCGCCCCTGGCATCACTTTTCACAAAATCAAATATTAATCATTACAACTTTGGTACACTGGATGTTTTGAGCAGCGCTCCGATTGATAATTTTCGTCTTCTCAAATCACATCGGAGTTGACGGAAATAGTGGCCATAGCGTCACCGTTTGAGGTGGCGAGTAAATAGTGGAACCACATTCTTTAAACAAGTAACTCTATAGACTACAATAAAGGGCAACAGTATCGCTAATGTAGGCACGACAGATCTTTTTTCCTTTTTTATAATTCACAATGAGTGTTGCGAAAGTTAAAAAAATAATCTTACAACAAAAAATAAACAAAGAAACTATACTAAAAGTCTGTAAATAGTATTTAGAATTTTCTTCAATAAATTCCGTTTGTTTATGTATCGAGTAAGACTATGTGGCTAACAGTAGCATCGCAATGAACAATGCACGGCACATCACTGTGCCGCTTTTATGTGTGTAAAATTCATTCCATGATAATTATTTTATAAGTTCCCTGATGACATAGGTATTCTGTTTAATTTTGCTTAAATTGATCACGAACAGGATGATGATGATGATGATGATGATGATGATGATGATAATGATGATGATGATGATGATGATGATCGTGATGATGATCTATGGAACGACTGAACTTTTGTTCTTAATTATTTCATGAGCAGCCTTTGCTTGAAACAGAAACGAAGTCAACCATAATCAAACAACTAAACAACAAAGTCAACCACTTCAAAAATTTTGAATAAAGCAATAATCCACATCACAATAAATTTTCATTACTTTTGAAACCTTTTGGGACAAATATTATAATAACCATCCTAATAAATTTACACGAATTTTCAATGCAAGTGATAATACGATTTTATACAAATGTACAGAAACACTCCAACAACCCGAGCCTGAAGTAAACATACGTACAGTCCCATTTTAACAAGCGCCATCATCAAGTGTTCAACTTCGACCACAGGTCCACGCGGATGATGTTAGGGATCATCACGTAGACGTAAACGATAACGAAGATAACGACGACGACGCCGACCGCCATACCGATAGCAGACACCCAGAAAGAGGCCTTGCCTAAGTTGGTCGCCTTGTGGTCATCCCCTCGCCTCCTGTGGTTACGCGACATGCATGCGCACACAACGGCTGGAAGTCCGAAGAAAGGGTTGATGAACACCGTCAGGATCGCCAAAGGGAGGTAATGAGGAGAGGTAGTGTAGGAACGAACGACGACTCCGTTACCTCCGGTCAAAGGCCATGTAGCAAAGTTCTTGTCCGTGTCGTCTAGATTAAGGGAGGTAACTGTTGGTTCGTCCGCTGTAATCTCGACTTCGCTTATTCGCCTCTCTTCGATTTCCGGGGAGTGGTCAGAGTCCCTGTTGTAACCCACAGCCATCTTGCTGTTGCTCATAATAGCAAGCTTACTCCTTCTTGCAGGTTAGGAATTCGTTGAACGGGCCAGCTCATGAATCGAAGTCGCTGGTGCTGAAACAAAATTAAAAGATAAATCACTCGCGTGTTCTAGTCGTCATGTAGGCGTAGTGTGAAATACGCCACTCCGTGAAATATGGGCTCTCTGACAGTTTTAAGCTTATACAGGATGGGCCAATAAAATGTTACCACTTTTTAATTGTACTTAAGTTTTTACAATGAGAACGTTTTCGAAAATTTTCTTCACATAAATGTCACGGAAGCACCAAATTATCATTTGATACCAAAGATTTTTTTAATGCTATCTTAATTTTATTGTACCTACTCCCCCCCCCCTCCCCCTATCCTTATTATCGTCCTCTCTCTTTGTATGTTTTTTTCTTCTATTCTTTGCTCTTGAAGAAACAGAAGATAGACGGTACACATTTTGTTTAAGCATACCCAGTACACTACACAAACGAGTATGCTACCCACTTACGAATAGCGCAAAAGCACACTTGAAGCTTTGGTACTATGCCTTCCAATGCATAATGATTATAATCCACTCAAATCTAGAGTATGACCATATGTGGGTAGCATACTCGTTTGTGTAATGTACAGTGTATGTTTAAACAAAATGTGTGAGATTTCCTAATCCGTGACCGTGGAGGGGATGCCCAGGACACTTGGCCTATCTGTGAAGTTTCGAGGAAATTTAGCTGTAGGGCTTTGGATCTAAATCCTATTAGAAAGCCCTCGCCAAGAGGTCTCACTCGATCGACCGAGCCCACCGAGACTCAATAAATCAGCCAATTTCACTGCAGTGCCTTCAGAGACAGAGAAGTTGTGTTTCCGATCTGTTTGATAACAACTGGGTATTGGCATAACTCGTTATTAGGCACTGGGGGCGGTCTCGGTGGCCCTCTAGACTTATTTTTTCGTTTGCCACTATCGCGATCCACGGTTGGACTGGCCGAAGCAACAGGAGGAGAAGGCACCGAGGGCTCATTAGTCGGAGTGGAGCATCTCACCTCCGAGCACCCGGCATCAGAACCGGGGCCCGGAGAGAGACCGTCCACCTCCGACATAACTTCGTCCGTTCCCCCTGAAGTTGAGGAAGAGTCTGGGAGGGTCCCATAGGCTCTAATACGACCTGCAGGAGACTGCCCAGACACGACCCTGGCAGACAGGCCGCTCGGTGCCTGAATATTGACTTTGCGACATTCCGAGTCGCTCGTTCCGATCTCTGATCTGACCGAGTCTATTTTCCTTCTGACCACTGAGGGGTCTTTTCTGATCTTATCAGCCACCCGGTGGCGTTTGGGGGGACGAGCAAAAGTTAGTCGCAGCCGTGTCAACCTTGCCGTCCATTGAGAAAAAAGTCTCGGGGGATGGCAAACTCAAGTTAGAATGAAAGCCCCAGCCGAGCAGCAAAAAAAGAAAAAAAAGGTGATGGGGGGAGGGGTGGTGGTGCTTGGCTACAAAACCACACGCCGACGGATTTTAAAAATCCAATTCAGGACCTAAATACCTAAAACGGTATAAAAATAGGAAGTTAAAAAGTTACCGAAACGTAAAAGCTCGCGTCGCCAGAAGCAGCACCAGTCGACAAGCGATGGAAGCTGTCTCTAAGGTACACTGGCAGCACAAGGTTAGGTGCCACCAAACAGTAAAACTTGGGATTCAGCAACGATCCCCCAAGGCGACGGTAGAGACAAGTAGGGCTGGTGTGACAGCCCTTGCATCCAGGAATGGTGCAGCAGTCGTCATTCGGGAGGCGAGCAGGAAGAAGATCCTCACCCGACGCGCTGCAATGCAATGCAATATGCATTATTCACGGTCTTTGAGAGCACGACCTTTCGATTTATTCCTTTTTTCTTTTAAAAGATAAGATGAAATATTTTGCGAAGAGAAACGGACGAAAGGCAACAAAAGCCAGGGAACAATACAGGTCTTTTGAAGAAGGGGCAAAATCGATAACAGCCCAAATCAGAGCTTGAGCAGACGACAGATAATGGGTTTCCGGTTAACCAGGGTTGGACACTGGCTCCACATCCTGTCTGAAAAGAATCATTATTGTCATTAATTCGACCGGAAAACATAAGTAATGAAAATCAATTTCTTGTGTTGCGAAGTAATAGTAATGCAAATTCTTACAACCCTGTCGTCTGTCGGAGTAATTAAAAAAAAACACGTTGGGTGTCAGCGAAGAGAGATAACATTTCACCTATCTGCGTTCGCTTGACTATTTGCCATTAGCTCAGATAGTTGATTACAAAATCATAGTACTGGCGTATCAGTGCATTAACCAATCAGGGACCTGAATACTTGCAAGAACTGGTGGCACCTTATGTTACGGCGAGAACGCTTCGAATTGTTGACTTTGACTTTGAAGGACGCTTCGCTCAAAGTTCCTGGCAAATTATTAAACGTTGTAGCGACAGAACCATGATGCTGGCCGCTTAAAGAAAGAATAAGAAAAAGGAACATTCAGACAAGAAACGCTCGGGAGATATGTTATTTTGGAATGCTGCTGCGACGCTCTGGAACGCTTTTTCGGAAGAATTTAAGCACTTCAGAGATATCCTGGCGTTTCGCAGACGACCGAAATCCTACTAGTTTCGTCAGCAGTAGTAAAACATGCATAGTGCTCCAATCGGTTCCTATGGAAAGTTCCATCATTTGTTATTTCCTCCTACCTATCCTCTAAGGGCATGGAGATTGTATTGGCGCGATACAAATGGACCATCATCATCGTCCTTTAAGTTTATATGCTGTCTGTTATCTGCGCTTGTTTCTTTGACTATAATTAATGTTAAAACTTGCAGATTGAGATTCCTTGGAGCGAGGCATCATGCATGGTCCTGCCCACAGGTGCATTAACCAAGTAGAATGGATCCTCAATAGGAAATAATCCGTGGATTCTCGATAGTATAGCGGTAGCAGTAGTGTTTATCTATAAATGAGTCTGTGTCCTGCATTAATTAACCAATATTTTAACGTAAGGGAATCGTAATCAAGGGAGATAGAATCAATAGTTTACTGTACGTACTTTAATATAAGTAAGTAAAAGACTCGACATGACACAAATGGAAAAAGAAGAAAAGGAAGAAGAAGAAGAAGAAAAAGAACAACAACAACCACATTACATTACATTACATTATTATTGCTTTAGGTCCAGCGGACTCTTCCGAGCCAAATCTGGACCGGACAACCCCTGATCCGCATAAAAGATCTGCTGAAACAACCCTAGTGGTAAAACCGAAAGCTCTCCACCAGCCAGTCACTTTACAATAAAGACATCCCACGCAGGGGACGGCAGAGGCTTCACCCCAACTTATCGAACCCCCGTTTACAAAAACAAAATAGAATACAAACATCATTATACATTATCAACAAAACACATACATATTATAAAATGCCTACATTGCTAAATAATAACATCATAGGAAGCCTTAGTGACCACCTGGCAGAAAGCGTCCAATATTCCCAAGCTGATCCAACAGACCTCATACACAAATAAAGAGTCTTGTCCCGGAAGAGTTTTCAAGAAAAAAGGTAGGAGACTGGTCTAGCGAAGAAGACGATAGTATAGCAGATTGATAGAACAGAGCAGGAATGAGAAAGAGCAAATGAGAAAGACAGCGACAGTGGGAATTTAAAGCACTAAATTTCCAGAAAGTGGGGATACTATTTATACTGAAACCCCCGGCACCCCAACGGGGGTAACAACAACCACAACAATAACAACAGCACAGAAGAAGAAGAACGACAACAACAAAGAAGAAGATCAAGAAGAAGGATACGAATGAATGAATGAACGTTGAAGTTTAACGTCTACACCCACCGTTGGCGATACGGCAGACGGGCGTTACCCATCCTATGGAAGAGAATGTAAAGAACCTAAATTAACAATGAACCATCACAGCATTTGTCTGATAAGATGGATAGTGAAAATGACCACTTTTATCTTTCCCCGCACCGCGGAATTCGAACCTGGGTCATCGATGTACCAGGTGAACGCTCTACGACTGAGCTACGACGGTGGGTCCAAAGAAGAAGAAGAAGAAGAAGAAGACTAATGACCATCAAAGTAGCAGACCTCTGAAATATAGTTATTACATGAAGATTGGAGTATTTTGTAGAGAAGATAGCTGATAATATCCGTACTATGATCACAGGGATAAGAAAGAATCATTATTGTCTGCTGTTCCCCCCACCCACACACCCACCTACCCCCCTCCCAAAAAAAAATTAATAAAAAGAAAAGAAGAGATTATGATTGTCATAATGAAAGATGTTATTATAGTTTCCGTAGGTTGGTGTGAATTGAGAGTTGAGGGGGTAGGGGGTTGGGGTGTGATGGGGGCTGTGATACCCCCTCGAAAATTACATTTGTCCATACGATGATTACAGTTGTAAGGTTTAATTAATTTGTTGACAGGAAACCCTCAATAAATATCCTGTTTCCATGGTAACAACGAAGTTGTGCGTGTAACAACAAGCCGCGAGCCGTTTTGACCGTTTGGCGATGATGAGTGTCTCGTTAGCGAAACGAATGCGCCGTAGCTGCAAGACTAATAATGTTATTCTAATATTCTTTAATGTATTTTATCTTGGAAGTTCAAAAGTTAATGTTGCTTATACTTTCGTTACTGCTGCTTTACCGTTACATTGGGTCTTCTATTTTTGTATATTTGTAATTATTTTAATATTATCTATAGCCACATTCGTAATTCTATACAAGTAAAAACAAAAACAAGTAATTAAACTCATAACGTGGTTTCAAAGGGCTTTATTGCAAAGTAACTTTTCGATCGGTGTAAGGATATTTCAGGTCTTATCATATCCTATCCTATCCCGAAACTCGAAGGTCGTTCGGCCAGCACAGATGATCGTTTAACCAGGGTACTCCACCGTTTTCTGTCCTCAGCAGCCCTCATGGCTTCATTCAGTATTAAGACAGTCCTTTCTCAAATGTCGTCTTCCCACCTCTTTCGTTTTTTTTTGTTTTGTTTTGTTTTGTTTTGTTTTGCACCGCGCCTTGCAGGATGGTCTTTGCAAGGCCTGATGCTCTGGTGACGTGTCCATACCATCGGAGTTTCTGTTTCTTCACCACTGTGTTGTCCAATGGCTTGTGCGATGGTCTGTCGGACTTCATCGTTGGTGATGTGCTGGGTATAGGAAATGCTTGCTTTGTATTCTTCATTGTAGGTCTGCCGTGAGGGTCATGTTTCGCAAGAGTACAGGAAGATGGAGATGACAAGAGAGTGCAGCAACCTTTCCTTGTAGTGTAGACTGATGGTCCTGTCTTTCCAAATGTGCTTCAACCTTGTCAGGACACCAGTTGTTTGTGCTATCTTGAAGAGGACTTCCTGTCTGGACACATTGTCTGATACAATTGCTCTTAAATATTTGAAGCTGTGTACCGTGTTGAGGGATAGGCCTTGGACTTTGATGTCCGTATTGATGCCATTGGTGTTGTTGGTCATCATTTTGGTTTTCTCTACACTTATTTCCATTCCAAAGGCTCTGGAGGTGTGTCAAGCCTCTGTACCAGCTGTTCAAGTTCTTGTTCCTCTCCAGCCAATCCATCAATGCCATCCTCAAAACTGAGATTGAAGATTGCTCTACCTCATGAGCTGACTATGCCTTCGTGATCTGCAAAGGCATCTGACATGAGATGCTCCAGGAAGATGTTGAAGAGTGTTGGAGAGATTAGGCATCCTTGACGCACGTCGATGGTTATTCTGAACCAGTTCCCAATGGGGTTGTTGTGGAGGATTGCACTGGTAGCCATGCCATATAGACTTCTGATGGCTCCAATAATGTTGGGGCTAATATTGTACACTCTCATTGTTGCCCACAGAGCTGCATGCCAGGCTCGGTCAAACGCTTTCTGAAAGTCTACAAACACATGATATACATGTAGATATTGTTGGTGCTGTAGGTATTTCTCGCAGATTAATCTGAGGTTGAAAATCTGCTCAGTTGTACTTCGCCCTGCCCTGAATCCTGCTTGTTCTTCAGCTATGATTTGTTCAATTTGGGATTTCAACGAGTATTTTTTTCAGGAGGACTTTGCTGCCATGGCTGACCAGACTGATGGTGCGGTAGTTTTGACATTCCTGAAGGTTATCTCTTTTTGAGGAAGAGTGATGTCGATGACAAGCGACTGGATCTCTAGAGTAGGCGACTCCCCATTCTGCCAGATCTTTAACGGATTATGGCGAGGGCGTCAATCACCGCTTCTCTTCCTACTTGAAGCAATTCTGCGGGTATGTTGTCCACTTCCGCTGACTTCCCTGATTGCACTGCTGCCTCAATTTCTTCTCGGAGAATTGGGAGGATTTCTTCTTCTTCTTCTTCTCTGTTCTGGGGACGTGCTAGAACTGATGGGTCTCCGTTTGGTTTGTGGTTGTAAAGGTCAGTACTCTGTCCATCTATCCAAGACTTCTCGTTCTTCTGTAAGGCACAAACCAGACTTGCTTTGGATCGTGGAGACTTTGGGCTGTTTAACACTTGTCAGCCGCTTCACAGTCTGGTAGGCCTTCATGCAGTTGTTCTTGTTCAGACTGTTTTCCATTTCTTGGCATTGATTTTCTATCCAGTTCTCCTTTGCTGTGCGCATGCCTTTTGAGATGTCACTGTTTATTTTTGGGTAGCTATTAGCTCCCTGTGAGGTGTTCTTTTTCCGTTTAATCTCTTTTTGTTTGCCACAAAGGTCCAAAAATTCAGGCATGATCAATGGTTTCTTCTTTGGGCGGTGCTTGCCAAGGCTCTCAGTCGCAGTATCTGTCACTGCTGAGTTGAAGGTGGTGGTCATGGTGTTGACATCTACTTCACCAGCTCCCAAAATGAGCAGTGGTGCACATTTCCCTCCAATTGTGCTTGGAATATTTCTGCCACCTCCGGGTCTTGCAGTTTGTCCAGGTCGAACTTCAGCCTGATGCACTTTGCTGTGTTTACTCTCTATAATTAGACCGGAAAGACATCGTCACGAGATCGTGGTCACTTCCGATGCCTGCTCCTGGAAAATTGTATTTCTTGCAAATGTTGACTCTTGATCTAAAACTTTTCTTGACCATGAGGTAGTCGATCTGATTGTGATGCTCTCCGCTGGGACTGTGCTAGGTCCGTCGCCTGTTCTTTTTGTGGGAACCAAACGTGTTTGCCAGTATCAAATTATTTTATCTGGCAAACTCCAGAAATCTTAGGTCTCTGTCATTTGTCTAGTTGTTGCAATGGGGTTCCACATGTGTATCCCCAGTTGTGATAGGCTACGCATCTTGGCCTACCTTGGTATTCCAATCGCCTTCAGGTCATAAAGAGTTAATACGACGTATTCGTTGAAAATGTGTTCTTTTATGTCAAATTAGAGGCAAGACAACCCAATATCATTATACAAATGGCATTACTGACTGCAGTAAACAAATCATTATGGCAACGGGGGTAAATTTGTAAGCTTGTGGCGGGGCATTTAGCCTCCGATATAGACAACAAAATAGCAGCACAAATATAATTAAATCTAGGAAATTAAGAAAGATTTTAATATTACGGAATATTAATGTTCAACTGGTGTCAACTGGTAGGTTTAACCGACAGGAATGTCATCATAGCAACCACTCCCCTCTCACCTACACACCTCTACCCTCACACCCGCCCAACTGTCCCCAAGCTTTCGCTCTCCCACCTCTCTCTCACCACGACACACACACTCATACACACACACGCACGCACGCACACCCATATACACACATACACACACAGATCTACTTAAACCAGTCACCTCCTCTATCGTTTCTGAAAGAATTAGTCTCGTATCTTCACGATTAGATGCTAGTGGTGTTAAAAAACACATAACTACCACTACAATACTAGTCTTGCTGTAAAAGCATCAGCCATGCCACAGATAAAAGAGTAGGTCAACAGCAAAGTGAGTGCGGTATGTTCAATAGTTTCCCTGCTTAGTGGGATGTCGTTTTACAGCAACTTAGCCATTTTGATAAGGGTTATGACTCAAATTAGGAGGCAACATTGCTTTGGCTGTAGTGCTGTAACCTTGGGGGACTGTTTGGCTTGCGGGGACCATTTCCAATGCCATCTATCCTGATAGTCCATTTTGGCCGAGAGAGAGAGAGAGAGAGAGAGAGAGAGAGAGAGAGAGATGTACTTTAGGCAAGGCATTCTCCACAAACAATCAAGTTTTAGCCCAGTTACTGGAACAGCATTAATCTTCTGCTGTTCTGGTGACCATAGCCGGAAACGAAGAACTAATTTAAAGATAAAAGAGTACATGCACTTTAACTATGCAATCAAGAAAACAATCAAAAGACACCCTAGTAAAGCTCGACCGTTTCTTTAATTTCCATTCTTGGTTAATTATCATGTTTAAGTTGTTCTAAACTTTATGAGCTCAACAAGTTCATTACAAATCAGCAAACGAAGTGTTTGATTGAAACACGGTGAAATATTTTATCTTGGAGTTTCTTCAGACTGATTGCAATAGTCAACAAGATGGCAAGCAATTTAAATGTATTCCCAGACGCTCACACACTTACCCCGAAAAATAGGCATTTTCCAAAGTGTTAATTTTCTTGGTTGTGTTTTGGTTCGGTTTTATACCTAACCAAGAAAAAGGAAAACGTAGGAAATGGTGAAGCACAATGATCTTGTCCTTTGAGAAATTACAAACACGAATGATCTAATATGCTTAGCAGTAGATACAGTATCCACAAAGTTACATTGAGAAATGTCAGTTCAGTAATTTTTTATATATTTTTTTTAAGATAAGGCAACAAGTGTGTTTTTAACAACAACAACAACAACAACAACAACAAAGTGAAATTTGGAGTGAAGTTTGGTTAAAATCCGTTCAGTGGTTCTGAGATATGGCGTCCAGCGGACCGACCTACCGACCGGTCAACGATCACACCGACATTTTGCTCGTTCTGATTCCCCTCGACTATTTAAAAGTATTTCAAGACAAGTTTCGAAATACAATACCGCAGACCCTACAGGCTTAAGAAACCTGAAGGCCTACGACATCAAACCATAGGTCGGTAGATCTACTAATCGACCTCTAACATTCAACAGATACCACACTGCCGTGTGTTAGATCCCCACGTGGGGGGGGGGGGGGGTTCAGTATAAATAGTATCCCCACTTTCTGGAAATTTAGTGCTTTAAATTCCCACTGTCACTGTCTTTCTCCTTTGTTCTTTCTCATTCCTACTCGGTTCTATCAATCTAATATACTCTCTTCTTCTTCGCTAGACCAGTCACCTACCTTTCTTCTTTCTTCTTTTTCTTCCGGGACAAAACTCCTCATTTGTGTGTGAGGTCTGTTAGATCAGCTTGGGAATATTGGATGCTTTCTGCCAAATGGTCACTGTGGCGTCCTATGACGTTATTATTTGGCAATGTAGGCATTTTATATGTATGTGTTTTGTTGATATTGTATAATAATGTTTGTATTCTTTTTTGTTTTTGTATACAGGGATTCGATAAATTAGAGTATAGCCTCAACGTCCCCTGCGTGGGATGTCTTTATTGTAAAGAGCCCGGCTGGTAGATTGCCTTCAGTGTTACCACTAGGGTTGTTTCGGCAGATCTTTTATGCGGATCAGGGGTGAGTCCTCTTTCACTTCTCTGGTCCTGATTTGGCTCGGAAGAGTCCGCTGAACCTAAAGCAATAATCATGTAATGTAATGTGTGTTAGATAACAAAGTAGACAAAATCTTTAAAAAAATTGTTTGTGTGTTTATTTCGAGACTTCTTTGGAAAAAAAAAGAAGAAAGAAATAGTCGAGATTCAGAAAGAGTAAAATGTCGGCCTGTCCGTCTGTTGGTCCATTGTACGCTATGTCCCAAGATCCACTGAACCGATTTTGACCAAACTTCATTCTCCTGAGTCGCATCTCTGTTAGCTACTAGCGGCTTTGCAAGTATCTCCCGTCTTTTTTGTGTTTTACTAGTATTTGCATATGTTGATGATATGTACCTTCCCACAAATTTCCTTGTTTTTAGGGGACAATCAAGATTCTGACTCTGGTTCAAATAGTGGCCTGTCATTCCATATTTTCTCTTTTCTTTTTTAGGTTAAAGCCAAGATACAGCACCGCCAATAAAATTAACACTTTGAAAATGCTGACGTTTCAGCTATGTGTGTGTGTGTGTCTGGAAATACGTTTGAATGGCTTGCCATCTTTTTTGTTTGTTTGATTGTAAAATCCCCTTTTAGCAAACGAATAGACGCATCTTCAGTGTAAGTTTTGAAAGCCAAAAGTTCTTAGACAGTGAGATTCAGACAGGTAAGTCATAAAACCACAAACAGACAAGTAAGTGATCAAAAGACGACGACGACAACAACAACAACAACAACAACAACAATAATAATAATAATAATAATAATAATAATAATAATAATAATAATAATAATAATAATAATAACAACAACAACAACAACAACAACAACAACAACAACAACAACAACAAACTGTCGGTCTTCTGTAAACTAAAGTAATTGGACTTGCTTTACTTATTTGTCAAATCATACACGTAACCCGGTAGCCACAGACTTCGGAAAGAAAATGTTCAGCATAAAAGGAAACGGTATTTCCGACTCGGGTGTGAGAAAATTAATGTAGGCCTGCAATTTCCGACTTTGGTTTCTAGTTTCCCAGGACCTAAACATCGATCGTAATGATCTCGCCAAGGTTAATTTCATCATCATCGTTATCTCGGGGATAACTAAAATACAGTCTCAGAGACTATGATTGGATCTAATCACAAGGGCAGTAGCCAAGTAGAATGGATCCGCGATAGCAAAAAGAAATTGGATCCTGGACCACTCACAGCCATTTGTATTATAAATAAATTGTGATACATGAGCTGTACGCTACTACTGCTACCGCAACTGGTTGGACACAATTTTGACGCGCGAGCGCCTGTGTGCTACCGCTATGCTATCGCGGATCCATTTCACTTGGTTAATGCTACTGTGATCTAATTGATCATTAGAAGGAAGAAGTCATAGAACATACTGGCAGCAGCAAAAAAACTTTCAACCGTAGATATTTTATTTTCTCCACGCAGTGAGACATTAGAGTATCATTGTATTGATGTTCAGCACAAGCAGTGGGGTGAAGATGTACTGTAAAAAAGCAAATCTCTAAAGAAGTGTTGACATCTCCGATGATTTCTTCAAAAATAATCTAATAGGCTCTCTGATTTTTCTGACAACGTAGCCTCTAGGGATATGTTGACATCTCCGATGATTTATTCGAGCAGGCCTCATAGGTCTAATGGATTTTCTGACGTCGTGAAATTAGAAGAAGAAGAAGAAGAAGAAGAAGAGGTGTGCAACTAACTGCAGTCGGCAGTCCACATGACTCTTTGTCTTCCCTTCCATTTCCAAAACCAAAATTCCCATGTATTTTTTCCTCCACATCTCAGACATGTTGAAAATTAGCCTTTTTTTTTTTTAAAACAGAAGAAGTGCTGTTTGACAGAGGCGGACGAGGGATTATCAACAATTGCTGTGCATGTACTGCACCACAGGCGCTTGTATCTGGACACGCGAGCGCTTATGCCTGTGACACGTTTCCCTTCTGAGTATTTAAAGATAACCAACAAGGAGACACGTCACAGGCATAGGCGCTCGCGTGTCCAGATATAAGCTCATGTGTGTTGAACCTAAGTTATCCAATCAGCATCAAGTGGAGAATAAAGGTCAGGAAGAGCAAACTATTTTGTGTCGACCAGCGCCTTGAGCAACTCTATGAGTACGTTAATGCGCTATACGTTAACAACAGTTAATTGCAACAAACGTCAAGTCAACATAGAGCATTAAGATGGTTATTTTAATCAGCAATCAAGTGGAGAGTAAAGCTTTAAGGTCAGTCCTGCCGTTTTGCAGTGAATACTGCTTAGTTTTCCCCTTCGATCGATAGAATCGTGCGAGGGCCCATGCTGGGTGGCGCAGAGATGGAGTTTATTTGCCCGTTTCATGTCTCAGAGTGCACGGCACTGTGAGAAATATTAGGTTACAGGCAACACTGCCTCTGATTGCTTTGAAATAATTATGTGATGAATTATTAAACAATACTGAATTGCAATAATTATTATAGAAACTAGTAGCGTATACACACCGGCTGAACTTGTTGCTAAACCCGCATCGCAGTGGAAATTAAACCGCAGATCAGCTATTTATTATAGCCGAACGCTCTAGTTGCATGGCAAGTAGGTTTTGAGCATGTCCATTTGAAATGGATTTGTGCCCTATACAAGTGGATTGGATTTGGGACCTATAAAGGTTTAAATTGCACCGATGACTGGTTGCTACGTTTGGCGATTCCCGCCGCAATATCCGATATCTCAAGCCAGAAAAATCGTACAAGTTCATATTGTTTGCACTTGTGACTACTAAATTCAAAGAATGCTAAGCTTATATGGATTGTGGGATTCCTAAAATCGCAGCTGGCAAATACACTGTAATTGACAATGAAAAAAACAAATTGTTTCGTCACCCATGCAGGCGAAATTCGGGCTGCCTTCTCAGCAAAAGCGCGGCAGTCACCATAGTAGCGCCACCTAGGACAGCGGGGAATAGGATGCTACAGCACTTCAAGGCCGGACCTGCCCTAAAGGCCCGAGGGGCCCGGGCCCCTACCCTTTTTTGAAAAAAAAAAGAAAAAAAAGGAAAAAAAATTAAAAAAATGTGGGGGAAAAATATTAAAAAAAAGAAAAAAAGAAAACCACACACACACACATAAATAAAAACAAGTGATACAGAAACGAGAGTCTCTCTGCAGAAACAAACGAAAATACTACATGTAAGTATGACCATGTAGTACCTATCACATTTAGGAGTCAACCGCAAACCCGAGTATAACTATATTTTGTTCCCCAAAGACCCAAGTCATATTTTTGTTATGACTTTATTCCTAACACACACATACACTTTTTTAAAGGTAATTTCTCCCCAAAATCAGTGGCAAACTATAGCACCAAAATTTTGCAATTTACATGCTCAGATTGCACCAGATTGCACCATTTTTTCTCCCTTTTCAAAAAATTTTCCGGGGGAGCATGTCCCCGGACCCCCCTAGCACACTAGGCGCTTCGCGCCGTCGGCTCGGCGCTTCGCGCCTTCACTACTAGTCTACCCTAAAATAAATTTGGGCCCCTACCCCTGAAAAACTTAGGTCCGGCCCTGGCACTTGCTGGGTGTAGTGGTGTATCTGGCACTCACCAGTCTGGATCATGAACATCAAGATCTTTAAACTACATGAGATGAAATACATGCGTCGTGCGCAGACTGGACGTCTGTTTATACCCTCATCCAAAGGTTGCAAGGAATAAAGGATTTTGTGGCTTCACCTACCACAAACGCAAAATATTTCCTCTTACGCGTGATCATAATAATACCATAGAAACCCCTTGTCGCCATTTGGCGGAAAGCGTCCTATAGCCCCCAAGCAGTCTGAATCGAAGTAAGGGAATTTCAGTTGCTTACCAGTTAGTAGACCTTTAGATCCAAGATGCTATCATTAAAACCCAGTCCTTTCACGTTGTACGAGACTACTACACGAGTTGTTTTAACAAAAAATGGATGAAAATAGTTCGCTTTGGATTAAGGTAGGCTTGCAGGTTTTATAACAGATCGCCTAACTAGTTTGACAAATAGGATAGATTTAACGCTGTCACTATCGTATTTTCCTTGCGTCGTTGGTCATCATTTCTTCAGCATAAAAATAAAATTTAAAATCAGTTAATAGTCTTCTTCTTCTTCTTCTTCTTCTTCTTCTTCTTCTTCTTCTTCTTCTTCTTCTTCTTCTTCTTCTTCTCCTTCTTCTTCTTCTTCTTCTTCTTCTTCTTCTTCTTCTTAATCCTCCTCCTTCTCCTCCTCCTCCTCCTCCTCCTCCTCCTCCTCCTCCTCCTCCTCCTCATCATCATCATCATCATCATCATCATCATCATCATCATCATCATCATCATCATCATCATCATCATCTTCTTCTTCTTCTTCTTCTTCTTCTTCTTCTTCTTCTTCTTCTTCTTCTTCTTCTTCTTCTTCTTCTTCTAATTATTATTATTGTTGTGTTGAGCAGCCACAATCAGGACACGTTAATTCGTTGGCTGCTGTAGGCTGTCACTAAGAGTTTGTGAATTTGTCCATGGTATTGATCGTATTTAAAACAAAACGTCCTGTTTATACAGAGAATGGAATCAAACTATTTCAACGGTTTGATTGGATAAACTGTTTCATATGTCAAATGACTCTCTACCCCCCCCCCCCTCTGCCTTTCCCCCTTTGCGCTTACCCCCAACCCCTTCATCACCACCCCGCTCCCTGTGTTTATCGTTATTTGATTTCTTTATAGCTGAGGGCAAATACCTGAGGTTGGAGGACAGGCTTTAGGTTTACTTTGTCCCTGAGCCAACGAACGTAGTATCATAGTTATAAATAGTAGAATATCCCATAAGGTCACTGTACAAAACAAATTAATTATCCTAATGATAAATCATTACACTCCTTTATAGTGTGGAGGCAAGTATTCCAGAGAAAACTTTCACCTTGCCTTCAAAGTTTAAAGCGGTGGGATACTGTCAACTTTCACTTGGGGACATTTGAATTCTTAGTTAATAATAATAATAAAGGATTTTTATATAGCGGGTACTCCAGCCTATGACCAGACTCACCACGCTATACATAGTCATTACATATAAATACATGCACTCGATAAAACATCGCTTTTGCTACAATACACCAAAAGACGGAACAGTAAAGGTACAAACTATTTACAACTATGTACACAAATTAAAAAAAAAAGAAGACAGAAATAGACTATTTACAACTATGTACACAAATGACAAAAAAGACAGAAATAGAATAGCAAAAACCTATTCACAGCTATTTATATGCCCGGTTAGGCCCAGGAGGAAAAACAATATAAATATTTACAGCCGTGTATACACTTACGGATCAGACAGAGACAAAAGAAGAGAGAATGGCAGCGGGATACAAATCAGTCTGAATAATGCAGTTTGAAGAGGTGGGTTTTGAGGGCCTTTTTGAATGCTTGTGTTGATTGTATGTTGCGGATATGGGAGGGAAGGGAATTCCACTGCTTAGGTGCGGAGTAAGCGAATGCACGTTGGCCGTATGTCTAAGTGCGGGTGACGGGAACCTTGAGTGTGCGAGTGTCAGGAGAAGATCTTAAAGTGCGTGAATGGGAGTAGACAGACAGTAGATCAGCAAGGTAGGAAGGACAAGAATCTGTGAAGAAGTTGTGACAGAGAACAGAGAGTTTGTACTCTATGCGTGCTTGCACAGGAAGCCAGTGAAGGGAATGTAGTAGAGGTGTGATGTGATCGCGTTTCTTAGCTCGGAATTAGTTCCCTTTCTATACACATTATACCATTCTAATTTTTAAAAAAAAACGAAAGCGCAAATGTACAGTTGCAAACATGTTGGAAAAATGGGGGCTTCCAAATGCCCGCAGACGCAACATTTATAAAAATACGAGTATTAATATTATGCATCTCCCAATTCGTCATCATGATCATTGTCGTCTTTGTCCTCGTCTTTGTCGTCATCCTCCTCCTGCTCCTCCTCCTCCTACTCATCATCATCATCATCATCATCATCATCATCATCATCATCATCATCATCATCATCATCATCATCATCATCATCTAGCCTACTCACATCAGTAGCACTGAAGACAGACTTGCTTCTTCAATTCTGTTCCTTGCCTGTTGTTATTTCAGACACAGTCGGAACGAATCAGTCCAGACAGTAGATTGAGCACATGAACGATAACTGAGCAACCAATATAGTAATGTTTGTGTTAGTAAAAGTAGGCTAACTGCTTCTTGATCTGTTAATGTTTTTTCATCCCATTGTTTAGTTCAGATCAGATCAAAGCCTTGCCTGCAATCAGACTCTCGGATCTTAATAAGACATGTCAGAAAGGATAATCACATAGTTTGCAGTCAGTTAACTTAATTGGAATAATCTGACAAAACGGACATGGAACGTGTCAAGAAAGTAGTAGATCTCGCTTCAAAAGTAAAATCTCTTTGGGATTTGGTTAGGAAGCCAAGACCTTAATAATCACAGATTAGGAACTCAAAAGCTTGCTTAGAAATTAGTTAACAATTGAAGAACTAATAATCAACAGACTAGCTTCAAATCTGACTAGGAGTTAGTTAAGAAGCTAAGAACTTGACAACCACATTGTAGCGGCAAAATCCGCTTAGCAATGAATTCAAACGAAAAAATGCAAATAACAGATTAGATGCTTGACAGAAGAAATTAGTTAAGACAGCGAAGAACTTAAATAGTAACAGATTAGTAGGGGCCTAGCTTCAAAGATCGATTGTAAATTAATTATTAAAAAACAACAACACAAGAACAACAATATAAAAGACTAAAAGCTTGAAATGTCGCTTTGGAATTAGTTTAGAGGCTAAAACATTATTACAAATACATTAGAAGCTTCATAGGTCGCCTAGGAATTACTTAAGTATTTGATGATGTTAACAACTACAGATTAATAGTTTTAAAGGTCTCTTGAGAAGTGAGTTAAGAAGTTAAGAAGTTAGTAATAAAAAGACGGCAAAGTCAAGTTCGATAATGTCCTACGGAACCAAAATGAATCTTAACGAGTCCTAAAGTCATGTTACGAAACGTTCCAGAGAGTGCTGTAGTACTGGGAGTGGTAATAAAATCAAAATCACAGACATCACTAGTTGAAGTAGTTCTGATCTTATAATGATGCAGTTTCGCCTTTGACATTTTATTATCTGTATTACAAAAGCCTATAAATGTAGGCTACATATTATAACGGTCTTTGGTATTACCACGACAAAGACTTAGTTACAGGGATTCTGCTGGGGGCCTTTGCACAACACAGATGCAGTGGAGCAAGAAAATCGAAACAAAACATCAAATGGACTATCCTTAAGTCTAACGGTGAGTATAACAAATAGCAGAAACGTTGTGTAAACTACTATACGCTTACGCTCGTACATAACCTCTTAGATTTCATCATTACTCAGAAATCAGTGTGTCTCCAGTGACACTTGATTAGTATTTTCTTGCTAGTCCTGGTAGTGGTAGGACTATTGATTCGATACATTTCTATCGTGCGACCTGAATCAATCACAGAACAGATCGTGATCAATACACTCGAGTACCTAAGACCACAAGGGGTCTTGACCTGACACCACAGATCAACAAGAGATTGCACGCGCTGAGGAAGGAAAATTTATTTACTACTGGCATTGTCGTGAGAATGTGGTATGTCAGACAGTGATACCAGCACGTAGTCTACGTGTTAATAATGATGAATGTAGGCTTGCTAATGTGAAAAAACACAAATTGCTGCTACTCATTCTAACAACCTAGAATTTTGAACTATTTGTTAAGGGTGAATCACTGAGCTTATTGGATACATACACAAATAATAATAAAAATAATAATAATAATAATAATAATAATAATAATAATAATAATAATAATAATAATAATAATAATAATAATAATAAATAAATAAATAAATAAATAAATAAATAAATAATTTGACGACTCGCGGAATTTGTTTTCGTAAATGTCAACGACGGACAACTGACGAACTGCGCCCTAGGACTTAATTACGCACGTGCACCCCACATTCATGCTCTGCCCAAAACACAGAACTCGGACATGTCGCTGAAGAGAAGAATAACTGAAAATAACAGTGGCCAACTCTGTCACAGTCTGACCTTATTATAGAACGGATTGAATGAATAGAATCAAAACAATAATTATATATTTTTGTTTCCGAAACCGACAATTCTAAACTACATCGTATAGAAAATAGATATTACAAAAAACTGAAGTTATAGCTATAGGCCTACCACCTTAACTCGGTATGAATATGCAATAGGATTCACGTCAACGAGAATGAGCACTGTACGATGTAATGTGAACTAATCGTATCAAACAAACGACACGTGCGAGTATGTACGGGTAGAAGCATTAACAGCAGCAGCAGCAACACAAGTGGAAGCTGTGTGCGGTTCTATACCGCTGACACTGGTGCCTGCGACGGTCTCTACTGGGTGACGTGATGCAGAAGCCAAAGATACAAGACGTTGCTGTAGTCGTATGGTGTAGCGTGCGTGGGGACGATCAATGGGTTATTTCGATGCCAGCGGCCTACTGGCCTCCCCTTTCCCTTTTTAATACAAAAAGGCCTGTAATTGCTACAGTGTTGTAGACTTCTTCTTCTTTTCCTGCTGCTATCGTCATTGTCGGTGTTGGTGGGAATCTAGATGGAGAAATCAGCAGGCTAGCGAGCAGGCGTGCGTGGCCTAAAATAACTCCCCATCGATTTAGTTCGTACTGGTCATTCCGAAAATTGGATGGTCAGGGTGCGATTGTACAGCAACACACACACACACACACACACAAACCACACACACACACACACACACACACACACAAGCGCGTATGCACGCTGCATTTAACAATAAATAATACTAAACATTATATTATTCCACTTTAAAATTAAGCCGGTAAATACATAAAATAGGAAAGTGACATTTTAAAACACAGTTTGCATAATTATTCTACACTGAAGTAAGCTTACATGTTTTTGTGCAACAGCTATAGATGTTTTAATGTTGTTGCCAACATACACTTAGCTGATTCTATGTGAAGATCTGAGGGAATCCGATATTCACTGCAGAGAATTTCACGCTTGTTTTGAAACTGACCTTGATTCTTATAGAAAGATTTCTCCGATTAATCCGATGTCTCAGCAGTCTGCCACTGCAGCATCCTAAAGAAGAAGAAGAAGAAGAAGAAGAAGAAGAAGAAGAAAAGAAGATTATTGGCTAAAATCTAAACCTACTGTATCCCTGAATGCCTTTTGCTTCTCCTTGTGTTGTCCCACCGGGGAAAAAAAATAAACTTAAGCGCAAACAAAAGTAAACACAACCTCTTTTAAAAGTATGGTTTTTAATATAAATTGATACATTATTTGTTTATTTGCCTATTAATAGCATTTATTATGAAACAAGACAAGAGACGTCTACAATTTAAAGCATAGCGGGGCAAGTTCGGGCAATGATTAAGATGTACCCATTATATCATCTACATGTATTAGTATGACAACAAGGCGATTTTCCAATTAAACTCGTTGTCACAGCAAACAAACTAAACAAACATCCTAGGCCTAAGTACTTTGGCCCAGTTAAAACAGACATTGCCCTGTGGATCAGTCTTAAAACGGCTGTTTCTAGTTGATTGCGCTCAGCGGTCGCACAACAAAGGATTTTGAAGTTAATCTGTCGGACAACAACAAAATTGTGTTCGTTTTTAGCATCTTAATGGCGCTGGGTTTACCCAACATCACGGTTAATTTAGAGCACGGAATTTCATACCAGGGATGATTGAAAGAACGGAAGGAAAGAGAGAGAGAGAGAGAGAGAGAGAGAGAGAGAGAGAGAGAGAGAGAGAGAGAGAGAGAGAGAGAGAGAGAGGGAGAGAATACATGAATGAATGGATTACAGAAAGAACGGCAGAAATACACTTATCTAATTACAGTGTCAATGAGCAGTTCTCAGCATATCGGTCTGGCCATAGTTGTGAGACTGCCCTACCCTGACTCCTGAATGATGTACTGTGTAGTGCTGATATTGGTGACTTGGTTCTGCTTGATCTTTTGGATCTGAGTGCCGCATTTGATGTCATCGACCACGGCCTTTTGCTCACTCGACTTCAGCTTGAATTTGGGGTCTCTGGGGCTGCTCTACAATGGCACCACTCTTATGTCAGTGATAGAACCAAGAGAGTTCAAGTTGGCTGTTCTATCTCTCAGGCATCTGATCTGACTTGTGGTGTTCCACAAGGATCCATTTTGGACCCAATCCTGTGTTCTCCATGTATCCACGTCCACTAGGCAAGCTTGTTGAGAACGACGGCTTGTGTCGTAAGCTCTTTGCTGATGACGCAGGGGTATACAAGAGCTTTCATCCTGACCCTGAGTCGGCTGCCATACAATCCATAGAGGGGTGCTGCTAGAATAAAAATCTTGGATGAATCAGAACAGACTGAAAATTAATTATGAGAAAACCGAGGTCCTTCTCTGTGGTTCTGATGCCAGTAGTTGCAAAGTTGCCATTGAATCCATCTAAGTGGGGGAGGGGGGCTCTGAAATAGCTTTGTTAGACACAGTTCGGACTGAGAGTTAGTTCTACGTGATGCAAGTGTTTTAAGAAATTTAAGATTGATAATCGTATTCAAGATGGCGGACCAAAGTCAGAGTTCAACACGGAGACCTGTTTTCCAGCGATACAGTGCTCTGGAAGTGCTACAAGAAATTTTAAACGACCAGATGTTTGACTTCATATTCATAATACACTAATACCAGTTTTTGCAGTGTTTTTTTGTGGTTTTATGAGCTCAAATGTGTATGTGTGTGTATCACTGTATGTATTGAAAATGTAACTTTCTGTAAAAAATTAATTACATAATTTTTTACTATAACACCTACAAATAACATCCAATTATTATAATATCACAAAATAGCCAAAGGTCTAAGAGATGTCTCAATAAATGAATGAGCAGTGAACAGATTAGTGAATCTACCGAAGTAGTGCCCCAACGATTTTCTAGTTACGGGATAGGATAGGATAGGATAGGATAGGATAGACACTATATAACACAATATGAAACATTGTCTCGCCTCATAAAACATTAACAACAACAACAACAACAACAACAACAACAGCAACAACAGGTATGCAGTGTCTCTGGAGCGTTGATGTTAATATGTACATAATGGTGAGTCATTGCTACTGCATGACGTACCTTTATGAATGTCTTTATATTATTAATCTTTATTTTTACCATTTTGTTACCTGTTACTGACAGCAATTGCATGTTACAATTTATCTTGTGAGATAATCAAGTTTTCTGAATCTGAACACGCTAATCTACCCAATCCTAGTTTCAAAAGGCTTGCTCATTTCGAAAGTATTAGCAAATGAATTTCTTTCACTTTTGTTGTAGATCTACAAAGTTTATTTTAGTGCGCTTTCTGCGCTAGCTTTAGCTCTAGCAGTTCTGGTTCAGATTTGCAATGGAATCATTTAAAGAAGGGAGTTAGTGGGGGGGGGGGGGGGGGGGGAGGGAGAGGGAAGCAGCTTACAGCATATCAAATTGCCCTACAGAAATCTGATTAACTGTAATACTACAAAAGAGGACATTGATTTCCATGGATTTTACTGAAAAGGTGTGTATATTATAAACTGTATGTTACGTGTGGGTGTGTGGGTGTAAACGGGTGCGTGGAGTGTGCGTGTGCATGCGTGCGTACCGAGTGTGTATGGATGTGTGTTTGTATTATTTTACATTATTTCACATTAATGAGATTGAAAAAAAAATGAAACACAGACACACCACAAACACTCAAACAACAATCAAAAGTGGGTTGAAGGTTGAAGTGTGTATGTGTGTGTGTGTGTGAGAGAGAGAGAGGGCGTGTGTGTGGGAGGGTGTGTGTGTGTGTGTGTGTGTGCGTGTAATTGAATGCGCGCGAATGCTCGTGTGTTCCTGTGTGTGCATTTACGTACTTGGTCTTGAGACTACCGCCACTGTGTGACCGTGTCTAAAAATATCGATCACACGCCAGTTTCGGGCAAACCCTTTCAGTTGTAGTCTAGACACAAGATTTCAAAGACATTTTGAAACTACTTCGAAGGTGGGCTTAGCCGTGGAACTGCCATCCTATCCCACCGATTTCCTTGAACCGCTAAGTCAAGAGTTAGCAAGACTGTGGAAGCTTGGAAGTGATCCATGAAGAACTAAGTCTATCCTCAGGTCTATGACAGCTTCCTTTGAAAATATCATGTATAATTATGTTTTTGTGTCATTATAATCAGTGTATAAGACTATCGAATTAAGCCTCTATAGCTCTCCTCGGCAGGTTTATGATCGTGTCGATAAGTCGGAGTAATAAAAGGCACATGGAATTCAAACCTCGGGGACAGAAGCATTGTCTCGGATAGACTCTTAATAATTTACCTGTAAAGCAACATGCATTTTCTTGCAGCACTAGTCTGTGGCCAAAACTGATCCATGACCAATGAAGCCTTGCCTCAGATGACATTCGTGTGTGCGCCCTGGGGAACAACATGCATTTCCTAGTATCGCTAGTCAGAGGGTCTAGTACATCTTTATGTTTACAACTAAACATTTCTACAATAGGCGCCCATATACGGATGTGAGCGGTGGATTGCTGTCCGCATACTTGTATTCTAGTTAACAGGGACGCTACTCAGAGACATACGGGCGCCTGTGCTTTCTACCACTGTAGAATGCGTCCATTATTGCGAGCTATGAAAACCTGGAAAATACAGCGTGTACTTCTATGTATCGGTAGTCAGAATGTTTACGAGTCATAGCATGACCTATATAGGTCTAAGCCCTGTCTCTGCTGGTCTTTGAAAGAAGGGTCTTGACGTGACAACAGCAATAGTTGGCCATGATTAACTTCTCCTGGTCAGCATTGCCCCAGGCATTGGTGCGGGTTGATCAATACACGACAGTACTTGATGCTGTAATGTTCTCTACACCCATCTGTCTCAAGTAGCCTATCATCCACAGCAGCTGAAAAGCAGCTGTTGTAGATATGTTGATCCTGTGCATGTGTGTGTGTGTGTGTGTGTGTGTATGTATGTGTGCATACATGCATTTACTGTTCAAACACTGCAATAATTAAATATACATTGTTTGTAGGTACATACACTTTACAACTCAAGCAATGCGTATGTAATAAGCAAGAAAAACACATTTTTGAGGGTAAAATAAGTTTACACAAAGGCAGCTTTTAATACTTGGCAGCAAAATTAAGGTCTATTACATCACCACAAATAAACCTCATCCCTCAATCCAAGCCACATGCAAATTTAATCATACTAGTGCATCAGACATTTGTATTCTGTACAGAGTATCATTCTAATGTCTTGTTTATTACCTAAACTAGAAGAGCAAAGCCCATATGACTCACATGTTCCTTAAGGAACTCGCAATATTTAACATGAAAATGAGTGCCCAGAAAAAAACAAAATGAAATGCAAAGTAATACCGAGTTTCATCTTTCTATGCTCTTGACATTCAGATGACATTGATCTCCAGCTACAAGTACTCATATACTATACTATCACATAAAGTACAACAAATGTTGTATTATGCCAAAAAAATTGTGACATTGGGAAGACCTTGACCTTGGGACGGCATTGACCTTGAGATTACCTTGACCCTCACATGATCTCTCATGCATGTCTAATCAATTAACCCAATGTTGTTGCATACTATGGGTTTTAAATAAACAGCCATCCAATTGTACGATGACCTATTTTTTGAATATTTTTGCAAGGCCTAAAATGACCTTGACCTTCAAAATCAACACATAAACGGAACATATATAAAAGATCAATCTATCATCTCTAAATACAACAAGTTATATATCTCATAGTTTAGGGTCCAGGTCACTTCAAAGTACTTATACAACCCAACTTTGGACAGCTCCAGTGACCTTGACCTAGGAGTGAGGTTGACCAAATTGGCATAGTATGTGTGTCTCATTGACATCTATCATGAATCAAAGAATAGTAAGTTCATTCAATAACCTACCAAAAAAAGTGAAATTTTGTGAAAAATTGTCTATTTTGACTAACATTTGATGACCCTGTGACCTTGACCTTGAAGTGAAGTCATTCATTCACTGATATTTTTCGATAACTCAAGGGTATACTCCTTCTTACCAATGATGGTTGTGATAGTCAAAATAGGTTCTGAGTACTTAGCCATTTTAAAGTTTTTGCATAGACAGGCAAAAAAAGGACATATTTTTTCGATATAATTTTTGGACTATTTAGGACTCATCTTGCACAGATTTGTGAAAATCTGAAAAAAAGTTTTGTTGAGGCGAGTACCCAGACTCACAATGGCATGTGAGTAAAAAAATATTTTACAAACTTGCTATATAAAAATAAATGACACAACAGGAGATAAATACAAAAATAAATAAAAATTGTAATATATAAAGTAAAGTTTAAAAAATATGCTCTTAAACTAACTTAGCATTAAGTATGTAAACACCTTTTTGCTTTGTTTCAAATTCCTGGTTTATCCCTATTACCTTTAGCAAGAAAAAATAAAATAAAATAAAGGTTTAATATAATTATACCCCTTTCATGTTAGACATTCTACCTTTTGTGAATCATTCAAATCCAACCTTGAAACGTATCTCTTCTCAAAAGTCTTTAAGCAGTATCTGTAGTTGTAAAAAGGGTTTGAAGGGGTGGGGGGTTCAGTAGTAATTTAGTATGTTTTTGTCATATTGATTTACACAGCAGTAGTATGTATGCGTGAAAGAATAACTTGTCTTATAATTAAAGTATATGTATAGTGTGTATATGTGTTTGCGTAAGAAAGTGTGCGTGTATAAGCGCTTAGATCCTTAGGGTAGGCGCTTTATAAATGCTAGTTATTATTATTATTATTGTTATAAAAATAATATCAAATTGCTTTTAGTTTGATATAGACAATGGTGCAGACAGTGAAACTATGAAATGCTAACAGCAAAAACACAATTGATGCAGCCTCAAAGACTGAAAAATTAAATGTGCAAGAAACAGCACTGAGCTAACAATGAACTGATAAATTCTGGTAAAATGTGTGCAAAATGAACAACTGAGAAATCTGCCTATTACCCATGGAGCATCATCATGCCCATAAACTAGCCACAACATTCTCTTCATAACCCGCATTTTGGAAAAAACCAGAATCACTATTACTATAAAGCCCAGCAATTATTAATCATTGTCCACAAATGAAAGGCAACAAAGATACGATAACAAAAGGTGACCTATCTGAACATAAACTATAATGTAATACGAAATGACATAATATAGTATAATATAGTATAATATAGTATAATATAATATAATATAATATAATATAATATAATATAATATAATATAATATAATATAATATAATATATAGAATATAAAATTATATATAATATATCATATACTGTAAACAGCACAGTTTTCAAAAAAGCTTCAGGTAGATACAGTTGCCAAATAAAGCGACATGCAATGGACAATGTTAGAATAAGCAAGAAATTGAACAACTAACTTTTGTGTGTATGCAAAATACATAATTCATTTCAATAGTTTTTATATATGAAAGAAAAACAACAACTATATTTTTTCTTTACAAAAAAAGATAAATCAGTATATATTTTAATGTAAAACTTATGTGCACAAAAAATATGCATCACCAGAATATCGGGAAAAACAGAGGTCCACAGGCAAAAATGTATGCATTAGAAAGTACACTTTAAAACATGCACACAAAAGTGTGATCCGTAAACAAAAAAGGAATACTGCTCTAAATACACAATGTGTGTTGTTACAAACAAGGTGCGCTTGCTCAACAATTCAAAATTACAAAACAATACAACTTTATTGTCCGATAAAAAGCCTGAAATATGCCTTTACAAGATTACACATCAATACTCTCCTTCCTCCTAATCTCCCCCACTCCACAAAACGAATATCAATATTTTGTGAGAACAAAACAGACACAAAAAGCACTGCAAATGTGCTAAGTATGATTTTGTTTCCCCAAGGCTAAAAAACAACCGACCAAAAAAAAAACCAACACCACCAAATCCCTCACTCCCCACACAAATAGTTAGTCATTGTTTTTAGGGTCCAGAGGACTACAAAGTGCCAAATCAGGATCACAACGTGGTTGAAAGAGGACTCACCCCTGATCCGTATAAAAGATCTGCTGAAACCACCCTAATGGTAACACAGAAGGCACTCCACCAGCCGGTAACTACAATAAAAGCATCCCATGTATTAGACGCTGAGGCTGTACTCTAATTTATCGAATCCCCGTTTACAAAAACAAAATAGAATTTAAACATCATAATAAAATATTAACAAAACACATACATATGAAATGCCTAAATTGCTAAATAATAATACCACAGAAAACCAGGGCCTGACCTGGGAAAAGTCGGGGGGGTGGGGGGGGGGGCTGGGGGGGTGGGTTTAAGATTCAGTGAAGGCTTGAAGCGCTGAGCCTTCTAGGGGGGGGGGGGTCCGGGGGCATGCCCCCATGAAATTTTTTTTTTTCAAGGATGCAAAATGGTGCAATCTGAACCTTGAAAAAGCCATTTGTGATGGTCTGGGACTTTGAGCTTTTTGAACAATTGAACTGACAAACTCTGGGGTAAAAAAATTATCCTCTGCCCCTCCCTTAGAAAAAAAAAAAAACACACACACACACCCCCACACACACAAACATTTATTTATCAGCAGACATGTTTTGTATACTATTATTATTCACTACTTTTTGTTGATCGTTAACGGTATAAAGCTTTACCTTGTAGTTTATGAACATCACCGCCCTGCTTTCACTTTTAGTCTTGCTGCACTAGGTTCCTTGGCATTAGTACCATTTGTGAATTGTATCTTCTGGCAAAACTGCCTCTTTGTAGTCAGTATTAACATCCTTGTGCACTTTCAGTAAAGCAAGTCCATTGAGTCTCTGTTGCCCCATTGTAGAGCGCACCAAAGTTTTTCAGGTTGCGCAACTTACTGTTTGAACGCTCACATTCGACAGTAGTGACAGGCAGCGTGCAAAGGTTCTTTAGCATGATGAACAGGTTGGGATAAAAATCCTTGTCACATGTTTCAGTGCTGGATGGGATGATAGCTGTCGCATTCTCAGCAGCACTTCGCCATTTGCAAACCCACCGTTGGTATTCCGCATCAAGGGTAGCGTTGTCTGGTAGGTCAGACTCCCACAACATTGCCAGTGTCTTCACCCCTTCTGGAAACTGCATTAAACCATCCTTGTTGTCTATTACAGTGCTTGGCACCAGACAGAGATCATCAACTGCTAGGTCAGCATTTTTGAACCTCGAGTCCAATTCGGTTGACAGGTGTTCCAAGAAAGGAATGGCAATGCTAATCTTGAAATATTCTTCTGGAGTGGCCTCAGGTTGGTTGTCATGGAGAGTCTGACGGGATGCTCGACGAGGAACAATAACATCAGTTGTCAAAGCATTTGCTATTTTGCTGACTTCACCAAACCAGGCAACGAATGCTGTGTTCATAATTATCAACTTAGCATCTTAATTAATATTTCTAAAAAATCGTTTTATGGGGATTAGGGCAGTATCAAGGTGAAAGTGCTGGAAGAGGCTTGCAAGAACAAGAAAATATGGCTGCATTTACTAATTTAGGCTTAGGGGTTGGGTTACTTGGTCGTTTCAACGGGAAAACGCAACGGATCCCTTGAAATGGATTTCCGTTGAATTGTCTATAAATAACTCTTTGTACCTTGAACCAAAAGTGACTAAAAACTGCAATGTTTTAAAAACAATTTAAAAAAACCTCTTTGCATTAAAAAAAAAAAACCATTTTTTTTTTTTAGTTTGGATGGGGGGTTCTGGAACCCAGGTAACCCCTCCCCCCCCACACCCCTCCCTCGGGTCCGGCCCTGGAAAACTGACCCAACAGATCTCATACACAAATGAGGAGTTTTGGGAGCGTTTTCAAGATAGGTGACTGGTCTAGCGAAGAAGAAGTTGACTGATAAAACAGATTTGGAATGAGAAAGAAAAAAATTAGAATGACAAAAACAGTTATCACTTAAAGCACTAAATTTCCAAAAAGTGGGGATACTATTTATACAGAAAACCCCAGCACCCTAAATGGGGCCCTCACAACCAGATGGGAAAGAAGGAAAGTACAAGAAACAAAACTTTGATACAAAAGAAGAATGATATTACAATACATAAATAATAGTAGGATTGCATCAATAATGAACACATTGGTGTTTGTGGCTGTAGTAAAAAAAATGCCACTTGAACGCTCAACGCAGGATGGGAAAAGGTGAATGGGAAGGTTACTGGGTTATGTAGGCAGGGAGGATGGGGTGGAGGGTGAGGAAAGGTGTGGAGGTTGGGAGTTGGGGGTTGGTGGTTTAAGGACAATTGCTATCAAATACTATGGCACAGATTCAGTCATAACACAGGGAATGTAGGAAAAGATATAATCCATTGAAAGCAGTGGAAGAGAGAACAGTACAGAACGTTATTGCTTATATAGTGACAACAAACACTAGCACTATGATCATGCATTTTGAGTGGAAGTGTGCTTAATAAATTTGCATTCATTCATACCACTAGTATAAAATTAATTAACATCCAAAGAAATAAATCATTTGGACACATGGCATTGCGTTTTGGGGCTTTATATCTGTAACATGCAATATAGATCAAGATCGCAGGCAGTGTAAAACGAAATCAGTCATCCAATGCTATTTAAAAACTCAGTTTTTTCCCCAGTCATACACCAGTTGTGGTATAGTATTGTACACTTTTTTTTTTCTTCCGACTTCCTTTTTTGGTGTACAATCACGTGCCCATGAGCATGAACAATTTGGGACACTAGCGCTATATAAATTTGTATCCATCATCACCACTACTAGAATAATGTTTGATTGATTTATTGTTGCTTTAGGTCCAGCGGACTCTTCCGAGCCAAATCAGGACCGGACAACCCCCGATCCGCATAAAAGATCTGCTGAAACAACCCCAGTGGGAAAATTGAATGCCCTCCACCGGCCAGTCACTTTACAATAAAGACATCCCACGCGGGGGACGGCTGAGGGTTGACCTCAACTACGCGAACACCCCGGTTACAAAAACAAAATAGAATACAAACATCATTATAAATCATCAACTAAACACATACATACAAAATGCCTATAGTGCTAAATAGTACAATCATAGGAAGCCCTAGTGACCACCCGGCAGAAAGCGTCCAACACTCCCAAGCTGATCCAACAGACCTCATACACAAACAAGGAGTCTTGTCCAGGAAGAGTTTTCAAGAAAAAAGGTAGGTCATTGATCTAGCGAAGAAGAAGATAGTATAGCAGAGTGAAGGACAGAGCAGGAATAGGAAAGAGTAAATGAGGAAGACAGCGACAGTGGGAATTTAAAGCACTAAATTTCCATAAAGTGGGGATACTATTTATACTGAAAACCCCCGGCACTCCAACGGGGGGACTGTTGCCGCAGTGAATCTGTCTTGCCTATAAAGGAAAGACAGGTTTTCAACTGTGGCTTTCACTGTTCCCTTTATAGGTTTGAACAATCTACAGTGGCAAGATTGCTCATGACCCCAAGGGGTACTAGAATAATGTGAAACAGGGTGAAAAGAAACTGGAGATACTGACTACTGAGCATTTACAAAGCTATAAACTGCCTTACATCATGTTCATAGTGAAGATGTGTAAGGAAAACACCACACGCTCAAACATGAACACCAACTACTTACATTGAAACAGACTGATTCTCCCTGTGAAGTGTGCTAAATTCAGACTGCCTAAAGTTTTTAATAAAAATTCTATACAAAGTCTACTTCAGCATGACAGCAATAATGATGATGCGGATTTCAGTAAGATAATAATAATAATAATATAGATCTGTCCAAGAATGAGAGTAAACATTAAAGATTCTCAAGATGACGATTTTCAACACGGCTGTTACCAACAGGCGATAAATCTATTCTGAAGGAAAATAAAGAGGACTAGGCCATAGGAGAGATCAATGTGAAACCCTGAACATTGAGGTTTAGCGTCTACACCTACCATTGGCGATATGGCAGATGGGGAATCATCCCAGGGAACAAAGGGTAGGGACCTAAATCAACACTGAACCACAGAGCAATCATACTGCTAAAATGGACAGTGAAAAATTGCAACTTTTTATTTAGCCCACCACGGGATTTTAACATGGGTCATGGGTGTGCCAGGCATACTTGAGCTACATGGTAGGACGTAAAAATCTTCAACCGGTACATGTAGTCATACCTTTCGGGACTGAAAGGGATAACCATTTCCACGAAAAACTGTTCCTTGTCTTATGGAATGAGAAATAGGAATTAAATGTAAATACAAGTACAAACTATAAACTAAACAAATTCAGGCACAGTGCAAATAAGCTGGGCTCAAAGAGTTGGAAATGTGCTGGTAAATTTCATCTCCTACCAACAAATAATAGCAATTAGATAAATAAATCCATGATATATATATATATATATATATATATATATATATATATATATATATATATATATATATATATATATATATATATAAACAAAACAAAACTAGGAGGGCAAAGCCCATATGACTCACATGCTCCTTAGGAAAAATATTTAACATGAATATGAATGCCCACCCCTCCCTCCTCCCCGCCAAACAAAATAAAATGGTGACATTAAAATGCAAAGTAATACTTACTTTCATCTTTCTATGCTCCTGATCTTGAGATGATATTGATCTCCAGCTCCAAATACTCATGTACCATCAAATAAAGTACAGCAAAAGTTGTAATATGCCCAAAAAATGGTGACCTTGAGATGACCTTGACTTTCAGTGACCTTTATCCTCTCGTGATCTCTCATGCACGTCTGATCAAAAAACCAATGTTGTTGCATGCTGTAGGTTAAAAAAAACAACCATTCCATTGTATGATGACCATTCTCTATATGTTTTTGCAAGGCCTAAAATGACCTTGCGCTTCAAGATCAACGCAAAAACAGAAAAGAAAAGAAAGATCAATCTATCATCTCTAGTGTACAACAAGTTCGGACTCTATATTTCTCACAGTTTAGGGTCAAGGTCATCTCAAAGTATACAAACCAATTTTGGACAGCTCCTAGTACTATGTGTGTCTCATTTATATCTATCATGCATCAAAGAAACATAAGTTCAATAGTAATAACTTATTAAAAAAAGGTAAAATTTAGTGAAAAATTGTCACTTTTTGACTAACATTTGTTGACCCTGTGTCTGACCTTAAAGTGAAGTAATTCATTCACTGGTCATTTATGAGGTCTCATGGATATGCACTATCTTACCAAGTTTGATTGTGATATTGAAATAGATTATGAGATATTATTAATCCACTTGCAAGTTTTGCACAGACGTTGGACGGTGGACAGACGGATGGATTGACATTTTTTAATACGCCATTTTTGGACTACTTAGGACTCATCTTGCGCAGATTTGCAAAAATCTGGAATTTTTGTTTCTTTTGGAGGTGGGAGGGAATCAGGGGGGTTGAAGGTAGGGGATAGGGGTGGGTGAGCACATAGCCTCACATTGCTATGATTTAAAAAAAAAATTGAAATCATTAATATATTTTGGCAATGCTGGTGGTCAGAAGTGCAGTAAACTGTGCGTAACAATAATTTTAACAGCCACTTCTATATGCTGTGCGAATTTACAACAAGGTAAAAACAACAAAAATACATGGCAATTTTGGGACCAACATTTCAGGGACAAGACATTATATGGTCACCTGGAAATAATACTGCCGTAATTCATTGATAATTATAAATGAGTTGCTGCAGTTTTATTTTCGTGCGGCCATTTCATGGCAGTGCTATGCAGCTGGTGCAATAGAATCCGTGCATAAGGTCAATATCAAAATATTCAGTTTAGGATGTATATAGCATATACATGAAATAAAGTTAAGAATCACCATTACAAGGATAAAGTATGTATATTTCAGCTGGAAAGAAGATGTGCAAAAGCAATATTAAAAAAAAAAAACTCACAAGTATTATCTGCTCTTATAAAATGCTATTTAGCTTGCTTTAACAAAAGGACTAAAGGTCGAGCACAATTAAACATTTTGAGATCTAATAGAAGTCAAGGTTATTTCTTTCAAAACTTGTGACTTTGCACAGGACTATGTATAATGTTCAAACAAAAACGCTCTCATGATGATTGTTTGTTCGTAAAAACCACTACAATGCTTGCCAACAAAAATACTAAAAGTTAATCACAATTAAACAGTTCAGGATGTAATACAGTCAAGATTGTTGCTTTCAAAACTTGTGACTTTGCACAAGACAATCAGGCCTGGGAATGAGAAAAAGTGGTTTGGGCGTACCGTATATCGGGACGCGCGGCACTAGATAGTTAGTTAGAGAGGCGAGGCCCGAAGGGCCGAAGCACCTTGCGGTCTAGGGGGTCTGGGGGAGGGCGGTAAGCTCCCCCAGCGGGGTCCGGGGCTCCGCCCCGGCCGCCAACACATTTCCTGCATTCTGAAACACAAATCTGGCCTCTCCTAGTGCCTTTAAAACACATTTCCTGCATTCTGAAACACAAATCTGGCCTCTCCTAGTGCCTTTAAAGTGTTAATTTTAAAAAAAAAATTTGTCCAACATATTAACACTGACAAGAACTTCTAATCTGTCACAAATAAAACTAACAAACAAACAAAAATAAGCAATCAGACAATACCAAGATAAATGCACAACAAGCTATACATCAAGTATTGTACTTTGTAGTTCTACTGCTTTTCATGAAAGGATAGCTTCATTTGCTTCCTAGGAGGCTCTTGTTTCCTCAAGCTTGCACTGGGCTTTGTCCTTTGCATCAACACTACATTGCAGGAGTGAGCTTCTTTCTGCTGTGATGCTACTGTCAAAACTTGTGCGACACATCAAGCTATTCCTGGCTCGTTCACTTTTCGGACCCATTCGGCGTAACGGCCCGTCAAAGTACGTGGTTTGCTGCTGGACTGGCTCGATCTGGATTCCAACGGAACTTTGTAGTCCCGATCCATCCACTCCCATGACCACTTATATCGACATTCTGAATCGTCGTATATTCCGCCACGTTCAACGAAGTCTCTACGCAACGCCATTACTGCCAAGAAGTAATATTCTTTCTAGCTTTGCTATTGGTTGATCGATATAACCATCAGCCATTCGGAAATTTTGTTTCTTGTAGAGAGGAAGTATCGAACGAAGGATGTCTCAAACCGAAAGCAGTGCATCTTAACACTGTCCACTATGAACGGAAAACGGACAAAATGTATTGCATGCGCAAAACTAGTCAGAGTTCGGTTTCGGCGTAAGAAGGTCACTTTCAGCGTAAATGCAATGTGACTTCGGCGTAATTACGCCGAAAAGCGTACCATTCCCAGGCCTGGACAATGTAGATTGTTCAAACACACAAAAAAAGCTCTCATGAAGATTGTCTATTGGTAAAAAACGCTACAATCCTTTACTTAACAAAAATACTAAAGGTCAACCACAATTAAACAGTTTTGGGCGTTATAAAATCAAGATTATTGCTATCAAAACGTGTGACCTTGCATAAAACTATGTAGAATGTTCTGACAAAATCAACTATTGGTTCAATCTAAGAGTGTGCGTTTTAAGTTGCTTAAATAGTACTAAACTGAATTAACTGCCTTGCATGTAAAACACACAGTTCAAGAAAACTTTATATCAGAATGGTTAAGCAAATTATAAGTGTTTTCAAAAACAGGTCTATGACCTTGTTATTACTTCAGTTTATTTTACATGTAAACTTCATCAAGATTCAGCTACTTTTTATATGCAGATCTGACTGACTCATGGCCTTAAAACTGACATTTAGTTTTCCAGTGAGAAATTTGATAGACCGTGGTAGTATATGGAGACATCGTCATAGTTCCAGGTACACACTGCAGGATTACATAATGCAATGGGTTTTTTTTAAAGACTAGTTGGTTGACACTTCACCAAATGGTGGTCAGAATGTTTGATGAAAAGCAAGTATACAATTCCCAAATCAATCAATTAATCATGCATCGAATTTCTTGTAGGAGACATAATGGATATATTTGTCATGCGCATGGCCACAATCGCAATTTCTCAACATGAACAATTGTGAAGAGAAAAAGGTCGCAGCTACAAGTGTTCCGTAGACCTCATAAAAATGTATCGTGTAGAGTACTGTGGAGGAAAAATAAATCACTGCAAATTATCACTGAGAAGACTCCTGCACGATGAAGGCATCTATGATCAAGTACAGAGCCTGTGTGTCTAGAAGATTGTCATGTGTAATCCTGAGAACATCTTCTTCCACCTCTAGGCTAAACACTGCAGCCAGCTTCTTCCCAATGTCTGTTTCCAGCCATGACCGATCGCCTTCCAGCTTGACCTCACTCTTGTCATTCTCCCATACCGGTGCCAGCTGAAATAACAAACACAAGAAAATGAATTTTGGATTAAATTTTATCACCAATATCGGCAAAATGTTGGTTGCCTTCTCAGCGACAGAATGGCCCCTGCTTAAGAGCACCACCCAGGATGAAGAAGAATATGATGTAGCGTTTGCTGGGCGAGTTTAGTATCTGGTGCTCACCTGTCTGGGACATGAGCGTCAGGGTCTTTAAAGATATGGAATGCTTTCGTGAACAGACTAGGACTCGGTTTATACTCTCATCCTGGTTGGTAGATGAATCGTTCAATTAACTATAAAGAATGAGTGCTTGTACAATGGATGGATGAAATTGTATGATTTCACCAATTTAATTAATTTAATGTTTCATAAAAAGTTTTTAAAATTGCCATTAAAATTGGAACAGGGTGAGATGCTATCAGAAAAGCTTAGATCACTTCTTTTCTCTTATTTTTGTACTTTCAGATTTATCTGGAAATATTTTGAAATAGTCAGGAATCAGAACGAGCCAAATGTCAGTCTGTTTATCCGTCACACGCCATATCAAAACCACTGGATAGATTTTGTTCCAACTTTCATAGGAACATTACCAGGGTAAGTAGCACACTTCCTGTGGCCATCATATTTGCTCTACCTCAAAGGTCAAGGTCAATGAGGTCAATTCAAAACACGTTTTTGCTTTATATCTAAAATTAGTTGAACTAATATTTATGATTTTTAGAATGCAGGTACTTCAACTCATAGCCAATTGTTCTGTGATAGTCTGCTGGTCCACTGGTCAATAAATCAGTCAATCCGTCAGTTCGTATTTCACTCTTTTGTTCAAAACACTTCTAGTGCATTGTCTCAAATACAACTTGACTGAGGTAGATTATTTTTACTATGCAGATGCTTTAACAATTACAAAATTTGTTTATGTCATTCATATTTGTATTGTCTCGAAAGTCAAAGTTTTTAAGGTCCATCATTTTTAAACATATTTTGCACTGTATATCAAAGTTGGCTCACAAGTTTTTGTGTGTGCAGATATTTCAAAGAGTGGCAAATCATTCTATGTGTTCATTTTGCTTCTTTACAATAAAAGCAGACAGAACAGCTCAAAAATTAACTTTTGAAAATGCTGGGTTTCAGCTTTGTGTGAGTTACATTTGATTGGTTTGCCATCTGGTTTAACTGCAATTTATTTAACAAATTTTAAAATAATTAACCATAGATTATTTATATTAAAAAGCAAATCTACAATATAGGCACAAGGTCATGCCCGGCGACAGGGGCGTTATACAATCATCACCCTCATTTAACAAAGTTCTTTTACAACGAAAAATGCGGTCATATAGAACTTAGTTACTAATTAATAAAAGATAATTAATAAATAATAATAAATACTAATTAATAAAAGATCAAGCTCAGAATAATCTGTTAGAAATACCTACAGCACCAACAACATCTATATCATGTGTTCATAGACTTCAAGAAGGCATTTGACCAAGTCAGGCATGCAGCTCTATGGGCAACAATGAAAGTGTACAAGATCAGCCCTAAAATTACTTAAGTCATCAAAAGCCTGTATGACAAGGCTACCAGTACAGTCCTCCATAACAGAGTCATCGGGAACTGGTTCAGAACAACAATCGGTGTGCGTCAAGGATGCCTACTCTCTCCAACACTCTTCAACATCTTCCTAGAGTGCATCATGTCAGATGCTCTTGCAGATCATGAAGGCACAGTCAGCATAGGGGGTAGAGCAATCTCCAATCTTCGTTTTGCGGATGACATTGATGGATTGGCTGGAGAGGAACGAGAACTTGAACAGCTGGTACTGAGGCTTGACACCACCTCCAGAGCTTATGGAATGGAAATAAGTGCAGAGAAGACCAAAATGATGACCAACAACACCAATGGCATCAACACGGACATCAAAATCCAAGGCCAATCCCTCAACACAGTGTATAGCTTCAAATATTTGGGAGCCATTGTCAGACAATGGGTCCCAACAGGAAGTCCTCTCCAGGATCGCACAAACAACTGCTACCCTGACAAGGTTGAAGCCCATTTGGAAAGACAGGACCATCAGTCTACATTCCAAAGTAAGACTGGTGCGCTCCCTTGTCATCTCCATCTTCCTATATGCTTGCGAAGCATGGACCCTCACAGCAGATCTCCAACGAAGAATACAAAGCATGGAGATGAGGTGCTACAGAAGACTTCTGGGCATTTCCTATAACCAACACATCACCAACGACGAAGTCCGACAGACCATCACACAAGCCATTGGACAACACGATGACCTGCTCACAGTGGTGAAGAAACGGAAACTCCGATGGTATGGCCACGTCACCAGATCATCAGGCCTTGCAAAGACCATTCTGCAAGGCACAGTGCAAGGAGGTAGAAGAAGAATGAGACCGAAAAAGAGGTGGGAGGACAACATTCGAGAATGGACTGGTTTGACACTAAGCGAAGCCATCAGGGCTGCTGAGGACAGAGAAAGATGGAGTATGCTGGTTAAAAGATAATCTTTGGTGCCCCTACGACCTTCGGGTTACAGGACTGGATAGGATAAGATAGGAATGACAAAAACCGAAGAATCTAAAAAATAAAAATATAAAATGTAACAACTATTCACACATCAAAAATATTTTGCAAATAAACATAAATAAAGAATGTAATCACACATGCTCACTCACAGTAGCAACAACAGCCTGAGCAATTGAAGTGTTTTCAAGGTAGATGGCCAGGACTTCCAACTCATCATCATCCAGGTCATCCAACAGACTCACGAGTAGCTCGCAAGCCTCAAACACCTCGGTCGTTTGCACTGGGTATGCTATTGTTTCCTCTTCCTGTTCAAACACAATAATAAGAACAGGCAAAATAACAGTAGAACAGGGAGCATTTGAGGCTTTCAGAGGTGCCAACTCCCTAATCTTCTTGTCAGTATTTCCGGACCCGTTTGTCAGTATTTTTTAACACCTGTCAGTATTTGTTTTCGCAAAACCCAGCCTATGACACTATAAAGTAACGACAGGCTTCCCTCTGAAACAGCAGGCTATTTTCAGTCCTCTAAATTCACGATGAAAAAAATCAGCTTGTTGAACACCACACTTGTTTTACTCTAAAATCACCATGAAAATCAGCTGGTTGAACACAGCGGTTCAGTGAGTGCAGGAGTACTATTATGAGACCAGAAACCGGTACAGAAGCACCACTGGCAAAAATAAACGAGCGGCAACTTCTCCTCCGTATTTTTATAAAAGCTACCGTATTTCCGTATTTAATTCACTTCGCCGGAATTAAATACGGTCAATCCGTACTGGTTGGCACCTCTGGGCTTTTGTCTAAGCATAATAGAAGCGCATGGCAACAATTTACTGCTTTTTCTATAGATTCAATAGATACTAAAAAATAAAGAAAACTTAATGTAACGTAAAGTAAATTTACATTTTGAATAACTATAATTCAAATGCACACACACCAACTGCTATGATTAAAATATGACAAAATTAAGAAAGAGCACTAATCTACAATTCAAAAAGGAAGAAGGTCAACTGATGAAGGGAGATAATCAAGTTCACAGCAGAGAAAATTAGCTTCACATATTTGAGTTTGGCTGGTGTAGTCTATTTATTCAGCTCTAAAGCATGCTGTTGCAAATAACCATCCATATAAAAAGTATATTACCATAACGGCTTTTAAATACATTTTAAAAAATAACAAGAAAGAATCACTGGATAAACAAATTAAGTCTGCAATCAGATTCTTTCAGGATCGACTAACAGAATATTTATCAATCTCTGATGTAAACTTCTTGTTGGACTTTGAAACTGACAAAGGCTGACAAGCTGTTAACACAAGATTTTTCCAAACAGGAACTCTAATATAAACACTGACCGCCAAAGCCTGACAAGCTGTTACAGGGCTAGAAATTAACTTTTTTCTTTGGGGGTCACCGGGCCCCTTGATTGAAAAATTTGAGGGCCCACAAGCAACTTTCGGGGCCCAACTTGAAAAATAATGCAAACAAAACACAAAAGAATTATTGACAATTATAATAAGTAGAAAGTACAATTTGTCTGATAATCTAAAATAAAAACAATTTAATTTCCAATTTTGCTGAGTGATGTCATTTTTATTTGCCTTTTCTTTCACTTTCAAACATTACCAACAAAAAAGGGGAAAACACACACACACACACACACACACACACACACACACACACACACACACACACACACACACACATTCAGTGACACACATATTCCAGTGACTAGTGAGCCTGAAATGGCCATTAAACAAAATAGAAAAAAATCAAGTGAGTCTCTTGTATAATACTTTTCAGTTTTGTGACTGAGTATTGCACAATACACATCATTAAATTTTTAATATGAGTAACCTAACAAAAAATCTGACCTCAATGCACAAAAGTTCAAAACAAAACCATGAAAGGGAACTAAACTTAACAGAACTCTTCCTCGTTCACTTCAAGACCATGCCATGAAAATCTTTTTTTCAATTTTTTATTGTAGTTCCTTGATCTTTTTTCCTCTTCATACTTCTTTTTTCTCTCTTTTTCTTGTTCTTTCCTTTCGTCGACATTTTCTTCTGGCATCTTTCGCTTCCCAAAAATTGGAAAATACGCCATCGCCGATTGTTTTAGCAACTGTATGGCGACGATATGTAGCCATACTTTCGTACTTGCAAAGATGGACATTTTGTGCTTATGTTGTGCCATAGCCTTTTGTTTATTATATTAAAAAGATATTGAAGTGTATATTAAACTTTTGAGTGCAAAATTAAAGGGTTTTCGCTTCTTTTCTCTGTTTTTTTTTCTGTCCAAATTTAGGGCACCGGTGTGGGTTGCTTACCTTGGCCTAAATACGAAACTGCCGAGTAGAGCTAGCTGTAGCAGATGAATTATTTTGCGGGCCAAGCGGGCCCTTCGTTTTTCAACTTTCCGAGCCTGAAATCAACTTTGCGGGTTTTTGGCCCCGGGCCCCCGCTAATTTCGAGCCCTGTGTTAACATAAGACTCTTCCAAACAGGAACCGTAATATAAACACTGACCAGTTCGTGAAAGCCAGCAAGGTAAAGAAACTGCAGAAGCTGTCTATCCAAAGAAGGGATCTTGTTGTTCAGGCTCTGTAACGTTGTCGTCTTCTCAATGTTCATTTCTAAGAAGTCTGCTGCCTTGTGAAGCTGCAACAGTAATCTACCATTATTTAATTTTTGATAGATCAAGATAAAGTCAGTTTTCCAGAAAATTGTACTTTGAGAATGCTTACATCAGTTACAAATTGAATCAGGCAATATTAAATAGGAATAGCAAAGTGAGAGAATCGGAGTATTGGAATACATATCATGTACATGCAAAGGTGGTCCTGAGAGAAACGGAGAGCTGCAACTTCTCTCTCCCCAAAAGCGGACATTTTTCCCTGAGAAAATGTTTTCATTGTATACATCTAACGATACAAAACTCAACTTTATTCTTATATAAGCAAACAACATTACAGGCATATATACTAACAGTAGCATTATTACTAAATTTCTTGAAAAGTAATAATTCACATTTCAAGATACTGTCATGTAAATTTACACAGAGCTTAATAGTACTAATAAGAAATTCATTAAAGTGTAAAGATCGATACTAAATCTGCTTTAAACATGATGCATTTAGCATACATAACACAAATCAACTTTCACTACATATACATTTGTAGTAAAACAAAGTTATAATATCTTGATGAGTGGTATCTTACGAATCCACATCACAAGACATAAAACATAATGTGTACAGACTACAATTCAAGCATGTACTTTTTATTAGAACAAGGATCAAAATGGGTGGCAGATACATAAATCTATGCCTAAGCGCAGCCTATGATGAAGGGTGCAATGGAGATGAATAGTGGTGGATCTGATATTAAATCATGCAAGGATAAGGCCCGAAAAACGATTATAATGTGCAGGTGGCAAAACAATGCAAAAATGTGAAAATCAAGAAACAACTAAACCAGTGACTGTGCATTATAGGTAAGGAGAATTATGGGTCAAACCGGTCCTTTGCAAAGCAAATCAATGGGCCAATTGGGGTTTATTACTTAGGGGTCATTGAGGCAATCAGAGTATTTCAATTATACAAAGACATAACTTTATTTATTTGCAAGTAAAACTGCTTGGAAAACAAGCATTTGCAAGTGTAATGCATAGAAATAACTCAATAAAAATTATTGCATTCAAGTTAGTTAGTTATTCATTGCTTACAGGGTCCAGTGGACTGCAAAGAGCCGAAACAGGACCACAAAATCAAGACCATAACTTCGCATAAAAGATCTGCTGAAACAACCAAACTGGTAACACTGAAGGCACTCCACCAGCCGGTCATTGTGCAATAAAGGCATCCCATGCAGTGGACGCTGAGGCTATACTCTAATTTATCGAACCCCAATTTACAAAAACAAAATTGAATATAAACATCATTATAAAATATTAACATAACACATACATATAAAATGCATACATTGCTAAATAATAATATCATAGGAAACCATAGTGACCATTTGGCAGAAAGCATCCAATATTCCCAAACTGATGCAACAGACCTCACACAGAAATGAGGAGTTTTTGTCCCAGAAGTGTTTTCAAGAAAAAAGGTAGGTGACTGGTCTAGCGAAGAAGAAGATAGTATAGTAGATTGATAGAACAGAGTAGGAATGAGAAAGAACAAATGAGAAAGACAGCGACAGGGGGAATTTAAAGCACTAAATTTCCAGAAAGTGGGGATACTATTTTTACAGAAACCCCCAGCACCCTCACGGGGATCGCATTCAAGTGCAGGTAAATCAAAACAAAACCGAACACATACAAGACATACACATGCATTCATAATTCCAATGTATTCTATCATAATACCAATGTAATCTATTATAACAGCAATGCAACAATTATAAATATCGTAATAGCAATGCAACCTATTATAAAAGCAATGCATTCTACCACAGCAACAATGCTTTCTACCACAACTGCAATGTAATCTATCATAATAATAGCCATGCAGCCTATCATAATACCAATGCAATCTAGTGCCTGATGCTATCCCTTTATTATATGGGGATGTTTTAGTGTAGATATCTAAAAAGCCAAATACTGCTATTACTACTACTACTACTACCAGTACTACTACATGTACTACTATTACTAGTGAGAATGTATAAAGTGCAGCAATGCATCCTTTAAATGGATGTGCACTGAGAACTTCACACACACACATGCATGCACCCACACATATTATGTTGGAAATTTATTCAGGTTCTCTGATGCACATTATAAATATAATGAAACATCGCCCGATTGAAAGAAAATGAAAACAACTAGAATCAAGGCATTCTGCTTCAACACGGGAAATAATTATTCTAAATGTTAATCATTTCATACCGGCAACAGTTTCTCGCTACTTACAGTTCCCACTCCGCATGAAATATATGTAATATAAACATGTCGTTCACTAACTAATTGGACAAAGTGTGGGAACAAGTAACTTTATAATTTATAACAGGAATATATAAATCTAAATGGAAGATATTATTTAATTTTAATTACATACCATTGTTCGAACCCTCCCCCAACACACACACGCACACACCCGCACACAATCGCAATTGGAAAAACAAAAAACTTTTTGAAAAGAATTATGCTAAGTAGCAAAACAAGTCAATTATTAATACCGAATTAATCATAAAAAATTCTTCCTAGCTTAACTATTCAATGCAGACCACAGGACATACATCATTCAGTACAAATTATATAGAAAATACAGAGCAGAATACATACAAAATGCACACACACACACACAAAAGAAACAAAATCAACAACATGCACACACACACACACACATACCATAACACAAGAAACAAAACCAACAACATGCAGCCTACAACAATAACAAAAAGTTCTTGTAAAAGCATTGCTAGTCAGTGCACAAACCTCACATTCATTTGAAATAATAAGTAGGAATTAGTAAAACCATTATCTATATAGCGAAACTATGAACAAAACCAACAAGGAGGAGGCAACAAGAACAGTGAGTTCCGCAAATTGTAAGAAATTCGATGAAACGTGTGTATGGAATAAATATTGGTAAGGAGTAAAATTGTGCATACACCAAAATTTAAAAAAATAAAAAATTAGAAGGGCAAAAAACCAACTTTGGACAGATCCATTGACCTTGACCAAGCTGACCAAATCTGCATAGATGTGTGTTTCATTGATGTTTATCATGCCACCCTGCATAGATGAGATTGGCCGAGGCTTACATTTGCCTCTCCCCAATCTCTGCCCCGGTTACAAACAGATTGCAGGTTTCCTTAAAGAAGTATTATGTCATTGCATACCCCATCATGAACTATTAAGGAAAGGGAGACTTATGGGTCCAACTACATTACGTCACCTTGCCCTATTAGGTAGGTATTATGACCAGCAGCAGAGGTTTGCTATCATTCATCAAAGAATCTTAAGTTCAATTTGAATAACTTTGAAAAAAAGTGAAATGTTGTGAAACTTTTTCATTTTTTTTTCTTTTTTAAAGTAACACTAACATTTGCTGACCCTGTGATTGTGACCTTGACCTTGAAGAGAATTCATTCACTCATTTTTTAGGTCAAATGGTATACATCATCCTACGCAATTTTGCAACAGACAAAAGTTTCTGAGAAATTATGCCATTTGCAAGTTTTGCACAGACATACGATGGAAAAAAGAACAATTTTATTTTTAAAATTTAAAACTAACAAAAGGAACCAAGGGCAAAGCCTATGTGACTCAAATGCTCCTTATAAAACTTGCAACATTTAACATAACATAACATAACATAATTGATGCTTTAGGTCCAGCGGACTCCTCCGAGCCAAATCAGGACCGGACAACCCCCAATCCGCATAAAAGATCTGCGAAACAACCCTAGTGGGAAAACTGAATGCCCTCCCCCAGCCAGTCACTTTACAATAAAGACATCCCACGCAGGGGACGGCTGAGGCTTCACCCCAACTTATCGAACCCCCGTTTACAAAAACAAAATAGAATACAAACATCATTATAAATTATCAACAAAACACATACATATAAAATGCCTACATTGCTAAATAATAACATCATAGGAAGCCCTAGTGACCACCTGGCAGAAAGCGTCCAATATTCCCAAGCTGATCCAACAGACCTCATACACAAATAAGGAGTCTTGTCCTGGAAGAGTTTTCAAGAAAAAAGGTAGGAGACTGGGCTAGCGAAGAAGACGATAGTATAGCAGATTGATAGAACAGAGCAGGAATGAGAAAGAGCAAATGAGAAAGACAGCGACAGTGGGAATTTAAAGCACTAAATTTCCAGAAAGTGGGGATACTATTTATACTGAAACCACCGGCACCCCAACGGGGGTAACATTTAACATGAAACAGAGTGCCTAGGAAAAACAAAATAAAATGGTGGCATTAAAATGCAAAGTAATACCAAATTTGATCTTTCAGTTCTCTTGACCTTGAGATGACACTGACCTCGGTCTCCAATTACACTCATGTATTATCAAATAAAGTAAAGCAAAAGTTGAATTATGCCAGAAGAACAAACGGTGACCTTGGATGACCTTGATCTTCAGTGACCTTGATTTTGGGATGAACTTGACCCTCATGTGATCTCTCATGCATATCTGATCAAATAACCTAATGTTGTTGCATTTATGGTTAAATGAACAGCCATTCCACTGTATGATGACCTATTTTGTAAAATGTTTTTGCAAGCCATAAAATAACCTTGATCTTTAAGATCAACGTAAAAATTGAAAATATATGAAAGATCAATCTATCATCTATAAATACAACAAGTTTTGACATTATATTTCTCATAGTTTAGGATCAAGATCACTTCAAAGTACCTATACAAACTGACTTTGGACAGCTCCAGTGACCTTGACCTTGGAGTGAGGTTGACCAAATCTGCAAAATATGTGTGTCTTATTGATATCTATCAGGCATAAAAGAATCATAAGTTCAATATTAACAATCCAGGAAAAAAAAAATTTGTGAAAAATTGTCCCTTTTTGACTAACATTTGATGACCCTGTGACCTTGAACTTGAAGTGGTCATTAATTCACTCATGGTCGAATCATCGTATGGTGGTGGTGATAATTTTAGAGGTCTCCTGGGTATACGTTATCTTACCAAGTTTGGTTGTGATAGTTAAACTAGGTTTTCAGATATTAATCCACTTGCAAGTTTTACACAGACTGATGGCAGACAGACAGACACATTTTTTTAATGTCATTTTTGGACTATTTAGGACTCATTTTGCACAGATTTGCAAAAGTTGGAAAAAAGTGTTTGGGGATTAAGTACATAGACTCACATTGGTATGCACATGTGAGTCAAAAATGTGGGACTATTTAGGACTCGTCTTGCAGATTTGCAAAAATCTTAAATCGTTTTTAGGTGAGTACACAGACTCACATTGCTATCTGCACATGAGTCACACAAACAGGACTCATTTTGCACAGATTTGCAAATGTCGGAAAAAAAGTGTTTGGGGATTAAGTACATAGACTCACATTGGTATGCACATGTGAGTAAAAAATGTGGGACTATTTAGGACTCGTCTTGCAGATTTGCAAAAATCTTAAATCGTTTTTGGGTGAGTACATAGACTCACACTGCTACATGCACATGAGTCACAAAAACAAACAAAAACAAAAAAAAAAAAAGAAAAGAAAAAAGAAAGAAAGAAGAAAGAAAAACAACAACATGGAGCAGGTAACAGCAAACCTAGAGTTTATCAAATTTTCACAAGCAAGTTGACGAAAGAAGGCTGTACCAAGTCGTTAAGTGGATCAATGCATTCTGGCATTTGCACGACGCGCAGAGTGCAGGAGCGCAATGCTTCTCTGTCTCCTTCTGACATGGTCTGTATACCTTGGAAAAGTGCCGTAGCTCCCATTGCATCTGTGTTGAAATTTATGTTTTAGCAAGCTCATATAGATATATATATAAAAACACTTCCCTTCGGAGTCTTTCAAATCTTGACAACAATGTAGAAAATGTGCACAATTTTCATATAGAAAGTGAGTCTGTGCGAGCTGTCGCATATATTTATATAAATGTGTTGTGTTTGAGGTAAGTATGAACCTGTAAATTTTCATGTCAATCTGGGTTGGTAGAAGATTTTGGAGTAAAAAAGTTATCACACTTTAAAACGATCTTTATAATTATTATTTAAACACATTATGATTATAACAACAAGTTTCCAGATGGCTAAAAAATACATTTTACAATGTACAAAAACAAAAACAAAACAACAACAACAAAAAACACATTCCAATTCAGATTTTTTCCCATATTATTCTAAAATATTTACAGGCAGTAACATCCTATTTCTGGGTGAATTATCTACATCTCGTCTGCTTGCAAATAATTGAAGAGATAGTGCTTTCCCTTCTACCACCTACAATTTCTAAACATACCAAAGAGCTTGACAAACGAAATACAAGATACAATATGATTTATTATTGTCCTCATTATTTACAGAAGCAAATTTGATAAGACACACACAATTTTGCTTCAGCATCCCCAATGCAAATATTAATATATTCTTTACTAGAATCAAGTTAGCTGGCAAAAATTCTCGGTTCCATGAATTCATGCCCATGGATTTGCAGATTAAAACTTAATACAAAATCCCCCACTGGTGAAGAAACAACATCCCTTCCTTGGTAAATGTGTACCTGATGCAAACAATTATCTCTCTCTCTCACTCTCTCTCTCCATTATGGTATATGATTTTACCTGACGGTCCATCAGTATCATCCTGGTCCACACTAAAGCAACCCACAAAACCTCCACGTCCACTGCGATCAACAACTAGGGAAAACAGGCCATTGCTCTTGCTGATCCGTAGTTCAACCACTGTGTAGGCAAGGGCTGTTTGTGCTGGCACTTTCAAAGTCTTGATTTTCGTCTCTTCTGTATCACCAGTTTCATCTACTGCGCCCTTTTGCAGATCATGATAAATAAATAAGAAATAACAAAAATCTATTCATAATATTGACATGTTGGCAATTAGAATACAACAGTCAGGACGACACTACAAACATTAAAATATAAAGGATCAATCAGCATATTACTAAATTACAACCATTCAAATTCAATTCCACTGGATTCATACAGTCTAACATGATATATACATAGTAACAATCATAACTTTCACATATCATAATTTGGTTCTCTAAAGCTAATAAACCAACAAACTAACTAATCAACCACCCACCAAGTAATCAACCACTCTAACTTGGTGGATGGCATCATTCACTTTGTAAAAAAAGCAGCTCTTTTAAAATTCAATTTTAAATCATGTAAATTTAACAATTGTAATTCTCTCTCTCTCTCTCTCTCTCTCTCTCTCTCTCTCTCTCTCTCTCTCTCTCTCTCTCTCTCTCTCTCTCTCTCTCTCTCTCTCTCTCTCTCTCTCTCTCTCCTTGTGTGTGTCACTGTGTGGGTAAGTTTTAGGTAAGGTACTACTGTACTATCAAGTAAACTCTCTCTCTCTCTCTCTCTCTCTCTCTCTCTCTCTCTCTCTCTCACACACACACACACTGTAGTCTGTATGTTTTTTTTTTCTTTTAGGGAGGCACAAAGTATATAAAACACCATAAGGAGTCCCCTGGAAAATATTTTCATGAAGAAAAAAGTATGCACAAAATGACACATTGATTAACTGTCAAAAAAGTGTAGGAACACAACAATTTAAATTTATCTACAACAGTGATTTTACACTGATTTATCAATCACAAACTCAGTCCAGTCTGGGACAGACTCTCTCTCTTTCTGCAGTCTATCTGTCTCTCTCTGCAGTCTACCTCTCTTTCTCTTCTCTCTCATCATCACAAACACAGTCCAGTATGGGATAGGGACTCGCCCTTAACTATTGGTGGTTTAATGAAACAGAGAAGATGACGGAAGATCATCATTTGAAATATTTGCTTTAGGAATAAAGGTATAATTTGTAAACATTTGAACAAAAGTAGGTATAGGCTAATGCTAAAAGAAACTGGACACTAAAATCTGACATAGTGCAAACACACAAAATTATTGTTACTGTAAGCACATGTATAATAGAATATAAACTCACTGCTACAGCTTTTATTTCTTCGGACCCTTTCAGGTTGCATTTTCCGGAGATAATTGCCTCGTGGGTTAGACGTACCACCCCAGTCACTAGGCATAATGTTTTGGTGGTATCATTCAGCAGTGGTGACACAAGCTCATTATCCAGTTTTATCTTCCTGGAAGTGAAACAGAAAATCCTCCCTGGAAAACAATACTTGAATACAATCAGATTTTCCTGCTTTATTTTTCCTTCTTCCTTCTTCCTTTTGACATAAGGCCCCCCTCCCTTTCCCCACCCTACTCCCCTCTCCCTCTCTAAAAAAAAGTCTGTTTGCGGTATCTTGACTGACCCTTTTAAAAAATTTGTTGGCCTTAAATATATACACATTTGTTTGTTTATATATTCGTAGGCCTCAATTACATACTATTACTTCTATATACACTACAGTTTCGTCTTTTGTAGGCCTCAGTTAAATACCATGCAATTGAAGCCGGCGAAAAATACCTACCATATATCATAATATGTAATTGAGGCCTACAAAAGATGAGACTTCACAGCCTGTGGGCAAACTATATAATTTATAAACAGAAAAATTTTAATTTTAATTCACAGTTATTGATGTAAAAATTAATAATAACAAATTACAAGTAGTCGTAATACAAAGCTGACGCATGCATGTTGCCCAAAAGTATTTTATGAAAGACAATTTCCCTTCCACCTTTCGTATCGCATCAAGTCCTCCTTACCCCCTTTCCCTTTTCCCCATCTCGCCCTATAGTTTGCCCACAGGCTGTGAAGTCTCGTCTTTTGTAGGCCTCAATGACATATTATACATATATGGTACATTGGTAGGTATCTTTCGCCGGCTTCAATTGCATGGTAGAAATTTAATTGAGGCCTACAAAAGACGAAACTGTATGCATATAGTATGTAATTGAGGCCTACGAAAGACGAGATTTCACAGCCTGTGGTCTGCCGCAGAATCTTCAGTTCAGTGGGCAGTTCCTTGCAACGGTTACTTTAAAGGTACGTACCTATTCCTTAAGCCATCAATGAAGACCGGTAAATGCACTTCCTCCTTAACGAGTTCTCCAAGACTGCTCTTCACGTTAACAGAGTCACTGCCTTGTAAATCGACGTCCAGAAGGTCTTTGTGCAAGTCCACACCCAGTTTTCCATGCAGAGAAAAGTCTGTCTCATAATCAAATGAAGCTAAAATTCGGGTGTTAATCCACTGAGCTTTCTCCTCCTCTGTTAATGGTTCCTCAAGAATGTCACTGAGTTTGTATTCTGTAGTGAGGCACTTAGTTCGTTTCCAGAAAATCAGTCGTCTGCGACGCTCTTTCAGAACCAGTCCGAAAAGCGTTGCGTTTTCAGCACAATCTACTGAGCTGACAGGTGTAAGCGTATCTTTCCCTAGGCTTTTCACAACCTGGTGAGTTGTTGCCGAAAACATTACGATCCCTTTTACAAAATTTCGTTTGGCTTCAAGTAGCAGACTGTTTAATACGGCAGTCCTATTGTTACAACAAAAAAAAGCCAGTTGCTTTTTATTCCATCGAAACAGGAAGTTTAACTGGATCGCGATGCGACAGGTCAAGGCCACGAAAACCCCACTCCACAGCGTGTGGGTAAATCCACGGGGCACAGGCGCTTGTATCTGAACACGCGAGCGCCTATGACGCGTCTCCCTTTGGTAACTATAATATATTATATTATAGTTACCAAAGGGAGACGCGTCATAGGCGCTCGCGTGTCCAGATACAAGCGCCTGTGCCACGGGGCCTGTAGGCGCCCAACTTATGCTATACTACCCGACAACCCCTTGAATGGTCAGACAGAAAGTTTATATTAAATGTTAGACAAAAAAAAAAAAAAAAAAAAAAAAAAAAAAAAAAAAAAAAAAAAAAAAAAAAATTCAACAACACCACAAGTATGAACTTAAAACAATTAGTCATCTCTTACACATTTATAAGTTTTTGCACAATTTTGATTGTGATCCCAGATGCACTTTTAATTAGAATAAAACGTAAAACAGTTAATTATCTTACTGATATTCTCGCAATAAATTAATAATCTCATAAAAATCACATTGCCCCATTATCTTAGATGTGTATGTTTCATTTGTCATGTGTCTGTTAGTGTAAATGTGTGTGTGTACATAGGTGTGTGTGTGGGGTTGGGTGGGCATGTGTGTGTGTGTGTGTGTGTGTGCGTGTGAACCTTTTCTATTACTTCAATATTGGAAAGAAGAAGGAGAAGAAAAAGAAGAAACCTTAAAGAAAATCACAACCAATCAGAAACTCAGCAAAACAAAATAATATTAATGATACTCTCTTTATTATTCATTACAACTACTATTAATTATTGATAATCATAATATTCTGACAAGATTGGTATGAACAGTTTACATAACATTTTTACCACTTTCTACTTGAAACTGTCATATTTGTATACATAAATGAAATCTTAAGAGAAGACCTTCCCAACATATGGAAATATAACCCAAAACCAAATTAAAATAAAAGAATAAATGTTATGTGTTAAAATGCAATGACAATGATTAAAAAAAAAATTAACTTCAAGAAAGAACTACAATTTAATTTATTTTTTAAAATACTTACAGAATCACATTTTTAAAAATAAAATAATTTCAAATTCTTTTTCACTTTTTACAAACACAACAAAACAAATGGATTGTAGATAAAAGAAAAATAACATAATGTTATATCTTATAACATTTGCGTATTAACAAAAAAAACATTTGTAGGAAAACTATAAAGTTCAAATGTCACACAAAATGCTGTTCGCCTTACAGTTATTACTAATGTACTTGGCATGACAAAACAATGGATCATATCTTACCAAACAGGAAAAGAACACTTAGAACTGCTCATACTGACACTTCTTTAACATCCAACAATATTTGATTCATTTGTATAGTATTTTTACCCACAACCATAGACCAAACTTCCAGTGACAAATCACTAGCAGTGCATATATTATCAATAAAACAAAACAATCAGATGCTCTAAAGCATGGCTGAACCTGTCTCAACTTAATTTAATAGGAGAGAAACTTTATAAATTCTTTGAAGGTTTCAACGTAATTATTATAGACAAATTGCTCTTACCAATGCAGCAAGTGTATTTGTCAATCCAATTTTTACAATAAGTTGTTTACACACTATCTACTAGGCAAACAAGGGTGATCTTTGTTCCACATGAAACACTATTACGTTAAAAATGGATTCAAGTCTTGCACTCACACTATTCTAAGAACAGCTAGTGCACAAAAAGTTTCAGAACTCAGGATGGGTAAATTCTTATGACTCATGGGAAGTACATACCACATCAAATGCATGTTAAGAAAGGCATAACTGTTATTGTTAGTGTTATTTTAACATATTGTCTTTGACCTCAATTAAGATGTTCTACAATGAATGAACAGTGGAGACAGCCAAATATGAAAACCGTCTTTCTTTCCAACATGTTCTGAAGAAGGTTATTTGGACGTGCGAATCACAATTCTCTGACAAAACATTCTTCTCTCTATACGTTCTGTCACTGAAACGATAGTCACATTTCCATGACAAGCTGACTACACTGTTTGGTCCATAATGCTAGTAAAGGCATCACAATCAACCAAATTTATGATGGTTGCTCTTGGTTCAATCAATCCAATGAGCAATGTTCCACATGTATACATAAATATTAGGAAGCAAGGTGTTTACTAACATTCACCTCTGAAAGTCTTCAAAAAAAAACAACAACTATAAAATGGATTATTCAGTAAATATTACACAAGAAAAAGAAATGGAATGGGGAAAGAAAACAGAAAACATAAAGGTTGCAGGGAGAGATCCTCACTCCCACCTCTGTCTTTCTCTTTCATTTTCAAAGATGTCAAAAATCTGAACTGAGAACAGGTTCAGTTTACATTAATAACAGTGTAACACATAACTCCGTGTACACATATTGCATTAATACATTATTCTCAAATCTTGTTGGTGGATAAACACCTCAGTATTCTTCTTTATTAGGTTAAATATTGAAAGATTTATTCATAAATCTATTTATTGCACACAAAATGAAACTATGCCTTGTAACAAAAAAAATGTATGCAGTCATCAAGAATGCAACATGACAGATATATATACAAAAATTAAATGTTTTGCTTCCTAGTAACAATTTCTTTCTCCATTATTCCACTTTCTTGTTAAGATTCAACCAGCCTTAGAATCTATAAATAAGTATAGTTTTCTTTCTGAATAACTAACAGTAAAATGGATTTTATTACAGATAACATACTATTTTTCAGATATTTTTTTAAAGCGTACAGCACTCAAAATGTGATTGAAAGCTGATGACGAAATTTTGACAAAAGGACTGCATGGAAATAGGCAACAACAGAAACCATACATATAAAGAAAAAAAAAGAGAAAAAAAGAAAAAGAAGAAAAGCTGTGTGGTGAAGATGATGACATGGCATTGTAAATAACGCAAAGTGCGAGAAACAAAACTGTATTAACTAAACCACAATGGTATTTATTTTAACCTTAACAATATACTGACCAGTTAGATATTAAACAGACAACAGTGATTATTATTTTACCATACAAAACACTCCACTTTGAGGAAAGCCAAAAGAAGAAACTCAAACAACAGAACAGTGAAAGCCTTGAATTTGGAAATTTGGAAACAAAGTAAAAAACTGACAGTATTCAAAACCATAAAACAAAATGAAATTTGCAGCACTGACTTGTGCTAAACTGAACATTTGATGTTTAAATCAACCACTTTATTTTACGGATAATAGCAATGTAACATTTACTAGGAATTAATATGTGCTAGTATATATCTGGCTCAATAATATTAGCCACAATTCAAACACAAATGAGTAACAAGTGACAAAAGACCAACCCATGTGATTCACGCATGACAAATAAAACAAAGCAACTCTTTTGCACATGTAAGCTTGTAACCACCACTACCCTACAGGTTTTGAAACATTACAAATTTACCACAATTCAACTGACATTAACTCATTTCTGAAGCTCCCTACACAGACTAAAAGCATTAGTTTCAGTCTTCAGGTCCATCAATTTGACATGCGTTATCCTGTAATCCATCTACAATGTTTCAAACATTCTACAGCAATTGTGATTTCTCAGCAAATTGGAATTCAATCTTCATTCCAACACACAAATCATACATACAGCGATATTAAGTGTAAGATGGAGAATAGTATCCTCCATTCTGCACACGATCAGACATGACTGACAGACAGTCATTGCAGTGGCGAGTTCCATGGAGGCACTAAGGCCGGAGTAGCAGTCTACCTGGGTTGGTGAATGTTGTGTGCAGGAGCGTTCTTGGGCTTTTCATGTGCCGGCAGTGGCTTGTCGTGGTATGCCTTCACTGCCTGTGCAGGAAAGTCCTTGTCACCCTATTTTAAGAAACAAAAATACGTATATTTAATGAAAAGGCAATATAGAGTGTTTACTTTAAATTAATAACCTATATTATAAACACAACCACAACACAGTACTTAGGGAAACCAAAGACCCCAACTTCCTCACAATAATAAATTGGAAGTAGTAAACCTGAGGTTCAGAACAGGGTATGTCATTGTTATTTCATCATAATTGTTATTGTTCAAAGTACTAATAGATTGTTATTCTTTCTGTTTTGCATGGCCGGAAATATTTTTATTTCTATGTAATCCTTTGGACGAATACAATTTCGTATGTCTTATGAGTTATGTATAAAATATATTTAAATGAATATTAATATTATATAGATCTGCAATTTTGTTGTTTTGTTTTGTTTTGTTTTGTTGGTATCAGTACATGTGAGCTTGAAATGTTAATGCATACCTAGAAACAGAAAATGCCAAATTTACAATATATGAAGGTGTTTATAATAACAAACTTACATTCCCCGAGTCACACAAAAATAATACAAATAGTTTTTTGCATGGTAATAAACTTATTTCTTTAAATCAGACTTAAAAACTAACAGTTACCCTGTATTAATTCTAATATTATTTCTAGGCACCCCATTACAAAGATAAAATCAAACTGATTCCTGTCAGTTAACGAGTTAGTTTTAAAGTTAGCTGGTTAGAGTTAGTTTTAAAGTTAGCTGGTGGCCTAAAGGATAAAGTTACTACAAAGTAATTTTGTCTCCAATTGCAAACAGATCAAGCACTTGTAATGTCTCACCTTTGTCGTTGCACCAGAGACAACAGCAGTTGAATGATGCTTGTCTGTTTTAGGTGGACTGGAAAAGAATACATAACGGTTGAACGACAATATATATTTAGAACAAATAAACACTAAACAAGAAAGGTAAACATTCTCCTCTGTATCATCCCATTTGCCAATGTATATAACATGAAATCAACTCTTAACCACATTATCACCAATTCAGCATGACAGTGCCTTTTAACATTCACAGTGAGTGTTGCACAACTAAAAAAAATAAGCTTGCAATTACCTCTTTCAAAAGCATAGTTTTTATATAAAATAATAAATTCCAACTGTTTATTTGTCTTATTAATAGCTTGCACTTTGAGGCTAAAAATATCATCACTGTGTACTGCATAGCACATCATGGTGCTTTTTCTGAATATAATAGCTTTATAAAACATTAAAAATGAAACCGCCTGTCAGATTGGGTCGCTTTATAAAGCTACAAAAGGTTTGCAAGAAATGAAATTGTTTTAAACAAATGCTTCATTAGAATGCAAGCAAGGAAAGGAAACTTGTGCCGACTGGCCTCAAAACAATAGCAATAGTTTGCTGGCTGGCTGTGCGTGCGTTGGTGCTTGTATTTGTAAACAGACAGTACATATCAGTAATCACAGAGCAAGAGTTGAAAATATTTGAGCAACAAAAGCCCACTGTAGGATATTTTTAATATAATAACAATGCAAATTTTAGGTTACATTAATTTCCACACACACACACACAAAATCCTTCGAACTGGGCAACTTTAGTTTAAGAAAAAAACACAACATAAAAAAGTGACCACCCCTAAATAATACTGTTATGTAATATGGCAGTACTTTTTATGGGTTGTGTAATTTAATAAATCATTAATTTAAAATGTGCCAGCACAAGGCTCATGCAATTGTGTACAGTATTATCTAGAAACCTTTGTCAATTAGTTTACATAGTAACTTCATGGTCAGTGACCCTCCAATAGCTGACCTATATAATATTTAAATGCTTTCTATAGGTTTTGCTTGCAAAGATCCCAAAGAATGATACAAGCAAATATTTAAGTACTATTCCAATACTCTATAGATCGCAAAAAAACCCCATCAAATTCAATCCATGGACAGGTTAATTAAAAGTCAGTGCATTCCTGTAATGCATGGCGGTTCCTTTCTGATTTTCTAAAACTGCAGTGCACTATTGAAAACATTCCATTATTTGAAAACACTGTAATTTAAAACTTTGCGAGAAAGAAGTGACAACAGACCTTGTTCCAAATTCCTCCTCGTCTTCAGCAGTCATTGGTGGCTGCTCAGTCTTCTCATGCTTTTCTTTGTGCTGAACCACACGCATCCCTCCAACTTTCACTGCAAAACAATAGAGACACCACTGACTATGCCTATAGAGATCTCTCTATATATATATACATAAATAATACAGATGTGTGTGTGTATCCTATCCTATACTAACCCATAACTCGGAAGTCGTTGGGGCACCACAGATGATCATTTAACAATCTTTTTTTGTCCTCAGCAACTCTGATGGCTTCGCTCAGTGTCAAGCCAGTCCATTCTAGAATGTTGTCTTCCCACCTCTTTTTCGGTCTCCCTCTTCTTCTACCTCCTTGCACTGTGCCTAGCAGGATGGTCTTTGCAAGGCCTGATGATCTGGTGACGTGGCCATACCATCGGAGTTTCCGTTTCTTCACCACCGTGAGCTGGTCATCGTGTTGTCCAATGGCGTGTGTGATGGTCTGTCGGACTTCGTCGTTGGTGATGTGCTGGGTATAGGAAATGCCCATAAGTCTTTTGTAGCACCTCATCTCCATGCTTTGTATTCTTCGTTGTAGATCTGCTGTGAGGGTCCATGTTTCTGTTGGGACCCATTGTACAATGGTTCCTAAAAATATTTGAAGCTATGCACTGTGTTGAGTGATTGACCTTGGACTTTGATGTCCATGTTGATGCCATTGGTGGTGTTGGTCATCATTTTGGTCTTCTCTGCACCTATTTCCATTCCAAAGGCTCTGGAGGTGGTGTCAAGCCTCTGTACCAGCTGTTCAAGTTCTTTTTTTTTGTGTGTGTTCCTCTCCAGCCAATCCATCAATATCATCCACAAAATGGAGGTTGGAGATTGCTCTACCCTCATGCTGACTGTTCCTTCATGATCTGCAAGGGCATCTGACATGATGCGCTCTAGGAAGATGTTGAAGAGTGTTGGGGAGTGTAGGCGTCCTTGACGCACACAGATTGTTGTTCTGAACCAGTTTCCGATGGCGCTGTTATGGAGAACTGCACTGGTAGCCTTGTCATAAAGTCTTTTGATGACTTCAATAATTTTAGGAGCTGATGCTGTACACTCTCATGGTTACCCACAGAGCTGCATGTCCATGTTCAGACCCAGTCAAACGCTTTCTTGAAGTCTAAAAACACATGATATAGATGTTGTTGGTGCTGTAGGTATTCCTCGCAGGTTATTCTGTCTGAGGCTGAAAATCTGTTTAGTGGTACTTCACCCTGCCATGGAATCCTGCTTGTTCTTCAGCTATGATTTGTCCAGCCTGGGGTTTTAACCTGTTTAGTATTATCTTTAGGATGACCTTACTGGGATGGTTGATGGTGCGGTAATTTGTACACTCCTGAAGGTTACCTTTTTTTGAAAAGAGTGATGACAAGCGACTAGGTCCATGGTGTAGGCCACTCCCCACTCTGCCAGATCTTGTTAGAGATAATGTCTGTGTGTGTGTGTGTGTGTGTGTGTGTGTGTGTGTGTGTATGTATATATACCTCAATTTTAATGGAAACCACATTTTAGGCATAATTATGATAAGAAACAAAAAAAGAGATTTGCAAGGCATCCAAAACACCCTTGAAATATTTAACAAAAGAAATGAAATAAAATATATATTATATATCACATACTCAACATTGTATGTTGTACCGTTTTGTAAAAAAAAAAAAAATCTAAGAAAAATCATGTGAATAATATTAATACTCTAAGTTATATAGAGCACAGCCAAACTTGCAGTCTGCTCAGTCAAAGAGCACATTCCCATTTTTTGACACGCACTGGGGTTGTGGTGATAAATGGGATACAAAATACATAAAGGAAATTTAAAATAAAACAAATACATTTTTTCATAAACACACGCATACAATAATCCATTGACATGTTATTGCATAGTCCTGTATCGTTATTGATATGGCCAATATAATGTACATGTCCACAGTTGGTAACATTTTGTGGTAAAGTTATTTTTTATGGTTGCAATTCAACTTCGAATTGTTAGAATATTCTGATTGTATGTTTGAACTTTGTATGTCTATCACACCATGCCTGAGAATAAAGTGGTATAAAATCACATGTTCTTTAAGAAATGTTAACATTATAAAGTATTGGAATTTGGATTAAATTGAATTCAGCTATTGAACAGACACAAAAATACAGTAACTTCTATTAGCAGTTCTAAAGCATTTTATTGTAACTAATTCTACACTCTACAAGCTGGCCCATGAACATTGAAATAATTACTGGCAATAACAATATTGCAGATTTAGTGTTTAGATAGATATCATGGGTGCAAGGGCAGGTAACCCTTCCGAGTGTATCGTGATATCCAGGAAACCTGACACTGATTTTACCGCTGATACCAGGGTTACATTAATATCATGGTCTAAAATGGCTATACACATGTACAGTGGTTGTTTCTTAACTCTTAGCGTCCTATAAGGTTTTCTGTACATTTGCGCCTATATCCTGTAAGGATTTCAAGTTTATTGCAATAAATTGGGTTATGAATTTGAAAAAATTGCAAAAAATTTATTTATTGTCACATTAACTTCATATTTTAGGCTATGTTTACAAAATGGTTATTCTATGTACCCAAAGAACCATTTTGACTTTAGTACTATTTTTACCTGTTGGAATCTTGTAATTCATAATTACAGGTATTTTATGGACTATGTTAATAAAACAACAACAAGACAGTGTGGATTGCATGTGAATGTGTGCACAGTCAGTCAACACAGACAAGAAAACTCACTCTGGTTGTCTACACCAAGTCCTTGTGCTCTTTCAGCAATAAGCTCATCAATAAGGTTACCAAACTCACTATTACTGTCAGAGCTATCCCCTGCCAACATGGCCGAAAATTTCGCAAACTCAAACCTCAAACAAAATCGTTAAAAAAGTACACAAAACCACGTCAAACTTGCGAAAACGATAGCGGAAAACACAGGAAAACCTTTCCGGAAGTTGACTAAACCTTCTCTCACGCACAGGAGAGTTCCTATTTCCTGTGATTTCCTGACTAAAAGGTGCACTAACGAGGCGCGCATTATCGCGCTTCAGGATTACGGGCGAGGCGCGCATTACCGCGCTATAGGACGCTAAGATTAGTTAAACAAATGACCAAAAGAAACAATAGAGAAAATAAGACACTAGCGCAGCCCAGCCAATACTTTTTGACGGGGGAGCATTTTCAACTTCGTTAAAAAATTTTTTTTGTTGGGCTTAATGAAAAATGATTGCCTTTAATTTTTTGTTTTATTAATATTAGGTAACCTGATTTGTTTTTTAAATTAAAAAAAAACAACAACTCTTTTTTAGCAGAAAGCCTTTCAAATTATACAAAATTCAAGGCGTCACAACGAAGGGTTACGCCCCTTCCGAATCGTCACCATTTTGTATTCATTGGTTGTTACAGCTTTGCACACACACATTCAGATTAAAACTCATTAGTTTGACATTTAAGGTATAAAGTTAAGCCAACACCAAGGTTGAGCTTTGTTTGCAAAACAATGTGCTTTCTTCTTTTATGTTTATTTATGTGAAGTTTGCAAGGTCTTTGTCGTACATAATGAATTCTCGAGTCAGTTAGGTCTAGTACTACTACTAGTAGTTATTCTTGTACATCAGTACGGCAGTAGTAATACTAGGGCTGTATAAGTGGGTTAATGTCGCCTGATTGTCTACATGTACCAAGTAATAACTATTAAACGCAATTTAGGCTATTATTAATGTATTATTTTGTGCGTGTATTTTACTACAGAACTCCCCAACAGATAGATCTTCATCTTGTCGAACAATTAATTAATTCGAATTATTAATGCATATAAACGCATCATTACTTTCGTATATTCTGCTGAAACTTACAAAAATTTGTGTTTTCTTAGCCTACTAGCGGGTACAGCAATTTGTTGTGCTAATACAGTGCCTTTTTATGCACTTTTGTATTAACTTTTATTTTTAGACACCTGAGCCATTTTTGGGAAAAACGCATTTTAATTTTGTGTGAGAGTTACCCAATTCGAACAGTTAAATGAGTGACTTAATATTGACCGATTTTAACAATTTAAATTTTGTTAATCTTCTAAAGGTCTGTAGGCCTACAGTATAATTTTTTTTAAATAACAAAAATCCTTAAACAAAATCAACTTTTTATCCTAAAACCTAGTATAGAGTAAACCGGCAGATGTGTCTGCCACGTGTGCAATTTCTGAATGTAACACAACACTCCCTGACTTATTTTAAGTTATTAGTTATTAATGCCTCTTATCATCTGCTCGTTCTCAGCTTGTCAAGTGCGTCGTACCGGCGTACGTCGTTTTGTCTTTTGACTAGACGTGACTGATGGACTGATTGTCGTGCCTTGCATTTCGCTGAACTAGTAGAAACTCATTACCATACGGTGCATTGGAATGCAAAATCAGTTTGTCCCAAAATAAATAGATGCCTACCTGCGGGTGGATGTCCCGCTTTCAGATCTCCTGTTGCTCCTGCAGCTTCTTGTTCGTTTACTGACATGTTTGTTTCTGTCTGGAGTGAAAACTCTACCGTAAACAACAGCTCTCTTTTTGCGACGGCTGCTTGCCACCTCACTGTGGTAAACGTCATCAAATCTTGAGCACAAAAGATACCGGAAATAATACATAGGAAGTAACGTTTTCCTCAAACCCAGCACAACACATGTAACTCGAACTAAGTTTTGAGTAGACTTCTCGAGGTACAGTTTCCACATTAAGTTTTCCAGCATCAACCACGCTGATTACATTTATACATTAAGATGTAAATACTTCAGCAACATTGTGTTTTGATGATGATGGCCTTTTACATTTAGCATATCGTTTAGATGTTCATTGAAAGTGAAACAAAGACATTTTCTTAAATACTTTTTATTTCCTTTTCGTAAGCGTAATGTGTTTCCATTCTTCTTCTTCTTCTTCTTCTTCTTCTTCTTCTTCTTCTTCTTCTTCTTCTTCAGTTTAGTTCAGCTCAGTTGGGACTTGTGTAAGCCTTACGACTTTCTTCTTCTTCTTCTTCTTCTTCTTCTTCTTCTTCTTCTTCTTCTTCTTCTTCTTCTTCTTCTTCTTCTTCTTCTTCTACTAGGGATGGCGTGACGGTTAAATAAGTGCTTCCACAATTGATTTTGATTTGATTTTAATTGATTTTGAATAATTTCATTTGAATTTCAATTGTTACTACAGAATCTGAATCTGATTTCCTTCACTGTGTTATTTGATACTTAATGACTTATAGTATACAGTGTCGCACGCAGACAAACTGAATAAAAGAAAAGTGCAGATCAAACAAAAACAACAACAAAAAGTCCCTTAGCATGTTCACGTTTTCAGCTAAACCAATCAGCCTTTGGGGACAAACCCCAACTAGCAGAGCTCCACAAGAGTAAAATTAACGTCCCCGCACACTGAGGCATATAGGGGACGAAAAGACTCCAGCCTTTGTCAATGCTATTTATTGAAGGTAGGAGAGGAGGGAAGATGAAGGGTGGGGGAAGTGGGTGGGGAGGAGATATTGTGACCGAGCTCAAAATGAAAGAATCTTAAGCCTCTGCTTGAAAGATACCAAGCTAGGTGCCTCCGCAACTGAAGCTGCCAAAGAATTCCAGACTGGAATGGTCTGGGGAAAGAAACTAAATTTGAAGTAGTTAGATTTAGTTGGGAACTGAAGAAATTTAAGGCTTGTATTAGAGGAGATGGGGGCAAGATAGGACAAGGCTGGGATGTTCACCAATTTGTTGACGATCTTGTACATCATGGACAGTTGGATCTTCTGGCATCTGAACTGCAGGGACTCCTACCCTAGTTCTTCAAGCATGGAAAAAACATGACTGGTGTTATTGTAGTGGCTAGAGTGGTGTATCTTGCTACCAATCTTTGCACCATCTCAAGCTTTGCAAGCTGGTCTTTTTGGTGTGGGTTCCATGCTGAATAACAATATTCGAGGTGCGGACATACTAGGGTGTTGTAGGCGTTTGCGTTTGTCTCTTTGCTGCGGGTTCTTAAATTTATACACGAAGCCAAGCATGCTACTAACCTTTTCAAATTAAGATCTGAGGAGATGTTATTTCTCAGATATTTGGATGTAGATGTCGGTTCTAACACCTGACTTTTGAGTTTGTATTTGTGGGTCTTAGGTGATCTTGACCTGCTGATGCTGATGATGTTGCTCTTTTCAGGATGAAATTCCACTCACCAGCTCTTTTCCCATGTGGTTAGCTGGTTTAGGTCTTCTTGAAGGACATTGCAATCAAGATGTGTCATTGTATCAATTTCCCATCTGGTTCTGGAAATCCCGATTGCAATGAATCAAGATGTATCATTGTATCAATTTCCCATCTGGTTCTGGAAATCCCGATTGCAATCAAGATGTGTCATTGCTTCAATTTCCCATCTGGTTCTGGAAATCCCGATTGCAATCAAGATGTGTCATTCAGTGATCGTCCTAGGGATTTGCAAAACCGGTACGACGTCACAGTAAACAAACCCACTCGAACGCAAACCGGTAGGCCAGTCACGGAAACCGGTATGACCCATAGCAAAGCTTAATAATGCGTCACTAATTTTGCAACCGAAAATCTGCCGACGAATGCAGTGATTAATTTATTGCTCACCGTAAAGCCTACTAACTATAACTGAAATGATGTTTGCCAAAAATAAAAGTGAAAAAAGAGATTTTTGCTTCTTCATTATTACTAGCCTATCTGCCACCGTCGCAATACATACTGACGAGCACGAGGAAAGAAAAAATCGAAAAGTTCGCGAGTTTAATTTATCCATATTCACGATAGCCTTGCACCGCCAATGTTATATCATTCTGTATTAATTACCTCAAAGAATATGGCAAGGCTACTGAACGCATTCGCAGGCCTCTCGTCTACACTCCCTAAACACATAATCAGCGTGGCTGGCTGTCTCTCTCTCTCTCTCTCTCTCTCTCTCTCTCTCTCTCTCTTAATTTCTCTTGTTTTTCTTTCTCTTTTCCTTTAGTTTTGAAACCAGTCAAACAGAATAAAAACCGGTAGGCTCTACCGGCTACTGATTTTTCAACCGGTATTTTTATTCTCAAACCGGTAAAATACCGGTAATTTCCGGTTAAATCCATCCCTGGTCATTGTATCAATTTCCCATCTGGTTCTGGATCGGGATTTCCTATCTGTGTTGTTAGATTGACTTGTCAGCCATAGAAACCATTTCTGACTATAATAACATTAACAACCTTGGGAGTATGTGGTGAATACTTCATACCAAAGAAAATGTTCAATTCAACTCTTAATGGGTTTAAAACAGATAATGTTTAATCTATAATGTATAAATTATGTCAGTACATGGCTGCTATGTCTTTAAAAACATGATGTCTAACACTGTTGTGTAGAGCCTTCCAATCTGCCAAAAGATGTTGAAAATGCTATAGCAGATGAAATGGGGGGTTGGTTTCACTCCACTGGCGTTCGTACGACAAAGAAGTTTTTATATTGTGCTGTTCTGGTTTTTAAGCTGAGACAATTGACGATTGTTGATAGTTTGTTTTGGAGAATAATTTGTGTTTTATAACTGGAGAAAGTGGTGGGTTTCACTGTGTGTCTATTTTGGTCAGATGGGTGACAAAGTCTTTGGGTGGAAGGGAAGGGATAGAGCCATCAGTTATTTTTTGTGCTTATGTTAATGTAATTACAAATTTTAACTTTTTGATGATAACCACGGCTTTTTGACTCACATGCATAGCCCTTAGCAGTGTGAGTCTATGCACTCGCCCAAAAATTTGTTTTAAGATTTTTGCAAATGTGTGTGAGACGAGTCCTAAATAAAATAGTCAAAAAAATGACAGCTTTAAAAAAAGTCCATCGCCTGTCTGCTTTGACTCCATCCGCTGTCCATCTGTGTAAAAATGCTGCATGAAATCTTTGATCATCTCAGACATTATTTCCGCCATGGTTCAAAAACTAAATTCAAAGATAGAAAAAAAAAAGTAGTTGGCTATTCAACAAACACAACTTTACAATCTCAAAACCTATTTCAACTATCACAACCAAACTTTTCAAGATGGTGTATACCCATGAAACCTCATGAATTATCAGTGAATGAATTACTTTACTTAAAGGTCAAGGTCACAAAGACGAAAAACTTAAGTAAAAATAAAAAGAAGTTTTTAAAACAAAATTTAACTTTTTTTTTTTTTTCCTAGATTATTAATATTGAAATTATGATTATTTTATGCATAATAATAGGTCAATGAGACACACATATTATACAAATTTGGTCTACTCCACTCCAAGGTCATGGTCACTGGAGGTGTCCAAAGTTGGTTAGTATAGGTAATTTGAAGTGATTTTGACCATAATCTATGAGAGATATAAAGTCCAAACTTGTTGTATTTAGCTTGATCTTTCATATGTGTTCCGTTTTTGCGTTGATCATCTTAGGTCTTGCAGATACATACAAAAAAATGGACAGTGGACAGTGAAATGGTTGTTTATTTAACCCACAGTATGCAACATTGGGTTATTTGATCAGATATGCCTGAGAGGCCATGTGAGGGTCAAAGTCATCCCAAGGTCACAGTTTTTTTGGCGTAATACAACTTTTGCTATACTTTATTTAAAAGTACCTGAGTTTATTTGCAGTCGGAGGTCAGGGTCATACCAAGGTCAAGAGCATAACAAAATAAAATTCGGTATACTATTTGCATTATAATGCCACATTTTCATTTTGTTTTTTGGGGGGTCACTCATTTTCATGTTAAATATTGCGCGATCCATAAGGAGAATGTGAGTCATATGGACTTTGCCGTTCTAGTTTAGGCTATTATATGAATTGGAATATTGAACTGAAGGTTTCTAAATAACTGCTATTCTGTTTTCCCTCTTTCAGAACAATAGCCAAAATGGACAGCGTGGATCAGGAGGAAAAGAAGAAGATGTTTGAACTGATGAAGGACAGAGAGTAAGGATTTTTGTAATTAATACGTGTTCGTTTTCGTGTTTCATACTAGTTCTTTGCTAGTATGAAAGTTTTCCATACTCAATTTGTCTTTATAGCATGTTTACCCACATTGAATTATGACTCATTAAACTTTGTCTGTTAAACTCTTTTATCACCAAATATTTATCTCACATAGTCATAGTGGGTCTCAGCGCAAAAAATATTTGCGAGTGTTTTTGAAGTTGTTAACGATGGCGGTCCTCGTACAAAGTAGTAAAAAAAGTGAGTCTGAGGTCTAGATCAATAGTGCAGAGTAAGAAAGCATGTTAAAAATGTATAATTCAGGCTAAGAGATGACTGCTTACATATTCATCCCTTTTTATGTCTAATATTAGCAAATTTGAATTTAACTTAGCAGTTCCTAAACACCCTAAGTGTTCAAAAGGTCATCTCCTGTGGGGGGAGGGGGAGAGGAGTGGAGAAGAGGATTGGGGTGGATGGGGGTGAAGATCAGGAGGGAGGATTGTTTTCCTTTGAATACAGGCACTGGCCCACATAGATAAACCCAGCGCAGTGTTACCGGCAAGCCCCAAGTGCTTTGCAGTAGATTGGCCAGGGAAACGATTCTGTGCCAGTAGTCAAGAGATTACGCTTAATGATGGCATTAGAGGCCTTACTGTTGGGGAAGCCCAGGGATGTTATTAGGGACCCCTTTTGACTCATTAAGCTGGGATTTTATGTTCAAATTTCTTGATATGTATAATTTTGGGAATGATTTCTGCAATTGGGTCAAAACTTTTTATAGTAATATTAAATCAACTGTTATTGTAAATGGCAGATCAACCTCATAGTTTTCTGTTGAACGTGGTTGTAGGCAGAGAGATCCGCTGTCGCCTTATTTGTTCATTCTAAGCGTCGAAATTTTGGGTATAATGATTAGACGAAACAAAACATCAGAGGTATCTTAATAAATGAAGAGGAAAACAAAATTTTGCAGTATGCTGATGACACTGAATTAACACTTGAGGGGGACAGTGAATCTTTCTGTGAAGCTATTTCTACCATTAATATGTTTAGTAAATTTTCTGGACTTATTTTAAATGCTGATAAATCTAGCGCAATATGGCTTGGTAGCCAAAAACATTCTGCAGTAGTATATATGCCTCATTTGCAAATGAAGTGGAACCCTGAACATTTTAAAATTCTTGGAATCTGGTTTTCTAATGATTTAAAAAGTTGTGTACAATTAAATTTTGATGAAAAGTTTATGGAAATAAAGTCTTTATACAAATCTGGCTCAAGATACAAATTACACCTATCGGTAGAGTCGCTGTTCTAAAACCTTTAATATTATCTAAGCTTGTGCATTTGTGGTTACTGTTGCCCAATCCACCGGATTATATTGTTGATGCAATTCAGAACACTGCTTTTTAATTTGTTTGGAACATGAAACCTGATAAAATTAGCAGGAAAGTTTCCACTAAAAGCATTAGTGAAGGTGGTATTGGAATTCCAGACATTAGAAAGTTTATGAACGCATTAAAATTAACCTGGATACGTAAACTCTTAACTGGTAATAAAAAATGGAAGCATATTTTAACTTCTGGTGATACTTTTATTTCATTGCTGGATAAAGTGGGCCCTGCAGTCTGTAATTTTGTTAATGTTAATGATTTCTGGTGTGATGTATTTAATGCGTATTTTGATTTTGGTAAACAAATTCAGGTGGAAAATGAGGAAGAGTTGATTTCCGAACCACTTATGTGCAATGGCAAGATTTTGATTGGTAATAGACCTTTTTGCTGTAGAAAGTGGATTAAAAAAGGTGTATATCAGATAGCACACCTACTTCAAGAAGATGGACATTTTTTACCAGATGAAGCTTTTAAGACTAAATATAACATTGACATTGATTTTGTAACATACAGTGGGTGTGTACAGGCCATCAAAAAGTACTTAAATGAATCTGATGTTAAGATTAATAATAATAATTTTTTGGTTAAATTTGAGTGCTGTAAAGCCCAGCGAATACTGTGTTCCATATTTAAAGGAGCAAAATTGCTGTATGACATTCTTGCAAAACCTAATATTTTACCAAATTGTTGTACAAAATGGGATGTTAGGGTTACACGAAATGTGGACTGGAAATTCATTTTTCAAAGAATTGCACAAATAAAAGATGTTAAGTTAAAATGGCTACAGATACGAATTGTACACAGGATTCTTGGCACGAATATTGTATGTCAGAGCATGGGCCTTGAAAATGACAATCTCTGCTCATTTTGTAAGAGAGAAAAGGAAAATATTCAACATATCTTTTGGAGTTGCAAATACATCTCTAGTTTCTGGTTAGGTTTACAAAGACTCTTAAACACCTGTGAACATATTAGTAACTTGTCATTTAATGAACACTTGGTTTTGTTTGGATGTGAAAAAAATTGCAAAACAGATGCAATATTTGATTTAATTTTGTTACTTGCAAAATCATATATATATCCATGTAAAATGAAAAAAGATATACCATCCCTGGATGCCTTTATCAACGTGCTTAAGAACAGGTATGAAATAGAAAAAATTAATGCTAATATCAAAAGGAAATGCAATAGATTTAATGATCAGTGGCTAATGTATAAAAAAGTGATGTTATAAGTGTACACCTTTATTTATTTTTATTTATTTATTATTATTATTAGTTTTTATTGTTGTTATTGTTGTTTGAAAATGCTTGGTGTGTTTCTGTGTGTTATCAGTATGTAAATTTATTGAAATAAACAAAAATATTGAAAAAAAAAAAAAGTTATTAGGGACCCCAATGACTCTCAGCTGCTTATGTGCTTATAGGAGAGCTTTTAACTCAAGAATGTGCATGAATATACTCTTCTATGATCATAATATGCTAGTATGTAGAGTAAAAGTGTGAAAAACGACTCACTTCAAACAGATGCAGCTTTTCAACCCTGTTCTTATTGTTAGCTCAAAGTTGTCTTCTTTCAAATGTATTATTATTATTATTATTATTATTATTATTATTATTATTATTATTATTATTATTATTATTATAAATTTGATATTTGTGTTTGGTCATTTTGTGCATTTCAGGTTAGGTGGGAATATGGACTGGATGTACAGGGGAGACAAACCTGACACCGAAGAGTTTCTGCTGGGAAAGAGTATAGATAAACTGGTGGCTGAAGCTACTGCCAATGAAGGTAATTTTTATTATTGTTCAGCGCTGTCATAGGAGATTTTTAACATCAGGGATCGGAAAACGATGCTTAACGTCCTATTGCATCAGCGTTAAGGACGATCACCACGTCGCCACACTGACAACAATGATCATCATCATCATATCAAAGTTGAGATCCTACGGATCTCTTAATATATAGCCATGACAACGGACACTATATATGTGTTTTCTTGTGAAGAGTGAGGTATTTTTGCAAAGCAACAAATCCCACCTCGCCTCTTTTTCAAAATGGAAAACTTAATTTGATTGTTGATTAATTACAGGCGGCGGGTCAATCTTCAGTGAGCGTGTCAAGGCCAATGTGGCGATGGACATGGCAGCTAAGATGCGAGAAGATCCATTGTTTGCAATCAAGAAGAAAGAAGAGGAGGCCAGAAGACACTTGCTGGAAAATCCTGTCAAGATGAAACAGTTGGAGAAATTGGTATAAATTTTTTTTTATATTTCTTGTATAATTGTTTTTAACATGGCATATTTTTCTTTCTTTGCTTTACATTGTTTTATTTTGTTTGGCATGTATTGAATGTTTGGTTAGCTATTTTGAAGACTAAGTCTGTATTATAAACTTTTATTTTAATTCTTTTTTTTTTTTTAAAGTGGTTATTCATAACATTGTCCAGATTTTATTCATAACGCATAATTAAGGGTTTATACATCTTTAATTTACTTCTTTTTTTTTTTCTTGTTTGATTTTTTTAGGTAGAGCAGCAGAGACTGATAAAACTGAAGGCAGCTAAGAAGGACAAGAAAAAGAAGAAGAAGACAAAGAGAAAGAAAAAGGGAAAAGGAAGTGACAGCAGCAGTGACTCCAGTGACAGCGAAGATGACCTTGTGAACCAATACCTCAGCATCGTAACACAGAAAAACAAATTGAACAGCTCAGAATGCCAGGGAACTAAACATTCAGCAAACAAACATTTGGGCAAAGGCAACGGCAGAGATAAGAGAGATGTTGACAGATTCAACCAAAGAAACAGAAGTGATCCAGTTCGCAGAGATTGGGATAGACCACAGGGTCATAATGCAAATCAGAGACATAACCATGATGATCAGAGACATCGGGACTATCAGGGCCCTTATGAAGTTCGTATGAATCAGAGCAGAGACAGGAATAGAAGTAGGTCTGATAGCCCATCAAGGCACAACAATAATCCGAGGAGTGCTGGTGACAGGACAGGTAGAAAACAATCAACCAGCCCCTTAAAGCACAAAGATCGGAAAGTTGCTGATGATAGAAGAGGAAGAAAGCAGTCTACCAGTCCATCAAGTCACAAAGATCGGAGGAGTGCGGATGATAGAATGGGAAGAAAACGCTCAACTAGCCCACCTAGTCATAGAGATCAGAGGAGTACTGCTGATAGAAGAGGAAGAAAGCATCCTACCAGTCCAACAAGGAACAAGAATAGGAGGAGTAATGAGAAGAAAGAACGAAAGAGATCCGGTAGTAATGACAATAGAGAGAGAAACCAATCAATCAGTCTGCCACGTAGTAAACGCCTGAGAGGCAGCAGTTCTGATAGCTCAGAACCTGAACAACTTCGACCACAGAGACATGACAGCAACCATGAAGAGCCGATGCCCAACAGAGTGTATGGTTTGATAGTAAGTCGGATATTTCATTTATTTATTTATTTATTTATTTATTTATTTATCTATTATTCTAGATGGGATATCTTGATATTTTATTTTGAATACATCTGCAATTGTTTTGGTGTTACAGGAATGTCTATTTTAAAAAAATATTTTAACGTTCTTATATAGCTCTTTTCAATCTCAAGAGCTGCTCAAAGGGTTGGTCGACAGAGGATCTAACTCAAGCTGCTTGAAGTGCCAACTTGATGCTTCAGTTGCATTGTCAACGCTCCAGACAACTGAGCACAATCCTGGGTGACTAAGGTTGGGGCTAATGGACCCAGTGCTTGCTTGATGTGTTGGCTTAACTGGCACTCCCTCATCTAGGACATGAGTGTCATGATCTTTAAAGTCTGAGTATATGCACAGACTAGACCCAGTGTATACTCTCCCCAAGTTATAAATAAATATTTTAATATTTTTCCTTTGATGGTTTATTACATTAATATGTCTATAAAAGAAAATTAGTTGCAAACAAGAAGAATCTATGTGTGTGTGTATGTTCATTGTCTTTTTCAGAAAAGTGCGAAACGCAACTCTAATGAAGATAATGCTGCAAAACCACAGAAAACTAAAAGGTCTCGAAAGTCATCAAGTTCTAGTGCATCGTCAAGATCCCCCAAAACGAGAAAGGAACAGCGAAGGTCACACAAGAAACAGTCCTCAAGTCGGAGCCAGTCTCGATCCCCAGTCAGGAGAAGGGAGACAAATCAGCAGAGGACGAGGAAGTCTAGGTCCATGTCTCCTGAAAAGCCCCAAAAGGAAAAAACGTCCCCTAAGAGGTGGGTAGTGATTGCCTTGCGGAATTGATATTAATTGCATTAGTGCATGACTTATACTTTCGTTACAAGTTTGCTAGAGTGCTGAAAGCACCAAATGCGAGTAAAAATCTTCTCTGGCAATCTGAACCAGATAGCTCCTTATGCAACTTAACTGGTGACCTGTTTTGCTGAAGTCCAGTTCCCCCACCCATTTATTTTTATATGATTCTTTCAAATTTCACCATACTGCAAACTGGTTTCTGTTTATTTTTGTGAAAGTTGTTTTATAAATTAGTAAGAAATGCTGCTGGCAAGTTGCAATGTCTGGATTTCAACACCTCCGATGATTATAATAATAATGTTATTGATAATGTAAAATACAACAACAAGTCTGTATTGCCATTAGCTTCTATAGTGAGGAAGAAGTTCATGCTTTGCTTTTGTGTGTGGGTATGTGAGCAGAAAGCTGACAGCAGAGGAAAAAGCGCAGAAAATCCAAGAGATGATAGAAGCTGCCAAATGGCGCAGTGAACAAAGGTTACAGAACGTGGAGCGCTACAAGAAGGAAGAGGAGAAGGAGAGCGAGCAGTTCAAATCTTACAAGGGGGATGCAGGATTTCTCAAGTAAGTGTTGGCATAACTGACTCATTTTGTGAAGAGCTTGTTTCATCTGTGTGTGGTTGTTATTAGGAGTTATCAATAGTAAACATTTACACTGTATCACATGTAGCGTGGATGTCTTGTGTGATTATAGAATGTACTGCAAGTAGATTTGACGTCTTGTGTGTAATTTTCGAATGCTTTTTGCGCAAGTAATTTGCAGCTTGTAATGTATGTGAATTTAGAATGTTTTTATTGTATAGCAAGAAATTTATTTATCTTGTGTGAATGTTGCAATTTATTGCAAAACACAGAAAACAAATAAAATTGATAAAGAATAAGTTTATTCAGTTTCTTTTATTTCCATTCCTGAATCATTATGGAAACTCATTTATACTGTTTTTAGAACAAACAAAAAAACCTGAGACACTCTCTTTACTTTAAACATTGTTTTTTAGCATGTGCTTGATCTTTTAGCAAGGATGAATCAAGAAACCATTGCTACAACTGTTGAATGCTGCACTGAAGTATTAAAAAAACCAAAACTTTAATGAATGAACTGATTCCATTGCGTGTATGCCAGATCTCTGGATGCAGGCAATGTATTCTACAGATACAGAAATTATGCCTTAATAGTAATGGTTTAAGTCAGCAATGGAATGTAGGTCTTGTTTGTCATTCCGCTCTTTCTTGTAGTAAATGGACTATCCTATCCTATCCTATCCTGTCCCATAACCCGAAGGTCGTAGGGGCACCACAGATGATCGTTTAACCAGCATACTCCATCTTTCTCTGTCCTCAGCAGCCCTCATGGACTAACTAAATCAATATTAGAATGTAGTTTGTATTGTTCCTCATGTACTTTAGTTCCATTACTATATTTTTTCTGTTTTCTTTTTCAGTTCCATGATGTCAGAACATGCTGCAAACAGCACTATAGAAGACAGATTGAAGAGGAATAAGTACAACATCCAGCGTACTCGTGCAGCATTGGATAAGAACTTCACTCAACACTAACTGGTTCTGTAACAGCATCCAACACAAATAATTAATAGTGTTGCTATTGTAACACTAACAGGAATGAGGTTGTAATATTACAGTTGTGGATACATATTCTGATTTCAGTATACACTTTACTTGGACATAGAAGTTTTATTAATTGTGTATTGTTCTGTGTTATGTTTCATGTGCACGATATAAGTCGCCCATCTGTCAAATTTTCTTTTGTAAATGATGACAATAAATCATCCTGAATCTTGAGAATGGAGTTGTATTGCATTTGTACATTTTTAACACATTCATGAATTTTGTTTTATTGTTTTTAAAATTGTGAGATGTGCTGCAGTGTTAGAATTACACTTTATTACAACATAGCACAAATCTTACGTTTTTTTAATGACAACACTCCATCTAACTCCTCTGATTTTTTTATTTTAATATGCTAGGGATCTGTGATTGAACTGGAAATAATTAATCAGTATTGCAAGGGAAGCAACTGCAACGTTAAACTACCTTTAGGCGCGGAGTTGTTAAACGTTTGCTCCTTTTAAAATGTGACTGTCCAAGAATTTTAAAAAAAAAATAAAAGAAGAGATAAAAGAATAAGTAAAACGAAGAAAGAAAAGAAGAGAGGAAGATGTAGTATACTACTGTGGGATTACAGATAATTCCAATCTGCAGACAAACGCCTAATAGTTAAAATCACGACAAAAAAAATGTGCAATTTACTTTTTAAACAACTAAGAAATAGCATTTTAATATTTTATTTTCTCGCATTTTCTTTAGTTATCGTTTCATATTTGTTTATATTATAATATTTAATTTATGGCCAATGTGCTTGGTATCTTAATCACTGCATCCCTTTCATTTGGGGCAAGAAGGAGGCACGTTGAAGGCCCCAGGGTTTTGAATTGCTGGCACGAAATCCACAAACAGAAACAGGTTGTCCACGTACGCTGCAACATACACCGCAACATCTTTGTAAATGTACAGGATAACTTGAAATAGAGCAACTCGATTAGTGTGGGAATTGAGCACGTTGGACAAAGCAATTACAGAAAGTACAGATTGGGTTGCATCCCCTTTAACTGTTGTATACTGGCTAATTTGTAGGAGTTACAAAACGAAATATTTAAAAAACGAGAACTGTAGTAGAGTCTAGAGACTAGTTTCATAAATAAATTAGAATGAATTAACCAATAGCCAAGTTTGATAGAATTAAATTTGCTATTTACCGATTTATTTGGAAAAAAATACTCCCAGTCCCCCTCCCCCCCTACCCTCTTCCCAAATTCCCACAGATAAAGCTACAAATAGTGTAAGGGAGGCAAAGATTCAATAATAGACCTTTCCCTGATTGTTGTGGAAAACAGTTTTACCTCCCTCTAATTGTAGAGTGTATATATAGCGCTAAAATTACGCATCATCTTCATCACTTCTTCACCACTTTGACGACTAGTAACACTTTTAGCATCCCTTTCCATGTTAGAAGCCCACTCTCTTTGAAACAAAAGTAGTCAATGCCAGACGAACGTTGAAAGCGTACTCTAATATGAAAATATACGAGGTTTTTCCACCGTAGTTTCGTATAGTCTACACATTGCGACTTCCGAAAATAGGGGCAGGCGTACGCGGATGTCAGTAGGAAAGCGTTGTGCGCCACTGATCTATTTAGTTCAGTGGTTGTGCGCTGACACTACGCTATAGCGTAGCAAAGTATAGAAAGAGTTAAGAAAATTATTTTGATCCTTCTGGGAATCGAACCTTTGTTCCTTGGAGAACACCACTTTTTTTAAAAATAAATCTTAATAAAACAATAATAATAAAAACTTGCATCAATTCAACTTCAGTTCTTCACACCCAATTAGGCGATATTGGACATTATTTCTAGTAGACTTATCAATGATAATGTTTCAGGGCAAAGGCCAACAAGCTCAAATACCGTGTAACTAATATAGTGATTATGCTTACTATTGGAAGAGAGATTCCCTTTGATGCTCTCAATGATTGGCACACAGCCTTGCTCGGAAAAGCCCATGGTCAAGTTAGCGTTAGTGCCTGGATACTGGAACCTCCAGGAGTTGAACCTCAGCCCTCCAGTCAGGGGCCCAAGGTAGTTTGTGTGCAGGTACAAAGCGTTGTCTGAATTTGAAAAGAAAAGGTTAAAATGATGATAATTATGTTAATGCAGTCAGAGAACTTATAGTAGCCTAAGTTATCTGATACAGTGCAGTGTAAAACACATGGCAATCACAATTGTGAATAACTTCGTGGGAAGAGGTGTGATTAGAGAATTCTGTTTACTCAAACACTCCCTCATACACACATGCATTAACAATCAGGCTTGCGCGCGCGCGCGCTCACACACACACACGCACACACACAAACACGCACGCGCGCACACACACAAGCTTCTCACAAACACGACTATTTGCGTTGGCCCTTGTTATAGTGTTGGCGACCTTACGACAATGACGAAAACTTCACCAATTTGACATTGCATTATTCGTTCATTTTGTAAAACCTAAAAACAGGACGTATTTAAGATGCGAAATCTAACATAAATTGTAAAGTAAGTAATCCAAGGACACAAGACATGACCTAGACCACGGCACACAAAACATGTAGATATGGTGATCTTGTAGCTTAATGGAATATTTGTCATTACGTCAGTCTGCAGTCCTATTTCCATGTAAAAAGTGTAGCGATTTGTCTTACTATATAATGCAACGTAGAATACTGTAAATACGAATGCAGACAACAATCTTTCAGTTGCATATAATAATAATAATAATAATTTATTTCATTTAAAATTCTACGCCTTTCCCTCAGGAGAAGCTCAAAGCGCAGTTACAGCCAGCCATAAATAAATACTCAAGGAACATAAAAGAATAAAAGCATCAAACACTAAAACCAAACACCACATTATTAAGATATAGTCAAACACACCCACTCACTCTATGTCGCCCACGCATACACACACACATACATACACATACATACACACAACCACACACACAATAAAATACAAAAGCACAATAAAATTGTCTATCTCTATCACCACAGTATTAAAACATAGTCAAACACACCCACTCACTCTATGTCTCCCACGCACACACACATACACACACCCACACACACACACACACACACAGACATACGCACAATAAAATACAAAGCACAATAAAAAATTGTCTATCTCTATCACACCAGTATTAAAACATAGTCATACACACCCACTCACTCTGTCTCCCACGCACACACACACACACACACACACAATAAAATACAAAGCACAATAAAATTGTCTATCTCTAACAGTATACGTGCATTTCACACAGAAACAGAAACGAGCAATTTACTTAAAAAACGCCATGGAACAACTACTATGATCACCACAAAAAGACACCACAACACAACACCTGCACAGACACTCAAGCAGCAAAACACACCTGGGCCACAACGACGACGAAGATGAGGAAAACGATGACGATGACGATGACGACGATACTGAGAAAGAAGATGACAACGACGGTGACGATGATATGATGAGGCTGATGACGAAGATGATGATGATGACGACCATGATGATGACCATGATGACGACGATGATGAAGGTACGATGACCACAAAAGGGGTTGAGGACGGCTGGTGGGCAGGAAGTTATTTCAAGAGGTGTTCATGGAAAAGATGTGTTTTAAGTCTAGATTTGAATGCAGATAGAGTAGGGGTGTCACGGAGAGGCTGGGGCAAGGAATTCCAAAGTGTAGGAGCAGCAAAGGAGAAAGAACGACGACCATACGTCTCCAGCTTGATGCGTGGCACAGAAAGGTGACCAGCGTCAGCGGAACGGAGAGATCTGGATGGACGATATGGCGTTAAGAGCTCAGACAGATAAGAAGGTGCTAGACCGTGCAGACTGCGGTAACAAAGCATCGCAACTTTGTATTCGACACGCGCGCGCACTGGCAACCAATGGAGTTCCTTATCACAACCTTTCAATTGTATATATTTTACTCGGAAGAAATAAACGGTCAAGCAAAAACTAAAAAGTCTACGTGAAGGTTTATAAATGCAATGCTAACACTAACAGCATGTCATTGAAACGCAAAACCCAATAACTCAGAAGATGTTGATTTCTGTGTAATTCTTTGTTGGCTTGATTGATTTACTGACTAATTAATCGTTTATCTGTTTGTGTTTCTCTTTGTTTGCTGATTGACATGTTTGACAGATTGATTGCGTAATTTTTTTTCTTCTTCACAATTTACCTGGTATGCAGTTGGGAGCCATAGGGCTGTTAAACATGCTCTTGTAACACGGACCCTGCTCATCATTCAGAATGACGTACTGAATTCCCTGAATAATACAAAGCAGACCATAACAGGATATTAGTTAGTTAGTTATTCATTGATTACAGGGTCCAGCGGACTGCAAAGAGCCGAATCAGGACCACAACTTGGTTGAAAGAGGAGTCACCCCTGATCCGTGTAAAAGGTCTGCTGAAACAACTTAGTGGTAATAACCAAGGCACTTCACCAGCCGGTCACTTTACAATAAAGGCATCCCATGCAGGGACTCTGAGGCTTTACTCTAATTTATAGAACCCCCGTTTACAAAACCAAAACAAAATAGAATACAAACATCAGTATAAAATAACAAAACACATACATATAAAATGCCTTCATTGCTAAATAATAATGTCATAGGAAGCCCTACTAACCATTTGGCAGAAAGCGTCCAGTATTCGCAAGCTGACCCAACAGACCTCATACACAAATGAGGAGTTTTGGGAGAGTTTTCAAGAAAAAAAGGTAGGTAACTGGTCTAGCGAAGAAGATAGTATAATAGATTAATAGATTAGAAAAGAAATGAGAAAGAACAAAGGAGAAAGACAGCGGCAGTGGGAATTTAAAGCACTAAATTTCCAGAAAGTGGGGTTACTATTTATTCAGAAAACCCCGGCACACCCACGGGGTGTAACAGGGTAGGATTAGTGATTTAACACTAGCAGCTTAAACAACACCTCAACCCGAGAATACACTGCAATTACAGGCACAACGACGATGACGACGGCGATGATGATGACGATGATAATAAATTTATTTAAGAAATCAATGTTCCAACTACTACATTATGAATGCATCTCGTCATTAAAAATAAAAGTTCTAACACTTGACATCTTCTGTCGAATCTGTAACACTATAAAGACATAGGCTACTTACTGTTACATCTTGGACTAAGTGTTTACCTGGCAACCCATGAATAGTTGGAAAAAAAAAACACGGAGTAGAAAGAAGAACATATTGAGTATAAATATCCTGCAAAGAATCACACTATTACAGATAGGTAAATCCGTTTAAAAAAATACATTTATTATTTTAGCAATTTTACCGTCCTGTAATTTCTGATAATCCATTTCTTGTCCGTCTCCCTCTTTGTGCTAGGATGGACTGTGCTCATCTGCAGACTTTCCTCCTGGCGATCAAAATCCACCTGCAGGTTTCGATTGACCTGTGAAAGAAAGACAAGACAACAGTCAATGCACTATAAGAGTCTACTGAATCCCAAACAACAACAAGAAAAACAACAACCGAACATGCAAATTATATTTAATCTGAAACCTTTCCTGATTACCATTTCGAGCTTCTCAGTCCCTACCGACCAACACGTATACCTTACGTTCGCAAACTGCATACCTCATGACAGTTCAGAGATAGGCGATTCCTTCAATTCTTTTGGGAAGAAAAGGTTTCTCTGCCTGTTCCCAAGCACTGTGGAATTCCTTACCCTGACTTTCGTCATTCTCAATTACCCCCCTCTCCCATCCTGACCCTAACCAGAAAACTTGGACACAAACCTAACCCTAACACTTTCGCTCTCTGTCTCTTTCTGTCTGTCTATCTTTCTCATCGGGTAGAAGACTATTCTATCCTATACTACCATATCCTATCCTATCCGGTAACTCGAAGGTCTTTTGGGCACCACACATGATCGTTTAACTAGCGTACTCTATCTTTCCCTGTCCCCAGCAACCCTCATGGCCTCGCTCAGTGCCAACCCAGCCCACTCTCGAATGCCGTCCTCCTACCTCCTTTTCGGTCTCCATTCCTCTGCCCCTCTCTCCCCCTCCCCCCACACCGCGCCCAGCAGGATGGTCCAGGCCTGATGCTCTGGTGACGTGGCCACACCATCGGAGTCTCCGTCCCCCCACCACCGCGAGCACGCCACCGTCGACGGCCCGTCGGACCCCGCCGCCGGCGACGTGCTGTGTACAAGAAATACCCAGAAGTCCCCCGCAGCACTCCATCCCCACTCTCCGCACCCCCGTTGCAGATCTGCCGTGAGGGTCCACACAAGCGCACTGGAAGACGGAGACGACAAGGGAGCACAGCAGCTCCACCCTGGAATGCAGACCAACGGCCCCGTCCCTCCAAATGAGCCCCAACCCCGTCAGGGCCGCAGCGGTCTGCGCGATCCCGGAGAGGACCCCCCGCCTGTCTGACACAACGGCTCCCAAACACCTGAAGCCACGCACCGCGACGAGGGACCGGCCCCGTACCCTGATGTCCATGCCGATGCCGCCGGTTGCCACCCAGGTCGTCCCTGCACCCAACTCCACTCCATAGGCTACGAAGGTGGTGCCAAGCCTCTGCACCAGCCATCCAAGCCCCTGCTCCTCTCCACCCAATCCATCAACGCCATCCGCAAAACGGAGGCCGGAGACTGCCCCAGCCCCCCCCCCCCCCCGCCCCCCCCACGCCAACCGCGCCCTCGCGATCCGCAAGGGCATCCGACATGACGCGCCCCAGGAAGTCGAAGAGCGCAGGAGAGTGCAGGCACCCCTGATGCACACCGACCACTGCTCCGAACCAGCCCCCGACGGCGCTACCGTGGAGGACCGAACCGGAAGCCTCGCCACACAGGCCCCCAATGACTTCAACAACCTCAGGGCTGATGCCGCACACTCCCACGTCCGCCCGGCGCCCACAGGGCCGTATGCCAGACTCGGTCAAAGGTCCTCCCGAATCCACAAACACTCGACACAGATGCCGCTGGCGCTTCAGGCACCTCCCGCAGACTACTCTGAGGCCGGAAATCCGCCCAGCGACACCTCGCCCCCGAATCCCACCTGCCCCTCAACTATGACCTGCCCAGCCTGGGGCCTCAACCCGCCGAGTATTACCTTCAGGAGGACCCCGCCGGGACGGCCTTGAGGCTGAAGATGCGGCAACCCTCACACCCCCGGGAAGAGCGACGACAAGCGACCGGGCCCACTGTGCAGGCCACCCCCCCCCTCCCCCGATTCCGCCAGATCCCACCACAATCAACGGCAAGGGCGCCAACCATTGCCTTTCCTCCCGCCCGAAGCAAACCCGCGGGCACAGAGACCACTTCCGCCGACCTCCTCCTTACCGGCGACTTTACCGCTGCCTCAACCTCCCCCTCGGAGAACCAGGAGGATTTCTTCCTCTTCTCTGTTCTGGGGACCTGCTAAAACTGATGGGTCTCCGTTTGGTGTATGATTGTAAAGGTCAGATCAGTACTCTATCCATATATCCAAAACTTCTTGTTCTTTTAAGGCATATGCCAGACTTGCTTTGGATCGTAGAGACCTTGAGCTTTTTAACACTTGTCAGCCGCTTCACAATCTGGTAGGCCTTCTTGCTGTTGTTCTTGTTCATACTGTTCTCCTTTACTGTGCACATGCCTTTTCGGATGTCACTGCTGATTGTTCGGTACGCATCAGCTACCTGTGAGGTGTTTCTTTTCTTTTTCATCTCTCTTAGTTTATCACACAGGTACAAAAGTTCAGGTGTGATCCACGGTTTCTTCTTTGGGCTTGCCAAGGATCTCAGCGGCGGCATCGCTCACAGATGAGTTTAAGGTGGTGGTCATGCCAGCTCCCAAAATGTGCAGTGGTGTAAATTTCCTTCCAACTGTGGCTTGGAATATTTCTGCCACTCCAGGTTTTGCAGTTTGACCAGGTCGAACTTCAGTCTGTTGCACTTTGCTGTGTTTACTCTCTTCAAGTGGAGCCGGAAGGACATCATCACGAGATCGCGGTCACTTCCGATGTCTGCTCATGGAAAAGTGCATAATAATTGCTTTCTGAAAACTAGAAATCAAGCCAATTCAAATTGATTTGTCCTCATAAAACATCCCCTTGGGCAGCACATGTGGATATGCGAATATTTATTAATTTTTAAATAGAGTACCTGAACGGTTTCACACACACATACACACACACACGCACAAACACACGCACAAACACACACACAAACACACACCCCTTCACACACACACACACACACTCTCACACACACACACACACACACACACACACACACACACACACACACACACACACGCGCGCGTTATATCCTTGAAAGTTCCGATCCCTCTTGAGTTCAGAACGATGTCCACGGTGTTAAGGAGCAAATAAGCGAAAACAGGTACTCACAATGGCATCCGTGCTGACAGTGTTGAGATCTGATAGCACGGCTGTGAACTGACGACTCAGACAACATTTTGGCGGCTCTTGGCACACGCATGCGATCAAAAGAAGTGAGGAAATGCTCGCAACTCGCACATCCATTGAGAATTGTGTCTAAGGTTCAGCACTTACAATAATTGGTCCGAGACTTTAATCACTTGAAATTTCTCAGATCAATCTTTCGCGCTTTTTTCCACTTATGAATAGATAACTGATATAGAATCACAGCGTTTACACAGAGCTTACCTTACATGAAATCAAGCAAGGAATCGGTTAATTATAAAAATTATTTGGCGAAATTTTTAAAAAGTCAAGTTTGTTCCCTTTCTTTTGTAACTTATTTAAACGTCTAATCCTATAGCCTAACTCCTTAAAAAAAAGTGTGGTCTGCCTTTACACACGCTTTGAAAGTATTTAACACACATAAACAGCATATTATAATGTCGCATTACTACGCCTAAAAACACATCTTTATCTCGGACTGCCGCTTTTTTAAAATTTATAGATAGCATTCCCCAAATGTGACACGAATTAATAGTTTGCAAAACGGCGATATTCATCACAGTGACATGGCCTAATTTTCAGCGGTTTCTTATTATTTCTTGCCACGTACCATATTGGACCTTGACTGACTTAAAACAGTCGTTGTAGCCACATATTTAAATGAATATGTATGTTTGAGCTTAGATGTTCATGGTAGGTAAGAGCTATTCACAGAAAAATACGAATGAATATGCCCTAATTATTATTATTCACATGCAGACTGGACAGATAGAAACAGTCATATACACGCGTGCAGCCACCTACCCAACTATCTACACACCCACACCACACACCCACCGCTCTCTCCACACACAAACACTTCCAAATAAAAACACGCACGCAAATAGACATACTACGCATACAAAATCCCACCCACCCAAACAAACAAACAAGACAAGCAACGCATGCACGCATGGACGCACGCGCATTCGCATGTATGCACACACATACACACTCACACACACACACCCACACACACACTCACATACACACAAAGTCATGAGAAATGGTAAAAGAATTCCAGATTTGCAGAGCTACGGTAACATAACGCTCCACTTTCATCTAACAAGAAGATGATTATAATATGATACTTTTAAGTGATGTAATAGTAGCAAGCTTAGTAGTGGTGATAGTAGTAGTAGTAGTAGTAGTAGTAGTAGTAGTAGTAGTAGTAGTAGTAGTAGTAGTAGTAGTAGTAGTAGTAGTAGTGGTAAAAATAATAATAATAATAATAATAATAATAATAATAATAATAATAATAATAATAACAACAACAACAACAACAACAACAACAACAACAACAACAACAACAACAACAACAACAACAACAACAACCATCATCATCATCATTATCATCACCATCATAGTTATTATTATCATCATCATCATCATAGTATTATACTGGATGTTGTACAGGTCTGAGAGCTCCAAGGTCTACCAAAATAATAAAACGCGCATGCTTTTGCACACACTCAGTCTCGCATATCAACAAACATCCTTTACACAACTGCCTATAAAGTACAACCACATTAAGAATAATAATAATAATAATAATAATAATAATAATAATAATAATAATAATAATAATAATAATAATAATAATAATAATAATATAAATAATCGAAAACAAGATGACAAGCCATTAAACTGTATTTCCAGACATTCGCATACACAGCCCCCCCACCGCTCCACCTTCCACCCCCACCAAAAAAAAAGAAAAAAAAAGAAAGCTTTTTCCAAAGCTTTAATTTTTCGCAAAGTAAAACTGATTAATTTTGGCTCAGTTATTCTTGAAAGATAAGGCAACAAGTGATTTTTGAACAACGAAAAAAACCAACAAAAGTAAAATTAGGAACGACAGGCCGACCGACCCCTCTGATCGACAACCGGATTGCTACTTTGAAGTACATGTATACCAAAACCCAACACAATATCGCTTTAGATATTGAGTATTAAAAATTGTTTCGCCACAAAATGACTCCAGTGACCTTGGCCTTCGCTATAAAGCAACCATGTGGCACAGGAGGCAGGCCACTAACCAAGATGTTTCTATGAAGTTTGATCAAAATCTGTTCAGTGGTTTTTGAGAGATGGTTTCCAGCGGATCGACATACCGACAGACTGACCGATAGACCGTCATTTCGTTCGTTCTGATTCACGACTATTCCCGCCAGATAACTCCGGAAATAAAAGTGAAAAAAAAATAAATAATATAAATAAATAAATAAATAAATAAATAAAAATAAAAAGGTTGCACCAAAGCAAATAGCAGTTATTCCTCGTTTATAGAGACCAACAGAAATCAAAGTTTACTTAACTAAAAGGTTGCAAAGGATTAATTTTTGTTTGCATTACGTTATTGGTATTAAAATATGGTATTGAAAACATATACCGATAAGCAAATATCTCAGTTGCTGCCCTCATTCAAGCGTTCCCCTCAAAGCGCTTTTGTTACACTAAAACCTTTCAATTTTAAATATGTTCACTGCACTTCACTGTCCATTTCAGTCTCAATAAAATTATTGAGCTTGGGTTTAAGTTTTTTAAGTTACGAATAATGCTGTGCGTATATATTTATTTTATAAATGCATGTTCTCACAATGTTTCCAATATTGACATTTTTATTTCTACTAATTTTTTTGGGAACGCATTCTTACTTGTGTGTGTATGTGTGTGTGTGTGTGTGTGTGGGTGTGTGTGTGTGGGTGGGTGTGGGCATGTGTGCGTGTGTGTGTTGTGTTGTGTGTGTGTGTGTGTGTGTGTGTGGTTCGCATGTGAGCGCGCGTGTTTGCGTTTGTCTGTATGTCTGTGTGCATGTGCATTGCTGCGCGTGTGTGTGCGTGCGTGCTTGCGCGCGGGTTTTGCTCCAACTATATTCTATCAATTTATTTCTTTACGTTTTAGATACTTTTTCTTTTATTTGTCGTTTTCTTCTTTGTATGGGTTTGTGTGTATGTGTGTGTGTGGACGAACACACACACGGGAACACACGCACGCATGCACAAAAGTAGAGCCTAGCGATCCTACTCCTTCCTCTGTTCATCTGCCAAATCTCTCAATTCCTCTGCTACCTTGAAAAGTTGCTTTAACATGACACGTTTAAAGTATGTTTGCTACAAGTTCTTTCTGCAAACACGAGAACAGTCCCTAGCTAAATCTCAAACAACCTCTGCCCTGGTCATATTTTCAAATTTCTTGTTAACAGCTTACGAGAGCTTATACTTATAAGGGCTAGATATACATCTATATTTACTCCTTTACATATCAAGTATTTGTATTAATTTTTTTATTCTTCACACCGGCGCTATAGAGGTTTTTACCCTCCTCCTCCTCCTCCTCCTCATCATCATCATCATCATCATCCCCATCATCATCATCACCATCAGCATCATCATCATCATCATCACCATCATCATCACCTCCACCATCATCACCATCATCATCACCACCATCATCATCATCATCATCATCATCATCATCATCATCATCATCATCATCATCATCATCATCATCATCATCATCATCATCATCATCATCATCATCATTGTCGTCATTATCATAATTACCATGCGATTATTATCAAGATCCTCTTATCTTCCTCCTCCTCACCATCATCAAACTGCGTCTCGGATTTTGTTTTCAGTGTTTGGATCAGGGTTTCGTTACGTCTTGTTCATTAATAACATGCCTGAAAATGATGGGTGTACTAAGTCAACTAGCTTGTGCGGTAAAAAGCGAGAAACAGAAAAGTACTTCAAAACTGAGTTTAGAGTTTGGTTTAGAGATCTGTTAATGTTTTTAGATTATTGGCCTGTTTTGTTGTTTTCCTCTTTGCCTTCATCCTGCAAATGTATGTGCTATGCTGTGTGAAACTGCGGCCCATTGACCCACTTCATTTGACCACTTTTACAAAGACCCCAGTTAGAACCTCCCTGACCCAGTCCAGTACAAGCGAATGAATTCAAATAAAATATAAGCCTCAGTAAAGTGAAATCCGGGTGGCAAGCACTCTTCACTCTCTCTTTCTCTCTCTCTTTCTCTCTCTTTCTAAATCATATTTCAATGAACCCCCAAAACCCAAATGAATGATAATAACAACTATATAAAAACGTCAGAATTATAACCTCAACATTTCGGGATTTAACAGTTAGTAATAACATTATTGAAAATAGTCAGCCATTATAATGTGTTGGGAGTCGACATTGATAACAACCTGTCTTGGTCAAATCACATTGAGCAACTTTCCAACACAGTGTCAAAGAAAGTGTATCTTCTAGCTAGAATCAAGCACTTTCTAAATTTTGATGCAAGGAAGTTATTCTTCAATGCACGTATTCAATCAGCCATTGATTTCGCATCTACTTCATGGGATTCAGCCAGTGATAATACAATTAAACCACTTACGTGCACAAATGTGCTCTTAAAGTAGTCCTATTAAAGATTGCAACCCCTTCTGAGTTCGACTACATAAACCTAGGAATTCTCCCTCTAAAAGCAATGTTTGTTTATAATAAAAGTCCAATTATGCACACAGTTATCACTGGATATGTACCAGAGACTATACGCTCAAAATTAACTTTGAGAACTTCACGCCAAGTCATGAGATTGAACACTCCTTTTCCTCGGATTGATCTGTTTAAGTCTAGTTTAATTTATTCAGAGAGCAGTCTCTCAAAAATCTCTCTCAAACTTCCTGAGACAAACGACCAACATGAATACTTCAAAGAGCAAATATTCTTCCCACCTTATGAAGTCAAAATAAAGGTTGCTTTCATTTCACATGTAAGAGAATAAGAATAAGAATTTGGATTTTTCATTCTACAAACTCGTTCATGTTCTTTGCTACGATGATTGTATGCAATGTATATTGTTTGGTTTAATTATTTTGAACATAATGCATTATGTGCTAGTTAATGTGTATAATGTCCTCTAAGCTTTGCTGCTTACAAACCAATTGACCTTTAGACTGCTAAAAATGTTAAAAATAGAACAGATTTTCAACCTCAGAATAATCTGCGAGAAATATATACGACACCAACACCATCTATATCATATGTTTGTAGAATTCAAGAAACGTTTGACCGAATCTGGCATGCAGCTATGTGGACAACCATGAGAGTGTACATCAGCCCAATCATTATTGAAGTCTTCAAAAGCCTGTATGACTAGGCTATCAGTGCAATCCTCCACAAGAGCGCCATTGGGAACTGGTTGATAATACCAATCGGCGTGCGTCAAGAACGGCTACTCTCTCCCACACTCTTCAACATCTTCCTAGAGCGCATCATGTCAGATGGCCTTGCAGATCACGAAGGCACAGTCAGCATAGGGGGTAAAGCGATTTCTAACCTCCGTTTTGCGGATGACATTGTTATATTGGCTGGAGAGGAACACGAACTTGAACAGCTGGTACTGAGGTTTGACACCACCTCTAGAGCCTTTGGAATAGAAATAAGTGCAGAGAAGACCAAACTGATGACCAACAACACCATTGGAATCAACTCGGACATCAAAGTCCAAGGCCAATCCATCAACACATAGCTTCAAATGTTTAGGAGCCATTGTATCAGACAATGGGTCCCGACAGGAAGTCCTCTCCAGGATTGCACAAACACTGCTGCCCTGAGAAGGTTGAAGCCCATTTGGAGTGCTCAGTCTACACTCCAAGGTAAGGCTGCAGCGCTCCCTTGTCATCTTCATCTTCCTTGCGAAACATGAACCCTAAACAGCAGACCTACAACAAAGAATACAAAGCACTGTGATGGGACGCTACAGAAGATTTATGGGCATTTCCTAAATCCAGTACATCACCAGCCATGAAATCCGACAGACCATCACATAAGCCATTGGACAACACGATGACATGCTCACAGTGGTGAAAAAACGGATACTCCAATGGTATCGCCACGTCAGCAGAACATCAGGCCTTGCAAAGACAATTCTGCAAGGCATGGTGCAAGGAGGCAGAAGAAGAGGGAGACAGAAAAAAGGTGGGAGGACACTATTCGAGAATGAACTGGCTTGACACTGAGCGAAACCATGAGAGTTGCTGAGGACAAAGGAAGATGGAGTACGCTGGTTAAACGATCATCTGTGGTGCCCCAACCGTCTACGAGTTACAGGATAGGATAGGCTAAGGATAGGATTGGTTGTGTGGGCATGTAGAAACGACGTTACAGTGACACACTCATGGAACTCCACATGGTTTTTTTTTGACTTTTTTGGAAGGGCGCCCTATTTTGACGTCAAAATAGTTCCCTGCTGAGTTAGAGCTGTTTTAGGCCTATGGTTAGGTTAAGGGTTAGGG
>CM072512.1:87466446-87491446 GCA_036898135.1 Oncomelania hupensis
GGCTGGTCGCGTTCGCCACGTTGTCGGGTTCTCCACGTGGTCACGCAACGTCGGACTAACAATTCCATTCTAAGCATGGCTAATTTCACAAACATAATTATCAATACATCACGATGAAACAAAAGTATGTTCATTTACTTTCTTGACAATGTCAGGCCGTGGCTACCTTAGTTGAATTGAGTTTTCAACAAGTCATGCTTTTCGTCTATGGAGAGATTCTTAGAGCGTAGCTGTGTCTGGCTTGCAGCTTACCACACGACTGACTACTATCGCTGTCTGCCTCATCTGGGTAGAACCAGTAAACCTAAGCTCTCTATGTTCGGATTGGCTGACTCCGGCCTATTTGTAAGCGGCGTGATGTCATTACCCTACTGGGCTATCGTCAGTATTAGAAAAGTGTGTAGTATAGAGCAAACTCCTGTCGTCTGCTTCAGACTAACAGTAACCTACTAAGGTTACATCTGACTAAACAAGGCAAAATCTTAAAAGTGCTGGGTAAACCTAGCCTCTTGTTACACAGGTCATGATATATATCTTTATTTATTGTTGCTGAGAGAGGTGGCGATGACGATGATGTCGGTGACGATGGCGATAAATATGACTTGACGTCTGTGTGTGATTATCGTTGTTGCAGGTGTGCAATATGGCGTATAACTACAACTCAGCCGACATGAGGAGAGTGCTCAGCACATCAGGATCTTGCATGAAACTCGCCACTGAAATTTATTATGAGAGTCAATGGAAGTAAGATAATCTTGCTCTAATGTTGATATCAATAAAACATTAGGTCAGTTAATTTTGTTGACTTATTTGTATATATATATATATATATATATATATATATATATATATATATATATATATATATATATATATATATATATATATATATATATATATATATATATATATATATATATATATATATATATATATATATATAGGTGCCTCCAGTCATGGACCGTCTTTCATTATAAGCCCAGTTGTAAGTCAGATGGTCGGTCCGTTACTTCGAATTTCACTGTTTTGATCAAAACACGACTTTTGCCGTATCTCAAGAAAAATTGAACCCACATTAATCATTTTTTGACTTTGCTGATGTAGCCTACTACTGCTACGCGATTCAGATCATTCGTATTTGTACTTTCTCAAAGGTCAAGGTATAATTTGCTTCACCATTCTCTGAACACCTTTATGCGCTGTATCTAAAATTGGCTTAGCCGATGTTGATAATCTTTTGCTTACAGATAGTCCCGATAGTGGCCTATTATTCTACGTTTTTCTTTTGCTTCGTTAGGATAAAGCGCAGTCAAAACACCGTCAACAGCACTTTTGAAAATGATTTTTTTTTAAAAACCTATAAATTTGAGTGTTTGGGAATATACATGAATGGCTCGTCATCTTGTGTCTTTGTTTCAGGCTTCGCATACGGTTGGTCAACAACCAAACTTATCAAATTAACCCTTATATTTTCGAGGACTTGGACGGCGATTTCCGCAGTAAGTACTAAAATCATAGAAAACGAGCGGATCTTTTCTGTAGAACAACGAAAGTCGTTTCGTTTTTGGCAGCTAGTTTCCTATTCGCATGATACAATGATGATGATGATGATGATGATGATGATGATGATGATGATGATGATGATGAAAGGCTTCTATATAGCGATATTTCGCAATAAAACTGAGCACGAAGCGCATGCAAAATGGGCGAAGTGGCGAAGTTAGTTAGTCGCCAGTTTCCTATGCCGAAGGTCGTAGGTTGGATTCCCGCAAGGGTGCGAATTTATGTGACTTAGATACGAGACTAATCAGATCACCGAGAGTTTTTTCTGGGTACTCCAGTTTCCTCCCTCCCTACAGTAATGGTACTGGAGGCAGTCAATCTAAAATCCCCCCCCCCCCACCCCCCCACCCCCATCAAATTAAAATAGGATGTTCTCTCCGTCTTCTAATAGCGATCTCCCTGCCTTTATACCACATGTTTGAGTGATTGATGTGTGTTTGTTGTATGCGTGAGAGTGGGTATAATATGTGAGCGTGTATGTTGGTACAGATCGCCACACTTTGAGCCTGATTGTTGATTTGGGGAAAAGCGCTTATCTAGCACCCATTATTATTATTATTATTATTATTATTATTATTATTATTATTATTATTATTATTATTATTATTAATTATTATTAATATTATTTACTTATATTGTTATTATTATTATTATTATTATTATTATTATTATTATTAATATTATCATTGTAATTTATTATTATTATTATTATTATTATTATTATTATTATTATTATTATTATTATTATTATTATTATTATTATTATTATTATTATTATTATTATTATTATTATAATTATTATTATAATTATTATTATTTACTTATATTATTGTTATTATTATTATTATTATTATTATTATTATTATTATTATTATTATTATCATTGTTATTTATTATTATTATTATTATTATTATCATCATCATTGTAATTTATTATTAATATTATTAATATTATTGTTATTATTATTATTATTATTATTATTATTATTATTATTATTATTATTATTATTATTATTATTAAACATCCAACTGTTTCACTAATAGTTTTCAATTCATAAAGATAAGAGAAGCAAATTCGTAGAAAATTTAATGATCAAATCAATCATGTAATCTTGTTTCGAACAGTTTCCCGCTATCCAACCATATTTAAAGTGCGATAAAATTTGTACAACAAAAAAGATTTTGTTTGTTTTATTGCCTTCTTCTTCGAAATGATAAGACAAAAAAAAGAACCTTACATAATCAGAAAATGCAGTACATGAATAAATAAAGACATTTCGGCGGTCATAGTTAATAATTATGCATCATATAAACTAGCCAATTGAAGAGGATAGAAACGCTTTTGCCAATTGAATACAAATTTCAAAGCTAATGTCTCCTATACTTCCGAAATTTCTAGGCAATGTATCGTTCACAGTGTTGCATTGATATAGGAAATTTTTTTAATCAGGTATAACAAATGCTGCGCCTGTATCACCTGTCTTTAAAACAAAACCATCAGTAGGCCTATATATTTTTAAAGAAGATTATTTTTTTCTGCTAGATAAATATTTACATCAGATATGAGTAAGCTGATATTTTCATTCTTTTTTTCAGTGGAGTAGTTTATATCATAACTTTCATTCTCAAGCTCCCAAAGAGGGATGGGTGATATCAATTCTCTATTATACATAAATTCTATATTTTTAAATGTGTCTGAATTAAATCTTTTGTATAAGTTGCAAGAGTTTGAAACATTTTAGTGTTTTGAGTTCTTTCAGGGAAGTTGACGTCTGATCTTAACTGCAATTCTTCCTCTGTGCTATTAAATACCGCAGCTGCTCTTATAATATATTTAGCGCACATGATTTTCCTCCATTTTTCTAAAGGAATAACACTTGCTACTTCATACGTTAGACTAGTTTTAGTATGAATGGGAACACCTAGTGCTGAATTTATAACTTTGCTATCTAAACTCTGTAATTTATTAAGGTAGCAGGCAGGAGTAGTGAAGTAAACTTCCTGTCCATATGTTATTTTTGATCTAAAAAGAGCACAAGCTAAATGAGCTAAAACTTTTGAATCTTGACCCCAAGGTTGTCTAGCAATGATTTTCAACAGGTTATATCTTTTAACGGCTTTGTGTATTAAATAGTTAATATGCTTTTTCCAGTGTAACTTACAAGTTAAATAAACACCCAACAATTTTACTTCTTTAAAATGTTAAAGTTCTTCTTTATCAATAAAATATTTTGGCAGTTGGCTTGGCTCTTGACCATTATTAAATAAGATCATGTTTGTCTTCTCTTTAGATAATTCCAGACCATTTAAACTTAAATAAAGTATACTATTATTTATTTCATTCTGATAAAGCTTAGGAATGTGTTTTACTTCGGAAATGGATGTTTTCTTTCTCAACGAAACATTCATCCAGACCGCTATGTCATCAGCATACTGAACTAAGAATACTTTTTTACTTACATTTCTAGGTAAATCATGAATTAAAATATTAAATAAAAGAGGTGAAATTAAGGCTCTCTGAGGAATTCCAATGTCTGTTTTATAAGAGGTTGATAAGAATGACCAACTCTAACACTTATTTCTCTACCTGAAAGGAAACTTTTAATATAATTATATATGTGTCCAGACAATCCTATTTGTTTTAATTTGATTAATAATTTTGCATGCCATACCCTGTCGTAGGCTTTTTTCACGTAAAAAAACCGTTGCTAAAATATTCTTTCTCTTAGAAAATTGTCTTTTAATTTGTGTGGTTAATTTAACGATCTATAGTGGATCGGCCTTTTTGAAATCCTGCCTGATTAACAGGGATTATATGTTGTTTTTGACAATAATACGCCATAAGTTCTAAAATGATCTTCTCCATTAGTTTAAGAGGTTAAGGCGATAGGTCTATAATTAGCGGGGTCTGTTCTTTGTTTGCCAGCTTTTAAAATAGGAATTACTAGAGAAGACTTCCATATTTCCAGCATGGTTCCTCGTAACCAATACTTTTTGAATGATTGTATGTAGTAGATGCAACCACTTTTCTGGTAAATTCAATAATAATATATAGTACACACCATCCAGGCCTACAGCTGATTTTCTAGGTCCTAGACTAAACAAGGCATCCTTAAATTCTAGAAAAGAAATATTCGCATTTATGAAAAAGTCGTTGTCTGGAAATGGATCGTTATATTCATCTAAACACTCTTTCTCTTTTATGTCATTATACATTTGCTGAGATAAAGTATAGGAGCAGCTGACATTTCCAAAAATGTTTACAAATAAGCCTACTTCAGCTTTTTCTACCGGGAAGGGAAAAATATTGTTTTGTACTTTAACTGGACACTGTGGCAGCCGATATCCATTTTTCATCTCAACAACTTTTTTCCAAGCCTTTGTACTGTCTTGCTAACTAGCTATTTCTGTTAGACAATACTCTGTAAAATATTTTTTCTTTTCAGTCGCAATTATTTTGTTGCATTCTATTTTTGCCTTTTTCATTTCTTCAAAACACTGGATTGATTTTAATTTTTTTTCCAGTTTTTTGTATGTTTGTTTTTTCTCTTTAACTGCTGCATCACAAGCTTCATTCCACCAAACATTCCCTTTTCTGTTTTTTTTCTTTATCGATTGTCGCGTCACCCGAGCGGGTTCCGCGACGTTCAGCTCAACAACGAGTGTAGGAATAGAAACTCAAACAAACAAAACTAACACAAAATGCCAGATGACCAATCACACACTTTTATTCAACAATGTTGCACACGCACACAGGATAAATGGGATACTAAACCACCCTCAACCCCTATCAAGACCCCCAACCCGGTATTTACTAAACAATTACCTCCCTTGTCTAACTGAAAACCCCAGAACTATACACAACAGAATACCCACAACAGTATGCAACAACAATGACAATCAGTTAAATTCAAATAAACAATTCAAAGTTAAATCCACAATCAGAAAAGAATCTTGAATTCAATTGTAATGAATTAGCTAGTTTTATAGTTCAAAGTCAATGTTCGAAACCTAACTATCGATTAATTGAGCTCAAAGCACTACTGCAGGTAATTACTCAGGTAAAGAAAGTAATTTATACTAGATATGTTTTTAGGTGTGTGAATGCGAGTCTGTATGTGTGTGGATGCGTTGTAGCTAGGATCCTGTAGCTGATGGACAGCCTCGTCCGAAGCAACGGTGGTCCGGGCGGTGATGGAGGGTCACTCCCAGCAGCGGCGCCGATAGCAAAAAGGGACGTAACTGGCGGTGAGCCCAGGCAACATCCACACCCTCCAGCGGCAAGGGTAGAGGTCTCAAAGCTGACGTATACCCAACACAGTGGTACCGCAGAGACACGCAGGCGTCGTAGAGTTACACCAGTAGTAAGGGCATAACCGTTGTGGAAGCGGTCGATACACAGAAGAAACAATGCTGGCAAAGGTGGAAAAACGAATCGAAAATCGCATCGAAACGAAGCCCAATCCTGTGGACAAATAAGCAGTCTCACTAGCCTGTCCACAACAATTTAAACACTTCATAACAGAATAAGCCTTTCGCCGTCCGCCATCTTGACCTGTCTATACATGCATCTCAAAGCACAATGCATTTCTTAATTCTATAATTCTATCTCTTTCATGACACCTGGTTGTTTATATAAACATACATAATTATTACAACTGCACTCCCATTCACGCCATAGCGATTCATCTCAATCACACCTCCATCTTCATCACCCTTCTCCACGTTTTTATAATACATTATCTTTTTCCATTCACAATTATTTCCATCACGCTATAATACAAACGCGCTTCCCTCATATTCATCACCCTCATCACCCCTCTCCAACGCAGTACATTGTCTCCCTTCCTTCACATTCATCACCCTCTCTCTCTCTCTCTCTCTCTCTCTCTCTCTAACATGCATGCTTCATTGTCACCCTTTGACCCACTTGGCAACAACAGCAACGCCATTATTTATACACACATTTAACCAAGCAAATCATATGAAAATCATATAAAAATCAACATACTACTATTTATCGAAATACGCCCCTTTCCCCCTCATTCACCATCATTCATTCACGTACGCAGACTCGGAGCACAGCCACTAAGGAAAAGAATTGCAGGATTTACACTCACCCCTTAGGTTCTCGGCTTGTGGCACACAGTACACGACACTGCACAACACAACACTATGACAACACAGTACAGCACACACTGGTTAGTCTGAGAGTTCAAATCCGTTTCTGGCTAATGCTAGCTATGCCTGGGACATCTCAATACTGGCGAAGTACTTGAGCATTAGCAGGTGCCCAATCGAGGGCCACACAGCTTTAGAACAGAACTCTACACCTATATACTCAATAGATGGCAGTCACAGTCCTCCCACTACAGACTTTTTAACATCCTTGTCCCGACGAGGGCAACAAGACCTTGGGTGGTTCGAAACTCTGCGGACAACACACCCTTACAGAATACGTAGTCTAACCTGACACACAGTCACAACGTTACTCTGTCAAAAAGACGTCTGCTTGCAAAAGCAACCAAAATGACTCTGCTAACTAAATCACATACCAGCACACATGACAACCTCGAGTCGAGCTCAGTAACCCCATTTCCTAATTCCGCATATGCCCTATCCGCGTTATTCACGTGAAACCACATATACTTTAAACTTTCATACGCAGTAAAAGAAACTGCTGATATCTATGTACACTGTATATTAGAGATGTGCAACTCTGCACAATATATGCCGTCTCTAGCACGTGTTGAAAATTCGTGTCGTCACATCGATCTTCTTTTAGGAATTGAAATACTTGCTGCACTGTGAATTTTTTCAATAAATTGGGAATATACAAAATTTACATCATCCACATTTTCAAAGTCAGTACTATATGACATCAATAAAGATTTGAACAAATTCCAATCTGCTCTGTCATAAACGTACTTAGGAATGACATCATCTTCTATCTGTGTTTCAACAGGATTATTTAATGTTGTCATAATAGGCAAATGGTCACTGCCTAAAGTATCACATAGAACATTCCACTCACAGTCAATAACAAGATCTGGCGAAACCAGAGTTAAATCAAGCGCCGCAGCTCGGTGAGTTGAAACGTCAGGGATGCGAGTCACTTGCCCATCATTTAACAAGTTTGATTCAATAATAGCATCAACAAATATGATATTTGATGTATATTTACAGTCATTGTCCCAGACTGGCGAATGATAATTAAAATCTCCATTAATTATCCAATTTTCTGAAGCACCCACAAATCTTATCCAATCAATCGTATTAGCAATAGGTCCTCTTGGATAATACATTGACAAAATGTTAAGATTGAATTCCTTATTTACTTTAGGTTTAACACAAGCAGTAAATATATAAGTTATCTCTTTTGGTATCGCAGACGGGTTCAAAATGTAATCCATACCATTCCTTACATAAATCGCACACTGAACTTTGTTCCTGCTGAAATTCGTTACTGGTGGAAAGTAGAAACCTTGCAACTTTGGTTACTTTTTATAGTTGACATTTAATGATTGTAAAGATAACACATGATAATCGTTTTTTGATATATGTTTACGTAGATACTGTAGATTTCTAGCAATGGATAGGCAGTTCCACTGAAGAATAGACAATTTGTTTTCTGTTTGTTTCATATTAACTTAAGAATATCAAGAATAAAAATCTCAAACAAGAACAACTATACGCAATAAGTTGAGTTCTTGAACTAGCTTAAGTTGAAAAGCAGCGATGAATAAATTGTTCTTAGAAAGTCATATCATTTCTGGAACCGAACATCAGTTAGTACCATTTCACTGGGAACACTGGTCTGGGAGCTGAATGCCACCTGCCTCGGAAGTCATAATATCCAGGGCAGTCATTTGCCCGGAAGTTTCGAGCAAGTCTCCTTTGGCTGGGTTTCTTCCACAGAAGACCTTGTAAAAATCTATCAATGTTTCCAGCTAGAATACTTGATCCTTTCCTGTTCGGGTGAACAAAAAAAAACACACAAAAAAAACAAACAAACAAACAAACTTTTATTTCATGTAAAGAGATGAGTGTTATACGGGCCTATAACATTCATACCTTTTTTCTGTGTAATATATCTTGAAAAAAAATCCTTACTTCGTGTCCGACCATCAAAAAGTTCGGATGTTGTAGGCATTGAGTGACTTATTACCCTTAAAAAAAAATACATACACAGGCGCAGAAAACCTAAATTTATGTGTGCGCCACTGCCAACAATTACGCTATCAACGGCTTTGGCGGTTTTTAACCGACTCGTTTTTTTTTGTCTTCTCAGCCTGTTGTAGCGCCTAATTATTGTGTGCAATGCAATGCAATGTTTATCTCTCTGTTGCATAGATGCAAAGGTAGTGAACGGCATCGTGAATCTGAACCCAGACGAGGCTTTGGAAACTTTATTGAACTCCCGCGCTCAGGCCTGCAATAATGTGGCCTGTCTTATTGACCCACTGTACATGGATTACCTAACAGACATCAACTTCGACGATTGCACGATTTATAGCTACGGCCCTAATGTAGCAGGCGGTACGTACTGGATTGTGATCTAACATTATTTTAGTTCTAACATTTTTATTCAACACCCGTCATGCTTATAATGTGTAAGAGCAAGAGCAACATCAACCGTGTATTGTTTTGTTTTTGTTTTTTTCTTTTCTGGTTGGTCGATCATGTTAGATCATAGCAATCCTTCATCGACGTCAACATTTCAGGCAGTCTACTCTTTGAAATTGATGACTAGCCTACTAGTCTGAATGTTATGTACCATTGCCGAGGATTTAAAGGGGTAGTAGATCATTAATATTGATTTATGTTTTTGCCCCCATGAGATATTCTTGGGAAATTGCAGCGGAAGGCCAATTGATTGATTGATTGATTTATTGTTGCTTTAGGTCCAGCGGACTCTTCCGAGCCAAATCAGGACCGGACAACCCCCGATCCGCATAAAAGATCTGTTGAAACAACCCCAGTGGGAAAATTGAATGCCCTCCACCGGCCAGTCACTTTACAATAAAGACATCCCACGCGAGGGACGGCTGAGGGTTGACCTCAACTACGCGAACTCCCCGATTACAAAAACAAAATAGAATACAAACATCATTATAAATCATCAACAAAAAACATACATATAAAATGCCTATAGTGCTAAATAGTACATTCATAGGAAGCCCTAGTGACCACCCGGCAGAAAGCGTCCAACACTCCCAAGCTGATCCAACAGACCCCATACACAAACAAGGAGTCTTGTCCAGGAAGAGTTTTCAAGAAAAAAGGTAGGTCATTGATCTAGCGAAGAAGAAGATAGTATAGCAGAGTGATAGGACAGATCGGGAATGGGAAAGAGCAAATGAGGAAGACAGCGACAGTGGGAATTTAAAGCACTAAATTTCCAGAAAGTGGGGATACTATTTATACTGAAACCCCCGGCACTCCAACGGGGGGAACTGTTGCCGCAGTTAATTTGTCATGCCTACAAAGGCAAGACAGGTTTTCAACTGGGGCTTTCACTGTACCCTTTATAGGTTAGAACAATCTACAGTGGCAAGATTGCTCATGACCCCAAGGGGTGCGGAAGGCCAAGAGCCGAATCAGGACCACATAAAGCTATTCAAATTCAAACTAAAATGCTAACGTTAAAAATGATCAATGATGAACATACATAAAACCAGCATTACTGATGAAATTTAACCAAATATACAAATAAGATTATATGACTTATATGCAATAAAATAAACCAACATCACGTGAAAATGTAAACAGGTTTTGTCCATTGTAAATTTTAAAAATCTCATTAAAAGGTTTTGAACCAAAATATATTTCTGTGTCATCAAACAAATCAGCACATTCAGACATAAAATAGCAGACGGAAAAAGGATTTGGCACATGGAACGCACCTTGGTGGTTCTTCTCGTTTCAAAAGGAAACTACATGTATGGGTGACATAAGGATGCCCTATATGAAGGCGAGCCCAAACAGTTTCTCCTTTGCAAGTGGACGCAAAGTTAAGCAAAGAAGCAGACAAATCTGGAAGAATTTGAAATAATTTGTTTTACATGATATAATATATAGTCGTTGTTTAAACCGACAGCTAAGCTTTGATTATGTTAGGCGTCACTTCCTTGTTAGATACACAAACGACTGTGCCTACCATACTGACGTTCGCTGTGGTGCTATTATTACAACCAACCTTCATGCTATTAATGGACACACAAACAAATGAGTTTATTGTTGATTTATATCAAAACCAAGAAGTTGAAAGAGGTTATTTTGGGGCTTATTCTTAATTTTGGGTGAGGCAACACTCATTGTGAATTGAAAAGGATCTGTGACGCTGAAAGGTGTAATCTTGGAGTTCTTAAATAGCCTGCCGTCTTTACAGTTGCTGGTGTACCGCAGAGCGCAGACGGCATTCTGAAGAAAGTTGCTGTCAAGGAGTATCGCAACTGGGGTTCTGTATACGACCCTTGCGCAGAAATTGTAGAATCGTACGTTAATCCCTTCCAAGGTGCTGCTTACACTTGCTTCGTCAGTAAAAACTCCACTGACGCTAACTGCGCCGTAAGTAGCCGTAGCTTATTCTCGATTCATTCAAAGACGTTCACACATGATTGACAACGACGACGACGACGACGACGATGTTGATGACAAAGAAACCACCCCCGCTGACGACGAGGACGACAACGACAACGACGGCGAAGAAGAAGAAGAAGAAGAAGAAGAAGAAGAAGAAGAAGAAGAAGAAGAAGAAGAAGAAGATGAAGAAGAACAGCAACAACATCAACAACAACAACAACGACAAGAAACAGAAGAAGAAGAAGATGATGATGATCATGATAATGATGATGATGATAATTATGATGATGATGACAAACACGATGATGATGATAATAATGATGATGATGATGATGATGATGATGATGATGATGATGATGATGATGATGATGATGGTTGTGACGATACCAACTACTACTACAACAACTACTACTACTACTACGACCGCGATGATGATAATGATGTTGATAATGACGATTGTTACGATACCAACTACTACAACTACTACGACGTCTACGACGATGACGACGACGACGACGACGATGATGATGATGATGATGATGATGATGATGATGATGATGATAAAGTTAACTATTATTATGCATGATGTTCTAGTACAACCGAGAGCGATGTAAGCTTAATGCATTACAAAATTGTACTTTCTTCTTCTCTCCAGGCTGCAGATGCTGGTGGGCCGTTGATGTGCAAAACGTTTAAGACCGGGGAGAAGGTTCTCATGGGCTTCAGCATTGTTAATACCAATTGTACTGCTTCAACCCGCAACTATTACGCTGTTCTAGAGGCCTCGACCCGACCAACCTATTATGAGGCCTGATTAGCTGGACTAAGTTCAAACGGTCACATTATCGCTTTGGAAATTCAATCATCAGTCATTATCTTTTAGCATTCGCCAACTTATAGTTGATGTAACGTTGCTGTTATAAACAAGACAGGACACCAGGAATTTCCTGGCAACAGTAGTAGGGTCCATAATCGATATATATATATATATATAAAGAATAGAATACTGATACAATAATGACCAACCATACTGTTTTTTTTTTTACCCTAAAACTGCTAACATCGTTTAAAAAATTGTTGTTTCTATCTAGTTATTTTTAATTAACCTGCTAGGGAACTGGACTTGGAAACATTTAAATGCAAATAATTTTCTTGGTTAAAACAACATCCCAGCACAGGGACAGAAAGCGGTGGTGTGAAACGGTACGACTAAAAAGAGCAAAAATGAAGTTATGCAACAGTTCCAACCAGCAACCAACCTCTCTCTCTCTCTCTCTCTCTCTCTCTCACTCTCTCTCCCTCCCCTTCCTCTCCCCCTTCTACTACCTCTTCTTCAGGTCTGTGTGGTGATATCACACCTTTGCTACCTTTCCCATACCCTTATTATTGTGCTACACGGGAAGTTTTCACGCGGCAGGCATGACCTTAGCCCTGCTCGTGCGCAGACGGAGACAACAAAATGGGACTAGGACAAAAACAGCGCTTGTAAATAAGTTGCCCATTGGGCGCTATGCACGAAGGCGTGGCGGCCACGTGCTGCGGGAATAACACAGCGTGATCGAGTTTGAAAATGGTGAAGTACTGTGCTGCGTTTGGATGCTCTAACTCCGACGTAAAACCTTTCTGCAGAGAAAAGAACATTTCCTTTCATCGATTTCCACTTCGAGCGCAAATGATGAAGCACTGCATGTCGTCAACTCTAAACTGAATGTCAGTGACAAATCGCTCTGTAATCATTATTGCACGAGTGTGCTATGTTCAAAACATCACAATATCCCAAACTGTCGGTAAATTTAAAATTTGTAAGCAGCATTGGAGTACACGCGAGCGAGCTAAAAAGAAGCCATGACCGCTTTGTTATTCCCGCGCCACGTGACCATGCCGCCGACTTGTGCATAGAGCCCTCCAAAGAGACTGACTGTAATCCGCACACCATTCCATACCCACCAGCTGTCGCCCTACTCCTCCCCACCCCCTGCCTCCCTGGATTTTGACATTTGTTTGTATGCAAAAATAAACTTCCGTGGAATAACTGCAAATATATTGGTGGTTGCAATTTCAATAAAACTGCAATAACTTGCTTTGCTGTTTTTGTGTGTGTTTCGTTTTGTTTTGTTGCTCTTCTTGTTCTTGTTCATCATCATCATCATCATCATCATCATCATCATCATCATCATCATCATCATCATCATCATCATCATCATCATCATCATCATCATCATCATCATCATCATCATCATCATCATCGAGGTAATACACATTGCTGCGATCGGTAGAAAGTATCGCCAAAACTCCCGCTAGCAGCAGGTGAAGGTATTCCCTCCATCCCTTCAAAATATACTTTGGGCTCGCTGCTAGCGCGGATACGAACCGTAGTACTGTTTAAAGAGCGGAATATTGCTACAATTGGGTTCGGGTAATGGTTAGCTGTAGATCTATCCCTAGCCCTTGCCCTAACCCTTTTGTCTACAAAAATGCTCTTTTTCCGTCCCAAAACCCATTTGCCTTCTTGGATTCTTAAATTGTATGAAACCAAATGAGGATACTATCCGGCGTCAATAAACGGTTCGAAAAGATTCTGAAACGGTTCGTAAAAGTGAGTTGACCTTCAAACAAATAAGCGTGACCTACTTCGTCGCCTAGAGGAGACGAAACTTTTCCGTTTATATTTTTCACCGACACTGTAACTGAGCACGCTGCTAACCTCTATCGCTTCAAAGTATACTTTGGGCTCGCTGTTTAAAAGTGACGGAAAGAGCGGAATATTGCTACTAGGGTTCGGGTAAGGGTTAGTTATAGTTCTATCCCTAGTCCTTGCCCTAACCCTTTTCTGTACAAAAATGTAACTGAGCGGGCTGCTAACCTCGCCAAAGTATCCCTTCAAGGGACAAGGGACATACTTTGGTCTGCTGCGCAGCGTGTGCCTGGAGTATATACTTTCTTTCGATCGTAGCTATGTGCAATGAGGTAATGCGCATGGCTACCAGCGCTTTCAAGATACAGTTGAAAGTACCGCTGAGTAGCGCTTCAGGATAGTATCCTAACATCCTCAAGATAATAACTTGAGTCCGCTAGGAGCGGACGAGGCTACCTGCGAAATCACGGCAAAAGCGCAATTTGACTGCAGTGAACTCATGAAAATAGAAAAATGTAAGTTTCGTCTCCTGTAGGGGACGAATTAGGTCAAACTGTATTAGTTTCTAGGTCAACTGTCTTTTACGAACCGTTTGAGAATGTTTTTGAACCGTTTGTTGACGCCGGATAGTGTCCTCACTTGGTTTCATGCAATTTAAGAATCCAACAAGGCAATTGGGTTTTTGAGACGGAAAGAGCGGAATGTTGTAGAGCAACATTCTGTATATATTTACAGTGAAATTGCGCTTTTTCCGTCACTATAGCGCTTGAAGCGGGTAGAATGCGTATCTTGGCGATATTACGATATATCCTGTTCACGCTACGCAGCGAAGATTAGAGGTGTATCTTGAGTGCGCTGGTACCTTGGTGCAATGGGTGGTGCAATGGGTGGATCATCATCATCATCATCATCATCATCATCATCATCATCATCATCATCATCATCATCATCATCATCATCATCATCATCATCTTCTTCTTCTTCTTCTTCTTCTTCTTCTTGATTTGATTGAGAGGAAAGTAGTTATAGCATTTGAAATTTTTTTTAATCGGGCACTAGCATTATTCACGTTCTTTGTGAAATCTTACATTTGGAACGTGACGCGATTGAAGTGTTTTCCTCCTCGTAAATAGTGCGGTTCTTAAAGGATATAATATTTTGACAAACGTCACTTACGTGATTTTTTTATCCTTTCATCAAATCAAGAAGAAGAAGGAGAAGAAGAAGATGAAGATGATGAAGATGATGAAGATGATGATGATGATGATGATGATGATGATGATGATGATGATGATGATGATGATGATGAACAAGATAATAATAATATAACATAATGACCAATGAGCTAAGTCTTTTATACCCCCCCCCCCCCCCCCCCCCGCCTCCCGCTCTCTCTCTTTCTAGATCCACAGAGTAGGCGCCTTACAAATGCTAAATAATAATAATAATAATAATAATAATAATAATAATAATAATAATAATAATAATAATTATTATTATTATTATTATTATTATTATTATTATTATTATAATTATTATTATTATTATTATTTCAGCGCAGTTTGACACGCAGTGCAAATGATCTATGAGTTCTATTGATAACATAAGTTTTGATGTGAGTGTTAGGCTAGCAAAAGCTTTAATTGATTCACCAGTAGCTCGGTTTCTTTGATAAGGTTTTTGTTGTTCTTGTTGCTGTGTGCGTGTGTGTTTGTGTGTTTGGGTGTGTGTGTGTGTGTGTGTGTGTGTGTGTGAGAGAGAGAGAGAGAGAGAGAGAGAGAGAGAGAAAGAGAGGTTGTGTGCGCACGTGCGTCTTATCAATTTGATGAAGAAGACGTTAGTAACACAACCAACAAGCAATTAGCTAAGCCTTCTATTCCCCTCTCTGCCCATTGTTGGGATGGCGGGGTTTTCTGTATAAATAGTATCCCCACTTTGTGGAAATGTAGTGCTTTTAATGGGCTCTATGCACAAAGGCGTGGCGGTCACGTGCTGCGGGAATAACACAGCGTGCTCGAGTTTGAAAATGGTGAAGTACTGTGCTGCGTTTGGATGCTCTAACTCCGACGTAAAACCTTTATGCAAAGAAAAGAACATTTCCTTTCATCGATTTCCACTAAAAGATGAAATATTGATGAACTCTAAACTGAATGTCAGTGACAAATCGCTCTTTAAAAAAAGCCTGTCCCCTGATAATAATTTGTCTGTAATCATTATTGCACGAATGTGCTAGGTTCAAAACATCACAATATCCCAAAATGTCGGTAAATTAAAAATGTTTAAGCAGCATTGGAGTACACGCGGCGAGCTAAAAGAAGCCATGACCGCTTTGTTATTCCCGCGCCACGTGACCATGCCGGCGACTTGTGCATGGTTCTTTCTCTTTCCTAATCTGTTCTATGAATCTATTGTCTTCTATCTTTTTTGCTAGACCAGTCACCGACATTTTTTCTTGAAAACTCTCCCTAAACTCCTCACCTGTGTATGGGGTCCCAGCTTGGGGACATTGGACACTTTCTGCCAAATGGTCACTAGGGCTTTCTATGGTATTATTATTTAGCAATGTTTTTGTTGTTGTTGCTGCTGTGTTTGTGTGTGTATGTGTGCGTCGTGCGTAGGTGTGTGTGTGTGTGTGTGTGTGTATTTTGTTATTATTTTACAATGATGTTTATATCCTATTTTGTTTTTGTAATCTGGGGTTCGATAAATTAGAATGCAGCCTCAGCGTCCCCTACATGTGATGCCTTTATTGTAAAATGAGCCGCTGGTGAAGTGCCTTCAGTGTTACCATTAGGGTTGTTTCAGCAGATCTATTATACGGATAGGGGGTGAGTCCTCTTTCAACAAAGTTGTGATCCTGATTTGGCTCTTTGCAGTCCGCTGGGCCCTATAAACAATGACTAACTAACTTCCCCTCCCTAAGCTTGGCTCGCACTGCACACTCTTACACACATAAACAAAGACACGTTCGTCAAACATGTGGTGAATAATAGCAACAAACATAACAACAACAAAAATCAATATAATTTGTGAAAACTGTACATTTTAATAATACATGTAAAAATATTCTTTATGAAGCCATTAGAAGACAGAAAAGTGATCGAATTTGTAACTTCAAAATTTTGGAAGGTCATTATTGAAGGGAATGAGTAAACTTAAGGATCCGGGGTAAACCCTCTTTGAAATGAATAGTATCGTACCTAAATCACACGAGTTCGGCCCCTGCGGGATTGGAACCCCCTAAACATCGTCTAAGGAAACCAGCGCTCTATTAACTGCGCTACCAGACCACCACAATCCTACAAATATGATCCCAAATCCCCAAATATAAATCAAAACATGGGCAAAATATCCCGCCATGTTACACACATTATTATCTGATACTACTTGTGAATCACGTTCCTGTCTGTTTGCCTCATAATCTGTCTTTCTGACTGTCTCAATATCTGTCTGTTTCAGTATGTGTCAGTCGGTCTCAATATTTCTGACTGTCTCGAAATTTCTATGTCTCTGTGTCGGGCTGTCTCAGTATCTGACGATCTCAGTATCTTCTTCTTCTTCTTCTTCTTCTTCTTCTTCTTCTTCTTCTTCTTCTTCTTCTTCTTCTCTCTCGTTGGTCTCCTCCTCTCTCCCCGGCCCCTTCCCCACTCTCTCTCCTCTCTCTCAGACCCCAGAATAAATACTCAATAGGCCTTGTTCTATTCAGCAATACGTAATAACAATAATATTTGTCTTAGGATTCTTGGTCCTCAAAGACATTCTAGCCACTGTCATGGGTTGCCGCCCAGTCTTCAGTAGACGCATTAACATCCGTCTGAGAACAGCCCCTTTGAACATCACCACCATCCAAGTCTATGCCCCAACATCAGACTATGACGTCAGCAAAGTCGAGGATTTCTATGAACATCTACAGGTTGTCCTTGACCAAGTGCCAAAGAAGGACATACTCATAGTGCAAGGTGACTGAAATGCCAAGATTAGCCAAGATGCGCACCACAACTGGGGAGACACATGTGGACCCCACTTCAACAACGAGACAAATGACAGGGGTGTGAGACTCTTGGAGTTTGCCAGATACAACAATCTGATTCTGGCAAACACGCATGGTCTCCACAAAAACTCCAGACGATGGACACGGCACAGTCCCAGCTGGAAGCATTACAACCAGATTGACTACATCATGGTCAAGACACGCCTCAGATCCAGCATCAAGATTGGCAGGACACGCACTTTTCCAGGAGCAGACATCGGAAGTGATGATGTCCTTCCGGCTCCACTTGAGGAGAATACACACAGCAAAGTGCACCAGACTTAAGTTCGACCTGGACAAACTGCAAGACCCAGAAGTGGCAGAAATATTCCAAGCCACAAATGGAGGGAAATTTGCACCACTGCTCATTTTGGAAGCTGGTGAAGTATATGTCAACACCATGAACACCACCTTCAACTCAGCAGTTACAGATGCTGCCACTGAGATCCTTGGCAAGCACCGCCCAAAGAAGAAACCGTGGATCACACTTGAACGTTTGGACTTGTGTGAGATGAAAAAGAAAAGGAAAACCTCACAAAGAGCTGATGCCTACCGAAGAATCAATAATAACATCCGAAAAGGCATGCGCGCATGTAATGATATCCTAGAGAAGATACGATAATCTTACAAGGGGATTAAGATCGGTAGATAGATGAGATGTTTAGCTATCTCTATCAGTCGTTCTTTACCAAGATTCCTAAGCGATGTGAGAGACTCTATCACGGTGCTTGGTCACATACAAATTTATATTTGTTCTCGGGTTTAAAAGTATCATTGGCTCACTTTAAGAAATGATTTTTAGTTTAATTGGTCTCAAGAGAAGAAGAGCTAGCGGACACACAACAATACAAATAGAATGACACCAGTCGTATTTATGCGATTTCAACTTTTATATCTTCTACCCAAATTCTAACATGACTTTAATTAAATGTAATGAATAACTATAAACTGTCCAATGTGCTGGGAAAGTTCTTCAGCAAGACTTCTTCATCATGTGCTAAATAGTTCTATGTGTTTGATGGTCTAATATTGTTCCGAGTAATTTTTGACATCAGTTGCATCTGGGAGGAGACTTAGTTCTCAGTTTCTGTGAGTGCTTGAGTCGGGCAGTCACTCTGAGGGAGTCTGGTCACTCTCAGGATGATCGGGCGAGTCTGGTAGCTAAGGGGCCGGACGCGACGTGGTGAGGTAGATTCTAGTTGATCTCCTTCTTTCCATGGGAGCAAGCGTTTGGGCATTGACTCCACAAACCATCCCAGAGCTGAGCTGGAAAATCCAGAATTCTGGCTACAATATTATATTAAGATATATTGGTATGTGGTGCCCTCTGCAAGGAGTCTATAGCATCAGACACCTGCCGAGTTTCCCATACGTACACTACGATATCTGAATCTTAAGGATAAGATATATCGAGCAATATGCACAACATGTCAGAAACAATAATCGGTTTCTGTAAATACATATAACATGAACATAATAATACATGGCAATCAATATAATATATAAACATATAAGTACTAGAAATCTACTAGTGTTAACTTACTTCTAGTCCCTGGGAACCGTGAAACCGTCTCTAGTCAATCACTCTGTTGGTGATGGCTGAGGATTTTTTCACTTCAGTCTGCTCCTTGACCTTCGTGGTTCTACGCTTCGTGTATGACAGCCCGGTTATTGCGGGGTGTACGGGGAATTTAAAGAAATCTACGTCATCTCCGACCAATCATCTCGTTCTCGCGAATACGTGAATCTTTTCTCGGACATCTTTATTCTCTTGTCCCACCCTCTGGAACACTATCAGTTTCGTCTCAACTTCGAGAGTCAAGGGAGAGATGCAGGGTAGATCTAAGAGTGATATGATTCGCGTGGCTACTTGGCAGTCTACTGACATTGATCAGATGTCCAAGTGGGCTAAGTTACATTCTTTATAGCGAGTTCAGCTTAATACTATGAAGAGTGAACGTCTCGAGGATGTTAATTTAATAACTGCAAACCTTCCCTCAGAGAGCTGGTGAATTAACATCAGGTTTTGTTCAATACCATCTGTTTATCTCTAAGCTACATCTTTGTCGTCAATATTTCTGATATTGCAGCACATCAAAGGAGAACTGGACAGAAGAGCAATGCCAGGAAATAGAGAACAATCTAAACAAGAACAACAGCAAGAAGGCCTACCAGACCATGAAGTGGCTGACAAGTGTTAACAACCCAAGATCTCCACGATCCAAAGCAAGTCTGGCATATGCCTTACAGAAGAACAAGAAGTCTTGGATAGATGGACAGAGTACTGCTCTGACCTTTACAGCCACACACCTAACGGAGACCCATCAATTCTAGCATATCCCGAGAACAGAGAACATGAGGAAATCCTCCTAATTATCCGAGAAGAAGTTGAAGCAGCAGTGCAATCACTGAAGAAGGGGAAGTCAGCGGGAGTGGAAAACATACTCGCTCAATTGCTTCAAGCAGGAGGAGAAGCGATGATTAATACCATCACTATTATTTGTAACAAAATATTGCAGAGTTGGGAGTAGCCCACTCCAGGGACACAGTCGCTTGTCATCACTCTTCCCAAAAAGGGTAATCTTCAGGAGTGTGAAAATTACCGCACCATCAGCCGTCCCAGCAAGTTCCTCCTGAAAATGATACTCAACAGGTTGAAACCCAAAGCAGAACAAATCATAGCTGAAGAGCAAGCAAGATTCAGGACAGGGCGAAGTACCACTGAACAGATTTTCAACCTCAGAATAATCTGCAAGAAATACATACAGCACCAACAACATCTATATTATGTGTTTGTAGACTTCAAGAAAGCGTTTGACCGAGTCTGACATGCAGCTCTGTGGGCAACCATGATCGTGTACAACATTAGCCCTAACATTATTGAAGTCATCAAAAACCTGTATGACAAGGCTACTAGTGCAGCCCTCCATAACAGCGCCATCGGGAACTGGTTCAGAACAACAATGGTTTGCGTCAAGGATGCCTACTCTCTCCAACACACTTCAACATCTTCCTAGAACGCATCCTGTCAGATGCCATTGCAGATCACGAAAGCACAGTCAGCAGAAGGAGTAGAGCAATCTCCAACCTCCGTTTTGCGGATGACATTGATGGATTGGCTGGAGAGGAACAAGAACTTGAACAGCTGGAACATAGGCTTGACACCACCTCCAGAGCCTATGGAATGGAAATAGGTGCAGAGAAGACCACAATGATGACCAACAACACCAGTGGCATCAACATGGACATTGTTACGTTGAAACGCGAATGGTAGTATGTCTGAAACGCGCACGATAGATCTAATCGTTTCGTTTTGCAAAGTATTCAATAATAGAGTGTATTTACCTTTGATTTGAGTTTGCGTTGTTGTTAGAAGAAGCTTTGTATAACGTTGGTAATTTTTGTTAATCGATATTATTAGAGAATTCTCTAGATTCGCGTGTTTACTGTCGATAGAAACTTCCTGATAAATGTCGAAGTTTGAGAACGTTCCTGGAATGTTTAGAAATATGTATGACGTAAGTCAGTGATGACGAAGTTAGAAGCGATTGGTTAAATTGCGTCAGACTCGATTAATCCAGGGTGTTCGGGAGAAGAAAGAGGCTATATATGTGCCGCACTGTTTTGTGTTGTTGTCGAGTCGGGTTGAGTTGAGTTGAAAATTGTATGCAGATGTTGATGTGTGCTGAATAAAAGGGGAAAATTTCATACGAAGACTCAGTGACTTGTATGCTGATTGAACGGGTTACGTGGATAATCGAATCCAAGCTTACACTCATCAGGAGCATTCACGCATTGGGGCTGAATCTACTACTGATTGAAAACACCACCATCAAACGGAGTGTAACAGACATCAAAGTTCAAGGCCAATCCATCAACACAGTGAATAGGTTCACATATTTAGGAGCCATTGTATCAGACAATGGGTCCCGACAGGAAGTCCTCTCCAGGAGCGCACAAACAACTGCTGCCCTGACAAGGATGAAGCCCATTTGGAAAGACAGGACCATCAGTTTACATTCCAAGGTAAGGTTGCTGCTCCGCCTTGTCATCTTCATATTCCAATACGGTTGTGAAACTTGTACCCTCACAACTGATCTACAACGAAGAATACAGAGGACTTCGGGGCATTTCCTATACCCAAGACATCACCAACAACGAAGTCCAACAGACCATCTCACAAGCGATTGCTCACAGTGGTGTAGAAACGTAAAACGTACACGTCACCAGATCATCAGGCCTAGCAGAGACCACCCTGCAGGATACGGTGCAATGAGGCAGAAGAAGAGGGAGACAGAAAAAGAGGTGGGAGGACAGCATTTGAGAATGGACTGGCTTGACACTGAGCGATGCCATGAGAGTTACTGAGGACAGAGAAAGTTGGAATACGCTGGTTAAACGATCATCTGCGATGCCCAACGACCTTCGAGTTACGGGATAGGATAGGATAGGATAGGATAATAACAATTTTCAGGGGTTAAGTGTTTGGATTCAGTCAAACATCCTTGTGTCGCCTCCGTACAACGCTGTTAAAACTTCGCAGCGAAGGAAATGAAAGGAAACCTCTATTGGTGTTGTTGCGTTGAGAAATGGAGTGGTGTTGCTGAGGAATTTAAATTAACCACTTTTTTTTCTTTTCTTGACGGACGCACGAAACGGGAGAAAAAATGATACACTGGAGTGCAAAGGGAGAGGAGCTTGGAGCAAGAGTGGTGAAGAAATTGGGGGTGGAGTGGGGTAATGAAGGGTGAGGAGGGAGAGGAGGGGCAAGGAGATGGGAAAAAGAGAAAGATGTGGATGGTAGAGATGGCATGTCTTCTTGTTCTTGTTCTTCTTGTTCTTCTTGTTCTTGTTCCTCTTGTTGTTGTTGTTGTTGTTGTTGTTGTTGTTGTTGTTGTTGTTGTTGTTGTTGTTGTTGTTGTTGTTGTTCTTCTTCTTCTTCTTCTTCTTCTTCTTCTTCTTCTTCTTCTTCTTCTTCTTCTTCTTCTTCTTCTTCTTCTTCTTCGTCGTCGTCGTCGTCGTCATCATCACCATCATTCTTCTTCTTCTTCTTCTTCTTCTTCTTCTTCTTCTTCTTCTTCTTCTTCTTCTTCTGCTTCTTCTTCTTCTCCTACGCCTTGACGAAGAGAACTTCACACATTTGTACAATTATAACAGATAACTACGGTATATAGTTAAGATCGATTGGTCAGCAAGTGGTGGAGAGGGAGGGGAGGGGAAGTGGTAGGGAGAAGGAGCGGGGAGATGGATGAAGTGAGGGCTATGAAGAGGGGGGAGCGAGAGGGGGAGGGGAGGAGAAGAGGTGCAAAAAGCACTGATAGCGGTATTTAGTATATTTCCTCGGAATTTAAGGCACCAGAAAACAAACCTTTAAAAAAAAAAAACCAGTTATAATTTGTGAAAAGGTAGCACTTATTTAAGCTTTGTCTCCCATCATGGTTTGTTTGATTGTCTCGTGATTAATGTTTTGTATATATAAAGAACCACGATCGCCCATTCTTAAAACTTGTTAAAAAAAAATAAACAGCGCTATTCATAACCGATTTATGATGATGATGATGATGATGATGATGATGATGATGTTGATAATGATGATGATGATGATGATGATGATGATGATGATGATAATGATGATGATGATGATGAGGATGAGATGATGAAACTTGGACTATTTGATGAAAAAAAAACAGAAAAGAAGATGAAAACAGACTCACTCACATACAAACACACACACCATACACACACAAACACACACCCACACACTCACACCCCTCCCCCCTTCCTCTCCCCCCTCCCCCCTCCCCCTCACACACACGTGTATTAGCCTATCAAACGGGAATGTTACCAAAACAGGGTACCATTGGGGAATGGTCTTTTTCTCAGCGATATTTTCAAATCAAATGTTGGATTTGAATGACGTACAGCATTGAGGGGTAATTTGCCCTTTTAACTTGACTTTATTCGTAGCGCAACCTACTATATAGGTATGTAAAATTTACACACTTATATATTTATTTATCTACCCATTTCTCGACGAATTGGGAAGATGCAATTTATCGATATTTACGGTTGTGCTATACTGTTTTCGAGTGGAAAATATGTTTTAAAAATTGGTGATGATTTCCGCTTCCCAATTATTTCAACTACCCCGTTACCACGTTTATATGAAAAAAAATCGCCAGTGGTGCATTATACAAGTACACACACGCACGCATACAAAACACACACACACACATTTACGCACTTGAGTGTGTTCTTGTGCGCATGCACATCTGTCGGTGATCATCGTCATCAAAGGACATGAAACGAGTTGAGCAGCAGCATGAACAAGATTATTACGTTTTTCTGCAACAAAAATTGATTGAATACATTTGTACTGAGTTGTCTATGTACTTTTGAATGTCTGAAATCGTATTGTTTTGATTTTAAAAGTCCTGTCTCATTAAAAAAATACTTAAAAAAAAAAAAAACAACAACTTCATTTTGCGTTTTGTTTTCACCATCTTTCGCTGCCAATTTGTGATGTTTCTTTGAGAAACTACAAGGGAAGTAACCGATTATACAGTTGTAGCCAACATATTTATCTCCCATTACCAGGCTTTCTTACATTGCGGTTACTTTGGAATTATCGATTTTCGGTTATTCGAAGTGAAGAAAGTTGCAAGGAACGCAACGTTTAAGCTAGAAAAAAACATTCAAGGTTCTTAAACCCACCACCACCTCCACCCCCTAGCACCTACATTTATTACTTACGACATTTTGTAAAAGTTCATGTGATATTACAAACATTCAATGCAATGTGAGATACTGAGATACTTTTGGGAGCATTCAAATTCAATGCAGTACAGATTATACATAATTATTGTTACAATTTGAGGTCACCGCATCTCTTTTGTCAGACCCGAGAGGCCCCAATAATGACACACACACACACACACACACACGCTTACAAAACACACACGCACACACAGGAACACGCACAATTTCCTCCCAGAGCATCGACGTCCTCTTCAGCTCCTCCAAGGTATCTGAATATGGGACAAGTAAAGAAGATGAAACCGTGTTAACAAACGCAATATACTATTCTATACTGTACTATACCATACTATACTATACTACACTATAGGCTTACTATACTATACTATACTATACTATACTATACTATACTATACTATACTATACTATAC
>CM072512.1:87496446-87591446 GCA_036898135.1 Oncomelania hupensis
CTTAATGGTTGAAAGATAACGGCAATTTACAGGAAAGCATGCAATATTTTTAGGCCAACTAAACGAATAATTATAGAGGCTACTAATCAATTTGTACCTACCGGACGAAATGATCAGCGTGGAATATTGTTTAGAACAGCATGAGTTTATTACAAGCTTTATATAACTAAAGGTAAAGGAAAAACGGAGGGCGACTGCTGAGGGGTAAAATCATTGTGGTGTTTAAACAGGATTTTTAGCTATTTTGGACCATTTTAGGACACGTTTGACTGTACTGGAATTTTAAAAACCAAGTTTTACTCTACTGGACTTTTTTAAAGCCCAGTTTTGTTCTATTGACCTCTTTTAAAGCCCAGTTGTGTTCTATTGAAATTTTTAAAGCCCAGTTTTGTCCTAGTGGAGCATTTTAATCCAAGTTTTGTCCTAGTGGAGCATTCGTTTTGCTCTATTGGAACTTTTTGAACCAGTTGTTACTCAACTGGGCCTTTTTAACGACCGCAACGATTGTAACAAATAATGGGCTTGGGGTGGGAGTTGGGGTTGAGGGACGGGTTGCGGGGTGGAGGTTGGGGTGGGGGTGCGTGGGGAGAAACAACAACTACGGGAGACGGCACTGTAGAACTGTCTGTTATTGTACAATGTGGTTTCACTGTACTATCAGCTTCTTGTTGATAGGCACGTACACGGTCAAACCGTCACACACAGGGGTGAAAGCCGTGACCCCCATGAGGACTTCCTCTCCGGTGTTTAAGTGGCAGAACAAGCCAGCAGACGTATCTCCCTGTTGAAAAGCAGTATGCCATCAGTAACTGGATCATCATCATCATCATCATCATCATCATCATCATCATCATCATCATCATCATCATCATCATCATCATCATCATCATCATCATCGTCGTCGTCGTCGTCGTCTTTATCATCATCATCATCATCATCATCATCATCATCATCATCATCATCATCATCATCATCATCATCATCATCATCATCATCGTCGTCGTCGTCTTCGTTCTCGTCGGCGCCATAGTGTCGTGACCTTTGTCCTCTCTTCTTCCTCCTCGTTCTCCAAATTCTTCTCCTCCTCCTCCTCCTCATCGTCTCATCTTCTTCCTTCTCCTCATCATTCTAAGTTCCGTTATATTCAAAATGTGTAATAGCAAAAAGGCTAGTTTGTTACAGTAAATATTGGCAATGCTAATTCCTGGTTTTTATCGGATAAAAAACGTGTATTGTATTGTATTGTATTGTATTGTATTGTATTGCATTGTATTGTATTGTATTGTATTGTATTGGAATGCCAAGGTTGGACAAAATGTGCACCGTAACTGGGGTACACATGTGGACCCCACTGCAAAAACGAGACAAGAGACAGGGGTCTGAGACTCTTGGAGTTTGCCAGATACATCAATCTGATACTGACAAACACGCTTGGTCTCCCCCCTGCCCCCCTCCCCCCAAAAAAATCCAGACGATGGACATGGCACATTCCCAGCGGGGAGCATCACAACCAGATTGACTACATCATGGTCAAGACACGCTTCAGATCAAGCATCAACATTGGCTTTTTTCAGGAGCAGACATCGGAAGTGACCACGATCTCGTGATGATGTCCTTCCGGCTCCACTTGAAGAGAGTAAACACAGCAAAGTGCACTAGACTGAAGTTCGACCTGGACAAACTGCAAGACCCGGAGGTGGCAGAAATGTACCAAGCCTTTGCAAAGACCATCCTGCAAGGCACGGTGCAAGGAGACAGAAGAAGAGGGAGACAGAGGAAGAGATGGGAGGACAACATTCGAGAATGGACTGGCTTGATACTGAGCGAAGCCATGAGGGTTGCTGAGGACAGATAAAGATGGAGTACGCTGGTAAAACGACCTTCGAGTTACGGGATAGGATAGGGCTGTATTGCATTGTATTGTGCTGTGTTGCGTTGTTATGTATTGTATTGCATGGTATTTCTTGTATTTGAGAGTAGTATACTTAATAATTTGTGGACTAGGCCTAATCCTGGATGCTATAAATCTCCTAAATCAAAACTCATAACGTGGCGATCTGTATGTAACCAATATAAACGGTCAACTGTTTAAACACTTACATACCACGCGTTCACCCATTAAAACAAAGACAGGGAGATGCTTATAAGATTTTGCCAGAACGGAATTAATAATTACTTACCAGGCAGGTGCTTGCGGGCGGGGTAATCATGACACAGAGAACGTCGGTGACGTCTCTCATGAGGCCACATAACTCAGGTATCACTATTCTGACCTCCACTCGCATCAGACCGTTCGGGTCAATGATCTCGCCATAGGCTGAATAACAATAAATTTTATCATATTAGTCAAAAGCAAAGTAATCACACCTTTTCCACCAAACATGGACATGAAATTTTGTTAATTAAAACAAAAATAATTTGATTGATAGATGTTTAACATTTGATTTAAAGGGGGTTTATTCCAATGTATTGGTTTGTTTGCTTGTCAGTCCAGTCTGCGTCATACTGCAAGTTGTTGTTGGGGGCGGATTGAGCTAGGCCCTGATTTCTTCCAGCTACTCTAGCAGCACTTTGAGCTTATGAATCAGGATCATCATCATTGTCCGTTCGCTTGTTTATATGTTATTTATACGCACAACAGTAACAACAACACACTCAATAAACTAACCAACCAACGAAACAAAAAAGCAGCCAAGTTAAAAACAAAAGGACCAAACACCCAACCAACAATTTACCCATTCAACACATTTACAAATAACCACCACAAAAGAAAGAACTCAGAAATTCAAAATCAAGTTCAAAGGAACTGTAGCTGAGGAAGGAAAGTTGCTAATGAACCAAAAAATTACAAGCGGTTATCCATCGTACCTGTCCACCCCCCTCTATCCTCCCAACTACCAACAAAGCACATAAACTCACGATTAAATCCACAGGAACCATAAAAGCAAAATCAGGAAGAAATACTACCAACCCATTAAACTACATCATCAATCCTACTCACCCCACCAATCCACCGATTACAACCAACCACAATGCAGTCTTACCCTAACCGAACCAAGCAACTAAGGAACCTTATAAAACTAAGAAAAACACAATTAAATCCGGACTCAGCCAAAACTGAGCAGGCCCGCACTCTACCCAAATGAGCAGGTACCCACCCTCCCCAAACACAAACCAACCAAAGAGACAAGCAAACCAACACAAAAACACACAAAAAATCACTGACATGGTTTTAAACACATCGCACTCACAATTGAACCCAGTGGAACCGTAGCTTAACAAGAAGCATGGCTTGTTGACTATATCGATGGCGGCGCCCATTAGGAAAGGATTGTAGAGGCAGGCCGTGTTATCACAGGCAGCCACCAGCGCATCCAGTAAGACCGCCAACGTCACTGTGGGCACTGCTATCGTGTGGTTCGTCAGAGCTGCAAGGTTAATAATGCATTGCAAGTAGGAAAATAGGCATTTAGTGGAAAGTGAGTTGGAGGTTATTCCCACCTCCCCTTACCCCCCCTAAACATTGACATTAGGTAGTACGATCATAGAAGAGTTTATTAATCCACATTATTGAGATGCAACATCTCCGATAGGCGTGTAAGCAACTTAAAAAGTAACCGGGGCCCCAGATAACGTCACGACTCAGACCACAGGCACAGACATTGGCCAGGGGAAACAGTTTTTGTGCTTGTATTCTGATTTATCATCATCACCATCATCAGCAGCAGCAGAAGCAGCTTCACTATCATCATCATCATCATCATCATCATCATCATCATCATCATCATCATCATCATCATCATCATCATCATCAGCAGCAGCAGCAGCAGCAGCAGCAGCAGCAGTTTCATCAATAGGAAAGGAAAGGAGGAGAGGGGGAAGAGGAGGAAGATGAGCAGAAGTGTCTCATATACTTGAAGACACGGTTCTGTACGAAGAAAAGAGTGCCCATGTGACAGAGATCGGGAACTCAAATCCTTGTGATGTAGCGTAAGGCCTGTAACATACAAGACCAGTCATTTGTTTGCATTATGGATTATTACTAAAATATTACTGTTAAGCTACCTTTTGATTATTATCAATTAATAACACTTACTACTAAAACTTTACAACACAAAAGCAAATACTTGCTACATTCTCTGCCTACCATCTTGAGAAAAAAAATTGCAACAATAAGAAACGTCAGAGATGGAAAAAATGATAGTTGAACGCCCCTTACCCTCCATCATCTTCTTTTATCTTAAAATATGAGCTTTTTGAGTATCTTAACCCACACCCCCTCACTCACCCTATTTCCTTTAAAATATATGCTATTTCAAAGCATCTTAAATCCGGTCTTTAATTAGGCCCCCTTTCCCAAAATATATATATTTTTTTACTTTTCCTCCCCCTTCACCCCTCCTCTAAGCATTAAATAAGCTCTTTTTTTTAGTATTTTGTATTACGGACATTTTTGTTTCTTATATTACCGAGTACTCTGCACTGATTCCCAGAATTTTGTGTGTTATATTTGCAACATAAAAAAGATTGTTTACTGATAATATTACTTCTTTTATTTATACACACAGAAGAAGAGAAACAGAGAGGGGGAAAAAAGTTTGAACTTGACTTAAGCAGAGTGTAAATAGACTTTATGTTAACAAGACTATCTTTTAAGTAATTCAATATGGCAATCTTTGTTATTGCATTTCTAAAGGCACTCTTGCATACATATAGTATAATAAAACCAAAAATAGTTTAGTATGCTAGAGATAGGAGAATAATTATAAAAGGGCAATGGCATATATTTATAGCAACTGTGCATAGCGACAGCTCAATGTTTATTTACGGATGGCGTGATCAGCAGTTGACATATCATTATCTCAATCATAAGTGTGGTTGCTTACTGTTCAACCAATCAGCCCATAGTTCCAGTCTGCAACATATACAACACCAATAACACGTCACTGTCTCCAGCAAACCGACAACAGCTTGTCAACATTTACAGTCGGTACTAAGCAGACGTGATTTTTGTTCTCTGTTTCATAACTATTGGTGTTGAAAAAATGTCTACTTCAAACTCTCCTTCAAGCTATAAGGCTGCGTTTACAGAATCACAGGAAATGAATCTTTTGCAAACGACGATCGACAGTTTTTTCAAATGTCAAGCCAAGAATGTGGTGAAGTAATGTGTGAAGAAGAAGAATTGAGTGGTTAGTTGAGTGAGCAAGAGAAAAAAAACATTTAGAATATTTGGGAGTAGACAATGCTGCTACATGAAAAAAGAAGACAGTGTGAAACCTTAGAAAACAAAGACTATAGAGTTTTTGTTTGAGAAAAAAAGAGAAACATGAAATGGGTGTTGAAGACATAGATAAAATGCTCAAGAAAACACTGAGAGAAAGTGATAGTTTGGCTGATACTTCTAAAAAGCTTCAAAATCAATTTGATAAGGCAAGAATAAGCACCAATTTGTTGTTGGTGCTATAGGTATTTCTTGCAGATGGTTGAAAATATATTCAGTGATACTTCGCCCTACCCTAAATCTTGCTTGCTCTTCAGCTATGATTTGTTCAGCTTGGGGTTTAAACTTGTTGAGTATTAATTCATGAGGACCTTGCTGGGATGGCTCATGAGGCTCATGGTGCGGTAATTTTCACACTCCTGAAGGTAACCGTTTTGGGAAGAGTGATGACCAGCGACTGGTTCGCAGTGGTTGGAGCACTCGCTACTGTGTCGCAAATTAAGCACCGTCCAGTGCGGTTAGCACTTGGATGGGTGACCGCAAAACGTGAAGCGACAAATAACAACGCCCCCAGTTGACTCAACTGTGACTGAGTACCTACTCTCTTAAGGGTGGGGAAGGTAAAGCAGTGAGGGAGAGAGATGGGCATCAACCTCATTACGCTGGCCCTAGATAAGTGTGATCTATAACATCACGCTCCCCTACGGCCACAAGGTTATGGGACTACCTTTACCTTTTAACATTTTTATCACCAAACACCATCAAAAGCGCCATCGAAACTGGTGTTGAACAATAATCGGTGTGTGTGAAAGATACCTATACTCTCTCCAACACTCTTCAACATCTTCCTAGATCCCAGCAATATTACTATATTTATGAGGAAAGGAGAAAATGAAAATAAGTACACTGTATTAGCTTCCTCAACCAAGATCACTGCAAACCCTGTTTTAAATCCTTCTGATAGAATATTGCAAATTAACCTAAACAATGTAGATCTGCTAGCATTTTATTTGAGAGATACGATATTTCCTGATAAACAAGTAGAATATTTTGTAAATGAGTTAAAATCAAGTTAAGTAATAATAATTACATTTTTTTCCATTCATTTAAAAAAAACAATGACCACTAAATTGTACCCTACAGTGGTGGAAGAGGAACCAATGCAGCCAAGTGCCCAACGTTAGAATCGATCGTTAAACTTAACTAACCTTCAAACGTTCAGGCTGGAAGAAATAAGGAAAATGAGGACGGATATTTAATCAGATATCCAAAAGTACTCTACATGCAGAAGACGGTATTTCAGCTTGTTTAACGGAATTAATTACCTATCTACTGGTCTAAATGTTATTCATACAGTAAAAGCTGCTACCATTGTGGGATTATTGGTCACTGGAATTGGTGTACCAACTAAAATCGGATTAGTTGTTGCTGCTGGATTATCTGCAGAGGTGTCAGTACTACTTGATGTAATTAATACTAAGTTATCTAAAAAGCTAGAAAAAACACGATGGCATTTCTAGCCTGGTGATAACAAAGCTTACAAGAATTGACATAATATTTTTGAAAGCTCTCGAAGACTCACAGATTACTGACCAAGAGTTTGTAATTATCCAGCGTGATTTTGAGGAATACAAAAAGTTGAAGCAGGATTTACAATCCAAATCTAGATCTTTAACGTTGAAGAAATTAAAAAGAAATTATTGGAAGAAGGGAGACTATTAGGAAGGAAGGAGAAGCTAGATGCCATGAAGAAAAAGGTCAATATTTGAGAATAAATACAGTTAACTTTTACCCTGTTCCAGTCACGCAGGGCCTCCACCTTATTCACAGTCTTTTATTTATAGTGGCCTAAAGCGTATGCAAACTCTTTAGTAACCCTTGCTCTCTTCGTGTCATTGGCGCACAATGTTTTTCTATTAATCACTGCAGTGCTTACTCCGTGGTTTTTAGGCTGCATAGGTGTATTAGGTATGTTTTAATTTTTTTTTTCGTCCAAGGATTCAAGGTAGTCTCCGTGTCTGATATATCTGTTTTTATTGCAGCCTTTGGTATATTCTTTGCTCTTGAACTTTCACATAATTCGTATTTAATACTGTACTGCTTAGCCACAACCCTACGTATTCTTCTATTAGTTTCCCGTTCATCTTATCTTTCATCAAACCTAATTTCTTTTGATTTGTTTTTCTGAACAAAGGGTGTGTAACAGTATTGTGTAACACTAGTGTCATAATGTTCTAGTTCTATTTCTAATTCTTTAAAAATGTATTCGGTAGGGATGTCTAATATTAAAGTACCTGTGTCTGTGTATAAAACTCTAGCTTCGGGATACTTTGGTTTAAAGTAATCGTAATAAAATTCGAACATTAATAACTTAGAAAGGTCTAAGATGGTCATCCCCATAAACACCGGTTTGTCTAGATTAACTTTCGTGGTTTTTTTTATGGTAACAGCATACAGTGAGTCATGAAAATCTTTGTAATCAAAGTGTTCCTCGAGGCTTAGATGTTAACTTAATTGCCTGATCAGGTGTGGGGTAATTAGCCTAACGTCATTTCGCTTGTAAGGGTTCTCTGTAGTTTAACCAAAGCAGCTGTTATTCAGCAATTTAAAGAAATCTTTTTCAAACATAGGATGTGCTTATTTTTTTAGCTCTAGTTTTAAAAATTTGATTACCCAGTCCAGACTGTTGTTTGTTTCAACTGTAAAAGCTTATAAATCGCCGTGACCTTTGACCCATGTCTGACGTTGAGCTGAATGTTTTTGTAGTGACAAACATAATTTGATTTATTAAAAAGGTTGAATTATAAACCCTATTGGGTGATCTTTAGGGTGCTTTAAAAGCCCTTCAAAACACAATAAGTTTGCAGGATTTGGATTAACAAGTTATTTGAAATCTGAAAGCGGTAAAGATTCACCCATTGCTCAACCATATAAATTATTTGCATTTAAGTACATTTTGCAATTAGATTTATGTGTTGGGTCATAGTACTTCAAGTATTTATTGTTGGTTTTACAATAATTATGAGCTGCCACGCTTATTCCAACACGAATGCCTGACTCGATCATTGTCATCATTACCTGGTCAGTTATGAGATCAAGTTTAGATCACTAAGTTTTAGGAAAGCATCCCAACTCATTTCTGAAGAAGAAATGTAGTGAGAGGGATCAAAAGAATAATGTTGTAAGCTGGTTTCTCTATATTTTTAAAACACATCTACCAACAAACAGACGTCAGCTTTAAAATAGATGTAGTCACCCATGGTTTCACATTCAAGTGCATTCCAATCATTATGGGCGTTTTGATAATCGGAATCACAAATAAATGTTTTACTGAGCGAGGAATAAAAGTCTTCTTTAGGAGATTCTTCAGCTATGTGTAAAAGAAAGGGAGGCGACTGGTTGAGGCTTGGGGGAGAAATTGTCTACCTTGAATTTCTTGGTTAGAATAGCCTTGGGTGGCTCCTGCTTTGCAGAATCCTTTGGGGATGCCATTGGGTTATGCAGGACAAGGCGACACGACATTTGTTCTCCCGGCTGACCATTCGCCTTCTGCTTTTGGTGGTGGGCGGGACTACAGTGTCGGCAGGCATTTTATGCAGGTCGGTGGCAGCGACTTTGCAGAAGAGTGCGTGGCACTAGTAGCCGGCAACCTGGTACTACCAACCACGCTTCACCACCTTGCAGGGCAAATATTTTTATGTCCCTCTTTTGAGGGATAAAATGAAAATAACAGCTCTGGTGGAGCAATTTTCTCAAGGTCATGGCCGAGAGACGGGAGTCAAATACTCCACTCGGCTACATATAAAATATCAAAGGCCTCAGGATTCAGAGCAGGGCGAAGTACCACTGAACAGATTTTCAACCTCAGAATGATCTGCGAGAAACACCTACAGCACCAACAACGTCTATATAATGTGTTTAGACATCAATATAGCATTTGACCGAGTCTGGCATGCAGCTCTGTGGGCAAACATGAGAGTGTATAACATCAGCCCTAAAATTATTGAAGTCATCAAAAGCCTATATGACAAGGCTACCAGTGCAGTTCTTCACAACAGCAACATTGGAAACTGGTTCAGAACAACAATCGAAAGGATGCCTACCACACTCTTTAACATCTTCCTAGAACACATCATGTCAGATGCCCTTGAAGATCACGAAGGCACAGTCAGCACAGGGGGAAGAGCAATCTCCAACCTCCGTTTTGCGGATGACATTGATGGATTGGCTGGAGAGGAACAAGAACTTGAACCGCTGGTACAGAGGCTTGACACCACCCCAGAGCCTTTGGAATGGAAATAAGTGCAGAGAAGACCAAAATGATGACCAACAACAACAACAATAGCATCAACATGGATATCAAAGTCCAAGGCCAAGGCCAATCCCTCAACACAGTGCATAGCTTCACATATTTAGGAGCCATTGTATCAGACAATGGGTCCCAACAGTAAGTCCTCTCCAAGATAGCACAAACAACTGCTGCCCTGACAAGGTTGAAGTCCATTTGGCAAGACAGGACCATCAGTCTACATTCCAAGGTAAGGTTACTGCGCTCCCTTTTGTCATCTCCATCTTCCTATATGCATACAAAACATGGACCCTCACAGCTGATCTACAACTAAGAATACATATCATGGAGATGAGGTGCTACAGAAGACTTCTGGGCATTTCCTATACCCAGCACATCACCAACAACAAAATCCGACAGACCATCACACAAGCCATTGGACAACACGATGACATGCTCAAAGTGGTGAAGAAACAGAAACTCCGATGGTATGGCCACATCACCAGAACATCAGGCCTTGCCAAGACCATACTGCAAGGCACGGTGCAATGAGGCATAAGAAGAGGGAGACCAGAGAAGAGGTGGGAGGACAACATTCGAGAATGGACTGGTTTGACACTGAGCAAAGCCATGAGGGTTGCTGAGGACAGAAAAAAATGGAGTATGCTGTTTAAACGATCATCTTTGATGCCCCTACGACCTTCGAGTTACGGGATAGGATAGGATAGGATAGGATTAGGAGGTAGTTCCAGTTCATCAAAGACCTCCCAATAGTCTATGTACTCATAAGGATACACACCTTTCGGAATAAGTGTAACGTTTGGAAAATATTTACTAGTAATAGGATAGCTGGGTACGTTCTTAGCAAGTGTTTCCAAACTCGATGACAAATGTTGGAAGCTGTTATAAAACATAATTTATTTAGAGTGAACTTATATATTTTTCTTCTGTCTCGTCAATACATGACACTCTGTATGCGTTCGTCACTGCTTGCATGATTAAATGAGAGTCCTTATTACGGAGATTGTGAATAAAGATTGGAAGAGTGAAATGTTTGATCCCATATTCTAAATTGCACTATCTCTTACCCTAATGTCAGAGTGTATGAATGATTTAGTACAAAGGTGGCAGTGGGGGGCTTCTACAAAGATTACTGAACGAGACTTGTAAAGATCATGGGCACAGGATTTGGTAATTGTTTAATTATATAGTTTATTCATTTAATCCAGAAATTTCTGTGCTGCTTGTGGGCCCCTGTAAATCACTGGTTTTGTGTGTGCTCCATCAGCTCTAGCAACTATATACCCAAAACTACAGACTTTGTGCATGTGTGTAAGAAAAGAATTACTAAAACCTTGAGGCCCTTGATATTTTAAAATCAATGATTCAAAATCTGCATAAGCTATATAAGGCTATTTGAATTGTTTGCTGATGTTTTAAAATTATATCTAAGAACCGGGGTTGAATAAAATGAGCCCGGTTTGAATATCAGTCATAGTCTCACATATTTTAGTGTGCTTGTCAGCAACTTTGAGATTAATTAATCTGGTTAAACAAAGCCTACACAAATACTTCTGGTCATCATGTTTTGTAGTATGCCATATCAGTCTAGACATGTTTCAAAATAAAGTGTAGTATTGAATGCTGGGATCTTGAGGGTCTGCAATTAGTAATTAGTAACATGATAATATAAATCTGAAAACGATGGGACATTAGAAGAGATTCGTAAAGTCATAAGTTTTGGTTCCGGGTCCCAAGAATATACATTGACTGTTAAAGGGGAGATTTGTAATTCAAATTTGTCAATGTCTTCAAGAGTAACAGAAAAGTGGATGCCCTTAAAATTTAATTTTGTTACATTTTCATTATACTGCACCACTCTTTCTGGATGTGCCTTAGAAGTTATAGGAAATAATTAGCCAATGCACACCACATAAAACACATTTCATCTGTGTTTTCAATATTTAATGCAATCTTCTTGTCTGAAATTTCTTTAGAGAGAGGGATATAAGACTTAATTCTAGCAATTCTAAAGTTACCTGTCTATCCGGAACCTTTGAGCTAGGCTTGTCCTACACTGTCTTGAAACTTCTGAATTAAAATGACATAAGAATTGTTTAAATCTACCATTTAAAAAACTTCAATTTGAGGAGATGAAACCCACACAGTCAACATTTCGTCAAAATTTCCTGGTTTAACAAAAGTTACCTGAGCGCGTAAGCAATACGCGGGGGTGTCACAGAAATAAAGCTGTCCTCTACAAACTTGTAGTTATCATTAATAGATTTAAGAACATTTTGACTTTCAAAAATTGTAGGAGCTATGCTCTTTGAAACATCGTCAAACATAAGAGAACGTGTAAGACTTTGTGTGTCCATCATTTTTAAACTGATTATAAATCCTAAAAAGAATTAAAAAAAAGAACTAACCCTAATTCTAAACTTTATAACCATCACAATTGCAAAACAGATGCAGTCAAACTCCCAGTCATGATCACAGTCGCAGTCAGAACCACAATCACAGTTTGTTTGACTACATGAGGGTTCATTTTACAGACTTGCCTAATAAATCTTGACCATAAACAATCAAAGTAATATTTTTATGAGTTCAAGTTGCATCCTTTATACTCCTCTTCTGTATGTTTATTAAAAAAAACTCTTTTGAAGTCTCTTTTGCATTCACATTTGAAAACTTCATCAATTTCATATTGTTCAGTGAAGCCATTATAAATATAAATATTTGGTTCATGATGTCTGTATTCGAAAAGGATTTCCCAGCGTTCGTCTTCTAACATTTCCAAATGTGGAGTCCATTCATTCATAATACTTTCCAAACTCCTTAACGTTTCTGTGATTTTTATTCTTATGTATTTTCTTAAACAGGAAGTTTTAATGGCTCAATGTCATGAGAAACTAGCTGTAATTCCTCTTTTATAAAGTTTCTTCACAGTGTTCTGTTGTCATTGTTTGTAGATTATAGTCACACGACACTTTCGCATATAGGTGACTACTGGACCGATTTATACTGACACAATCGGGCCAGTTGTTGGTAAAGGGGAAAATAATATGATCACACATTGACCAATCTGGGATTCGAACCAGCGACCTTTCGGTTACTAGCAAGATGCTCTTACCAACTGAGCTACCCGGCCCCGTCAGTGTTCTGTGATCACTTCTTTGTCTTAATAATAGACTGGTGGATTGGTAGACATAGCTCTGACAACTTCGTAAATACTTAGTGACCACACAGGATCGGTAACTCTTTTTTTTTTTTTTGAAGTCATTGGAAATTTCCCCTGCAAATTTAAATCAGGGCAACCTTCATCTAGCTTAGGACTATTGATCTGTTTAAGTTTAATAGCATCAACCCGCATAAACCCTGTAGTTTGGGTATCAAAATTAATTCCTCTCAAAATGCCAGGTTGTTCAGGTACCCATTCTGTATTAGTGGTATAGTTAAACAACTCCTTAGACTGTTGATAAGTAAACAGTCTCTCTGCTAGTTGGCTACTGAAGTTTTTTACGAGACCTTGAGATCTATGTAACCCAGGATTCCTTTTTCTATTGCAGCATTATGTTTTAATAACAATTGATTAACTGCACCCTTGAATTCGGATACATCATCACATTGAATTAGTCTGCAAAATCTAAAAGGGCCTCTAGAATAAACTATATCTAATGCACGAGAAACTTCTAACACACTTTTGGTTGTAAGAAGTCCGGCGCTTTATACTTTGAAGCAAGATCAATAATAGAGCGTATGTGAATTTATTTCTACATATTGTGTCGTGAGGAAAATACTGCAAGTCCATTTGATGAGTGTCATTAGGCTTAGAGTTTTTAAATTTAGTTATTATTTTCTTTGGTGGTGGAAGATAGATTTGCCAAACTGCTTGTTTAGATAACCATTGTTTAACAGTCTTTTCTGGCAGTTTATCGACTTCCCGTTTTTCCTTTCCAGTACCCTTATTCAGAATAATATACCTTGGACAAACATGGGGAAGCAGTCATATTTTATTTATATTTAAATTTTTCACAAGGCAATAAACCACCACCATTCCAAATACAATTAAAAATAATTCACCGATCTCTGTCATTGTAGGCTCAAGTGTTAAGTGTTTAGTAATTAGATATCAGGGTTGTTTTAATGGAGCTAGTGTTGTACAAGTAAATATGTAATATTGGTGAAAAGCTTCATCAACGACTTCAAATGTGTTATCAGCATGACCTCCTTTCATTCTTTTATTAACGAAATCAAGCTGCAATAGTCTGTTTTTCTCGTATTCAACTGATCTTGTGATAATATTTCTATTGCTAAGTTATGACTTTAGATTCTTCTTTACTGTCTAGTTTTGAAAACAAATAATTTGATCCTGAAAAAGGTTAACGCTTTGACCTCAGCAGAGCCCAGCACCATAGCAGCGCCAACCTGATTTTAATTAGTTTTTATATTTTGGTTTCTATTTAAAATGAATTTAGATGACTTTCTCGCCCAAGAAGCAGTTAATGTTACAGCCATGAGTGTTGATTGTTATGCAGAGAAAAGAGAGAGGTCAATGAGTTTGAGTGCTTCAGGAAAATCGAAATTATATTTAGATATTGACTTAACACCTGAACGAGCACTAAAATAAACCTGATCAAATCATTACTTTACATAATAGATATGACAAAGAGCTTGGAGCTCAAATGGTCAAAAGTTTGGGAGATATATTATAAAGTTATATACAAAACTGTATCAGCGTTCGTTGATTTAGATACTGAAGATTTATTTCATAATTTGAATCAGGATCCTGTTATTAATAATTGCCATAGTGAAGTGACAAGAACTATGTATTATAAGTTTGGAGGTTTGTTGGCACCATTTTCAGCTGGGCTAATTACTTTTCAACATGTAAATTTCTCTGCCATTAAAAATGGACTCTTCCAATCCAGAGATGAATCAGAATACAGGGACACAGAAGACTATGCTACATGAGATTCCAGTGAACACACAATATAAAGAGTGACAAGGGGAAAAGGTCTATGATGAATTGCGGCTGGAAAAAAATTAGTGGAATATAATAAATTACACAGATGGAACAGGCACTCAAAAATGAACATATTAAACAAAGAACTAGAACAGCCCAAAAAAGTCCCAATAACTCAACAATCATTAGCAACAAAACCTGAAAAACCAGCAGAGCCAAACCAATCTTTTTAAGCGAACAATTTTATTATGTTGTTGCAGTGGCTGGTCTAGGAGCTCCTAGTTACTTGATGTATAAATATTACAAAGGTAACAAGCAAAAACAAAAGCCTCCAAAAACACATATAGAAAAAGAAACTGTTGAATCACCTTTATTATCAAAAACAAAATCCATCATTAGATGTATTTTAAAGCAGTAATAATTTTTAAAAATTAATGTTTAATATATAAATATGAGCTTGTCAAATGAACAGAGTATTGTGAATCTCACCTACCACAGTGGTATTTTAGTTGTACTGAATACAGCCTACTCAATGATCGCAAAATCTCTGTTTAAAATAAGCCCATTAAATTAGGGAAAATGGATCTCACAGACATTGGTAAGATAGTTGGAATTTCAACATTATCAATGGCAACAAAAGATTACCTCGTTAAGCAAAAAATATTTGTTTACCAGATCTCCACATCTAATTTTCAATCTAATATTCTCTGCAGTTAAAGCCTAGTTTGCTGGTTGACTTTTAAAGAAAATAATATTATCAGTAAATTATCTTTGTTTTATGTTTCAGATATAACACACACAATTCTCAAATAAAGTGGGAATTACCCAATTATATAAGAATCAAAAATTCTGTAATACAAAATACTAATAAAAAGAGCATACTTAATGCTTAGGGAGTGATAAAAATTGAAAAAAATATGTTTTTTTGTTTTTTGAGAATGAGTGGTCCTAATTTAAGACAGGATTTAAGACACTAATAAAATAGCGTATATTTTAAAAGAAATAGGGAGATTGAGGGGTGACTGAGAAGTGTGGGTTAAAGTACTCAAAAAGTGCATATTTTAAGAGAAATGTAGATGATGGAGGGTAAGTGGCCTTCAACTTTCAGTTTTTCCATCTCTAACGTCGACTGATATTTTCAACCTGTGCAGGAATAAAGACGCTGGCATTAAGGCCTGTCAACATTTTACTTTTTGTTTTATCTCTTAAGCCGTCATGGTCATTACTTACTTTTTAAGTTAATATTAATCACACAGTTTCATTAATAATAATAATAATAATAATAATAATAATAATAATAATAATAATAATAATAATAATAATAATAATAATAGCAGTAGTAGTAGTAGTAGTAGTAGTAGTAGTAGCAGTAGTAGTAGTTGTAGTAGCAGTAGTAGTAATAGTATTGTTATTATTATTGATTTTGTTATTGTAATAATAATAATAATAATAATAATAATAATAATAATAATAATAATAATAATAATAATAATAATTGATAGTAGTAGTAGTAGTAGTAGTAGTAGTAGTAGTAGTAGTAGTAGTAGTAGTAGTAGTAGTAGTAGTAGCCGCAGTAGTATTCGCACAAGCACTTTAATACTCTTATAGTTGAAGGTTCACTAATCGTATTTCAAAGTGATAACAAAAAACATTTGGCTTTAAGAATACAGTCTTCACTGGGCTTTTCAATTTGCAGTCTTATGTAGACATTTCAGAGATCTATTCCGTTATGGTAAGGGTGGTAATTTGAAAGTAACATCTTCTAAAAAACAAATTTGTTTTTTCAAAAGACCAGGTTTTAATCTGGTGCGTTATTGGGACGCAAGGCCAGGTGCTGAAATATCAAGTTTAAAATTTTTGGAAGATTTCAGATTTTCGTGCGTTATGTTCGCTTTTTTGGTATTTGTTTTATTTATTTATTTTTTTAAATTTTTAACCATTTTTAGTATGGAGACGGGGGATAGGAATGGAGGGAGGAGGAGTGCAGGATAAGTAATAGGAATGGGGGAGGAGAGGAGGGTGAGTGGTAGCGGAAATGCGTGTTAAACAGAGTTGAAAAAAATTGACATACTTAAAGCCTTGCTGTTCCAAGTCCCTAAGAAGCTGCCAGCAGGAAGAATCCATGACAACTTCTCTTCCTTGTTTGAAGGGGTTGAAATAAGCCACCATGTTGCAGAACTGTTAACCCAGATATTAAATGAATTAACTGAAATGTTTTACAAGTAATTTTAAATTACTTTTAGGCAATCAGCATGAAACTTCACACAAATAATTTAAAAAACGTATTAAACTTGTTTCATGCAGATGTTAATTAATTAGTCTCAGGGGTGGGGGATGGGGAGTAGAGGGAGGAAGAAGGTAGCGGGAGAAGAAGTGGGCTAGGGTGGTGGGGAGAGAGGGGGAAGACTGGGAAGGAAAAGACCGGGAGTAAATTTCCGGGAAGGAAGATACCATTCATTATATTATATTTTAAATTAATTTTATATTCCTATCCTATCCTGTCCCGTAACCCGGAGGTCGTAGGGGCACCACAGATGATCGTTTAACCAGCATACTCCATCTTTCTCTGTCCTCAGCACCCCTGATGGCTTCGCTCAGTGTCAAACTAGTCCATTCTCGAATGTTGTCCTCCCACCTCTTTTTCGGTCTCCCTCTTCTTCTACCTCCTTGCGTGTTTGCAGAATGGTCTTTGCAAGACCTGATGATCTGGTGACGTGGCCATACCATCGGAGTTTCCGTTTCTTCACCACTGTGAGCAGGTCATCGCGTTGTCCAATGGCTTGTGTGATGGTCTGTCGGACATTGTCGTTGGTGACGTGTTGGGTATAGGAAATGCCCAGAAGTCTTCTGTAGCACCTCATCTCCATGCTTTGTATTCTTCGTTGTAGCACTGCTGTGAGGGTCCATGCTTCGCATTACATTCCATACTTACATTCCAAAGTAAGACTGCTGCGCACTCTTGTCATCTCCATCTTCCTATATGCATGCGAAGCATGTTGGTTGGTTGGTTGTTTTATTTACGTCTTTTCCACCAAAGATGATAAGACGGGGGAAACAAATAATAAATAAAAATTATGTACACAAATCTAGCCACAGGAGAATCCATCAAGAGTTTTGCTAACAATGCCCTTTGATGAAAATTAATATCAAAGTGCATTGTTAGCAAAACTCTTGATGGATTCTCCTGTGGCTAGATTTGTGTAAATAATTTTTTGTTGGTGGTGGTTTTGTTATTATTTCCCCCTCCCCGTCTTATCATCTTTGGTGGAAAAGACGAAAATAAAACATCCAACCAACCAACCAACATGCTTCGCAAGCATATAGGAAGATGGAGATGACAAGGGAGCGCAGCAGTCTTACTTTGGAATGTAGACTGATGGTCCTGTCTTTCCAAATGGGCTTCAACATTGTCAGGGCAGCAGTTGTTTGTGCGATCCTGGAGAGGACTTCCTGTCGGGACCCATTGTCTTACACAATGGCTCCCAAATATTTGAAGCTATGCACTGTGTTGAGGGATTGGCCTTGGACCTTGATGTCCGTGTTGATGCCATTGGTGTTGTTGGTCATCAATGTGGTCTTCTCTGCACTTATTTCCATTCCTTAAGCTCTAGAGGTGGTGTCAAGCCTCTGTACCAGCTGTTCAAGTTCTTGTTCCTCTCCAGCCAATCCATCAATGTCATCCGCAAAACGAAGATTGGAGATTGCTTTACCCCCTATGCTGACTGTGCCTTCGTGATCTGCAAGAGCATCTGACATGATGCGCTCTAGGAAGATTTCCGTCGGAAATATGTCGATTTAAATATTTAGAGTATGAACATTTTGATACAACAAAAGCTTCGTATTAATTTCCTTAAATAATCATGAAATCGTGGAAGCTACTGCTTATAAACAATAAACACAAGCATGCGGTTTTATGAAAACAAAAGTCGCGTAAATTTATGCATGCTTACTTTTCACACAGAGGATAGGTCAAATTGAGTCCAATCTATTATCTTCCATAAATAAGAGGCTATTTCTGCTTTAGGCTGCCGAATTTGGTACATGGTAAGTATGGGACCTATCCTATCCTATCCTATCCCGTAACTCGGAAGCCGTAGGGGCACCACAGATGATCGTTTAACCAGCGTAAGCTACTCCATCTGTTCCTGTCCTCAGCAACCCTGATTGTTTCGCTCAGTGTCAAACCAGTCCATTCTCGAATGTTGTCCTCCCACCTCTTTTTCGGTCTCCCTTTTCTTCTACCTCCTTGCACTGTGCCTTGCAGGATGGTCTTTGCAAGACCTGATGATCTGGTGACGTGGCCATACCATCGGAGTTTCCGTTTTTTTACCACTGTGAGCAGGTCATCACGTTGTCCAATGGCTTGTGTGATGGTCTTTCGGACGTCGTCGTTGGAGATGTGCGGGGTATAGGAAATGCCCAGAAGTCTTCTGTAGCACCTCATCTCCTTGCTTTGTATTCTTCGTTGGAGATCTGCTGGGAGGGTCCATATTTCGCAAGCATTTAGGAAGATGGAGATGACAAGGAAGCACAGTAGCCTTACAATTGGGATGTAGACTGATGGTCCTGTCTTTCCAAATTGGCTTCAACCTCGCCAAGGCAACAGTTGTTTGTGCGACTAACAAGGGTGACTTCAGCACGACATCACTGGTCGAAAGTCGTCTTCACAGAAGTCACCGACAAGAACGCAGGAGCCTCATGTTACTACAGATTCAACGTCCACGTGCTCGGGGCCAAGGCGAGTCACACTGTATTCGTGGATATCGGCTGTGGCCAACAGCCTGGAGAGGATTGGGCCCTGCCCAATTTTTCTTGCACAAGACATACTGCATGATTAAAAGAACCATTCACTCCATACCCGATCGGTCGTCGTCCGGGTCACCAAGGACCGCGCCTTCTGTTGGCCACCAAGACGTAGGTGATAAGTTTGCTACTGATGGACAACTTAGCAAGAACCGCACGAGAAACAACATCGTCATAGGAACCTGGAATGTCAGAACCCTAAAAGCGGATGGAAAATTAGACAAACTGGCCCACGAGCTGTATCACTATCGATGGAACATTTTAGGTATCAGCGAACTGCGCTGGAAAGACCTAAGTGAAACAACGATTGACAAAGGCCACAAGCTTTATTTCAGCGGTAGAGATGACAGGCACGAACTCGGCGTTGGATTCTTGGTCCACAAAAACATTCTATCCACTGTCATGGGTTGCCGCCCATTCTCCAGTAGACTCATTACCATTCGTCTGAGAGCAGCCCCTTTCAACATCACCATCATCCAGGCCTATGCCCCAACATCAGACTGTGACGACAGCGAAGTGGAGGATTTCTATGAAAATCTACAGGCTGTCCTTGACCAAGTGCCAAAGAAGGACATAGTCATAATGCAAGGCGACTGGAATGCCAAGGTTGGCCAAGATGCGCACCACAACTGGGGAGACACATGTCGACCCCACTGCAACAACGAGACAAATGACAGGGGTCTGAGACTCTTGGAATTTGCCAGATACACCAATCTGATACTAGCAAACACGCTTGGTCTCCACAAAAATTCCAGACGATGAACATGGCACAGTCCCGGAGGGGAGCATCACAACCAGATCAACGACATCGGAAGTGGCCATGATCTCGTGATGATGTCTTTCCGGCTTCACTTGAAGAGAGTAAGCACAGCAAAGTGCACTAGACTGAAGTTCGACCTGGACAAACTGCTAGACCCGAAGGTGGCAGAAATATTTCAGGCCACAATTGGAGAGAAATTTGCACCACTGTTCATTTTGGGAGCTGGTGAAGTAGATGTCAACACAATGACCACCACTATCAACTGAGCTGTGACAGATGCCGCGTCTGAGATTCTTGGAAAGCACGCCCAAAGAAGAAGCCGTGGATCACACCTGAACTTTTGGACCTGTGTGATAAACGAAAAGAGATGAAAAAGAAAGGGAATACCTCACAGGGAGCTGATGCCGACCAAAAAATCAACAATGACATCCGAAAAGGCATGCCCACAGCAAAGGAGAACTGGATAGAAGATCAATGCCAGGAAATAGAGAATAATCTGAGCAAGAACAACAGCAAGAAGGCCTACCAGGCTGTGAAGCGGCAGACAAGTGTTAAACAGCCCAAGGTCTCTACGATCCAAAGCAAGTCTGGCATATACCTTACAGAAATACAAGAAGTCTTGGATAGATGGACAGAGTACTGCTCTGACCTTTACAACCCCTCACCAAACGGAAATCCATCAGTTCTAGCATGTCCCGAGAACAGAGAAGAAGAAGAAATCCTTCAATTCTCCGAGAAGAAGCTGAGGCAGCAGTGTATAGTCGCTGAAGAAAGGGAAGTCAGCGGGAGTGGACAACACACCCGCGGAACTGCTTCAAGCAGGAGGAGAAGCGATGATTGACCCCTCAACATTATCTGTAACAAGATCTGGCAGAATGGGGAGTGCCCTACACCAAGGACCCAGTCGCTCTTCATCACTCTTCCCAAAATAGGTAACCTTCAGGAGTGTAAAAATTACCGCAACATCAGCCTCATCAGCCATTCCAGCAAGGCTTTCCTGAAAAATAATACTCAACAGGTTAAAACCCCAAGCTGAACAAATCATAGCTGAAGAGCAAGCAGGATTCAGGGCAGGGCGAAGTAGCGCTGAACAGATTTTCAACCTCAGAATAATCTGCGAGAAATACCTACAGCGCCAACAACATCTATATCATGTGTTCGTAGATTTCAAGAAGGCGATTGACCGAGTCTGGCATGCAGCTCTGTGGGCAACCATGAGAGTGTACACCATCAGCCCTATAATTATAGAAGTCCTCAAAAGCCTGTATGACAAGGCTACCAGTGCAGTCCTTCAACACAGCGCCATCGGAAACTGATTCAGATCAACAATCGGAGTGCGTCAAGGATGCCTACTCTTTCCAACACTCTTCAACATCTTACTGGAGCGCATCATGTCAGATCCCCTTGCAAATCACGAAGGCACAGTCAGCAAAGGGTGTAGAGCAATCTCCAACTTTCGTTTTGCGGTAACATTGATGGATTGGATGGAGAGGAACAAGAACTTGAACAGAGGCTTGAAACCACCTCCAGAGCCTATGTAATGGAAATAAGTACAGAGAAGACCAAAATGATGACCAACAACACCAATGGCATCAACATGGATATCAAAGTCCAAGGCCAATCCCTCAACACAGTGCATAGCTTCAAATATAGAGCCATTGTATCAGACAGTGGGTCCCGACAGGACGTTCTCTCCAGGATCGCTCAAACAACTGCTGCCCTGGCAAGGTTGAAGCCCATTTGGAATAACGAGACCACCATTCTACATTCCAGGTTAAGGCTGCTGCGCTCCTTTGTCATCTCCTTCTTCCTATACGCTTGCGAAACATGGACTCTCACAGCAGATCTACAACGAAGAACAGAAAGAACAGAGGGGGTGCTACAGAAGACTTCTGGGCATTTCCAATACCCACCCCCCCCACATCACGAACGACGAAGTCCGACCGACCATCACAAAAGCCATTGGACAACACGATGACCTGCTCACAGTGGTGAAAAAACGAAAACTCTGATGGTATGGCCACTTCACCAGATCATCAGGCCTTGCAAAGACCATCCTACAAGGTACAGAGCAAGGAGGTAGAAGAATAGGGAGACCGAAGAAGAGGTGGGAGGACAACATTCGAGAATGGACTGGCTTGACACTGAGCGAAACCATCAAGGTTGCTGAAGACAGAGAAAGATGGAATACGCTGGTTAAATGATCATCTGTGGTGACCCAATGACCTCATAGTTACGGGATAGGATAGGATAGAATATCTCTATATATATCTATATATATATATATATATATATATATATATATATATATATATATATATATATATATATATATATATATATATATATATATATATATATATATATATATATATATATATATATATATATATATATATATATATATATATATATATATATATATATATATATATATATATATATATGCGTGTGTCTGTGCGTGTGTGTGTGTGTGTGTGCTTGTGTGTGTGCGTGGCTAATATACCAATAAAATAACCTACATTAAATAAACTATTTGAATAATTTAACGTTTTCCGAGAACACACATTAAAAACAGTCATTGAATCATTGAATGTCATGGAATTGGGAAATCAAATTTAGATCGTAAAGCTTTGCAATCAAGTTGGTAATAACACTGGATAACAGGCTCCAAACAATTCCTGTGCTTACTGTGTTCTTTTTGCCTTGTATGTCGATGTGGAGTGCAATCATGCCGTTGTGGGCACATCTGTCGGTGACAGGGTCTCCAAACAGCAGGCGGCTCTTCATTATGGATGGAGGGGCGACGGGACACACTAAGAAGGGAAAGAAAAGGTGGTAGTAGTAGAAGTAGTAGAAGTAGTAGAAGTAGTAGTAGTAGTAGTAGTAGTCATAAAAATAATAACAATACAAGTAATAATAAGACTAATAATAATAAGACTAATAACAATATTTGATTATCCCATTACATAGATAAGACGTACAAATAACAGTAATCTAGTCTATTATTGTATATAGCGTACAGGGTTTTGGCAGAATGCTCCAGTAGTACAATACAAACGCGCCTCGTGTACAGGAAAACCTGAGTGATTGTCGACGGTGATGGGGAACGTTAGTTTCCTCCCAAAAAATAGTCGACTCTCTGTCATAATTCCTTATACAGTGGTTCACCTTCCAGATGTCGCTGCAGCAGTACATTAAAACAAACGTTTGTGAAAAGGACAGTGCGACTTGCTCAATTACACATGTATAACTACGTATAACTAACTTCTAGGTTGATACGCCTTTCTCGAGTAGAGGTCTGTGCAAGTTGACCTTTGGGCAGTTTGAATTCCATCATGATGAAGCTCTCTGAGTGCTAGTAAGCGCGCTATGTAAGAACACTTTCGTTTTTGTATCTAAAAAAATACTTTGAAATAGTCGGTAATCAGAAGCAGTCCAATGTCCGTCTGTCGGTTTGTCTGTTGGTCGATCCGTTCCACGCTATAGCTCAAGAACCATTGAACGGATTTTGACCAAACTTCAAAGCTTACCTAGGTTAGTGGCCAGCTTCCAGTACCTACATATTTGCTCTACCGCAAAGATCAAAGTCGTTGGAGCCACTTTTTTGCTTAACACGTGTTGCTCTTTATCTCAAAGTAACGGCTAAAGCGATTAAAAAAACAAAAACATTTTTTATATACACTTACTACAACACGTGGCCAATTGTGGTGTAGCTGTCCGGTAGTCGGTCAAGCTGTTTGTCCGTCGTTCCGACTTTTACCCTTTGGTTTTGTCTTATTTCAAGCATAACTTAACCACATTTGTCTATTTTTTTAAATAATAATATGCTGACACGCTAACTACTGCTAAACATTTTAGACCATTCCTATAATTTGGTACTTTCTCAAAGATCAGTTCGCTGTGCTTCACACTTTTTTAAAAACACATTTCTGCGCTGAATATTATTTTCCTTAGAGATAGTTGAAATAGTGTTCTATCATTCCTTGTTTTCATTTAGCTTCTTTAAGATAAATCCGAATCAAGAGACTTACCAGTTTTTGAAAGTGCTTATGTTTGCCTATGTACTGTGTTGCGTGTCTGAAATGTCGGAGATACATTTGAATGGCTTGCCATCTTGTTGTCATTGTTGTGAAAAATCATGATGATCATGACATCATCATCATTATCATCATCATCATCATCATCATCATCATCATCATCATCATCATCATCATTATCATCATCATCATCATCAACAACAACAACAGCGCACGCACACAGAGACGCACGCACTGTATACACGCACAATGTGGGCTGCTAACAGATGCACACACGTTCTACATGTACACACACCCATACATACACACATTACCCAATCCCACACCCTTATTCATTCACAAAACTACTCATCTTTTCTCCCCCTCACACACACAGCACAAACTTACATCGTTCCAGAGGTTCAGACATGGTGACCACTACTGGTTTGGGTGTCGTGGCCGTGGTAGTAGTAGTGCTGGTGGTAGGTCGTGGTGTGGTGGTAGGGGTAGTAGTAGTAGAAATAGTGGTAGGTCTTGGTGTTGTGGTTGTAGTGGTACGAGTAGGGGTGGTGGGTTGTGGGGTAGTAGGTCTTGGTGTAGTAGTAGTAGTAGTGGTCTGTGGGGTAGTAGGTCTTGGCGTTGTGGTAGAAGTTATGGTAGTAGTGGTGGGCTGAGGGGTCTCTGACGGGATAGGCCTTCCAGACGTTGGTGCTGGTGTTGGTGCAGCTGCGGTTGGTGCATTCATGAAGCTGTCCATAGCACACTCAGCCCTTTTTTCCTCTGACATTCGCCCCACAAGGCAGCGGCAGACGCCAACTTTGTAAAATAAAATAAATAAAATAAAATAAAATACAAAGCATGGAGATGAGGTGCTACAGACTTCTGGGCATTTCCTATACCCAGCACATCACCAACGATGAAGTCCGACAGACCATCACACAAGCCATTGGACAACACGATGACCTGCTCACAGTGGTGAAAAACCGTAAACCCCGCTGGTATGGCCACGTCTCCAGATCATCAGGTCTTGCAAAGACCATCCTGCAAGGCACAGTGCAAGGAGGTAGAAGAAGAGGGAGACCGAAGAAGAGGTGGGAGGATAACATTCGAGAATGGACTGGTTTGACACTGAGCGAAGCCATGAGAGTTGCTGAGGACAGGGAAAGATGGAGTACGCTGGTTAGACGATCATCTGTGGTGCCCCTACGACCTTCGAGTTACGGGATAGGGTAGGATAGGATAGTCATTCAGTTAGTCATTCATGCATATATTGTTTTTCTTTAAGGGAGGCAGCAAATAATTCACTAATTTAATGAATTTTTAAAGCTGCTATTGTTAATGCAATCCTCCTTCTCCTCCCTCTCATCATCTTCATCATCATCATCATCATCATCATCATCATCATCATCATCATCATCATCATCATCATCATCATCATCACCATCACCATCATAATCATCAACAACAACGACAGCAGTAGCAGCAGCAATAGCTTCAGCGCCACCAGCAACCCTACGAACCCCACTTCCAACAGTGTATCAACAGCATCCTTCTCCTCCTGGTTTTTTTTGCCCACTATCTTTATCACAACCAAGGGTATTGTATTGTATTGTATTGTATTGTATTGTATTGTTTATTTTATCACTTTTATAAAAGCGCTTTTCCAGCTCAAGAGTTGCTCAATGCTCTGGTTGATACAGGATCTAACTCAAGCCGCCCGAGGCGCCCACCTGCAACCTTTGGGCGCATAGTCTGACGCCCAGACGACCGAGAACAATCCTGGGCTACCGGGGATGGGGAAATATACCTACTGCGTGTTGGGTGTATTTGTGTAACCGGCACTCACCCGCCGAGGACACGAGCGTCAGGATCTTTAAACTCCATGCGATGGAATGCGTGCGTGCACAGACTAGACCTCGGTTTACACTCAAATCCGAGTATTGTATTGTATTGTATTGTATTGTGCAAAAGGTAAAATGGGGGCGACTGCCGGAGCCTTGAAGTAAAATGTTAAAATCTTGAGATGGTATGAAGATCCAACGGAGTAAAAAAGAGGCAGCGCGCCAAAGTTTAGACTTTTCAAAGACCGTATTGTATTGTATTGTATTGTATTGTATTGTATTGTATTGTATTGTATTGTATTGCATTGTATTGTGCACAAGGTAAAATGGGTGCGACTACCGGAGCCTTAAAGTAAAATGTTAAAATCTTGAGATGGTATAAAGATCCAACGAAGTAAAATTGAGGCAGCGCGCCGAGGTTTAGACCTTTTAAAGACCGTATTGTATTGTATTGTATTGTATTGTATTGTATTGTATTGTATTGTATTGTATTGTATTGTATTGTATTGTCGCCTCTTTCCCCCACCACCTCCAACACATACTACTACTGCAACTACTACTACGACTACAACTACTACTACTACTACTACTACTACTACTACTACTGCTACTACTACTACTACTACTACTACTACTACTACTACTACTACTACTACTACTACTACTACTACTACCACTTCCACCACCTTCAACACTACCATTACATTCTCACCACCATCTCCACCTCGATCATCACCATTATTTCCCCATTTTTTCCCTCCTCATTCCAACGTTTTTGTCTTGACGGCACTTACAATTCGGCATGCAGCAGTTTCCGATCAAATAAAGTACTTCACGCGGAGTACAACACTCTTTCTTTGCAGGCACGTAACGGTCATCGCAGTACCTTTCACCACTGACCGCACCAGCCATCATCATCAGAATTACTGCCAGTCCAACCAGCATCAGTCGCACAGTGTTTGTAGCGCCCATCTTTTTTTTTCTTTTCTATGATTGCCACTTTGCCTGCCACAAACCATACAACAGAAGGTATTAATAAAAAAAAATAGCCTAACCTGCAAAAGATGAAGGAATGGGATTGTAAAACAACAATAATGACCACGATAACAACATAGAGAACAAAACAGTTAAAACAACAAACAAACAAAACATCATCATCAACATCATCATCATCACCATCATCATCATCATCATCATCATCATCATCACCATCATCATCATATCATTATCATCATCATATTGTTTACTACAATCTGCTATTTTCAAAACAGAGATCTAGCTACTTTAAATAAGCTAGTAACTTCAACTGAATTTCATCATACATTAAAAAATACCTTCTTTCTGTAGATTGACTACAACTTCATTTTTATTCCTTTTTGTTTGTTAGTAGTGTTTTCAAATTCAATTCATATTTATTTATTTGTTTGGATTGTGGATAATGGATTATATTAATTTGTTTTATATTATTTCTATCATAATCATAGCAAAACAATAGAATTTTTTTAAACACATTTCTAATAAACTCCGCCTAACACTAAAACGACAACTTTCTCCAGAAAGAGGCGGGTTTGAATTGTCAAACAAAACAGTAACTTACTATGGCTCATTCAGACATAGCATTTTAAACGCAGAAATATAAATGTTACATGATTACGACAATAATTATACCTTGAAAACACTGCAAAGCAACTTTTACAAAGATTGCATGATTGCAACAAACAAAAAGGTATTATCAAATTTTATTAGAATGCCCAGAACATAAAAAAAATCTTTCAAAACTGGTGATGATTGCGATTTACAAAATATGTTCTTAAAATACAATTATGTACAAACCTTTAGATGTGGGAAATCAACTCAATCCACCTCTCGCAAGTGAAGATGCTCTGACGAATTGCGAAATAACTTTGCAAAAAGGATGAAGAAGACACCAAATAGAACTGGATGCGCACAATCTTCAGTCGTCGCTATCTACCCTTCCTTCAGTCATCATTGGGTTTCTGTAACCCAAAGAGGTAGGTCTAGACAGGTAAAGAGATTGAAGCATCCCAAAACAGGGTTTGCCCTCACGCTGGATACTGCGCCTCTGCTTGAAGAGCTACTGTAACAGTCAAGCGCTGCCCTGATGGTTCTTTGATACTCAGTTTGGAGTAGCTCCCTTTGCTTTAAAAAAGAGGACTACTTCCCCTCATACTTCCCAACACACCTCCTACTCTGTTCTTTTTCTTCATTTGCTATTCGCCTCTTAAAAAAGAAAAGAAAAGCCAGCAGCACTTTAACATACACTCTGCATACGAAAACGAAAGTTGTGTACACCACTCAATCCATCCCACTGCACCCCACCCTTTGAATGGCTTTGTAAGGATCTCCTCGTTGATGCACTTAAAATGTTTCAGCTGTCGGGAAATCAAACACTTAGCTTGGCTTGTGTGCAAAGCTCTTTCTTTTGCTTCTTTTAAATACAAACTTTCTTTTCATTTGATTTAATTGCATTGGAGTGTGTGGGTACATTTTACACTGACGTAAGCTAACCAAATTCAAGCGACGACTGCATGGATGTACTGTGCACAGAAAAAGGTGTGCTTTCGTACACAAATTAATGAGGGCTTTCAGTAGTTTAAAGAAAAACCATCATCTACTACAGCACGGCAAAAGACCCCATCATATCTGTATGTTTTCCTTATTTAAAATTGCATTAGATTGCATGTGCTTAATTAAACACATGTAAGAAACGGACGAAGTGAGTCCCATGACCTTTTAGTTCGTGTTGTGCTAGTATTACTACCATCCATTTTGCTTTTCTCTCAGCCTCGTATGTACACCCAATAACTTACAAAATGTTAAGTGTTAAATAAACCCGCAAATGAAACAGAAAAACGCCTGCCTATAACCCATATTTCCCCCATCCCCTCACACACACACACACGTCACTCTCACTCCTCCTCCTCCCACCCCCACCACCCCCCCCCAAAAAAAAGTACCCTCAAATACAATTTTTAATCTATTATAGGAGATGTCCTACTATTCACTGACAGTCAATTTCTTCTCAGCTCGCTATAAAATAGTTAATGTTGTCACTCACAGTAAATGATCTTGTAAGCGAAGGCCTATATCATGAATTCTGTCAAAGATTTAAACTCGGATCAAGCAGCTACAAGCGCTCCCCAAAGGCCAAACAAAAAATTCAAAAAATAGTCACCCCATTTCTTTGTAGAACTTAGTTGATACACGTATGTGATTCATAGTTCAAACCCTTCTTTTTCAAATCGCTTGTATCTGTTATAAATCGCATTACGAATCATTCCCGTCTCTTTCTCCTTGGAGTGTTCGTTCATATTTGACTATTATACTCAGTTTAGACAAAGTTAGCAAAGAACAGTATACCTAGTACTACCGGTGTTATACAGATATATATGTATGGGGTCATGTCTATTGCACAGCAGTGAAAGATATGAGTGATAATGTCAATAGCAAAGCTAGTTTCTTTAGCAGTTACAAAAACGGATAGAACTTTATAAAAAACATGTAGCGTTTTAATCTTTGTAATCATGTAAACTTCATTGCAAGCCATGAGGATAGTAGTTATTTGTCATAATACTCATTTAAGAACGCGATTACATTTAAAAAAAAAGAATCAAAAGGATGTAAGACTATGAAAATAATTAATAAGTAACTTAAATCATTCCTCTCGCTTACGCCCATTTGGATTCCACATAATTTGCATAATTAAATTACAGAAACAAAAATAACATTAAAGAGAAACCGGGTTTCCCTTGGGGAAAGATTAAGCTACATTGTAAACGAAAAGTCTTCCTGTGGATCGTAGGATGCAATTTACGTTAAAATATGCTTCACGTTCATCTGTCAAATCTGTTGAACGCGTTAAGAACATAACCAGTAAATTTGACATTAAATGTGTGTGTGTTTTTTTAAAGCCATTAAAATGTCATGAAAAAAATAATCGCTTAATTTACCGATATCGATCTATTGGAGCGGTTAGGATCAGAGATTTCCAGGAAAACTCTTATGACGTTGCCTTGCAACCATGGAAAAAGACATCGGGTGTATGCTCTGAGAAAAAAACCGGAGTAGCTGTACACAACAACACTCCACCCCACTCCCTCCCCTTCATTTGATCCACCGGTGTCGCCTGCCTCACCGATGATACAACTTCCATTCCCTTGATGGACAAGATAAAAGTGGCCTTTTTTCCTGTCCATCTTGACAGTATGATTGCTCTGGTGGCTCACTGTTGATTGTTTTGCCCCTGCCCTTTCTTCCCTCAATGGAATATTGAAGTTTTACGTCCACACCTATCATTGGCAATACGGGACGGCGGGAAACGTTAAACATCAACGTTCATTCATTGAACAGCCTGGCAACTCCTGCAACGGCCCTGAAACCAAGTTGCGTCGGCTCTTGTCCTTCCCTTGGATCCATCCAGCGGCGTGCACAGCGAAGACTTCTTGCATGGGGTAACAGCCAGTCTTCCATAATTATCTGTCTATGCAGGCTTTGCGCACTGGAGATCGAGAGGCTTCATTCTCCAGCTTCGCCAGCCACGCAACATCGCACCACACGGGATCAACAGCTACTGAGCACAATCTTGGACGACAGGGAATAGCGGAGAAGGGACCAACTTTCTTGGTGTTCTCGTGTACAGCTGGCACTCACCCATCTGAGGACATGAGCGTCAGACTCTTTAAAAGCCGTGCGATAAAATGCGTGCGTGCACAGACTAGACCTCGGTTTATACCCTCATCCGAAGGAGTATAGTGAGCGTCACACAACCTTTTCGATTTCACAGCGAGTGTTCCCCCAATAAAAAAAAACAACTTAAGAGTTTTAATGCCACTGTGGTTTAGTGCACTCTCGCAATTTTCGGGGATCGAATGCTAAGTGACTGTAACCAATGTATTGAACGTGAGTGCTCAAGCCGTTAAGACTCGCATACATACATTTATAAGAATGTAAATGATGTTGTTTTTTTATGGTTGGAGTTCAACTTCAAATTGTTAGATTTGATTGTATTTTTGTGTGCCCATGCGTGAGAATAAAGTGGTCTCAAAATCACATGTATCTGGAAAGACGATAAAATGAAATGTCGAAATTGGAACACAAAGAAAGAGTAGGTATGACTACACTGCAGCTAGTTTATGTTCCTTGTTTTTGAATATTTGCTCGTTTGTTTGCTCCTGCCATTCATTATTTCGTATTTTTTTCTTTGCTTACTGCTGTGTGTCTGTTTGACTTGTTTTGTTTTTCAGGAAAACAAAGACTCATTGTAATTATTTGTGAAAGGTTACTAGGGTAGATTACTCCTTTTTTTAATATTGTTACCCTCCTTTCACTAAGACCTATTTAGAACCCCCCAAATATTCTACAAGATGGTAAAAATGGAGAGAATATTAAGAGAGAGAGAGAGAGAGAGAGAGACAGAGAGAGAGAGAGAAACAGAAACAGAGACAGAGACAGAGAGACAATGTTTAACACTGGTGGTCCTTGTGAAGAACAGGCAGGATGTATTTTCCCAAATGCGGCCGGGGAAGGAGAGGATGTATTTAAGGTAGAACAAGACAAACAGTTGGCCTTTGTAACGGTTGAAAAGCTCATTGCATATATTACCATCTTTGTGTTTACATAGGACTACTTCGCTTTCCTCAGATGATGAAAGGAGGCCATTGGAAAGTCACACTTATTAACGAACAGGGACAGGTTCTTCCCTCGTGAGTCACTTTAAACCAGTCCAATGACAAGCTAAAATTTAGGTTATAGTGTTACGCCTCAAAGCAATGTTAGCAACCTTTTTTTGCGAGCACAATAATTTAAAAAGTGGTAATTAAAATTGAACAGTTTAGCTGCCTGATTATGCGTATCTAATACATGCATACATATGAATAAATACTAGAGAAACGGAAACGAGAGAGAGAGAGATTTCTCTTTTATAGCGCACTTACAAGCTCAGAGAGCTTCTCAAGGCGCTGGCCCGTAATATCCAGCAATCACAAAATAGTTAGCTGAAGTCAGGATTCGAACCCACGTCGCCCAAGACGCACTCACACAAGTCGTGCGCTCTGACCACAGAGCAAGAGAGAGACAGCGCTTCATCTGTAATCTGATTCAAAGTGTTCCACTTAACACTTGTTCTGTTACCAGTTTTTAACAATTTATTACATGTCACAAAGTGTTTAGATGACGTTGAACGCGTTTAGAAGTGTTGCAAAGCTTGCCAATGTGAACAACAAAAAAGGTTCTAAAAAGTGGACACGAGACTGTTACCAATTTTGTAACACTTGCAGGCGTTTATAACACTTTTTCAGAACACTTTCCTACAATTCTTAAACAATATATGTTCAGTACTGGACTCGCGTGTTCTTCAATACTGAATAGTACGTGTTCATGAACTGTAGCAAATCCAGTGCTCGAGGACTGCAGCAAATGTATCTGAAAAAAAAAGGAAAACAATACCGAATGTGTGACTGTATATAAATCTGAACATAAAGCAGTTTACAACCATCTTCATGAAAATGTCAACCATCTGTAACAACCACTACTACATTTTGCGTAAAAGTCTAAGAGTATTACTAACCAGAAAACTATGTACATAGGAGTCCAAGAACAAAACTATAATTTTGATTTATTTTAATATTTGTTTTCACCAAAATAATAAGACAAAAAATATAAATACATAAAAATAATGTACAACTAAAAAAATTATCTCTCTCTCTCTGTCTCTCTCTCTGTCTCTCTCTCTGTCTCTCTCTCTCTCTCTCTCTCTCTCTCTCTCTCTCTCTCTCTCTCTCTCTCTCTTTCTATATCTATATCTATATAAATATATATATATATATATATGTGTATCAGTTTATAGTCCCCTCTCTTCCCGATAAGGATTTTCAGAGAGGAGACTTATTGTTTATAGATATATGATGTCGTTTATATATATATATATATATATATATATATATATATATATATATATATATATATATATATATATATATATATATATATATATATATATATATATATATATATATATAAACGACATCAAAAATAGATACTGACCACCTGAAGAACCAACAACATTTTTACTAAACTAATGAATGCATCAAAACTAATATTGCCCAGAGTTGTAACATTGCTAGGCCGACTATTACGCAATTGATTGGATAATTAAAATAAAACATGTATTAAAGAAAACATTTCATTTAATATATATTTCATATTCTTACAATATTTAGTTCCTATGAAATTAGGATATATTCTTTAAGCCATCGTCACTACAGTCCTGGGAATTTTCATTATGATGTTTAAATAGTTGATTAAAATGACATTTCTTTTTAACTTCCTTTTCATTGACAGTGGTAAATTTAGCTTTACTGCATTATTTTGTACGGCACCATGTTTTGCAGCTCGGTCTGCCCAGTCATTAAAGAGAAAACTACAATGAGAAGGAACCCAACAAAAGTTAACTTCTGTTCCTTTAATTATAATACTATGAACCAAGTTCTTAATTTCATTTTTTTTCTTTTCTTTCTTTACTGTTATTAAAATTTAGTGCCTTTAAAATAGATTTTGAAGCAACACATATAACTAAACTATAGAAATTTAATGCTATAGTTATTATTCTATTTAAAGCCATTAGTATTGCTATCAATTCTGCAGTGAAAATTGAATATCCTTTTCCTAAATAAAATGATTCTGTAATGTTAAATTCAGGAATAACAAATGTTGCTCCCCGCATTACCATTTTCTAAGACATATATAAGACAGAACTGAAGAAAAAGTCGGTAGCTATGAATAACAAAGACAAGGAAAGCAAGTCAGAAGACTGTACAAAAAGAACTTACTAAAGTGATTAGAGAAGGAAAAGATAAATACAAAGAGAAGATTCAGGAACATTTTAAAGACAATAATATGAAGAAAGTGTGGGAAGGGATGGGAAAAAAAGGGGCGGGGACTCGGGTATGAATGAAGCCAGCGTTGAATATGCAAATGAACTGAATGCTTTCTATTGTCGGTTTGACAAACATGATTTCACACAGGAGAGAGAGGGGTTGCGGGAAATGTTGAGGAAGGGAAGGGAGGGGGAAGGTACACCTGTGGTCACAGAGGAAGACGTGTGCACCCTAAAAAAGCAGCTGGGCCGGACCAAATTAAACCAAAGATTTTGAAAACTTGCGCCGATCAATTAGCTGGCATTTTCAAAGTTCTGTTTAATTTGTCGTTTTCTCAATGTACAGTTCCGTCTATTTGGAAAACTTATTGTACCGATACCAAAAAAGAAACCTATTTCATGTTTAAATGACCTCCGCCCAGTTGCTCTGACTTCGTCTGTGATAAAGGTTTTAGAAAGAATTGTCCTCAAGCGCCTAGATATTTTAGTTGATCCTTTTTTTAGATCCCTTGCAGTTCGCTTATAGAAGAAAAAGAAATGTGGAAGATGCAGTCTTGTATGTGTTGAATAAAATATATGCACACCTAGACAAGCCTAATACTTGCATACGATTGATGTTTTTTTTATTTTAGTTCTGATTTTAATACTATGCAATGTCATTTACTTTTAGAGAAATTGATTAGAATGAACGTTGATTTCCATACTGCTTCTTGGATTTTAGATTATTTAACTAACAGACCACTATTTGTGCGCCTTACCTCTGTATGTAATAGAACTTCCTTTTCTCGTGCAACATATTCTAGTGTTCTCTCCACAAACACAGGCGCTCCCCAGGGAACAGTTGTATCGCCTTTTCTTTTTAGTCTATATACTTCTGATTGTAGGCATACTCAGGTGACATGCCCCATTGTGAAATTTGCAGACGACACTGGCATGACAGGACTGATTACGGATGACGACGACACGACATACAGACAAGAGATTGACAGTTTTGTTTCTTTCTGTGATAATAATTTTCTTGAATTAAATGTCGGAAAAACCAAAGAAATGATAATTGACTTTAGGCGCAAGAATGTTGTTTTTGATGAAATTTTAATTAAAGATCAACCAGTAGAAAGGGTTTTAAAAGTTATAAATACTTAGGAATAGTTTTAGATGAAAAATTGACATGGAACGACAACTTAGATCATATTGTTAACAAAACACACAGCCGTATCTATTGCTTGCGCAAATTAAGATCTTTCGAAATATCACATAAAATACTGCAAATGTTTTTCACTTCTGTTGTCAGCAGTGTCATGACCTTTGGCCTGTCGTGCTGGGGTGGGAATGTGACAAAGAGAGACAGAGACAGACTGGACAAAATCATCAAGAAAGCAAGTGGAGTGGTCGGGGGTAAGCAAGACGACATACAGACTATTTACAAAAGACAGGTAGTGAAGAAAACGACAGCAATTTTGGCCGACAGAAATCATCCTCTGTACATGGAATTTGACAGTATGTTGATAGAGAGAAGTGGTAGATTTAGGGCAGTAAAGACGAAAACGACGAGACACAAACATTCATTTATTCCGACAGCCATTCAGATGTGCAACGAGCAATTAGATAGGGCAAACACAAAACACACTACTGTCTAGCTGCATTCCCACCCGGGCGGGACTCACTACCGCACTTTAGAATTAACGTGCAGTATGCTCTTTTTAATGCTAAACTACACTTTTATGTTTTTATGTGTATAAATTCTTAAATAATAGTCTTATATACCCTTTTTATGATTATAGTTAACTTTTGCTTATTATGTGAGATATATTGTTTTACTCCCATTGTGATAAAAAAAAGTTTAATGCATGCCTATAGATAAGTGTATGTGATGTTTCTTTTTTGCCTGTTATTTGCATGTCGACTTTAATGTTGCATATTACATGTATGTTTTTATCGTATTTATAATTGGGATGAGTGAAAGATTTTCTTGACGACAATGTAATTTCCATTTTTGTGGATTATTAAAGATTATGACTTATATATATATATATATATATATATATATATATATATATATATATATATATATATATATATATATATATATATATATATATATATATATATATATATATATATATATATATATATATATATATATATATATGTCATCGTACAGTAGAATGGCTCTATATTACCCATAGTATGTGTAGCGGAAAGGGAGGCGACTGGTTGAGGCTTGGGAGAGTAATTGTCTACCTTGATTTTCTTGGTTAGACTAGCCTTGGGTGGCTCCTGCTTTGCAGAATCCTTTTGGGTATGCCATTGGGTTACGCAGGACAAGGCGACACGACATTTGTTCTCCCCGGCTGACCATTCGCCTGCTGCGTTTGGTGGCGAGCGGGATTACATTGTCGGCAGGCATTTTATGCAGGTCGGTGGCAGCGACTTTGCAGTAGAGTGCGTGGCACTAGTAGCCGGCAACACGGTACTCCCAACCACGCTTCACCGCCTTGCAGGGCAAATATTTTTATGTCCCTCTTTTGGGTGATAAAATGAAAATAACAGCTCGGGTGGAGCAGTGTTCCCAGGGTTGGTGGCCGAGAGACGGGAGTCAAATACTCCGCTCGGCTACATATGCAACAACATTGAATTATTTGATCATACATGAGCATGATAGGTCACATTAAGGTTAAGATCATCCTAAGGTCAAGGTAGACTCCAGTAGACTCATTACCATCCGTCTGAGAGCAGCCTCTTTCAACACCACCATCATCCAGGCCTATGCCCCAACATCAGACTGGGACGACTGCGAAGTGGATGAATTCTATGAAAATCTATAGGCTGTCCTTGACCAAGTGCAGAAGAAGTGCAAGGCGACTGGAGTGCCAAGGTTGTCCAAGATGCGCACCACAACTTGGCAGACACATGTAGACTCCATTGCAAGAACGAGAACAATGACAGGGGTCTGAGACTCTTGGAATTTGCCAGATACAATAATCTGACACTGGCAAACACGCTTGGTCTCCACAAAAATCGAGACGATGGACATGGTACAGTCCCAACTGGGAGCAATACAACCAGATCGACTACATCATGGTCAAGACACGCTTCAGATCAAGCATCAAGATTGGCAGGACACCACTTTTTCATGAGCAGACATCGGAAGTGACCACGATCTCGTTATGATGTCTTTCCGGCTCCACTTGAAGAGAGAAAACACAGCAAAGTGCACTACACTGAAGTTCGGCCTGGACAAACTGCAAGATCGGGAGGTGGCAGAAAGTCTCAAAGTCACAATTGGAGGGAAATTTGCACCACTGCTTATTTTGGGAGCTGGTGAAGTAGATGTCAACACCATGACCACCACCTTCAACTCAGCTGTGACAAATGCCGCCACTAAGATGCCTACCGAGGAATCAACAATGACATCCAAGAAAGCATGCGCTCAGCAAAGGAGAACTAGATAGAAACTCAATTACAGGAAATAGAGAACAGTCTAAAAAAAAACAAGAGCAAGAAAGCCTACCAGACTGTGAAGCGGCTGACAAGTGTTAAACCGCCCAACGTCTCCACCATCCAAAGCAACTCTGGCGTATGCCTTACAGAAGAACAAGAAGTCTTGGATAGATGGACAGAGTTCTGCTCTGACCTTTACAACCACACGCCAAACGGAGACCCATCAGTTCTAGCATATCATCAACACAGAGAAGAAGAAAAAATCCTCCCAATTCTCCGAGAAGAAGTTGAGATAGTCGTGCAATCGGTGAAGAAAGGGAAGTCAGCGGGTGTGGGTAACATAGCCGCAAAATTGCTTCAAGCAGGAGGAGAAGCGATGATTGACGCCCTCAAAATTATCTGTGACAAGATCTGGCAGAGTGTGGAGTGGCCTACACCATGGACCCTGTCGCTTGTCATTACTCTTCCCAACAAAGGTAACCTTCAGGAATGTGAAAATTACCGCATCATCAGCCATCCCAGCATGGCACTCCTGAAAATAATACTCAACAGGTTGAAACCTCAAGCTGAACAAATCAAAGCTGTAGAACAAGCAGGATTCAGGGCACTGAACAGATTTTCAACCTCAAACTAATCTGCGAGAAATACCTACAGCACCAACAACATCAATATCATGTGTTTGTATTCTTCAAGAAAGCGAGTCTCGCATGCAGCTCTGTGGGCTACCATGAGATTAAGAACATCAGACCTAAATTTATTGAAGTCAGTATCAAAAGCCTGTATGACAAGGTTACCAGTGCAGTTCTCCCCAACAGCGCCATCGGGAACTGGTTCAGAGCAACAATCAGTGTGAGTCAAGGATGCCTACTCTCTCCAATACTCTTTCATATCTTTCTAGAGCGCATCATGACCTTGGAGATCACGAAGGCACAGTCAGCATAGTGAGTAGAACAACCTCCAACCTCAGTTTTGCGGATGACATTGATAAATTGGCTGTAGAGGAACAAGACCTTGGACAGCTGGTAAAGAGGCTTGACATCACCTCCAGAGCCTATGGGATGGAAATAAGTGCAGAGAAGACCAAAATGATGACCAACAACACCAATGGCATCAATACGGACATCACAATCCAAGGCCAATCTCTCAACACAGTGCATAGCTTCAAATATTTAGGAGCCATTGTATCAGACAATGGGTCCCGACTGGAAGTCATCTCCAGGATCGCACAAGCAACTGCTGCCTTGACAAGGTTGAGTCCCATTTGGAAAGACAGGACCATCAGTCTACATTCCAAGGTAAGACTGCTGTGCTCCCTTGTCATCTCCATCTTCCAATACACTTGCGAAACATGGACCCTCACAGCAGACCTACAACGAAGCATGGAGATAAGGTTCTACATAAGATTTCTGGGCATTTCCTATACTCAGCACATCACCAAGTCCGACAGACCATAACACAAGCCATTAGACAACAACACGATGACTTGCTCACAGTGATGAAGAAACAGAAACTCCGATAGTATGGCCATGCCACAGATCATCAGGCCTTGCAAAGTCCAACCTGGCAGGGTGGCAGAAGAAGAGGGAGACCGAAAAAGATGTGGGAGGACTACAATCGAGAATGGACTGGCTTGACACTGTGCGAAGCCCTGCGGGTTGCTGATGACAGAGAAAGATGAAGTGGTGCCCCAGCGACCTTCGAGTTATGGGATAGGATAAGATAGGAATGTCAAGGTCACTGAAAGTCATGGTCATCCCAAGGTCTTTTTTTTGTTGCATAATACAACTTTTGCTGTAGTTTATTTGATAGTACATGATTTGGAGCCGGAGGTCAAGGTCATCTCAAGGTCAAGAGCAATAAAAAATCAAAGTCGGTATTACTTTACATTGTAATGTCACCGTTTCATTTTGCTTTTTCTGGAGCACTCATGTTCATGTTAAATATTGTTCCATAAGGAGCCTGGCCCTTCTAGTTATTTATTTATTCCATTGAATATCTATCCACATCTGTGAAATTAGACAAAAACAATTGTTTCAGGGAAACTCAGCGACCGACTCTTTTGCCACAGACATCAATATTTTTTTCGCGGACGTATTTATTATTTAACTAGTATATAATAAAAATATTTACTTGTGTTTATATTTTGCCGTATCAGACTATTAAAGACCTCAAGTATTGTGACTACACATACACACACACCCACACACCCCCACCCCCACCCACACCCACACCCACCCACACACACACACACACCCACACACACACCGCCCCTCCCCAATTTAATTCAGGAACATACACTTTAATAGAATAGTAATTGAATCGGAAAACACCTGAAGAATTCAACAAAGACAATGGCACCAATGCATAGAAGCCCAGTATACAGCAATCAGTGTTTCAGATACATACCTTTGCAGGCACATTCAAGTATTGTGTAGTAAAATGATCTATATCGTCCTGTCTCAATAAGTACAACTTATGTTAATCTGATGAATAAAAATTGATACAACAACCAAAAAATATCGTCCTGTCTCAATCTTGTCTTTTCTGCCTAAGGTTATTAAGCACATTGTTCTGACACAGATTTTGCCTCATCTCGAGGTACATGAACTTCTGGAGCCGTTTCATTCAGCAAAGAGACCACGTTACTACGCGTGGTCAGTGATCTGTTTCAGGTGAAGGATCGAGGTAGGATAGTGATCTTATTGCTGCTTGACCTGTCCGCTTTGTTCGACACCACTGACCATGGAACTCTGTGCGCCTATATGGAAGAACGCTTTGGCTGCACTGGGCTGGGATGGTTTTAGCTTGGTTTCTTTCTTACTTCTCCTGCCGCACTAAGTCTGTCATTGTGGGCAACATCAGGTCCGCTCCCTAACCCTGAGAGTTAGATGTGTCACAAGGTTCAGTTCTTGGCCTTGTCTTGTTCACACTGTACTGTAACCACTCACTTCTGTGACCAATGCTTTCCAACATTTTTATCATTTCTTTGCGATGTTTTCCAGTTGCATAATTCCGCTCCTCCTTCAGGGGTTTCTGCTTTTACCCAGGATATGTCTGAGTGCATCAGTGAATGATGATAAGATAGAAATCATCTTGATTGGTTCGCGAAGCTTACTGCAGCAAACATCAACTCACTCAAAATCTGTCTCAAATCATCAAATTGAATTTTCAAAAGTTAGTTTAGATTGACTGGCTGATCGTCATCTCTCTCTCTCTCTCTCTCTCTCTCTCTCTCTCTCTCTCTCTCTCTCTCTCTCTCTCTCTCTCTCTCTCTCTCTCTCTCTCTCTCTCTCTCTCTCTCTGTCTCTCTCTTTGTTCGTGGTTAAAAGGTAGGCAGTTTACGTGTAAAAAATAATCTTACATTGTTTGCAAATGACAAGGCTCCTGAGATGACGGGGTGTTAGAGGAAGAGAACGCGAGCAACTTCAACACACTGCTTGAATTTCGCATCAAGGCAGGGGACGAATGTATCGGCGAACATTTAAAGACGTGTGACCTTCGTACTACCTACCTCTCGAAGACCACCAAAAATCGAATAATTGACATCATTGCTGATCAAATCACAGCGAATCTGCTTGCTGAGATCCGCGAAGCAAAGTGCGTCACTGTTCTGGCGGTTGAAGTCACTGATGTCAGCAACTGGGAACAGTTGTCCATCGTCTTAAGGTTTGTGGATTATGACTTTAACTGTCAGGGAAGAATTCTTGTGTTTTTGTTTCTTGTCACAAGATAACAGGGGAAGCAATCGCAAACAACATACTCCAGTGTCTAGACATTTGGGGTTTAGACCCACAATACGAGTATGATGGAGCCCCTAACATGGCGGGCAGATTTCAAGGGGTGCAGGCCCGCATACAAAAGATCAATGACAAAGCTTTACGTCCACTGCGCCAGCCACTGCATGAATCTTTGCGTCATGAAAACGTGCAGTGTACCCCAGATCATGAGCATGTTAAGTGACTTGAAGGAAACTTGAAGAGGTCTTGAGCAACAATTCAAATGTCACAAAAAAGAAGAAGCTGGTAGATCAGTGTACAACAATGTGAATGGAGCGGCTGACGGCCCTAGACAAATTCCACGAAATGCACAGCAGTATATGCGACTGCCTTAGCCAGATGATGGCTAAAGGACTAGGCAGCTGGGACGCAGACAATTTAACTTGACCGTCTGGCCTACTCATGAGCCTTCAAAGCAGCAAACTGCAAAGAATGGCTTGGCATACATTAAGTGTCCACCGTGCAGTTGCAGAAGAAAGAGAATGAAATCACAAATACGTACCAGAAAATACGGAATGTGATCTGTTTGCAGGACTTGCAAAATTCCATGGATGCCACGTTTGAGGACTGGTTTCGACAAGCCACAGGCTTTGCTGCAGATGCTGGAGTTGCCCTCGAAGTCCCCCGACATGGCAACAGGCAGACCCTGAGAGACAACGAACCCGCTGACACACAAGAGCAGTATTACCGACGGTCTGTGGCTATCCCCTTTGTAGATTTTTTTCTGCTCCAACTTCAGCAAAGATTTGGCCAAGCTGAAGTAGAACAAACGGGCTGGTCTTAGAGCCGTCAGCTTTACTGAAGTCAACACACCCTGGATTCAACACTGTTCCATCAGGCGTCGCAGACCTGGCTAAACTGTGGCAGGCCGATATGCCTAGCAGCCATGACATCCCTGCTGAGTGGAATCGCTGGGTGAACAAATGGCACAATTCCAACTCTGAAACGCCACAAAGGACCACAGCAGTGTTGACTGTGGCATGTTTCCAAACATCTGCTAAAACCGCTGTGCACCCTGCCATGCCAATCACCATGGCGGAATGTGAAAGAACGATTTCCAGACTAAAAGCTCTAAAGACATGTCTATGTTCCACCATTGGTCAAGATCGATTAAATGCGCATCCACAGAAACAGGTTTGTCGATGTGCAACAAGTGTTAAATGTCTTTTCCAGAAAGTATCGAACAGGGATGGCACTGAAAACAGACGATCTCTTGATGCCTATCTCTATGTCTAACCATAAACCCTTGTGACTGCGTATTTTGCTTGGAAACGGAACATTTATGTGGGTGTAGAAGTTGCCAGCTTCTGATGTGTTTGAGGTATGCATCAAAAGAGCGCAAAAACTGTAAGTAGGCTACTGTAGGTTTTGTTTTGTGTTGCGTCATTTATTAAGGTTCCTCATCCCTTTCCTAACCTTTACTCCTTATTATCATTGAGATCATTAAAACACTTTACTATTATTATCATCATCCACATTATTAAATTATACTAATGAATAAAAAAAATTCAAGCTATGAATAATGTCTTCCAAATGTTTTACCAGTTGCAATGAACAATTTTTATCATGTTTGTCTTTCGCATGTGTAATGCCTGTCACACCCAATGCCGGACTCCACTCTTCCCCTCCCCCCACCCCATTCCAAAAACCATAAATTATTCACTGTTTTTGATAAAGGTTGCAAAGGGCATTCCGAATTATTTAATTTTATATTTATTTATTTATTGTTTTTAAATTAAAACATTGCAGTTTTTAGTCAATTTTGTTAGATCCCTTTTTCAAGGTTCAGATAGCACCAGATTACACCATTTTGCATCCTTGAAAAAAATTGTCCGGGATCCCCCCACCACCACCACTCCCCCATACCCCGCCTCGCCTCCCCCCACCCCACCCCAGAAAAAACTTAGGTCCGGCCCTGTTGATGTCATATGTATTCTAAGTATACATTATTACAGTGAATCAAAATTGTTAAATACATAAACACGTTAGGTGAGACCAAATATAAAATTAGGATAACAATTTGATATAGTATTTTTTTAATTAGGAAACTTTTCCCTCACGTGCAGATGGGGAAAGATTATCATGGGCCTATAGAATACTTTTAAAAACCAGATAAGGGAATGATGGGATTTTTAAAAACTTCATAGTAACTGTCACAGTCGGACTTCTAGCTCCGGCTCTGCTCGCGGCACTTTCCCCCTACTTGCCCGCTGACCAAGCGACCCAAGCCCCGCCCCTCGGGATAGTCCCACGTGACCCTGGGACTGGACCCTGGAAAAGCCAGACCTAGGTTCGTCAGTCTAATTCCGCAAGCCCGAGAGAACACACTGCCTGCCGAGACACGTCCGCACCCACGTTGCGACCTCTGAGCTCAGCCAATATTCTTGTGTTTCAACCCGTTCCTTGGTCAAGGTAAGAGTGGTGACTTATTTCATATCATTTAGCTCCCCATCACCCGTCGATTTCCCCACATGTTCGTATGTCTTGTAGATATTTACGTCCATGTCTGTGGTTTGTCTTGACGTATTGCTTGTGATATACTATTTTTGCTTCATGTACCCATTATCTGTAGTTTGATTGTTGCTCATGCCATGCTTGTATTTATACATGTATATCCCCCTGTCTTGATTCCTGTACAAATCCCCCATGCCATGTTGCCCTGTTACTTAGACTAAAGTACCCCAGTTACTCCCCCTTGCCTATATTAGCCATTGTCCTGTATTTACACCCTTTGCTTCCCCCCTGATCCTATTGTGTAAATATCCACCCCTGCTGTCCATAACCCCATCTTAGGCGCCGAAACTCTTATACTTTATCGGCCGCTGTTAAATTCCACCAAACCCTAATAGCCATTGTTGATATTGTTGGACAGTTGGAATGCACCGGTCAGTCTTGACCGGTGCTTCCAAATTCAAAATCTGACTGGCATGCGCGCTGAATGGCGCGGCATCCAGAGTATGGATACCCCTCTGATACTGAGCCAATACTCCATTGCAGAACGGGTCCTTATACCGGGCCACTGCGAGACTCCGCCCCGCTGCATGCAACCCATATTCTCCGGTTGTCACTGTGAAGCGTGAAGGAAAATACAGCCCCAACCGGCAAGTACCGATGACCGGTTCTACCACAAGCCACCTATTGCTCAACAACTCGACCCAGTGACCTAGACTGGTCAACTGACGCCACGCTGGACCATTGCGCAACCGCCATCCAGTCTCCTGCGGCTACAACTGCCGACGGACCCCCCAGTTAAGTGTGCACTCTGCGCACACCACAATTCTGCAGATATCTGGCTACCCACGCTTAATCAACCAGATACCCCGTTGCCATATGATGATAGCCGTCCATAATCGCCCCTGTTGACTTTATATATTTAAACCAGAACATCCCCCAGCTACTCTGTACGTTAACAGACTATCACTCATGATTCAGTCGTAAGCCTACCCACTACGTCTGACCTACATCAATATAATAAATTGTCTAATATTGTAATATACCACCCGACTTCCCCTGTTCAAGTTTTCCACTAGTTTAGTCTGTACTCTTCTTGTCTGTCCTTATAACTTTCTATAATTCTTTAGCATTCTCAGCATTATTCCCCTGAACGTCACCGCACGTCGGCCTAGTCCAAGGGAGGCGACACAGCGTGGGGGAATAATTGCTAACCCTCATCCCCCAACCCCCTATATTCGTGACATTAATTTTGGCTCACTCGTGATTCAGTCGTAAGCCTACCCACTACGTCTGACCTACATCAATATAATAAATTGTATACCGCACTCCCAAGCGTTATTTCTCCGAACGTCACCGCACGTCGGCCTAGGACAAGGGAGGCGACACAGCGCGGGGGAATAATTGCTAACCCTCATCCCCCCAACCCCCTATATTCGTGACAGTAACAAATAATTATTTATATAACATATGTAGACATAAAAGGTACTTACCCCCCAAAAAAAAATCCTCTCCAATCAAGAATATGAAAAGGATCACAATTTCAGGTCAAAGGATAGGTTGTCAGCGCAGGTTTCGCGTTAGCGCAGAGGGTATGAACGGCAATCGACATTACATTATTATTGCTTTAGGTCCAGCGGACTCTTCCGAGCCAAATCAAGACCGGACAACCCCCGATCCGCATAAAAGATCTGCTGAAACAACCCTAGTGGTAAAACCGAAAGCTCTCCACCAGCCAGTCACTTTACAATAAAGACATCCCACGCAGGGGACGGCTGAGGCTTCACCCCAACTTATCGAATCCCCGTTTACAAAAACAAAATAGAATACAAACATCAATATAAATTATCAACAAAACACATACATATAAAATGCCTACATTGCTAAAGTGCCCTAGTGACCACCTGGCAGAAAGCGTCCAATATTCCCAAGCTGATCCAACAGACCTCATACACAAACAAGGAGTCTTGTCCCGGAAGAGTTTTCAAGAAAAAAGGTAGGAGACTGGTCTAGCGAAGAAGAAGATAGTATAGCAGATTGATAGAAAAGAGCAGGAATGAGAAAGAGCAAATGAGAAAGACAGCGACAGTGGGAATTTAAAGCACTAAATTTCCAGAAAGTGGGGATACTATTTATACTGAAACCCCCGGCACCCCAACGGGGGTGAACGGCAATCGACAAGAATGTATCTGAACACGCAGTGTTCGGAAGGCGGTATATGTGTTACAAAACATCTGCAAAGTGTTCTAAAAGTGTTTATATCATATTTTAGCTGCAAAATGGGACGTAGGTTATTAAACACAAAGTGTTCCAATGTGAGTTGTACAGTGTTTTAAAAACGTTTAACAAGTGACAGCGGAACATAAGTGGACACTTTTGAACACAAAGTGTGACAACACGAGTGTTGACGCACGCTAAATAATGGTGTGTCAGGGTGTATACATGTATAATGTATAGTTTTATATCTCTGAGTGCGATGTGCGAAGTTTAAATCAACATTTTGTATTATTGCGTGGGGTATGACAGGAATTTAGGTTTTCACGTGCGATACGCATGGCTCAATGGGTATTAGGGGCTGAACAAAACTCTGTGCCTTGAATTGTGGACTGAGAGGAAGGGTTAGGCCTCAGAGTCAAGTGGGTAGCGCTTTCGATCGGATGGCTATTTTGGATGAAGGGGGACTACCACTATCATAGAATAGAAGTAGAGTCCTTTCAAAAGGGTTGTGTTTTTGTGTTAGAACCACCCGAGGTCTTGCTCCTTCATAAGGGCAAGAATGACCCGAGTACTGTTAATATTGCTATAGAGAGAGAATTTTATAGCAGTAGTGGGAGGAATATAACTGCCACCATTTCTGTGAGATTAGGTGTAGGGTCTGTTCCTAAGGGTGTGTACTCTTTTCTTAGAGACTGCCCAAGGCCCAGCTACCTCGTCAGTGCTTGGATGACCTGGGATAGTTTAGCGCACTGAACGAACCATCTACTCTCTACAGACTTTATTGTATTGTGTTGTGTTGTATTGTGGTGTGTTGTGTTGTGGTGTTGGTGTATCTGTACTTCACAGGCTGGGGAACTGAAGGTGAGTGGGTGGCCAGTGTCCTAATTCTTTTAGTGGCTATACACTCTGAGCATGCGTACGTGAATGAATAATGTTGGATGAGGGGAAAAGGGGTATTTTGATAAATAGCATTTTTTAAATTATTATTTTCTTGATAAAGATGTAAAAAGGAATAATATTGTTGATGTTGTTGCCAAATTGAGGTCAAGAGTGGGTGACGATGAAGTATACATGATAATATGAGAGAGAGAGAGAGAGAGAGAGAGAGAGAGAGGGGGGTGGTGAATATGAGAGGGGTGACGATGTATTAAAGTATGTTAGAGGGGTGATGAATGTGAGAGAGGGGTGACGATATATTATAATATGCAAGAGGGGTGATGAATATGAGAGAGAGGATGAATCAAGATTGTTTACTAGAAATGAAATTATAATATGCATTTGTATTTGTTTAAATAATCATGTTCATGGGATGTTAATATAAATTATAGAAGGATTACGAATTGTTGTAATGCATGAATAAACAGGTCAAGATGGCGGAGGGCGGAAGGAGTTATTTCCCATGTATTGTTTACTTTGTTGAGGTAGCTTAGTAAGACAGTTTATTTGTTGACCAGATTGGGCCTGTTTCTGCTACTACTACTACCATTGTCTACTACAATTGTACTTCTACATTCTGTTCCTACGTGTTTCTCCGCCACCTCTACGTGCTTCTACTGCTGCTGTTGGGCATTGGATGCTGTGGCTCTATCCGCTGGTGTCTTTGGTGCCGGGCTGAGACGATGCGAGACCTTTGCCGCCTGGGCGCTACAAGACCCTTGCTACTGGGAGGATTACGGCCTGGTTCCTCCACACAGGATCATGCACACTCACAAGCATACATAAACTTTACACGCACATAAACATATATATAAACCTGTGACTAATTACTACAATCTGTGATAGATGCAAAGCCTTAGTGCACCTTCAGACAGATTAATCAGTTCAGATTGATGAGAATTCTGTTTCACTGTGTATAAAGTTTGACAATAATTGACTTTTCTTCAAGTCTTGGTGACTGAACACTTAAGCCATCAGTGGTATCATTTTCATCTTTATTTTCATATTATATTTTGTTGTGTTGGCATCTTGTGTCCAGTGTCTAGGGGGTTACGGATTAGGCAAGGGAGGTAATTGATTGTTAATTGTTGGGGTTGTGGGTCCAGATAAGGGTTGGGGTTGGTTTAGATTTCCCATTCTCCCGCATGTGTTGAATAAAAGAGTAAAATGTTCATCTGGCATTTGTGTTAGTTTTTAATTTGAGTTTGCATCCCTCCACTCGCTGTTGAGCCCATTCGGGTGACGTGACACAAAGTGTGTAAGCGTGCATGATCGGTTTAGTTGTTGGTTACCAACATTTGCATAATCGTACGATCAACCGACCAAACTATACAACTCTCCATCAAATCAACCGACTATTCTGCTGCATAGCCAAACAATTTTGCATGTGAGAATGAGTGTATGCGAGGGCGCGCGCGCTGGTGTGTGTATGTGTGTGTGTGGGGGTGTGTGTGTGCGCGTGTGTGTGTGTTGGTGTGTGCCTGGGTGTGTGTATGCGAGTGCATGTTCTCAGACATATATACTTCAAACAAAATGGAACAGACAGATGAGGATTCTAGTTGGTTATGCTTTTTATTATTGTAAGCGCAATCCAAATCCCATTATGAATTCAACATTCTTGACATATTTGTCGTCTTTGTCATCATCCTACAAACTCTGTTTCAGTCGTGTGCATTCATTCTTGATGAAAATAAAATTTCGTACTATAAAGATTACAATGCTATTAACGCATAAAAGAGGTTAAACATTGGATCGTATGATAGGATACGGTCTGAGAGAGACAGAGACAGAGAGAAAGAGAGAGAGAGAGAGAGAGAGAGAGAGAGAGAGAAAGAAAGAAAGAAAGAAAGAGAAAGAGAGAGAGAAAGATGCGCATTGTTCAACCATCACGATACATTACATATAGGAAACGTTAAGTCTCAACGTTGATTCCTTAGAAAGTTATTGCTGATATGAAATGTTTACCTTAGATGTTATCTATGCTTCAGGAGAGTGGTACTTCAAACTTACACTGTGAAAACAAATAAATAAATAAATAAATACTATGTTCTTTCGCATTTAACGTAAACATTATTGCATTTAAAATAAGATGACACAAAAACAATAGCAAGAACGAGTATTTGACTTCAAGAGTTGTTTACAGTGATGAACAATGACGCTTTATGGCGGAGCAATGATTATACCACCAGGAGTTGTAGCGACTACAGTGTTGGGCTTCATCGAGTAGACGCTGAAAAACGTGTTGCCATTTTGACAGGACGTGACGTAAGCGAAGCCGTACAGCGCATACTCCCCTGTGTTCAGACTGCAGTGCACCGGAGCTCCATCATCACCCAGGTCCTATCACACATACACACATACACACACCCAACACACGCAAACGCACATACATTTATTTGCTTAGTTTTTATACACAGAGTAGAATTAATGATTCTAAAAGGCAAACAAATCTGACACAGGTTGACCAACCTGGTTTACTACTAAATCTAGACCGAACCAAAGACCTTGAATAGCTCTATTAGTAGTAAGCGTAGTGGCAGCAGCAGTAGTAGCAGCAGTAGTAGTAGTAGTAGTAGTAATGATGATGATATACTACTACTACTACTACTACTACTACTACTACTACTACTACTACTACTACTACTACTACTACTACTAATACTACTACTATTACTACTACTACTACCACTACTACAAGAACAACTACTAATAATAATGGATGATAAACGCACCTTATTCCTAAATCAGACTCAAAGTGCGGCGATTTGTAACCAACATACACGTTCACATGTTACAAGCACCCCTACATATATATACACAATAACCACACATTCATCACTCAAACATGTGGTATAAATACAAGTCGACGTTAGACTGCACGCACAGTCAGGAACTTAGCAACTATCAACCGAAGAAAGCTGGCTTGGCTTCAAGAGCATCACGCAGGTAACAATCGAAGGTGGTCGCAGACAAGAACGGCAGGGAAAGAACTGGTACAACAACATAAAAGAATGGACGGTCATTGACCATGCCAGACCTCCAATCGACAGTAGTCAACAAGCCGACAACTCCCCGCCCACTCCTTCCCATCAGTTCCCCATCCCCCTTTCTCCCCTTTCTCTCGTCCTCTCCTTTCCCACTCCCTCGACGACTGCTGAAGTCGTGAGAAAGAGTGAGTGAGTCTTCAAGCAACGTCCTCTCCTCCCCCGCCTTCACCCCCATCCTCCCCCACCTTTTAATTAGCCATTTAAGCTTATAGCAGACATTTTGTTGTTGCCGATGTTTCAGGGCCCTACCAGTCTTAACTAGTACTAACGATCACTCACTAACTAACTAACCATGCGAACTGGAACTTCGCTAGAGGTTAGAGAGGAGAGGCTGGATGAGGAGTATATCTACATGGAATACGATGACATAAAGTGCCCCACATCTCAAGCTAAATGAACCAGGTCGGGTAGTCAGCAATCGCAAAGGTATTGGAATGCGTAAAATGGTATAGCAGAGTTCAGAATCGTTGCTATCTATTCGCCTCTGAAAAGCAGAACAAAACCTTCCTACCTGACAAGCAGTTCCAGTGGTGACAGCTTCAAAGCACTGGATGCCTGCTGGCGCTGGAAGGCAGGGAGAGATGTCAGTCTGTTTAACCAGGATGGACGTCAGTTGTCCTCCAACCGTTGACGCTGCACATAGGAGACCAAAAGGGATGTAAAACACAGGCGAGATACCACCTTAGGTAAGGAGTTTGTAAGGTAATCAAACCTTAATAGGTCTAATACTGACAGAGCCTAGGAAAGAAGACAGTATTTATGAAATTGTTGAATTTAGCAAATTTTAAGGAGGTGTTGTCGTATAATCGTGCTTATTTTGCCTGAGGGCCCATCTTCGTATTCTTTACCTTTGGTAACGTCTGTACACTTCTGCACGCCAGACTACCACATTCGCTGCGAGAGACTGCATTCAAGAGAGGCATTCAATCAAGATGCCGCTGTAAACCTTTTTGTTTGACTACTAATGCTTGCCACTTTGTTAATCTATTTATTTTATGTCATTATTGTTCTGAGTCATGCTACCATGGCATTGAGAAAACGAGTTTTATATGTGTTTAACATCAACACCACATACTATAAAGAGTGACCGCAAGGTATGCAGACAAAATATAATTTATAATCGAATTCGCAAATACATCTACATCGCACAAGAATACAACAATCGCCATTTAACTTACTTCAACGCACATAAATAGGCTGCAAGCCACCATCACCACCATCCTCTCCAGCGACATGAAACCACCCCACTCCCTTTCTCTCCTCCCCTACCCTCCCCCCCCCCCCTCAATAGCAGCAATATCAGCAACAACACAGCAACAACCAACACACTCAATTCAGTAGCCCCGTAGCTGGTGACGTAGCATTTTCCCCAATCAATGGCGTCTTTCATGGTAGTCCTGTTGTAAACACAGCCCGTATCGGCGCAGGATGCCGTCACAGTCTCCATGACGAAATCTGCTAAGGGATGCAGCACGATGGAGGACAGAGGATCCGAGATCGTGGCGTCTGATAGGACAAGTCAAATCAAGGCAAGCCAGGTCAAGTTAACTGTTAGATCAAATAGATAATTTGTTGTTCTATTACGCAAGAACGTTATTTTCTTTGTACTGGTGAAAATCCAGCCAAAACGTTATGCAACATATCAGGTTTTAAAATGTCTATAGATTTAGGCAAGCAGTAACGACGGTTAGCACCATCACCACCACTATCACAACAACAATATGTATCACTGCCAACTCTACAACCATCATCAAGACAATAATAATAACAATATTTACCACAACTATTATCATCACCGCCACCGTCAAGGACAACATAAAAATCATCAGTCAATCAATCAATCAATCAATCATACTTCATCATCATCATTATCATTATCGTCGTCATCGTCGTCGTCGTTGTCATCATCATCATCATCATCATCATCATCATCATCATCATCATCATCATCATCATCATCATCCACAACACTAACGTACAGCAACAACAACAACGTGACTACCGCCAAATTGAAAGTTAGTTATTCATTGCTTACAGGGTCCAGCAGACTGAAAAGAGCCGAATCAGGACCGCAAAATCAAGACCACAACTTGGCTGAAAGAGGACTCATTTAAAGCACTAAATTTCCTGAAATTGGGGATACTATTTATACAGAAACCCCCGGCACCCCCACGGGGGACCAAAGTGAAAGGCAGCAGCAACACACAACGACAACAATCGCAGCGACAGCAACGCGAGACTACCACTGCCAACGACGACAAGGACCATATCATCATCCTCATCCTCATCCTTATCATCCTCAACATCATCATCATCATCATCATCATCATCATCATCATCATCATCATCATCATCATCATCATCATCATCATCACTCGCAAAAAACCTACCTTTAATGGCGCACGCATCCATCGGCAACCTCTGATCACCAACCAGAAAAGAAACGCTGCGGAACAGAATCTCTTACAAGGTCAAACACAATATTTTCGCAGTAATGTAGGCTACTCGTTCTACAGCGCACATTATATGTTTTGACCACATTTAGTCAACAATTCGAGAAGGTACACTTTGTCTATATTTACTGGCATAATATGAAATAACCATTACAGACCTTGACCACGAATAGTCAATAATTCGGCAACAGACATTTTGTCCGTATTTACTTGCATAATGTAATAATTTATTAAATGATGTTTAAAGGTCTTGGCCATGTCCTATCCTATCCTATCCTGTCCCGTAACTCGGAGATCGTAGGGGCACCACAGATGATCGTTTAACCAGCATACTCCATCTTTCTCTGTCCTCAGCAGCACTGATGGCTTCGCTCAGTGCCAAACCAGTCCAATCTCGAATGTTGTCCTCCCACCGCCTTTTCGGTCTCCCTCTTCTTCTACCTTCTTGCACTGTGCCTTGCAGAATGGTCTTTGCAAGGCCTGATGATCTGGTGACGTGGCCATACCATCGGAGTTTCCGTTTCTTCACCACTGTGAGCAGGTCATCGTGTTGTCCAATGGCTTGTGTGATGGTCTGTCGGACTTCGTCGTTGGTGATGTGTTGGGTATAGGAAATGCCCCAAAGTCTTCTGTAGCACTTCATCTCCATGCTTTGTATCCTTCGTTGTAGATCTGCTGTGAGGTTCAATGCTTCGCAAGCATATAGGAAGATGGAGATGATAAGGGAGCGCAGCAGTCTTACTTTGGAATGTAGACTGATGGTCCTGTCTTTCCAAATGGGCTTCAACCTTGTCAGGGCAGCAGTTGTTTGTGCAATCCTGGAGAGGACTTCCTGTCGGGACCCATTGTAATTAGTGGATAGTTTCATCATGTAGTTTGTCTTGGGCAAAAAAGACCTGGCGGTGCCCAATCCTCTCCAGGCATTAATTCGACGAGATACGCTTTGACTATTTTTACTTGCATAATATGAAATGATGATTACAGACCTTGACCATGTGTAGTCAATAATTAGACAACAAACATTTTGTTTATTTTCACTGGCACAATATGAAATAATGATTACAGACCTGGTTGCTCTAGATTTGTATTTAATCCATTCTCGAAGTTAGAGGGAGACAAACAGGTTTGCGAACCTCATTTCTTTGGGGAGACAGCTTACCTACCCTGCCACCCCCGACTTTCTCTAATAAAAATGATTTTACACCTAATGCCCACCGCGTTGAGCAGTTCTTTGAACAATTCATTTCATTTTATTGATAAGATTGGTAATATCCCGGATGCTTTAGCAAAGGTCGCCGTTTTCTAAACCGAGATTTATATTAATTTTACTCACAGGTATTTTTGTCATCCCTTTTTTTGAGATGTTGACAAGTAGACTTATGCATATGTAAGTACTATGTTTCCAAGTGCTCATATAGTTTACTCACCATTCTGCCTTTCCTTGTAGAAGTTTACAGTAAGAATGTGGGCATGTTCTAAGTTCAAATAAGCAAACGTACCTTATACCATCGGACAGCAAACTGATAATTTTGTTGATGCAAGACGTCACCGTGTACACATCATAAGCACCTGTGGCTAAGTTTTCTACCAGGGCTCCATTGCATAGCGCTTCTCCTGACTAAAAAGCCAAAAGAACAAGGTTAAAAGAATATATATATATATATATATATATATATATATATATATATATATAGAGAGAGAGAGAGAGAGAGAGAGAGAGAGAGAGAGAGAGAGAGAGAGAGAGAGAGAAAAAGATAGATAGTTATAGGTATATATAGTTAAAACTTTTGTATGCTGCAGTTATACAATTGGTAACTCAGAATCTGTATAAAAAACAGGCCATCATCATCATCATCATCATCATCATCATCATCATCATCATCATCATCATCATCATCATCATCATCATCATCATCGTCGTCGTCGTCGTCGTCGTCGTCGTCGCCATCATCCTCTTCCTTCTCATCATCATCACAATCATAATCATCTTCATCATCAGGGTAATTTATTAGGCACTTTTTTCAGAGTTACAGTTCATCATCAACATCACCAGCTGCACCTCCACCACCATCATCACCACCATCACTGTCGTGAGAGGACTAGTTTTACTCTGCTTTTTTTAATACTTAGCTTGGTTAGTCTATGTAATCTTAGAATATTTATGTTAGCCAGCAGCAGACGATGGAAGTAATCAAGCGTAGCAATAGCATACTGCCGCCTACACACAGTGGTAGTGGACGGTAAGAGTGAAGGCAATGACATCATCGTAATTACGTTAGGCAAGTCAATTATCCGCCAATGAGAACACAGCTAGAATAGACTCAACCAGGTTTGGCCGATTCGAATAGAGACACAGAACGGCAGTCGTGTTTAACCGAGGAAGAGTTAACAGCTACACAGCTACACAGCTACTCAGCTAGTAGTAGATCTCTCCAGAAAAGACTAGGACGCAGTACTTGTGAAAATCCGAATTCACTCAAGTAGCCACTGGCCTGATATTGTCACGAAGGTAAATGAACATATTTCTGTTTCATCGTGATGTATTATATTATTGTTGAATTATGTTTGTGGAATTTGCTATGCATAGAATTGAATTGTTAGCCCGACTTTGCCTGACACGTGGCGTAGCTGACCACGAGGCAAAAAGACGACCGGCCGACGCCATCTTGAATTATGTACGGAACCACTGTTGTTTAACTTATATGTGTGCTTGCAGACCAGTGGCTGTACAAATGAATGTGTATAATATTATTAATTCTTGATGTGTATAAGTAGCCATGTTTTATAGTTATGAATGTATAGGAAATTAGAGTGGAGATTCCAGTGGACCACGGACTTAGCAGAATGTTCGTCGCTTATATATGTAGATGTGGAGCTAATCACTGAGGGCTATTACGACCTTCAGTGAGACGCTCTGCACACACCTATTATTCAAGGTTGTGCAGAATTTCGTCTCATATGTTACAGACGATCAGGCGTTCTGTAGTGCGCCCAACACAGCATCAGACGGAACCACGTCGACGCGTACGTTGGCTGCAGTGGTATCCCCAGCATTGTGCGAGGAAAGCCCACCAGTCTACCCACAGGGAAGAACCCAGAAGAAGACAACACAGTTGTCAGGAAACCGACCACAGCACAGCACGTCTGACTCACAGTTAAGTCCATAACCGTGTGTGCACAAAAACTGAGAGCTACAGGACCACAGTAGTCCACTTCTCATGAACTATAACCTCCAGTGCCCGAGGATGAACAATTAGCTGCATAGACTATCAGCGATCGAATTATTCACAGTGACTATTTAACGTTTAAGGTAGATTAGTACTTAGAAAATCTTGTATAGAGTAGAAGAAATAAATGTGTGATGTTTAACTGTTATCAAGTGGCTGGACTACATATGATTCATAGCCGTGTGAAAGCTAGTGTGACAGTAATCTTTTACCATTTTTCTATCTATCTCTGTAACCCAGCCTTAACACAGACCGAGCTAAATAAATAAAGTTATTAAAGTAATCCACAGGGTGACTCACTAGCGGTCCCCATAGGATAAAGCGTGAGGTTTACATCATTCCATTGTGCAGAGCCCAGCAACCCATAAAACCCACGTGACAATCACAACAATCACCACAAACCTCCTCCTCCTCCCCTTCATCTTCATCCTCTTCATCATCATAAACATTTTCTTTACAAATACTTGCATCTGTGATTTCAAAGCCCACTGTTCCAGAACCAACGCAGGACGTACTGAGAACGGCAGTGGAATCCAACAATCGAGCAGTGGTTGTTGATGGACACACTGTATTCATAGAAATTGTCGGTCAATCAATCAACTAAGCCCCCATCTAATCACAATCAATCAATGAATCAATGAATAAATAAACAAATACTTCAATCAATCAAATCTATACATTAATTAAAACTTCATAGACTAGTACTTTGTTTATGTCAAATGAAAACATTTCCTTTGAAACCTCTATTTTATAGCAAAGGAGTGTTAACCCAAGTTTTCTCAGGATCAACTTTTTAAGCGTGGTGTTTTCCGCTCACCATCACTGCTTTCCACAAGTTCTGGTAAGAGCCAGATAACAAGATCTTTGCAAACGTCGCTGCTGTCTTTGCATATATAAAAGTCCTCCCCCACCCCTTCCCCGCCCACATAAAAAGTAATAAGAAAAATACCTTTCGAGACACGCGCAAACATTGATAAAAAAAGCAGACAGCACCTTTAGCCACTTTGATGTTTTAATTCGTTGTGCGCTTGCACTGAACGGACGCAAACACTTCAAGCATGCGTGCGCTAAATGTACACGAACACCCCCTTACAAGTCGTAGATAAAAAGAAACAGAAACCAGAGAGGGTTGGAGAGAGAGAGAGAGAGAGAGAGAGAGAGAGAGAGAGAGAGAGAGAGAGAGAGAGAGAGAGGGAGGGAGGCAGGCAGACAGACAGACAGGCAGACACTGACAGACAGATAGACACAGGCACACAGACAGACTAAGGAAAACGCAGTCAGAGATTACAGAACGATACCAATAATTATGAGTTACTACCATACATTTAACAAGGTCTAACAATGTTTAACAATTTAAAAGTTTAACAATGTGTACAAACCTTAAATAACTGAACAAAGTCTATTTTTATGTTTACAAAAAAAAGAGCTGCTTACATGGAACCGGAGCTGGAGTGGTAGTCGGTATAACCGTGGTTGTCGATGTTGTAGCTGTAACAGTCGAGGTGGGAATCATAGTTGGCGCCGCTGTAGAGGGAGCGGCGGTAGCAGTAAGCTTAGTTGTCGTCGACGATGACAACGACACCACGGCCACAGTAGGTAGAGCGGCTCCAAGAATGCATTTCATACTGCCATAGTTGTAGTTGGGATTACACAAACACTCTGTAAGCAAATGGTAACAGTCGTATGTTAACCGTTCAGTTGCAACAATTTACTAACCAATGTTTTGTTTCGGTCTTTTATCTGTGTAGAATGCAGTATCCATAATTTTATTGAATCACCAAGGAATATTGTAGCTCAGCTAGATCTTTAGCGCGGTTAGACCTTGAGCAGCTCTTTGAAGAAGCAAAACGCTATATATAAGAACGATTACTTAACTAGCTACCGTGCTTCGTCTTAGCATTTTTGTTTAACGAAGCAACGCTGGTACTTCGATATAGTAGACCCACAGCACAGGCGCTTGTATCTGGACTAGATAACCAAAGGTGAGACGGGTCACAGGCATAGACGCTCGCGTGTCCAGATACAAGCGCCTGTGACCCCTAGGTACCTAAATGTCTTACTATTGTTGGGAAAACCAAGTTATTTTGCAAGCAGCATAAGCCAGTGTCAACCGTTTTGGTGGCTTTAAAAAAAAAACACACAAAAATAACAACAAGATGGCAAGCCATTCAAATATATTTCCAGACCAATCCTATCCTATCCTATCCCGTAACTCGAGAGTCGTTGGGGCACCACAGATGATCGTTTAACCAGCGTACTCCATCTTTCTATGTCCTCAGCAACTTTCATGGCTTCGCTCAGTGTCAATCAAGTCCATTCTCGAAGGTTGTCCTCCCACCTCTTTTTATGTCTCACTCTTCTTCTGCCTTCTTGCACCATGCCTTTCAGGATGGTCTTTGCAAAGCTTGATGCTCTGCTGACGTGGCCCCATCATCGGAATTTCTGTTTCTTCATGTCATCGTTTTGTCCAATGGCTTTTGTGATGGTCTGTCGGACATCGTCGTTGGTGATGTGCTGGGTATAGGAAATGCCCAGCAGTCGTCTGTAGCACCTCACCTCCATGCTTTGTATTCTTAGTTGTAGGCCTGCTGTGATGGTCCATGCTTCGCAAGCGTATAGGAAGATGGAGATGGCAAGAGAGCGCAGCAGCCTTACCTTGGAATGTAGACTGATGGTCCTGACTTTCCAAATAGTCTTCAGTATATCAGCACAACTTACGATAATCTGATGAATAAAAGTTGATACAACAACAAAAAATCCAAATAGTCTTCAACCTTGTCTGGGCAGTTGTGCGATCTTGGAGAGTACTTCCTGTCAGGACCCATTGCCTGATACAATGGCTTCTAAATAGTTGAAGCTATGCACCGTATTGAGAGATTGGCCTTGCACTTTGATGTCCGTGTTGATGACATTGGTGTTGTTGTTCATCATTTTGGTCTTCTCTGCGCTTATTTCCATTCCAAAAACACTGGAAGTGGTGTCAAGCCTCTGTACCAGCAGTTCAAGTTCTTTTTCCTCTAAAGCCAATCCATCAATGTCATCCGCAAAACGGAGGTTGGAGATTGCTCTACCCCCTATGCTGACTGTGCCTTCGTGATCTGCAAGGGCATCTGACATGATGCGCTCTACGAATATGTTGAAGAGTGCTGGTAGCCTTGTCATACAGGCTTTTGATGACTTCAATAATGTTATGACTGATGTTGTACACTCTCATGATTGCAAACAAAGCTGTTTGTTAGACTAGGTCAAACGCTTTCTTGAAATCTACAAACACATGATATAGATGTTGTTGGTGCTGTAGGTATTCCTCACAGATTATTCTGATGTTGAAAATTTGTAAAGTTTGCCCTGCCCTGAATCCTGCTTGTTCTACAGCTATCATTTGTTCAGCTTGGAATTTCAACCTGTAGAGTATTATTTTCAGGAGTACCTTGCTGGAATGGCTGATGAGGCTGATAGTACGGTAATTTTCACAATCCTGAAGATGACCCTTTTTCGGAAGCGTGATGACAAGCGACTTTGACATGGTGTAGGCCACTCCCCGCTCTGCCAGATTTTATTGCATATAATGATGAAAGCGTCAATCATCGCTTCTCATTCTGCTTGAAGCCTTTCTGCGGGTAAGTTGTCCGCTCCCGCTGACTTCCCCTTCTTCAGTGATTGCACTGCTACCTCAACTTCTTCTCGGAGAATTGGGAGGATTTCTTCTTCCTCTCTGTGCTGGGGACATGCTAGAACTGATGGGTCTCCGTTTGGAGTGTGGTTGTAAAGGTCAGGGCAGTACTCTGTCTATCTATCCAAGACTTCTTGTTCTTCTGTAAAGTAAGGCATATGCCAGAGTTGTTTGGATCGTGGAGACCTTGGGCTGTTTAACACTTGTCAGCCGTTTCACAGACTTGCTGTTGTTCTTTTTCAGACTGTTCTCTATTTCCTGGCATTGATCTTCTATCCAGTTCTCGTTTGGTGTGCTCATGCTTTTTGGTATGTCATTGTTGATTTTTCATGGGCATCAGATCACTGTCAGGTGTTCTTTTTTATTTTCATTTCTCTTCGTTTATTACACAGGTACAAAAGTTCACGGTTTCTTCTTTGGGCGGTGTTTGCCAAGGATTTCAGTGACAGCATCTGTCACAGCTGAACTGAAGGTGGTGGTCATGGTGTTGACATCTACTTCACCAGCTCCCAAAATGAGCAGTGGTGAAAATTTCTCTCCAATTGTGGCTTGGAATATTTCTGCCACCTCCGGGTCTTGTATGTTTGTCCAAGTCGAACTTTAGTCTTGTGCGCTTTGCTGCGTGTACCCTCTTCAAGTGAAGCCGGAAAGACACCATCATGAAATGGTGGTCACTTCCTATGTCTGCTCCTGGAAAAGTGCGTGTCCTGCCAATGTTGACGCTTGATCGGAAGCGTTTCTTGGCCGTGATGTAGTCAATCTGGTTGTGGTGCTCCCCGCTGGGACTGTCCCAGGTCCATCGTCTGGATTTTTGTGGAGACCAAGCGTTTTTGCTAGTATCAGATTGTTGATACGGATACTGTATTTTTAGACACTCACACACGTACCTTAAAATCAAACATTTAAAAAAGCGTTCTTATATTCAGCGGTGTTGTAACTCCGCTTCATCATCTGGAAGAAAAATGAAAGCATGGAGTGAAGTATCTGAACTGTCTGAAATTATTAAAATCGCTTTTGAAATACAGCCCAAAATGTGTTTAGAAAATAATGTACCACGGCAACCTTGACATTTTAAGCAAGTGCAAATATGCGTTAGTTAAAAAAAAATACTTACCAGAATGTAAATAATGCATTTAGTATTAAAATCGGTACACAACAAGATAACATTCGGAGCGATAGATCGACTGACGGACCGATTTACCGATAACTGCCACTGAATGATTGGCAATGAGTTGAAGTACCTATATACCAAATCTCAACAAAATCGCTTCAGCCATTTTTGAGGTAAAGAGCAAAACGTGTTTAACAACAAAGTAATTCCAGGGACCACAATTGACGACGAAGAGACCTTGGTGACGGATTCATAGATTATTATACTTTATTCATGTTAAAATGAAAGATTTTGTCGTAATTTCGCGCGAGCTCATTTAACATCTGAAGAAGAAGAAAAAGAAGACGTATAAAGAGCATCCAGAGCAAATACAGTTTGAGATAGTGGTAAAGAACTTAAGAACGTGACAATACTAACGAAGAACACAACTAAAACGTAGCAAGCCTATTATGATGCTTTAAAAAAAACAACTTACGTGTGCCTTTGGTACAGCACTGCACTTGCATGACGGCGAAGTAAGCATTCTGGCAGCAAGCGTAGTCGCTGAGTTGGTAGGAACTGGTATCCTTGCCGGTCAGAATGTAGCACTCGTACGCAGTGGCGGATGTGACACGTTCTACAAGATTGGCGCTTATGCTTAGCAAGACGAAAACTGACATCCACATGGCAGCCATCTTGAAATTTTCTGTTCTTGTTTTGTTCTTTTTTGCTTGTTTCTGTTCAGCTCTGTTGGTTTGTGTCCTTTACTCTTTCTTGCCTCTGTTCTTTCCTCTTTTCTTTTATGTCCTTTTCTTTTATGTTCTTCTTAAAAAGAAAAGTATTTTTGGCCTTTATTGCAGAAAACAGTTTGTTCTGTGGTGGACTGGAATAAATCCTTCAGCTAACCCTTTTCCTGGTCTTGCAGTTGGCTGAAACCTCCGTTCTGGACCTTCTCGTTAAACTCAGAGAAGCGGGTGGACTTTCAACTGCAAAATAAAATAAAATAAAATAAAATAAAATAATCTTATAACAGATGAGACTGAAAGAAATTTGAAAAAAAAATGACAGAAGGTACATTTGGGGGACATAGTGACAAGAACAAATATATCTAACAACATTGGTGGTGAAAATGGCGATGACGATGACGGCGATTGCGGAGTCGACGACGACTATGACATAGACAACAATAATTATGATGTTGATGATAATGATGATGATGATGATGATGACGCTGATGATGATAATGATGATAATGATGATAACGATGGTGGTGGTAGTGGTGATTGTTGTTGCTGCGGCTGCTGTTTTTGTTGCTGTTTTTCTTCTTCTTCTTCTTCTTCTTCTTCTTCTTCTTCTTCTTCTTCTTCTTCTTCTTCTTCTTCTTCTTCTTCTTCTTCTTCTTCTTCTTCTTCATGAATTAATGTTTAACAATAATGATTATATATTTATAAACAAAGACAAATAAAGTAGAAGAAACAAAATAAGATAAATTTAAATAAAACTTTAGGTATCAATAAATCAACTTTGAATCTCTATTCAATCTTTTTTTTTTTTAAAGATATTTAAAATATATTAAATATTTTAATAAAGCACAAATAGCCATTTTACGAAACACACAAGCACACCAAAGATAGTCCATAGAAAACAATTTGGCAAAGCCTCATGCAGGAGAGAAAGCCGACGTTTTTCCTCCTGTAGTCCACAGACCTTGTTAAAAAAGTTGGTTGGTCCTAACGTCCAACCCACCAGTCCAAGCGTGCAACTGCAAACGACAAATGGCTAGACCGACCTCACCCCTTTCTCCATTGTGGAATCGTTTATATAGTTGGGTTCGCCCTACCCGAATTGAGTCCATCTATTTTTCTTACTACAGCCTGGCCTCCTCCCTTTAAGCCATCGTTTCCTTTCTTCTTCACGGATCCCGCTTTTAGCCATCTTTTCATTATTTATTTGCATAGCGGTCGCCTTTTTTTTTTCTTTGACCTTTATTTTTTTCTGTCCTCTGTTTCGCCAGCTTTTGCTTGTCCCTGGCGACTAAGTACAGTACGTAAGCATGCAGATACAAGTGGAAACACGTCAATTTCTTTTAAACGAATCATGTAAGTTTTGTGGCATGTATAAATAAAGTGCGTTGTGCAGGGCTGGACACATGCAGGCTACATGGGTCTACACTGAAATCATGTAGTCTGCTCGAACGTAATGAAATCTGCATAAAAAATTTTTAAATGTTTGTGATGAACGACTTTCTAAACAAAGTGGTTCAAGTCCTTATTTTGTACTGCTTTCATTACCATTTCTATTATTATTATAAATATTAAAATCACGTAGGTTCACCGGTAGTCTCATGAATCTGAACAGCAACAACAGAAGTTACAGCATGTGATGCAGCAGCACCAGCACCAGCAGAAACGTAGTAGCAGTAGCCTAATAATAGTAGTCAATCGTGATTTCGTCGTCGTCGTCGTCATCATCATCATCATTATCATCATCATCATTATCATCACCATCATCCTCGTCATCCTCCTCAACGGCAGCACCACCACGGTCAGCATTAGTATGAATGTTTCCGCGTGTGTGGGCGCGCGAACGTGTGCGTGTGTGTGTGCGTGTGTGTGTGTGTGTGTGTGTGTGTTTAATTCAGTTCAATTAAATATTTTAATTTCACGTCTGTTCACGACAATGTTATGTTAGACAACAAAGAAGAATGAAACTGAAGTTAAATGTGTGTGTGTGTGTGTGTGTATGGGGTGGGTGGGTGTGCGTGAGTGTGTGTACTTGTTTACACGGCGTTATTTGGACAAACTAGTGAACATCTACATAACTTGGTTTGACAGCCCTCGTTGTTTTGACGTCATACCAATGATCCATTAAGATTAGGGCTGTGATAGGGTTAGGGTAAGGGTTAGGACTAGGGTTAGGGTTTGTGTGTGTGTGCGTGCGTGTTAAGAAGAATGAAAATGAAGTTAAATAAATGTGTGTGTGCGTGTGTGTGTGTGTATGTGTGTGTGTGTTTGTGTGTGTGTATGTGCGTATTCTGTCTCCGCGCGCGAGTTAGTGTGCTCCTTTATTTGAAGAGATGTTCCTCTTCAAAACTCATCGTTATGACACAAGAATGCGTCTCAAAACTCACCGTAACAAACAATGCAAGCTGAAACCTTGGGAGTGACGTAGACTGGCTACTTTTGTTGGCTGTGAATGCAACGTCAATTCGTCACCCTCACCTCTCACGGAGAATAATATGACAGTAACTATGAACTTGGCGAAACTTCGTGATCGAGCCCAGTGCTCTGATATATAGAGCCGGATGAGGCACATGGCCCCAGCATGTCCCCTATATGCACTGGGTCCGGGGACGTTAATTTATTGAATGAAATGAAATGAAATAGCCCTAGAAAGTAACGGTTGTCCCATTTCAAACGCCATAACGACTGTTGTCTCGGACATCTTGTTGTATCAACGTATGCATCGCAGTTCTGAGTTTTAGGCTATTAATTTTGTGTGTTTGCTAATGTCAGCTACCTCTTTTAGCGAATCCTCTTATCAAATAGCACGTTTTCCACATAACAGATCAACTTGTTAGTGACAATTCGAAATCAGATGTTATTGTAAAAGGACATTTTTCTGTATGTTCAGACTGTTTTTATTGGCCTAAGTAACGCCGGGTTCAAGAAACGAATCCGCTTTCCAGACTGACACTACCGCCAATTTAAAATAGCTATAATATGAAAAGTTAGTCATTCTGTAAAGCTCGACCTATAAACGAAGTTATAACACACACACACACACACACACGCACACACACACACACACGCACCCACACACGCACACGCACGCACACACACACACACACACACACACACACACACACACACACACGTTTTTGTAGAAACGACGTTGTGATGACTGTTGTGAAACTCTACATACATTATTTTGACACACTTTCCATTTCTGTGACATTATTTTGACATTTTCAATGTTTTGAAGCTATCCCTAACCCTAACCCAAACCCTATCCCTTAACCTAACCCTAAAACAGCTGCAACTCTACGGAGCACTATTTTGACGTCAAAATAACGGGGCCGTCAAAAAAAGTCAAAAGAAACCATGTAGAGTTTCAAGTGTATGTCAGAGTAACGTCGTTTCTACATGCCCCCTCCCTCCCACACACACAACCGGGGGTATACAGTATTATCATGACTTTCCATAAACGCCAAATACGTAGTGCTGACAATGGGTCATATTTCGTCCCCCTTTTTAAGTACTTTTACGTGTTCGAACCCTAACCCTAACCCTAATACTAACCCAAACCCAGCCCTAACCCTAACGGATCATTGTTCTGACGTCAAAACAAGTAGGTCTGTCAAAACAGGTTAATGAGATGTTCACTGATTTGTCCAGTTAACACTGTGTAAGTGTGCCCACGCACACCCACACCGACACACACACACCGACACGCACACACACGCACACACACACATACACACACACCTACACACACCCACACACACACACAAAGAGTGTGAGTATACTAGTTAAAATGACGTTCTAAATGCAGTTGAAATCTGAAGAATGCGATGCCAATGACCTAATAATAATGAAACATTCAGTGACAGAGGTTGTAGGCAAAGTATAATTGTTGAGGGTTTTACTTTCAGCTGTTTTAGCATGCAGTAAGGTAAAGTGGGAAATACGAGCATAAATTATTTAAATGATGGTAATTCAGGACCAAGGCGAGACACACTGTATTCGTGGATTTCGGCTGTGGCCAACAGCCTGGAGAGGATTAGGCACCGCCAGGTCTTTTTTGCCCAAGACACACTTCATGATGACACTATCCACTAATTCCATACCGGATCGGTCGTTGCCCGGAACAAGGACCGCGCCTTCGGTAGGCCACCAGGACGGAGGTGTTATGTATAGTAGCATACATAACACCTCCGTCCTGGTGGCCTACCGAAGGCGCGGTCCTTGTTCCGGGCGACGACCGATCCGGTATGGAATTAGTGGATAGTGTCATCATGAAGTGTGTCTTGGGCAAAAAAGACCTGGACAATTTAGCAAGATCCGCACGTGAAACAACATCGTCATAGGAACCTGGAATGTCAGAACCCTAACTGCGGAAGGAAAATTAGAAGAACTGGCCTACGAGTTGGACCACAATCGATAGAACGTTCTAGGCATCAGCGAACTGCGCTGGAAAGGCCTAGGTGAAACAACGACCGACAAAGGCCACAAGCTCTATTACAGCGGTAGAGATGACAGGCACGAACACGGCGTTGGATTCTTGGTCCACAAGAACATGCTAGCCACTGTCATGGGTTGCCGCCCAGTCTCCAGTAGACTCATTACCATCCGCCTGAGAGCAGCCCCTTTCAACATCACCATCATCCAGGCCTATGCCCCAACATAAGACTATGATGACAGCTAAGTGGAGGATTTTTATGAAAATCTACAGGCGGTCCTTGACCAAGTGCCAAGGAAGGATATAGTCATAGTGCAAGGCGACTGGAATGCCAAGGTTGGCCAAGATGCGCACCACAACTGGACCCCACTGCAACAACGAGACAAATGACAGGGGTGTGAGACTCTTGGAGTTTGCCAGATACAACAATCTGGTACTGGCAAACACGCTTGGTCTCCACAAAAACTCCAGACGATGGACATGGCACAGTACCGGCGGGGAGCATCACAACCAAATAGACTACATCATGGTCAAGAAACGCTTCAGATCAAGCATCAACATTGGCAGGACACGCACTTTTCCAGGAGCAGACATCGGAAGTGACCACGATCTCGTGATGATGTCTTTCCGGCTCCACTTGAAGAGAGTAAATACAGCAAAGTGCACTAGACTGAAGTTCGACCTGGACAAACTGCAAGACCCGGAGGTGGCAGAACTATTTCAGGCCACAATTGGAGGGAAATTTGCACCACTGCTCATTTTGGGGGCTGGCGAAGTAGATGTCAACACCATGACCACCACCTTCAACTCAGCTGTGACAGATGCCGCCACTGAGATCCTTGGCAAGTACCGACCAAAGAAGAAGCCATGGATCACACCTGAACTTTTGAATCTGTGTGATAAACGAAGAGAGATTAAAAAAAGAAAAAGAACACCTCACAGGGAGCTGATGTCTACCGAAAAATCAACAATGACATCCGAAAAGGCATGCGTACCGCAAAGGAGAACTGGATAGAAGATCAATGCCAGGAAATAGAGAACAGTCTGAACAAGAACAACAGCAAGAAGACCTACCAGACTGTGAAGCGGCTGACAAGTGTCAAACAGCCCAAAGTCTCCACGATCCAAAACAAGTCTGGCATAATTTATGCCTTACAGAAGAACAAGACGTCTTGGACAGATGGACAGAGTACTGCTCTGACCTTTACAACCATACACCAAATGGAGACCCATCAGTTCTAGCATGTCCCGAGAACAGAGAAGAAGAAGAAATCCTCCCAATTCTCCAGGAAGAAGTTGAGGCAGCAGTGCAATCGCTAAAGAAAGGGAAGTCAGCGGGAGTGTACAACATACCCGCGGAACTGCTACAAGCAGGAGGAGAAGCGATGATTGATGCCCTCACCATTATCTGTAACAAGATCTGGCAGAGTGGGGAGTGGCCTATACCATGGACCCAGTCGCTTGTCATCACTCTTCCCAAAAAAGGTAACCTTCAGGAGTGTGAAAATTACCGCACCATCAGCCTCATCAGCCATCCCAGCAAGGTCCTCCTGAAAATAATACTCAACAGGTTGAAACCCCAAGCTGAACAAATCATAGCTGAAGAACAAGCAGGATTCAGGGCAGGGCGAAGTACCACTGAACAGATTTTCAACCTCCGAATAATCTGTGAGAAATACCTATAGCACCACCAACATCTATATCATGTGTTCATAGACTTCAAGAAGGCGTTTGACCGAGTCTGGCATGCAGCTCTATGGGCAACAATGAAAGTGTACAACATCATCCCCAAAATTATTGAAATCATCAAAAGCCTGTATGACAAGGCTACCAGTGCAGTCCTCCACAACAGCGCCATCGGTAACTGGTTCAGAGCCACAATCGGTGTGCGTCAAGGATGCCTACAATCTCCAACATTCTTCAACATCTTCGAAGAGCGCATCATGTCAGATGCTCTTGCAGATCATGAAGGCACAGTCAGCATAGGGGGTATAGCAATCTCCAATCTTCGTTTTGCGGATGACATTGATGGATTGGCTGGAGAGGAACAAGAACTTGAACGGCTGGTACAGAGGCTTGGCACCACCTCCAGAGCTTATGGAATGGAAATAAGTGCAGAGAAGACCAAAATGATGACCAACAACACCAATGGCATCAGCACGGACATCAAAGTCCAAGGCCAATGCCTCAACACAGTACAGTGCATAGCTTCAAATATTTAGGAGCCTTTGTATCAGACAATGGGTCTCGACAGGAAGTCCTCTCCAGGATCGCACAAACAACTGTTGCCCTGACAAGGTTGAAGCCCATTTGGAAAGACATGGACCGTATGTCTACATCACAAAGTAAGACTGCTGCGCTCCCTTGTCATTTCCATCTTCCTATATGCTTGCGAAGCATGGACCCTCACAGCAGATCTCCAACGAAGAATACAAAGCATGGAGATGAGGTGCTACAGAAAACTTCTGGGCATTTCCTAAACTCAAAACATCACCAACGACGAAGTCCGACAGACAATCACCCAAGCCATTGGACAACACGATGACCTGCTCACAGTGGTGAAGAAACGGAAACTCCGATGGTATGGCCACGTTACCAGATCATCAGGCCTTGCAAAGACTATTCTGCAAGGCACAGTGCAAGGAGGTAGAAGAAGAGGGAGACCGAAAACAACATTCGAGAATGGACTGGTTTGACACTGAGCGAAGCCATCAGGGCTGCTGAGGACAGAGAAAGATGGAGTATGCTGGTTAAACGATCATCTGTGGTGCCCCTACGACCTCAGGGTTACGGGACATTATAGGATAGGATAGGATAGGAATTCAGGATTCAAATTATTTACCCTGTTCAACAGGCAATGTGCGTTTGTAGTTTATGACATCATGCATTGCCGATAGTGTATTGTTTTCGTCGTTGTCCGTGAATGTAAATGTCCGGTTCTTTTACTGATCTTAAGCTGCTTCAGCTGAAAAGTTTTTCACAAAATTGTGTGTGTGTACGTTTATTTGAGATAGAGAAAAGAGAGGGGGAGAGAGGGGATTATAGCACAATTATGTTTAATAGTGTCCCTTTATTATGGCCTTACACATAGAAACAGGCAAACCAATCACAATTGATGATATGGAAACTGAAAAAATAGACAGGCAAAAATAACGCGTTTTAAATACAGAGAGAGACTGAGAGAGAGAGAGAGAGAGAGAGAGAGAGAGAGAGAGAGAGAGAGAGAGAGAGAGAGAGAGAGAGAGAGAGAGAGAGTGAGAGAGAGAGAATGAGAGAGAGAGAGGGAGAATGAGAGAAAGAAAAAAAAGAGATTACTCTTATATAGCGCACTGACTTACAAACTCAGAGAGCTTTTCAAAGCGCTGGCCACTACTACCCAGCAATCACAAAATAGTTTGCTGAAGTCAGGATTCGAACCCACGTCGCCCGAGACGCGCGTACACAAGTCGAGCGCTCTGACGACTGAGCTAGAGAGAGAGAGAGAGAGAGAGAGAGAGAGAGAGAGAGAGAGAGAGAGAGAGAGAGAGAGAGAGAGAGAGAGAGAGAGAGAGAGAGAGAATCGCCGTTTAAGAACATTAGGCTACCAATCAAACGCAACACAGGCATATCTATCTATCTATATATGTATACACACACGTACACAAACACACACAAGACTAATCAAATCAGGTTTAGGTCATTTTATTTTATCTCGGCAATCGCAATAGACGAAAGCCCACTTAAGGTGTGGGCTCGTAGAGGCAGTACATATTAACATTCATGACATGTAGACTGCATAAAAGGTGTCACTAACTAACTAACTTGAAGACCACATGGGAAAAAGGGCACATGTCACATTTTCCAATTATTTAAGTTATGTCCCCTACTATATAAACATAAGCCTGAAGGTTAGCAAAATAGTAAAATCCAACCCAAAAAAGGAATTGTTTGTGACATAGGCTTTTTTCCCATTTTACAGTCTGGACTTGTGCCCTTTTTCCCTTGTATGCCTTTTCTTTGGGTGTTTCTGTAGCAGTACATAGTCCTTTTTTGGGTTGGATTTGACTATTTTGCTAACCTTTAGGCTTCTATGTTTATATAGTAGGGGACATAACTCAAATAATTGGAAAATGTGACATGTGCCCTTTTTCCCTTGTGGTCTTCATACAGGCATCAAAAATAACAAAATCAACTTCAGTTCCATCATACCTAGTCATTTACCACAGCAAAATAGGCATTATAATCCATTTTACATTGACTGAGTACATTGCAATTCAGCTTGTAGAAGAAAGTCTCAAGTGAGTGGTCTGTAAAAGGGAAAAAAGGCACATGTCCATGACCACCCTGGTGGTTTAAATCCTCCATATTTAATTACAATTATACAATCTGGACAGAGAAATTCTCATGAATACAAAAGAAGTGATATATCTTTAAGACAAAACACTTAGTGTCCCAAGACACTTTGTTTGCGTGTGTATGTGTGCACGCTTGATCAGTATTTTATTAGCTGGTAAACGTGTGTTTGCATGTATGTTTTATGAATGTTACTGCCACATCGCAACATATTCCATGTGCATGTTTTATGTCAATTTGGCCAATAAACTTCGTTGAATCGTTGAATCGTTGAAATACAGTAAGAACAAACATAGCGACTTTCAAAGACAAAATTTCATTTATCTCAAAAGTGGAAATGTGTGACATGTGCCTTTTTTCCCCTGTAGTCTTCTGTTATCTAAATCCACGAGGCATGGAAGGTATCATTCTTATTCTTCTATTCACGGCCTATCGCATTCATCATGGTGCATGATATTCCTTTTCCGCTGACCAATGTGGGTCCTCATTCTGTAGACTTTATGGCTTTGTAGCAATAGGCAAAACAGAGAAGCTGGATACATAGCCACAGGAGTTGACAAGGTTCAGGAAACCATACGTGACTTTTTCTCCAGTTGTCAGGGAACAGACGACAGGTGCTCCGGTGTCACCCTGTGTGTCAAAAGCCATATAAAAAAGAGCAACACGTCACTGCCTTGCGACATTAGTATGCTTATGTATTAGTGGTATCCTGCACATCTCAACAAGGTAAAAAAAAAAGAGATTACATTAGCACTCCTGTTATTAAAATACCAAAACGATAATAATTGTATGAAATTATTTTAAAAAAAATAAATTATTATTAATGATGATATATGTACTTAAAATGCATACAGCTGTTCTTCCTCCACCCGCCTCGTTTCCAAACAAATGCGATAGTTAAAGAATACATCTATCCTATTTTTACGACAACTGCAAACCGCGGTCTGGTGTGCGCACGCACATTCCATCTCACAAATTGGGAAGACCTTTGAGCTGGAAAAAGCGCTAAATAAGAGCAAAGCATTCATATAGTTCATGCTACTTACATTGCAGAGGTAGGTCTCAGGGGCAGTGAACTTCCAGCACTCCTCGGTAGCAATGCCAGTTTTCTCGCAAGTGGGAGGATCCTCCCTGATTACTCCAGCACGGCGGAACTCGTTCGTGTACACTGGCCACTGGTTCACTGGTTCTGAACATTGCAAGACGAATCTCGAACAAGACATTTAAGTTACAGACCATGCATAGGTGTAGTTCTTAAATAAACGCAAGCGATGCTGAAATTATCCAGCCGCCCAAAATATTATTACACAGACTGGGAGGCATTTTAAACACCACTTGTTTTGCTTTTACACTTAACATGCACACACATACAAATACACAAACACACGTACGCACACAGCTGTAAGGTCATAATAAAGGAAATACTATTAAACATAAACGTGCTGTAATCCTCTCTCTATTTCCCTCTCTTTATATATACCTAAATAGGTGTAGTATGAAACACGATCAACTCGTGAATATCGTTATTCAACGTGGAACAAAATAATCAATTTCAATCAAATTCCATGCCCACTTGTATAATGCAATATTCCACGCCAACTCAAATGATGTGCGTTGAACAACATGAAATAATAGCCTATCATAAAATGCCTTGCCTGATTTAGATTTAGCAAACAACAATAAACTCTCTGTATACACATTATTTGCATTGGAAGCATAATTATAGAAACAGTGTATGACATTTTTGAAACATTAAGAAAACTACAGTAGGCTTATTAAGTAGATAATTTGTTTTGTAATTCGGTCAATTCATGCCAGAAAAAAAGTCGTGATTGACTTTGGATGAAAATTAGTTGTTCTATACGAGGTGCAGATCAAATAATTTTTTTTCTTGCAGTAAAAGGTAAAGGTAAAGGTAGTCCCATAGCCTTGAAGCCGTAGGGGAGCGTGATGTTGGAGATCACACTTATCTTGGGCCAGCGTAATGAGGGTGATGCCCATCTCTCTCCCTCGCTGCTTTACCTTCCCCACCCTTAAGAGAGTAGGTACTCAGTCACAGTTGAGTCAACTGGGGGCGTTGTTATTTGACGCTTCACTCTTTGCGGTCACCCATCCAAGTGCTAACCGCACTGGACGATGCTTAACTTGCGACCCAGTAGCGAGTGCTCCAACAACTGCGCTATCCGACACCCTGCAGTAAAAGGACGCCAGAAAAGACGAGTAGACTATACTTCAACGTGTCCGCTTTTCTGTCTACATAAAGACTGCGCCATATGGATTCTACGATACAGTGAAAAAAGTGTTAATTACCAATGGCAGAATAACCGTGACTGTAGACTTCACATTTCGAGAAGTTGATGAAGGACCCCATGGTGGCAGGATCGTAGACACACGCAGCACCGGCACACGTACCTTGCAGAGTGGCCAAAGTGTTCGAGGTTGGAAGGTAAGCAGAGATGCCATGGTTCACTGTGTTGTCTGCAACATTGGATAACACCAGGTTTGTCTCTAGAAACAATAGAATTAAGACCAACAAGTTAAAGGTAAACTGCATGTCCTTGTCATCTAACCAGCATGTCTATATTCTACCATGGCTTCGTTCCCCCACATAGATTATGTTTGTGACAGATCTTTAAGATTCAAGATCCAAGTTCACTTTACTATTTCATACATGAGAAATTAAAACATGATTTGCTGATGGACAAAAAACAAATCCACGTGCAATGGAAACAATATACACATTCACTTCTTCGCACATAAGAATACAAATGACAAAAATACATGTTTTACAACAAAATCTCACATTAAACATTTAAGGGCAACAGATCTGGGAATGAATATATACCTTAAAACCCTTGAGAGAACATCGACGATTAACCTACTAGTAGAGTTGAGGAACTCAGATCTAGAATTGAAGGAACATAAACCTAGAGGAAATGTAGACCCGAGATAACACTGCGCTTACCCTGGCCATCTGTACAGGCAACGGACAACAATGGACAACACATATATGTAATACATTTATTCACTTTGTGCACATTTCCATCACTATAATCCCAATTTCAGATAGTTTTTGAAAACATCACAAATCAGTCTGTTATAAAGTCTTTAAAACGTGCGTCCAAAGTTTAATTTTCACGAATTTACTACTATACTTAAAAGTTCCAACTGTCGCCTTCCATAGTACTCATGGGCAATGACAAGCCACGCAGAGCAAGTACGGCAAATACGAAAAGCGAATTCACATTAGGGATAATATGGAGTTCTCCGCCCTACAAGTCAACAACATCCACATCCACATCAATATCTACACCGACACTATTAATCCGTCTGCAGCGATTAAAAGATGTATGCAGTTTACGTTTATTTGGGTATATTTATATTGATTTACATTTTAATTTATTTAAAGTTGTGAAAAGAGAACAGAAGTGTTACTTCTTACTTCAAGTCAAGTCAACAAATTCTTATTACCAACAATAGAGAGTTAATACAGCTTCTCAACAAATCAAACAAAGAAATTAAAGAAAACAACTCTTAAAACAACTAGAATAACACATACAATTACTATGCATTTTCCAATTTACTCGTAACACACCCACACCTACAAACAATCTGTTCCAAATCTCTCTTACTACTAACCCACAAACACCCGGATAACAAATTTACAGTTAATTTCATTTGGCTGACCGAACAATTGATATCATGCACGGACAATTAAGATAATAATTAATATTCCATTCATTATAATAGTTTGCGGGGAAGAACGCAATAAATAATAGAATTAACTTACTCAGAGGAAAAGGTAAGGAAGCACGGTTTATGTTTGTAAGAGGTAAGGTATAACACAATAATTTATTATTCCTATTACACGATGTCCCGACAGGAAGTCCTTTCCAGGATCGCACTAACAACTGCTGCTCTTCCAAGGTTGAAAGCCCATTTGGAAAGACAAGACCATCAGTCTATATTCCAAGATAAGGCTGCTGCGGTCCTTTGTCATCTCCACCTTCCTATCCCTTGCGAAACATGGACACCCACGGCAGATCTACAACGAAGAATATGAAGCATGGAGATGAGGTGCTACAGAAGACTTCTGAACATTTCCTATACCAAGCACATCACCAAACGACGAAGTCCGACAGACCATCACACAAGCCATTGGACCACACGACGACCTGTTCACAATGGTGAAGAAACGGAAACTCCGATGGTATGGCCACGTCACCAGATCATCAGGCTTTGCAAAGACAATCCTGCAAGGCACAGTGCAAGGAGGTAGAAAAAGAGAGAGACCGAAAAAGAGGTGGGGGGACAACATTCGAGAATGGACTGCTTAGACACTGAGCGAAGCCATGAGGGTTGCTGAGGACAGAGAAAGATGGAGTACGCTGGTTAAACGATCATCTGTGGTGCCCCAACGACTTTCGAGTTACGGGATAGGATAGGATAGGATCACATGATGCATATGATAAAATTCTACCACTATGATAAATCACATCATAGACCTGCAGTTTTCATCATGGGAAGCAATTATAATTGTCAAGGGAAGCAAGTGTAGTCTTGGTAGAGCGTACGAAGTTCGCTATGATGAAATCGGATGTAGCTAATACTAGTACTTGTAATACTATAATAACAATGACAGTAAAAGCAGTGGTAACAACAATAATAATAAAGTCGTAGATATAGACTGATTGCAGAATGGTACAAGACACACACACAAACACGCACACACACACACACACACACACACACACACTTAACATGGTCAGATGGGATGTGTGAAATGCGCAGCAAGACACTTGAAACACAAGCACCAATACGGTACTACAAAGAAATTCTGGCATAGTTTTCATTTGGGAAGGGGAGATGGCGGAAGGAATTAAAGTATTTTTGTATTTCTGTGTTCTGGAGCGAGCACAACGGAATCTTCTTTTAGAAGGAAGAAATTCAAACAGACCGGAAAGAGTTGTTTTTTTTGAGTAAATTTACGTCCCCGGACACATTAAGCGTATAGGGGACGGATGAAACACCACTTTACAGATAAAAGAGGATGGGTTGGGTCACACTATAAATACTAGCTGCCTTGCTGAGGGCTCTGCTATTAAACAGCTGTTCCAGAGCCTCTTCCAACTATTTTGCTGCACAATTATACCAGACAGAGAGTTTCTGCTCTTCACACTGAGTGTCCTGTACCAACAGATAAATGAAAATGTCCGGATTGATTCTACAAATGCATGGTAGCAAAGTTTTAGGGTTTTACTAGACACCATCAAGGACCTTAGCTGGTATAGGATGTACATTCTTTGTTTGCACGTTTTGAAAATCACTTCAACATTTTTTTGATAAATTCAGCTTGTCGTCTTTAACATTGCCGAGATACCTATATTTCTCAACTCTTTCCACAGTCTGACCCTTTAACTTGAGAGCTGCCTCCTCTGAGCTGTTTCTTTTGTAGTCTATGATAATATCTTTAGTTCTTCCTACGTTCATTTCTAGAACATTAGAATCACACCACTGAGCAAAAGCGTCTAAAAATTTTTAATAGCTAGTGACCTGTTTTATCAACAAAAGAAGAAGAAAAAGAAGAAGAAGAAGAAGAAAAAGCAGAAGAAAAAGCAGCAGAAGAAGAAGAAGAAGAAGAAGAAGAAGAAGAAGAATAGGAGGAGGAAAAGAAGAAGGAGAAGAAGAAGAAGAAGAAAAAGGAGGAGGTGGATGAGGATAAGAACGAAGAATAAGAAGTAGGGGGAGAAAGGGGAGAAGAGGTAGAAAGTACGTTAATAAAAGAAAGTGACTAATTGCGAGAATAAACAAAGAGAGCAAAAGGTTTGTGTAAGACAGTCTATAAAATAACAACCGGTGTTTTACACAACCTTTAAAAAACAATTACTTGGAAAAACTGGAAACATCTCCGAAGCCCATGGGAAGGTAGCTCCAGCGGCATCACCTTGTCTGTTACACAATAAATAAATAAATAAATACCACCAATTGAAGCTTCAAAAGCAATAGCATCTTCTACACTTTTCTCCTTCTCCTCCTCCTTCCTCTCTTTCTTTTCGCTTATTTTCCCCTCTTTCTCTGACTGTATAATCTCTTCTGTATATGCTTCTCCTATTACTGGTAATTATAATCATCACCATCGTCATCATTGTTACCCGGCAAAGGTCAATTCACGCATTGAATCTTGTGTAACTCGAATTCGTTGTCCACGCAGCCCGTTCACTCAGCAGCAAGGTAGGAGTCGTCGTTATAAAGTTTTCCAGCTTTATCCAGCTAAAGCCGTAAACAGCATTCAATAGTGGTTGCACTTAAAATCTATTTCCGAAAAAAACCCAACTAACATCCAGACACACCGATAGGGCATCTGATATAGTCTATCAACAATGTCGAAAAGAACAGAAAATTCCAGAATTACGCAAGCAACAACCAATCAAATTAAAACTCGTCACCGGAATTACCCACTGTCTTACGTCAAAGAATGTCTTACAAACTTCCGAGATGTGCGTGCGTGTGTGTGTGTTGACTAGCAAATATATATTTGCCATTTTGTACAGTTAATCTGTTTTATTCTTATCCTTTTATTGTGATGTGCTGTCAGCTTGTTCACTATGTTTTATATGTTTTTATATGTGCTTTTGTGTGGCGCTGCAGCGTTGACCAATTGCATTCCTTGTGTATTATTCACTTGGCAATAAATTATCTTGAGTCTTGAATCATCATCCTCATCATCCTCATCCTCATCCTCATTCTCATCATCATCCTCATCCTCATCATCAATCATCAATCATCAATCATCATCATCATCATCATCCTCCTCCTCCTCCTCCTGCTCCAAACGCGGAAACGTACGGATTGTAACTGGCCAGAACAGTGTCAAAGATTTCACCACACATAGATAGCATATACAGAGTTGGGATATACGGCGAGCGACCGTTCGGATCATACACGAGCATTCCATGACAAACCTGTTGAAGTTGAACAAACTCAAACATGAAAACATTATCACACAGTTTAAAAGTGAAGATTGGTTACAACGAACAGGAAAAAAAAACATAAAACATTTGTTATGTAAAAATTCAAAGTGCAAAATCAAACACAAACATTATTTTGTTAAAATTGAACGTTTTCATTTTGAATAAACTCTATACATTGCACAAATCTCTTAAAATAACGTATTTTGATATAATGTAAGCGTTTATTTTAAGATTTTAAGAATCGTTTGCTTTTATTTATTGAAGTCCAACATAAATGGCTGTACAAAATTCTTTAACGATAATTATGTAGATGTGTTGAATTGAATTGTAGTTCTGGAGCATAAATGAATGAATGAATGAATGAATAAATAAATAAATAAATAAATAAATAAATAAATAAATAAATAAATAAATAAATAAGCTGTTCGGTGCACAAGCTTACCTGTGGTCCCAGGTCAGAAGAAAATTGAACAACTCCAGTCTGGTCACACTGCGACGCAATGGTTCCTCCAATCATACGGGATGGAGAAGAGAACGCTGGACAGAGTCTAAAACACTCTGGGGCTTGCGTTATATCGCAGTAACAGTTTCCTGAATGTAGAGAAAAGTCTCATAATTATAGTCGTAGTCGTCAACATGTTGTGCGTGATCACAAGGGACATTATACAAGTTGGGAGCCTATACGGTGGATCTTCGATAGAACAGCAGTGGATAACACACAGCCATTTGTCTTATAAATGGAAGGAGGCCAACTGAGTGCTCTTCAAGTATAAGAATAGCACTTTGCATGCTTTCGCAAAAACGTATGCAGACAAATGTGACATCAAATGCATAGAAAGAAGAATTCGTAGCACAAAATCACACTCTTTTCACCAAAATAATAACAACAGATGAGTGCCGTAATAACTCTATTGACCTTGAAACATACATATACCGATGGAAAATAGACCAATAAAGCTACACTTTCAAATCAGGGAAGGAGTTCATATACTTGTTTGCTATTATATTGGTTTGTTGTAATATGGTGTACACAATTACCCATGTGAATTTATATTAAAACAATTACATAAATACAATAATACAAGACCTAATTGAACAGTCTCGCAACAAGAATGATAGTAGAGTACCGTTGGCTTTTGAACTTCCGAGAAGAAAAATATGAACTGATACAATATACGTATTGTTATGTATTACTTTTAACGTGTAGCGACGGTGTTGTGAGTGAGTGCTGCTTGCTGCTATGGCAAGGATTGAATGTACGAAAGCAGTCCGTTTGTCGGTCCATCGCTCCGAATTTCCCTTTTTGTGAGTGTTAGAAACATACCTTTGGCCTTATCTAAAGAATAACTGAACCAACTACAACATGTTTACTTGGCGGATGGATACTTCAGCTACTGCAAAGCATGTTAGATTGTTCCTATTTGTAAGTTCTTAAAGGTCAAGGTCCTTGTGCTTCAGCATTTTCTAAACACATTTTGCGCTGTATCAAAACAACTGATTAAGCTGATATTTTGTTTGGTAACGCTTTATTGTCCCTTTTTATTGGGAAATTCTGGGCCGACTCCCCTGGGCAAGGCGTAGTCGCAGCCTGTAGCGCGCCCAAACCCAACCTACTTAATAGTAGTTGTGTTTTTGAAATTTTGCTGGGGGAGTAAACCGGAGAAAATCCCCGAGACGTTGCCCGAGTCGAAAGTAAATAATATTCGGAGAAACGTAACGCCTGGCCAGAGGCGGGATCGATCCCACACCTGTCAGGCGCCATTGATTTCTGGCCTGCGGACAAGGCAAGTTAGTCTCGCCTTAGACCACTTGGCTACAACGCTCGCTTGGATACTTTGTGCATGCAGATAGTCCAGATAGTGACCTATCATTCCATGTTATCCTTTTGCTTCGTTAGGATATAGCCCAGTGACAACACCGCCAACAACATTAACACTTTTGAAAATGCTTAGTTTTGGGCTATGTGTTTAAGTACCTATAAATAATCTTGAATGGCTTCCCATATTGTTTCATTTCATGTAGCCTACTATTCTATCACAGTTTTTGTTGTTGTTGCTGCTATGATGCAACTATGTTATTTTAGCACTCCCCTTCTCCGCCCCCAATGTCTTTAACGTTATCCCGACCGACCCTAATTTTTTGGCCCGACCCTAAACGTTTTTTTTTTTTTTTTTTGGGGGGGGGGGGGGGGGGGGGGGGATCGTCTGGAAAAAAAAAGCGAAAAGCCAAAAATTGAACTCGGTGAAACATCATGAGTGAGAAAGGTTTAGATAAAAAGAAGAAAAAAAAGCCTTCCTATCGACCCTATTTTTTGTCTATATTACCGTAAACAGGCATTTTGTTTTGCCTTACTTCTCTTTTGTTTTGAACATTGTTTTACGGCCAAATCAATAATAATCAATAATATTGCCTGGAATTTGTTTTCTGTATTTAAATGGAAGCGTTGCCGCGCTATATTAAATTCTCAGTTATTTTTGTTATTTTTTTATTATTATTATTATTATTATTATTATTATTATTATTATTATTATTATTATTATTATTATTATTATTATTATTATTATTATTATTATTTCCTTTCGTGCTCAGTTTTCTCATTCCGTTATTAATTTCAATCTTATCTCTGCCTCTCTTCCAAGCTCTCCTAGCTCCTCCACCACCTTATCCTTCTCGTGTTCTCTTACCGGGAAGGGCGCCGTTCATCTGAGAAATCTTGGTCTGGGATTTGACGACACCATTTTCCCGGCAGCATGCCTTGCTCTGCTCTTGTTTGGTGAACGGGTAGTAATAGATGGAGTTAAAGTAGACGGAGCCTTTAGCGCAGCATGTCTGATCCGTTTCTGCAGGTACAGCTTTCTTTCCGTCTGTGCAGGGAGGTGCTGCCGTTGTAGTAGTAGTAGTGCTGGTTGGAAGAGTAGTTGGGGTTGTAGTAGTAGTAGTGTTGGTTGGAAGAGTAGTTAGGGTTGTAGGGATGGTAGTGGTGGTGGTAGTCGTAGTGGTAGTAGTAGGTGCCAAACAGTAGCACGACCCTACAAAAAACAAAAGCATTACTGTAAAACTTTCCAAAATAATATATATCACTGACATTTACAACGGGATCGTACCGCACCCTTCTCTCCCTCTCTACCCTCCTCCCACCCATATCCTTACATTCATTCCTCAATCAACAGGCATTCAAATTGTCAGAGATCTAAGTTTTCTTCTCTAAGTTTAGGACTAAGTGTATGCAGAATATCAGCAGATACTCACTAGTAGTTTTGAGGAGCTGGATGATTGAAGTTAGTTAATAATCTGCTTTCTATCATTTTGTAATACCGTACACCAACATACACACACACACACACACACACACACACACTCCGAATTACACACGCATACACACTCCGACACATGTACATACATACGCACACGCACGCACGCACACACACTCCTTCATAAACACACACGCACGCACGCGCGCCTCCTTCTTCTCCTGCCCTCTTCCTCCCTCTCCCCCTACACACACGCATGCTCGCGCGAAAAAAAGTTACCTGGAAGGCTAGGGATGGAGGCGATGCTATTGGGCACGGACTGTCCGTTTGCCATGGCGTTGAGACGACAGCACGTGCCGTTAAGCTCGTTAGCGCTGGCTGCGTAGACGATGCTGCTGCCGTTAACGTTCAAGGCTGCTCTGCCGCACATGCTATCAGCCGCTTCCACCCTGCCAAGCACAATATGTTGTCAAGGAAATGAGTTATTTAAAATTAAATAAAAATTAGTTACGGTCAATATGCATCATTTTTATGAAGCTCTAGTCACATCTACGATAACAATAACAATACCAAATGCAGCTGTAATGCATGTATAACTGACGAGTTTTAGATTCACGCAGCCCCAGTCCCTGAACAAACAAGGCGGCGCAGCAGTAATAATTTATTTTTACTATTTATTCCACCAATGAACATTAACAACCACTGACTACCCACCACAAACTAGAAATCTGCAGTCTCTCAGTGGTAAGGGGAAGAACCTGGCACACCGATAACCAGGTTCGAATCCCGTGATGGGCATAATAAAACGGGACGTACATTATTTTATCACTGCCCATCTAAGCACCAAGCAGTATAGTTGCTTTGGTGGTTCAGTGTTGATTTAGATCTCTACCCCTCTTCCATGGATGGTAATCCCCGTTTGACATATCTCCAATGGTGGATGTAGAGATAGCACTTCAACCAGTTCATAATTAATTCATTATGTCTTTCTTTCTTTTTTTCTTTTCTTTGTCTCTATATTTCATTCCATACTTCTTCGTTCCATTTAAACAGGGATCCAGTTCCGTTGCATTCTGGTGGCAAACAGATGCGGTGGAATCGCAGAAGCATCTACCTGTACAGGACGAAGAACATCATACAATAATTAATAGGCATGGAATATACCTCGCATTATTTTGGTCTAGGTAAAGGCTAGCAAAGGCTAATATATAAATATGGTTTGCTCTTATATAGCGATAATTACCAATTCAAGGATCTGCTCAAAGACATGATGCGCATAAAGCAACAAGTTGGCGCCTTGGGCGGCTTGAGTTAGAACCCTTTCCGTTCAGCGTGTTGAGCAGTCTGGAGCTGGTAATACCTCCAGTAAAGAACTAATTGCCGGAAAATAATTGTACTACAGACATAGCAACGAGAAAGTCAAGAAAAATAAGAAGAATAAAAGGTTTTATCTGGATCACTCACTTGGATAGTTGTCTAGAGAAAACGAGTAGCTGAAGGGATTCCCTGAGGAGTAGCTGAAGCGATCTCTGCAGCATTGACCGAGGAGCTCGAACGTCGTCTGCTCGTAGTTGTTCGTTACTGAGTACCACAAAGAAGATCTCTTGATCATACCGCAGCAAGCAGTGTTGGAGATAGTTTTCCCCGTTTTCTCGCAAGCTCCAGTGTAGCGGGCGACACGGTGGATGCTGTCCGCACCAACGACATGGCCCATCGCCAGCAAGGCCAACAACGATAGAAACGAGCGCAGCATTGCACACTTCTGCGTAATCGCTAAGAAAACACACGTTGCAGCCTCTTATCGTTCTTATCAAAACGTCGAAACCAGCACGAGGTTTGCCACTAGATCTGAAGTTTTCGACTGAGTTCTGGGTCTTAACTTTCTGTTTCGGCGAAGTAAGGACTGAAAAGTTCTGTTTTATATGGGGCTCTGTAATTACTTATAAACCCTCAGGCGGCTAAGCTTTCAAGATGAATTTATTGGGAGGCGAGATGCTTGGCGTCACGTACACGGTCTCAGCGCGCTACTGCCAAATGCAAGTGGCTCGTTTGACCTCACCCCTTTTTCTATTGTTGAATCTTTTATATTTAGGCCTCGCCCCTATCCGGATTCATCCGACCTATTCTTCTTCCCTGTACCCGGAGTTTTAGCCATCTTTTCATAATTATTTACCTAGCAGTCTCCTTCTCTTTAACATCTAAGTTTCCCTGCTTCTGTTTCGTTTGTGAACTTCCGTTTGCCCAGATATACGTGAATGCAGAAACAAGTAGAACACATTGAAATAGTTTGGTGAGGATTCCTTAAGTTTTCTATTCGCGCCAAAGTGCGTTGGGTACTGCAGAACACCATCCAGCCTGCAATGGCGCGATCCAGACTGCACTGAAATCATACAGTTTAATTGAGAGTGATCGATTCTGCATGTAATGAAAGAGTTTGCGATTAGCGACGTTTAGACAGACTTAAAGGGTTGATCAAAAAGTTCTTCTGTAATATTATCGTCTTTCACCGTCCTCATCATTGTTAATATGTGTGTGTGTGTGTGTGTGTGTGAGAGAGAGAGAGAGAGAGAGAGAGAGCGTGTGAGTGTGTGAGTGTGTGTGTGTGTGAGCGAAAAAGTATTTTTTTTAACAATTAATAAGACATAAGATAAGACATAAGATTCTTTATTCGCTTCAAATGTCACACACAGAAGAACTTGCTTTGCGCGTCTGGGAATGGCATAAATCATTGACAATAACAATTAAAAACACAATTGGTCCCGACATCTGTGAATAGCTCGGGAACTAAAAACAATGATATTCATTCACACACATCCATAAAGCATCAGCACACAAATGACGTCACCAAACAAAACAAAAAAAGCAGACTACCAGAAAAAGAAATTCACAACAATAAGCATGCACACACACACACACACACACACACACACACACACACACACACACACACACACACACATATGTATATGCAAATGTTTGTGGGTATTTTTGGCTAAGAATACATTTGAACAGCTCGTCATCTTGTTAGTTTTTACAACTTGCGGATGATAACGCGTATACCATAAAATAATATATGTATACCATTAACGCTTAAACACGAACTTAGATCCTGTTGTAGTTTGCATGGGAAAAGGGAGTGCAAACACGGTACCCTCCCCAGCATACTTTCCCTTACATTGTCCCAGTCCCTCCATGCCTCGCCTACTTCCTAGTTCTGCGCTGTTACAATTACGCCAGTAAACTAGTTAATTATTTTTTTCAGTTTAGTCAGTACACCTAGGTGCATAAAGGTACGTGTGTATGTTGAGGATAGTGTGTGTGTGTGTGTGTGTGTGTGTGTGTGTTTGTTGTGTGCGAGTTTTCGTGTGTGTGTTTTTATATGTATGAGAGTGAGAATTAGAATTTGTTAGAATTTGTTTTATTTCCAAGAAAGGCCAACGCCCGTTATGGAACAGGGGCGTTTACAAAAACAAACATTACTACAAGTTACAAATATTACGCACACAAAGTCAGATATGTACACAATCATTACAATCATGAGCTAGCGTGATCTAGTCGTCTTAAGGCTTTATACAAATATATTGCCAAATTACACAGAGTGTTCACGTTCCTTGATGCCAACAGCAATGCAAGTTTAAATTTCGATGGGTGTCTAAAAAACTTTGGAGGAATACAATCGTGTCTTAAATCTTGAAGAGCCGAGCAACACAGTACAAAGTGAACTTCATCTTCTACAGAAGACGTACATAAACGACACACATTATTCACAATGATAGTACTGTATCTATGAGAATGTACAGCAATGCTGGATACGCCAATTCTAAATTTTACAAGAGCCTTCAAAACATGCCTATTAACTGCTACAGAAAGATACATTTCTTCTAAAAACGTTGTTTTAAATGTGCGATAAGCCTCAAACCTGTCACTAGTTTGAATATGGTTATTCCAGTCTTGCCAACGGCAGTCAATGATTCTCTGTTTGAAACAAGACAAAAAAGACTTTACACATCCAACACCCTGATATAGCCAGACATAATGAAAGCCATAATGACTCAGACATAATCTAATATTTGTTGCCCATGTGCTTTTACCTTTGCTATCTAAGTTTTTCAACATCACATATGCTTTATAAGGCAGTCTGTCTATATTCATTCTAGTTAATTTTAGCCAAAAGCTTATACAACGTACATATGAATTTAAATAGATTGGATAACGTCCAAATTCCCCATATACTAAATCATTGGGAGTACGTCTGTCAACACCAAGAAATCGTTTCAGAGCAAACAAATGCACTTTTTCCACAACTGTTGAATAAGTCAGACCCCATACTTCAGCACCATATTGAACAATAGGTTGAACCTGTGCATCAAACAATTTAATAAAAACATGGGCAGACGCTTTATCAAATTTAAATAGACTACTTAAAATACTTAATACAGCTCGTTTTGCTCTAGAAACCAGGTCATGACAAGCAAAATTAAAACTCAACTTAGTAGAAAAATATAAACCAAGATATTTGTATGAATTTACTACTTCCATTTTCTGAGCACCAAAATACCATTTTTCACGAACTGCTAAATACCCACCCTTACGAAAAACAACAATACTGCTCTTGCCCATATTGACTTTCAACTGTAATTTTGCCGCAGCAGAATATAAATTATTTAACTGTGACTGCAGACCAACAACTGTTTCAGCCATTAAGGCAATATCATCTGCAAAAAGCAAAATAAATAACTCAATGACTTCAGCAGATAAAGCAACACCATGTTTACCATTATTAATAATTTCAAGAGCTAGCTCGTTTATAAAAAGAGAAAACAAAATAGGACTACATACATCTCCCTGCTTCACGCCCTTTGTGCAGTTAATAAAATCAGAAAACGTAGCACCACATCTGATCTGAGCCTTGACATGTGAGTACATATTTTTAACACATCGATACAGCTTACCCTTTATACCATTCTTCATTAAAATCGGCCAAAGTAATTTTCTAGAAATACTGTCAAAAGCCTTTTCGAAGTCAATAAAGGCAACGTATAATTTGCGATTACTTGAGAATTGTTTTTGCACAGCAGCAAGCAGTGTAAAAATATGGTCCATAGTAGAGTAATCTTGTTTAAATCCTGCTTGGTATTCACCCGTTATGTTATTTAACTTTATCCAATCTTGAAGCCTACTGTTAATAATAGAACCATATAATTTACTGCTAACATCACATAGAGAAATTCCTCTATAATTATTCGGGTCATTTATGTCACCTTTCTTAAATAACGGCAAAATTATTGATTTACACCAATTTTCAGGATAACTACCTGTATCAAACAATGTATTAAATAATTTTACCAGAAATTCAACTACTGTATCACCAGAAAATTTGAAAAATTCACCAATTAATTTATCAGGTCCAGCAGCTTTTTTATTTTTAAGTTTTCTTATTGCAAGAATAACTTCATCTTTGGATATAGGTCTATCAAGTACATTATTATTATATTCATCATCACCACCACCACCATCATCATTATTTTCAACATCATCATCAACACCAACACAATCAATAAAATCATCTTTTTCTAGGATACATTTAAAATGCTGAAACCAATCGTCTACTGTTATATTGTTCTGTTGAACTTTAATACTAGACAGGTTCTTCATTTGCTGCCAAAAGTCCTTTTGGTTCTTAACAGCATTCATAAGATTATTAAACAAAACGTCATTATACAATTTCTTTTTATTTTGTAACATGTATTTGTATTCTCGTCTTACTTTGCAATAAGTGTGCCTATCAGCAGATTCTAACGATTTACGAAATTTCCTTAACAGCTGACGCACGTTACGCCTTGCGAGAAGACAGTCATAATCAAACCAATCATGTTTACGGGGACCTGTATTTAACACGATTTTAGACATCATACACGAGGCACAGTCTTTCACTGCATCATTGAACACGTTCAAAGCATCATTAACATTAACTTCTAACAAACCTGCTGCATGCTCTGGTTTGGCCTTGAACTCGTCACCTTTCAGTTCATCACGATACTGCTGCTCACAATCAGAATTCCAAGAAAACTTTTCCAATATTTGCTTACCAGTTTTCGTCTTGTTAGATTGTGCAATGCTATTATGTATAGATACTGTGAATACCAGTGGCAAATGTTGGGACTCCGTATGATCATCAACGGTCAAGTGGCATGTATCAAATATGGCATCACACAAATCATGTGAGACTAGGAAGTAATCATTAACACTATTTCCAAAATCACTGATGAATGTGTAACGACCCTCTTGGTCGCCATTACAAGCACCATTCAAAATGTAAAGTCCTAGAGAACTACACATGTTTAACAGGCATTTCCCATATGAATTTAACACCGTATCCTGAGAACATCGAAAAAAGTTCGAGTCATTAGTTTTTGATGTACGATCAAACAACAAACTTTCGTCGTAGACCTCGGGGAAAACATTAGAAGTTCTGCCGTTCAAATCGCCGCACAACAGCACAGGCATTTTGCCATGCGTACAAAGGCAATCAACCAAATAATCTTCCAACAAATTAATCCCATTATCTATATCAAAATGCGCATAGAACCGAGAGTTATCAGGGGGAACATAAGTACAAACAAACAGTACATCAGCCGACAGACCAAACAATCTTTTATCAAAAATAAATGAAAGAAAATTACCAGGACAACCGCCACCACCAGCACCACCACCATCCAAATGACGAATGTATTTCATAAATGTAGAACGAAACAGACATACAATACCACCGGATTCCCTCCCCTGCCTACCTAGATCGACTGAGGATTTGACAAACACAGTATGATCCGGAAACAGTGATGGCTTAAAATCTTTTACAAAAGTCTCAACAAGGCATATAAAGTCAAACGATTGTATATAACTTACAAAATTATAGTCATTAAGTTTTGCAATTAACCCCCCGATATTCCAGTGGAGAAAAGTACAACTGTTCTGAGGAGCAACTGTTCCCATCGCATTATCACTCTCATTAGCACTCTCATTAGCACTCTCATTAGCACTCTCATTAGCACTCTCATTAGCACTATCATTAGCACAATCATTAGCACTCTCATTAGCACTATCATTAGCACTCTCATTAGCACTCTCATTAGCACTCTCATTAGCACTCTCATTAGCATTATCATTTAGGCCTATAAGTAATGAATCACAAATGAGCGTATCTGTAGTAGGCCTATTTGATCGTTTATCGTTTTCGTTGATCAATGTACTATCAGGCGTATGTTGAATCGTACCTACATCCGTGCGTGATCTTGAGAGTTCTTGTACTACACTTTCTACAGCATTAATACTAGCACGGTTAAACCGATCTTTAGCACGTGCAGAAATCACTGAAGCGTCATAATTGTGATTACAGGTAACACAGGTAGGCGCAGCAATCAAATTTTCAACACAACAGTTGTCCGGTGTAGGGTTACTTTTTGTTGCCTCCGCTGAAACATTACTTGGAGATTTACTGGACTGGCCACATCGTTATTGTGGTTTCTGATTGCGGACTTCCTTAAGTGAACCATCGCCATCAAGAACGAACTTTTTCCCGTCAATCAGGAGATGATTAAAGATCATGGTCGCCTTCTTTCCAGCACTCTTGGCAGCCTTCAGGTATGGAGTCAGCTTCTTCCTGATGTCGCGAATCCTCGTAGTGAAATCTTCACCAATGAAGATGTTTGACCCTTTCAGTCTGTCTTTGGCCTTCAGGATGGCGACCTTGTCCTTGTAGAATGTGCAACTCGCCACAACAGGAGCATTAGGCTTGTTACTCGTACGGTGCACACGGTCGAACTGCACAGTCTCAGCAAACTCCAGCCTGCCGGTCAGAAATTCTTGAACAGTGTGTTCACATTCTTGAGGCGTTTCCTTGGGTGTTAATTTGTGCAGTCCGTAGAAAAGCAAGTTATTCCGTCTGGATCTGCTCTCCAAATCATCCGCTTTTAGGTCGATGTCAACGAGCTTGGACCTCAGTTCTGCATTTTCTTGCCTCAGTTCCGCCACCTCCTCACGAAGATCCTCCACTTCTTCCTTCACCTTGGAATATGCCGAATGAAGCTCTTCACTCAAATCTGCTAACTTCTTATCAAGATTGGAGTCTGTGTTAGCAAACTTCTCGTTGATGTTGGAGTCCATAGTAGCAAACTTCATCTCAATGTTGGAATCTACAGCAGCCAATCGTTGCATAACGTCATTCAAAGTAAAGTCTTTAGCAGCGACTACTTCCGGCTCCTTCTCTTTCCCCACACTGTCGCGCCGAGCACCACCCACATCACTCTTATTGGCTAGTCGTGTCTGTCGCATCTGCTGGTTTGGCCCTGGGTTGGACTCAACATCACCACATTGTTGCAGTAGGTTGCAGTAGAATATTTGTGCGAGGAGAAAACCAACAATTACACCGGCATGTAGACTTCTCATTTTCAATGTACGTATGGTTACCTTGTTTTTTGCCCGACGATACATGAAGGCAATCAATACTGCCACAAAACAGCCACATCTTGCCCTAAACTCCAGCTGTACGGCAGGCATGGTCACTTAGCTAGTAGCTGACCCCTTGGGGTCATGAGCAATCTTGCCACTGTAGATTGTTCAAACCTATAAAGGGAACAGTGAAAGCCACAGTTGAAAACCTGTCTTTCCTTTATAGGCAAGACAGATTCACTGCGGCAACAGTACCCCCGTTGGAGTGCCGGGGGTTTTCAGTATAAATAGTATCCCCACTTTATGGAAATTTAGTGCTTTAAATTCCCACTGTCCTGTCTTCCTCATTTACTCTTTCCTATTCCTGCTCTGTCCTTCACTCTGCTATACTATCTTCTTCTTCGCTAGATCAATGACCTACCTTTTTTCTTGAAAACTCTTCCTGGACAAGACTCCTTGTTTGTGTATGAGGTCTGTTGGATCAGCTTGGGAGTGTTGGACGCTTTCTGCCGGGTGGTCACTAGGGCTTCCTATGATTGTACTATTTAGCACTATAGGCATTTTATATGTATGTGTTTTTTTGATGATTTATAATGATGTTTGTATTCTATTTTGTTTTTGTAACCGGGGTGTTCGCGTAGTTGAGGTCAACCCTCAGCCGTCCCCCGCGTGGGATGTCTTTATTGTAAAGTGACTGGCCGTTGGAGGGCATTCAATTTTCCCACTGGGGTTGTTTCAGCAGATCTTTTATGCGGATCGGGGGTTGTCCGGTCCTGATTTGGCTCGGAAGAGTCCGCTGGACCTAAAGCAACAATAAATCAATCAATCAAGCTAGTAGCTGACCAAAGCTTGAGGTGGACAATGGCCTTGTACCACGGTAATTTGACCCTTTGTCCGGAGCTCGTGCACACACCTTGTGATTGGAAACATGTACAAACCGCACCCCCATATGAGAGTGAGAGAGAGTGAGAGAGAGAGAGAGAGAGAGAGAGAGAGAGAGAGAGAGAGAGAGAGAGAGCGTTTCAGTGGAGAAAGAAAGAGAGAGAAACTTTAACTTGAGATTTTTTTTTTAAAATTAGGGATAAAGATTTTAGACTAATTAATAAGTCTAATCTTCCAATCTGTCCCTTAACAAGTTAACATAATAAGTAACCTTTAACATTAACTTGGACATCATATTACACACACACACACGCACACACAAACACACACACCATCATTTTCGTCACTATCTTTAAACAGTTTTAGACACCCACCCACCCACCTCCCCATCCCCCACCATTATATTAATAATAATAATAATAATAATAATAATAATAATAATATTAACAACAACAATAATAATAAAAAATAAATAAATAAATACATACAAATAATTTCATGAATGACTGAATGAATGACTATCAATATGTTATTATACTTCACTTTTATAATTAATTTTGCAGAAGTCTACATATTTTACATTTGAAAGAAAAAAGAGTGCCCCATTGTTTACACTCCAGATGGAGAGAGTTCCATACAGCAGCTCCATTAAAAGATAGGCTATTTTTGTATAAATCAAGGCGAGAGAGGAGTAGTTTATAATTATAAAGTCTATGCCTATCAAATGGCTTAGTACAAAATGCATTAAGATATGCAGATGTTTTTCCGTGTGTGAGTTTTAACATAAGGATAGCTGTATTAAATATAAATTGTTTTTGAAGTGGTAATATTCGGAGTTCTTTATATATTATATTATATTATATTATATTATATTATATTATATTATATTATATTATATTATATTATATTATATTATATTATATTATATTATAGTATAGTATAGTATAGTATATTATTTATTGAGAGAGAGAGAGAGAGAGAGAGAGAGAGAGAGAGAGAGAGTCAATATATGTGTGTAAATATGATTTGTCTATGCAAGTGCGCGTGAGTGCCTGTGTGTTTGTATGTCTTGTGAGTACGACAAGCAGAGATTTTGTTTGAGTGTACGTGTGCAGTCCGAATATGATTAGGAATAAGTGTGTGTGCATGCATGTGTGTGTGTGAGAGTGTGTGTGTGTGAGTGTATTGTAGCACTTTTATGTGGCGGAGTGGGAGGCGACTAATCACGCTTGGGAGATGTTCCCCTTGAGGCTGACAGAGGGAGCTTGTTCCCTTGTTGTTAGCCTGGCCTTGGGTGGCGCATGCTGTGCACAATCCTTGGGTGTTGACTTGAAACCTTGCATTATGCCAGACAAGGCGACACGACACATGCTCTCCCCGCAGGACCTAGTACCTTTCGTCTCCTGTTTTTGGTGGTAGACAGGGCTAAATTTGTCGGCGAGTATTTGGAGCAGGTTTGTGGCAGTGACCTGCAGATTGTGGTGGCACTAGTAACCGGCAATCCGATGTACCATTAACACGCTTCACCGCCTTGCAAGGCTACAATTCTTTTTCCCTCTTAGGAGGGATACATAAAAGTAACAGTTCGGGTTGGCCCGTGTCCTCGAAGTGGTGACCGAGAGTCGTGAGTGAAATACTCCGCTTGGCTACATTATTTTATGCCAAATGTTATTACGAAATGGAACTGAGGCCAAATAAAACAACTGAAGACAAAACACAAAATCAGGCAGACCAAATCACTATAAGTAGGCCAACTACAGGTAGACAAACGGAAAAAAAAGCAAGTAGCAAAAACACACACAAACACACACACCAACACACACACAAAAACACACACGCACACACTTACTGAAACATATAACTAAACGCACACACACACACAGAGACTCAGATGCTCATCATATATCACTCCCTACAAACACACACACACACACACACACACACGCACACACACACACACACACACACGAATGAGTTGAGTCTTGTCTTCTTGTTTTTATTATCTCTCGGCATGCAGCAAACGGAGACCTCTATTAATTAAATAAAAGGTCCGGGTCTACAATTAGGCTGCTTGAACAATATAGAGTGATCGAAATCCACGAGGCCTGGCAGAAACGTCATCGCAGTGAGACATTGTAAGCGGCCCTCCTCCACCATCATATTCCTTTTTGCATGTAACTACCGCATTCCTCATCCTGTAGACTCAGCATGGCAATTTAAGCAATAGGCAAAACGGAAAAGCTGGACAGAGTGCCACAGGAGTTGACAAGGTTAAGGAGACCATAGGTAACCTTTTCTCCTGTGGTCAGGTTACAGATGACAGGTGCTCCGGTGTCCCCCTGTTTATTAAAGGACACATAATAAGCGACATCATTGCATTGCGACAATGAGTGCCCCTCCACCTCACCCCCACCCCCACCCCAAACCCGTTTAAAACATTATTTACAATTCATCGTATTCTTTTTTGTAATCATAAAGAGGTGTCTGGTTGTGTTGCAGACGCATGCGCATCAAGCAGCAATTTGGCTTTGAGCAAGCTAGATCCCGTTCTCGGCCAGTGCACTGAGCAGAAATACTATTTTATTTTATTTATTTAATCACTTTTATATAGCGTTTTTCCAGCTCAAGAGGCGCTCAAGGCGCTGGCCGATACAGAATCTAACCCAAGCCGACTGCATCGAAGGCGCCCACTTGCAGCCTTTGGGCGCATAGTCTGACGCCCAGACGATTGAACACAATCCTGGGCGACCAAGTCATCATACGAAAAATGCCACTTACAAAGCAGATGGTGGTGCCAGAGGCAGTGAACTTCCAGCATTCCTCGGTAGGAAGGCCAGTTGTCTCGCAAGTAGGGAGGACCTCTTTTATTACGTTAGCGGTGCGGAATTCTTTCGTGTACACCGGCAAGCCGCTCACTGGGTCTGAACGTAGCAATATGAACATTTAATTAGACATGTTATTTAAAGCCCATGCCTCAGTATAGTATGAAACCCTGGCAAGATGGCATGATGGGAGCTGAACAAAATAAGGTAACTCAATACCCAGTCTTGCAGATCAGTCCGCATATCAACCAACAGCGGTAACTAGTACTTGCCTTGTAACATTGTACGACATCTCTGAAATTATAAGATAACCGCGGAAAATAGATATAATAGTAGAATCTTTTGTTTTGTAAAATAAACGTTTTCGTCAGAAAACAAGAAGTTCTTAAAAATTAACTCTAGCTTTAATTTGGATGAAACCAAGTTGTTTCCTAAGAGTTGGAGACATTGTTAAGGAAAATACAAAGCTTAGATAGCAGAGCATTTAAATTAGCCTTAGGTGTGCCTGTACACTCTAATACACTAAAATCATATAGGGAAGCTCGTCAACTCTCTTTTATAGAAAATCAAAAATTAAGTGTTGCTAGATATGTTATACGGAGTTTGGCCGTTCATAATTCTGTTCATGATGAGATTTTTGTCGACAGCAATGTAGATTATCCAAAACAAGCAAAATCTATACCGTATCTACAACCCATTAAAAACTATGTTAGTGCCATTTTAGACAAGTGCAACATTGACATTTCTGCTATTCCTGTTTTACCAAGTGTACCGAAAATCCCACCATGGGAACATTTAAGTGCTAATTTTGATATTGATTACACTTCGGTTAAGAAAGGTGAAAATGTAAATGTATTAACAGCTGAGGTTCGAGAACATTTGGAAAGAACGTATGGTAATCATTAAAAAATTTAAACAGACGGATCTGTGTCTGAAACTTTACTTGCTGGAGCCGGTTTTACCATTCCTGATCTAAAAATAAAAAAATCGTAATATGTTGGTAAGAATGTATCAATTTTCACAGCAGAATTGTTTGCAATTTTAATGGCTTTGGACACTATTAGCAACACCTCTATTGCCTTTTATAACATTGTTTTATGTGTTGATTCTAAAGCTGTTCTCAAAGACCTTCAAAATTGGTATTGTAAAACTAGATCAGACATTATTTTCGATATTACATTATTAACTCATGCTGATATTTCAAATGGTGTAGGAATTTCTTTTTGTTGGGTTCCTTCACATTTATTTTAATGAAGTTGTGGATACTTTAGCAAAGGAAGGGTCATTCTCAGTAAGTAGTGACAACCACATTGTTAGACCATCTGCATCGGAACTCATTTCGTTGGTAGAAAGATCAATGTACTCCACCTTATCACAAAGTACTGGAATAGATCATTACTCATGTTCTAGAAACTTGTGTAGAATAATCAATAAGCTAAGAGTCAACTCATGGAATACTAAATTTTTAGCTAATACTTTGTGTACATGTTCTCAACCAATTTCCGTTGAACATCTGTTAAAAACTTGCCCCATATTAACTTCACAATATTTAAACAAAAAATATTAAAACAAGTGAACATTCCACTGTTGAACTGCTGCAGTATCCAACAATTATTACCATAGCACAAATCTGCTTTTTGCATTTTGCGTGTGATTGTGTGAATGCTTGCGTGTATGGTCTAATATCACAAACTGTGAACAGACGTTAAATAAAATTATTGAATTGAATTGAATTGGAGACATGGATTCTGCAGAAAGAGCGGTAGCTGCATAAGTACGGTGCCACCAAAGGGCTTTAATTTGCTTATATATTGCAACCTGGACACTTTACCTTACTATATATTGAGTTATAGGGGTATATAGATGTTGACAAATATATTATATTACCAATGGAAGAATAGCCGTAACTGTAGACTTTGCAGCTTGAAAAGTCGATGAAGGGGGCCATGGTTGCAGGATCGTAGACACACGCAGCACCGGCACACGAGCCTTGCAGCGCGGTCAAGGTGTTGGAGGATGGCAAGAAAGCAGAGATGCCACTGTTCACTGTGTTGTCTGCAACATTGAATAAAATCAGATTTATCTCTAGAAACAATTGAATTTGGGCTACATTACAACATATAGCTGTCTTTCATCAAACTCCCACGGGTTACATGTACGTATAGTAATTGCCGACGTTTTGCTTTTTGACTTCTAACGGCTCTTGAACACATCCATTATATCATTTTTTAATTACTTTGTAGACATTCTCATTGGCATAATTCCCAATTCTGCACGGTATTGAACAAACCAGTTATCAGTACAAACCAGTCTATACAAATCTTTAAAATTTCTTCATCTGATAGTTGGACTTTTGAAAAACCCAAGACTATTCAATCTGTTGGACCTACTCCTTTAAACTGCATTACCAGTTTTAGAGTGGCGCAATAGTAGGCCTACTTGGAATGCAACCACCAAACGACACATGAAGATTGAAACAAGCACATGCCCCAGTCCCCACAACTGTGAATGGGAACTTGGATCTGTTTATAACCGGGGTAGGTAAAGGAGATAGGTACAGGTCCTCATGAAGCTGGCGAAGAGGTGGGTAATTCCGTACCGTACTGTAAGCTTACGGCTTCGCGGATTTATCCACTGGGTAAATGCTTCCTGAATTCCACACCAGATGAAAAAAAATAGTATGCATATCGGGTGATGTCATCATTGTGACGTCAAAATGTGTTGCGTTTTTTTTTTTCTAATCCTATTTTCTCCCATACATACAAAGGTATTTGGTTCAAGTATGGTATGTTCATAGACTTTACCTGTGCCTCCAAGTTAAAACCAAACTTGAAACAAATCGACTGACGTAATCGTGACGTCATTAAATTATGTAACTAGGGTGTAACGTCATCATGCCGACGTCATAATTTTTTTTTTCTAAGCCTATTTTCTGGCAAACTACTGGAGAGATTTGGTTCAAGTTTGGTATATGCTTAGATTTTACCTATGCCTCCAACATTACATT
>CM072512.1:87593946-87778655 GCA_036898135.1 Oncomelania hupensis
TGGTCCTGTCTTTCCAAATGGGCTTCGACCTTGTCAGGGCAGCAGTTGTTTGTGCAATCCTGGAAGGGACTTCCTGTCGGGACCCATTGTCTGATACAATGGCTCCTAAATATTTGAATCTATGCACCGTGTTGAGGGATTGGCCTTGGACTTTGATGTCCGTGTTAATGCCATTGGTGTTGTTGGTCATCAAAATAAATAAATAAATAAATAAATAAATAAATAAATAAATAAATAAGTAGTTTTAATGCCCTTACATCCAGGCATTCATCTATTATTTATTTATTATCATAGTTTTTCCCTTTTCCTCCTCCTCTTCCTCCTCCTCCTCATCATCATTGTCGTCATCATCATCATCATCATCATCATTGTCATTGTCATCATCATCATCATCATCGTCTAAACGCTATACTTACGGATTATTACTGGCCAAAACAGTGTCAAAGGCGTCTCCACAACCTTCGGGAATAATCACAGTTGGCAGGAACGGAGATGGCCCGTTAGGATCAAACACAAACATTCCATGGCAAATCTGTTGAACAATTTACAACATAAAATAAAAATATCGAATATTCTTTACAATGAAGAACTCCAATTCAACCATAAAACATTATTACTATGTTAAAAGTGAACGTTTTGTACAATGGATAAGGATCGTTTCAACGAAAATATGAACACCTAGGCCCATTTGCATGTTAAGCCTCTGTCTCTGTCTCGTTGTCTATCGGTCTCTCTGTCTCTTTGTCTATCGGTCTCTCTTTCTGTCTCTATCTCTCTGTTTGTCTCTCTCTGTGTCTCTGTCTTTCTCTGTCTCTCTCTCTCTCTCTCTCTCTCTCTCTCTCTCTCTCTCTCTCTCTCTCTCTCTCTCTCGCATCAAGCCACAATGTCATGTTCCAGCGCATTCGCGGGTAACTGCTAGTATACTAGCTGTCAAGTAGGGTTAAGATGATCACTTTGCGTCACGATAGTTAATGGAGGTTTCACTCAACTATTTTATACCTCGGTGGTGTTAGCATCGAGGTATCGCATTAACATAGAGAATTGGACTCGCGCTAGAAAATATTTGTTTAAAGCAACGTCAAGCGCGGTTAACACTTGTATGCATGATCATCCTTAGAATTCAACCACCAAATAACACACAGATAAACGCACGCTAGACACCCCCAGTCCATTCAATTATGAATGGGTACTTTGGTACTCTCTGTCTAGAACCGGAAAAGATAAGGCTGATAGGGAGTGCGGATGAGCACCACCTTCATTAAACTGGCCGGGAGAAAAGAGAGGTTCCAAACGCCTCTCCACCCCAACAACAAAAAGATTACGAGAATACCTTTTTTTACCACTAGGATCAAACTCAAGTATTCCATAGCAAACCCGCAGCGATTTGAACAAGAAAAAAATACAACACGTTGTAAATAAACTTCAACATAAAGCCACATTTAATTACAATACAACAACATCACACACAATCACAGTAAAATAGTAGCAACTACACTGAGAAAAAGTGGGGCTCCTTTCGAAGAAGTTTTGTTTTATGGATTTGGTTTCTGCCTACCTGCTCTCCCAGGTCAGAGGAGAATTGAACGAGTCCAGTCTGGTCGCAGTTCGACGCAACTGTTCCTCCAATCATACGGGAGAACGATAATACTGGACATAGTTTGAAGCACTCTGGGGCTTGCGCTATATCGCAGTAGCAGTTTCCTGAATGCAGAGAAAAGAAAATTATATAATGTCATCCCTTCTTCAGGTCTGGACCTTGACAAGTGAAACATTTTAAAGTTATAAAGTTTTAACTGTGTCCGATTCTTGTAACCTCCCTTATTGCCCCCCACTGTCTGTCTCTCTGTTTCTGTGTCTGTGACGGTGGGTCTATGGTTGCTGGGCTCTGCACAATGGAATGCTATTACCCACTCGCCTTTAGTCTGTGGGGATCGGCTAGTTAATCGACAGGTGACTAATCTTAATACATTTATAAGTTTAGTTCGGTCTGTGTTTGGCTGGGGTTACAGATATAGGGAAAAACGTGTAATAGATTCACTGACACACTACCTCTCACACCGCTATAAAACATAGGTAGTCCAGCCACTTGTTAACAGTAAATATCACACATTTATTTCCTCTACTCTTATACAAAATCTTTTAATCACTATACTACTTTAAATGTCCAAATTCACTTCGAATAGATGGTTCTTTGATAGGTCTCATCATTGGGCTAATAGTGTTTTCTGTCCTCCTGTCCAGTTCTCTGAAAGAGGGGACTATCGCACCTTCCTTCTAGAGCAGTTTTGGTGCACAGTTTTTATGGACTTAGCTTTCTAGTTGGTGAACGGTGTTGTGGGGGTGTCTTCTCCTGGTTGGCAGACTGTTGTGTTATCGTAGTTCAGTGCTTGATGCTCCACTGCAGGCCGAATATCAGTGGTGACTCTCAATGGTCTTCCTTCTGCTTCGAGCCAACGATGCCTGCTCGTCTGCAAAATAGACGAATTTCTGCAACACCGTGCATACTAAGTGTGTGCAGAGCGCCTCACTGATGGCAGAAATAGCCCTCAGTGATAGCTCCACGTATACATATCTTCAATCAACAATCTTCTATGTCCGTGGTCCACTGGACTCTCCACTCTAATTCCTATACATATACACATCATGGCTAAACTAAACACATGAAGAAATAATTAACCATCTACATATTCTCCGGTACAGCCACTGGTCTGCAATATACACATAAAAGAAACAACAGTGGGTCTGTAGGGAATACTTCATGGTGGCGAAGCCGGACGTGTGTCCGCCACGTGGTCAAGCATAGTTTGACTAACATTCACAATTTTAAACATGGCGAAACTTCACAAACATAATTCAACAATAATATCAATAAATCGCGATGAGACAAAAGATAGATAATTTACCTTTTTGACAATGTCAGGCTGTGCAGTGGCTAATTAGGTTGAATTGAATTTCACCAGTCCCTGCATTAGTCTTCAGTTAGAGAGATCTTTCAGAGCATAGCTCCTTCTTACAATACAATACAATACAACAAATCTTTATTATCCCATAAGGAACTTCACAGCAATGTATGTCAGGCATATCAAACATATAATTAAAAACAGTCATGTTATAACATTTAACAAAGCTACAAAATCAATACTAAATTTATATACATTCTATAAATCTAATCACTTGCGTACTCTTACACTTCATCTTTTCCTTCAAACACCTATCCACGAACTCTGGTTCTATCACACGTATGTCAATGCCCTTTTTAGACAGTTAAAATATAATAAAAATACATACAAACATAGTGTATATGATAGTTTACCACTCTGGACTTATCAAAAATAATTTTGTTGCAACAGTGTTAGATAAATAATCTCAGTTTCATATGAGTCTTAGTAGGTCAACAATATATAACTGTATGAAACTATGATCAACATAAGCAATAATACTGTTGACTGATTATAACAGTTGTCAAAAATACAGGTAAAGCACATAAATGGTATTTTAAAAGTTGGTTTACAGACATTCATAGTAGACACACACATATTATACACACACTCACAAACACACACATGCACACGCGCATGTCTTCATACAAACATGCACATACACTCAGCGAGATAGTTGGGAGACTCCTACATCAAGACAGTCTTGTGTTTGAGGGTCTGGCATTGGCCTCATTTAGCATTGATATGGCAGTAGGGATGAAGGTGTTTTTGTAGCGCTGTGTACGCATTAGTACACAGCGGAATCTGCGATTAGATGGGAGAAGTTCAAACAGACAGGAAAGTGGGTGGGTAGGGTCTCTCTGAATTCTGACTGCCTTGCTGAGGGCTCTTTTGTGGAACAGTTGTTCCAGAGTCGCCTGCTTCTTGCCAACTATCTTGCTGCACACACTCTCTATTCCACACAACTGATTTTTGCTCTTCACATTCAATCCCATGAACCAACAGATAAAAGAAAAGGTTAGAATAGACTCAATAAACGCATGGTAACACATTTCAATGATATGACTGGACACTTTAAAAGATCTCAGCTGATACAAAATGTACATTCTTTGTCTGCATTTCTTGTAGACAACCTCGGCATTTCTGGAAAAGTTTAATTTGTGATCAACAATTGTGCCCAAGTACTTGTACTCCTCCACCCTCCCTTTCTTGTGTGCGGTCCAAACAAAGAATGACTCTACATAGCTTGTCGTCAGCCTAAGCCCGCCAAAATCTAATCTACCAGAGGCTCCCCTCTGGCGTGAGTGGGTGTTACTGGCTCTACGTCAGCTGAATGAGGTCACTGCCTAACTGAGCCAGCGTTAACGTACAAATGCTTAGTCCAATATTGACTTGCGTCGTCTACTGTACAACGACTTAAATTTACATAGGCTAGGAGGCTGACTTATTTAATGCGAGTAGACGTAGTGCTGGGTTAAAACTGGTCCTTTTGCGACAGTGTCTGTGCCTCTTTCCCTCTCCCTCCATACTCCCTCTCTCTCTCTCTCTCTCTCTCTCTCTCTCTCTCTCTCTCTCTCTCTCCCCTCCTTCTCTTCCTCATACCTCCCCTTTCTTTCTTTCGTGTCACTCACCAGGAAAAACGCCGTTCATCGCAGAAACCTTGGTCTGGGATGCAGTGACAGGATTTTCACGGCAGCATACCTTTTTCTGCTCTTGTGTGGTGAACGGGTAATAATAGATGGAGTTGTAGTAGACGGTGGCGTTAGCGCAGCACGTCAGATTCACTTCTGCAGATACAGCTACCTTTCCGTCTGTGCAAGGAGGTGCTGTAGTGGTGGGCGTGGTAGTTGTTGGCGTTGTGGTGGTAGTTGGAGTGGTAGTGGTGGTTGGAGTTGTGGTAGTGGTTGGAGTGGTAGTTGTAGTTGGTGTTGTGGTAGTGGTTGGAGTAGTAGTTGTAGTTGGTGTTGTGGTAGTGGTTTTAGTGGTAGTGGTTGTTGGAGTAGTAGTAGTGGTTTTGGTGGTAGTGGGAGTAGTAGTGGTGGTTTTAGTAGTAGTGGTGGTTGGAGTAGTAGTGGTGGTTTTAGTGGTAGTGGTGGTTGGAGTAGTAGTGGTGGTTTTAGTAGTAGTGGTGGTTGGAGTAGTAGTGGTGGTTTTAGTGGTAGTGGTGGTTGGAGTAGTTGTAGTGGGTGTAGTAGTCGGTGTGGTAGTTGTGGTTGGTGTTGTGGTGGTAGATGGTGTGGTGGTGGTTGTCGTGGTGGGAGTAGTAGTAGTAGTAGAAGGTGCCGAACAGTAGCATGATCCTACCAACAGCAAAACAGCAAACAAAAAAGCATTGTAAAAGTTTACTAACCCAAATTAGGAGTTTGCTTCTGTAACATTTCTCATAAACTATCCAGTCAACAGACGGTCTTGATTGATGCCCGTAAAATATTTGTTTGGGTATGTGTCATTTCATTTCAGCGTTTTAATGTTACGCCTATTCACTCTTTGTGATACTAGAAAACACAATTAAAATAATTTTTTTTAAAGTTTAAAAATGATAACAATCTACCATACTGGTGATTTTCAAATAACACGAAAAGTATTTAATGTTTGGATGAAATAAAATGTCCACCTTTGATTGGCCAAATTTCTTTGGTATGAACACTCTGATTTTTTAATTAGTACAGTTGATTTCTAAAGATGCACTCAAACATAACGGAATTGTACCAAATCCATGTGCAGTACAACAAGCTGTAAGGATTTTCCCTTTATCAGTGCCAGCTTCGTTACGGCTTTCTAAGAGTCTTTTGCAGTAAAAACACAAACACAAACACAAACACAAACACACACACACACACACAACCTCACACACACGCACACAAACACACACACATACACACACACCTACACACGCAAACACACACAAACACAAGCACGGCGCTGTGAATATGCCTTGAGTGTCAGCGCGTGGATAATTTATAGGCAGGTAAATAAATTGTCGACCCTTTACTCGTTCACAAACATAAACGCGTACAAATTACCTGGGAGGCTAGGGATGGAGGTGATACTGTTGGTCAGGTACTGTCCGTTTGTCATGGCGTTGAGACGACAGCACGTGCCATTAAGCTCGTTAGCGCTGGCATTGTAGACGATGTAGCTGCCGGACACGTATGTGTTGCCGCACATGCTCTCAGGCGCGACCACCCTGTCATAAAGAGTATTTTAATTTAAAAAAAAAAAGATTTATATAATAATATTGTCAACCAAGCGGGAAAAATTGGTGTGGCAAAAGCGCAGCGGCCGCAGAGCAGAGCCATCCAGACCGAGGGAGTGGGGGAGGGAGAGGGGGAAGAGAGTAGGAAGAAAGGGGTGCAGGATAGGAGGTAGTGCAAGCAGGGCGTGTTTATATATTTGACAGCCACCCGCCTGAGATAGGAGCGACAGAATCTGTAAAGTCCGTGCGATTAAATGCATGCGTGCACTGTCTAGATCTCTAGAACTCGGATAATATTCTTCTCCGATTTAGAGGAAGTTTTTTTTTTTTAAATGTCTTTAAATGAAATAAGTTGTTTATGAAAAATGGTTATGATGTAAGTTACCTGTGTGACTTTGAATTGTATTGTTCTGCTTAGTAATGTGTATTGTATTGTTCTGCATAGTGATGTGTATTGCATTGCACTGCATAGTGGTGTGTATTGTATTGTAATGCATAGTGATGTGTATTGTATTGTAATGCATAGTGATATGTATTGTTTTGTACTTCATAGTGATGTGTATTGCATAGTACTGCATAGTGATGTGTGTTGTATTGTACTGCATAGTGATGTGTATTGTATTGTACTGCATAGTGATGTGTATTTTATTGTACATCATAGTGATGTGTATTGTATTGTACTGCATAGTGATGTGTATTATATTGTACTGCATAGTGATGTGTATTGTATAGTACTTCATAGTGATGTGTATTATATTGTACTGCATAGTGATGTGTATTATATTGTACGGCATAGTGATGTGTATTGTATAGTACGGCATAGTGATGTGTATTGTTTTGTACTGCATAGTGATGTGTATTGTATTGCATTGACTTTGTATTGGATTGTATTGTTTATTAAGTAGCTAAACCGTATTATTAGTATTATGAACATTTCCTATCTATCCTATCCTACATTTCCTATCTATTGTATCCTATATAACATTTAGAAACGAACTATATTGACAGCTGTAGGCGTGTTCCAGTAGGTACTATTTATTAATTATTTATGTTACTTAATCCTTTGTAAATAGCGCTTTTCCAGCTCAAGAGCTGCTCAAGGCGCTGGCCCATACAGGATCTAACTCAAGTTCCCCCCTCCCACCTCCCTCTTCAACCTCCGTGGCGCCCACTTGCAATCTTTGGGCGCATAGTCTGACGCCGGTACTATAAAATGTAAGTATACATCTTTACTAAGAAAACATCGGCAGGATTATTTTTCTATAATTTTAAAATCTAACAGGAATAGATGTAAAAAAAATTAACAGATAAAATTGTGAAATTAAAGTATAAAAATATAAAATATGTGCAAATAGGTATTTATAAATTAGAAGTTTTATTATTTTTTTCCTTTGGCAAATTTCATCTTGACCCCAGACTTACCTTAACATTCATACGTTTAGAAAGGCACAGGCTGCGCATTGTAATAGTAATAGCGAATAGTAGTTTTGTACATATTTTGCCTTTTACTTTCCTTTTCTTGTTCTATAAATGGGAGGTGTATGCATAACATTCCATTATTATTATTATTCTTTACTTGTCTTTTTTTATCTTGTCATTCGTTCTATTCTGTCATGCTTTCTTTGTTTGCTTCGATTTCTTTCTTTCTATCTTTCTTTTTTGTTTGTTATTTAGTTAGTTAGAAAGTGTTTGACCGAGTCTGGCGTGCAGCTCTGTGGGTCACCATGAGAGTGTACAACATCAGCCCTAACATTATTGAAGTCATCAAAAGCCTTTATGACAAGGCTACCAGTGTGGTCCTCCACAACAGCGCCATCGGGAATTGGTTCAGAACAACAATCGGCGTGCGTCAATATGCTACTCTTTACAACCCTCTTCAACATCTTCCTGGAGCGCATTATGTCAGATGCCTTTGCATATCACGAAGGCACAGTCAGCATATGGAATTGAGCAATCTCCAATCTCCGTTTTGCGGACGCCATTGAAGGATTGGCTGGAGAGGAACAATAACTCGAACAGCTGGTACTGAGGCTTGACACCACCTCCAGAGCCAATGGAATGGAAATAAGCGCAGAGAAGACCAAAATGATGACCAACAACACCAATTGCATCAACAGGGACATCAAAGTCCAAGGCCAGTCCCTCAACACGGTGCATAGCTTCAAATATTTAGAAGCCATTGTATCAGACAATGTATCCCGACAGGAAGTCTTTTCCAGGATCGCACAAACAACTGCTGCCCTGACAAAAATAAAGCCCATCTGGAAAGACAGGGCTATCAGTCTGCACTCCAAGGTAAGGCTGCTGCGCTCCCTTGTCATCTCCATCTTCCTATATTCTTGCGAAACATGGACCCTACCAGCTAATAACCAACTAATAATAAAAAACATGTAGATGAGGTGTTATAGAAGACGCCTGAGCATTTCCTATACCCAGCACATCGCCAACGACGAAGTCCGACAGATCATCACACAAGCCATTTGGGCAACATGATGCCATACTCACAGTAGTGAAGAAACGGAAACTCCGATGGTATGGCCACGTCATCAGACCATCAGGTCTTGCAAATACCATCATGCAAGGAACGGTGCAAGGAGGCAGAAGAAGAGGGAGACAGGAAAAGAAGTGGGAGAACAATATTCGAGAATGGACTGGCTTGACACTGAGCAAAGCCATCAGGGTTGCTGAGGACAGAGAAAGATGGAGTACGCTGGTTAAACGATCATTCTGTGGTGCCTCAACGACTTTCGAGTTACGGTATAAGGTAAGGATAGGATAGGATAGGATAGTTAGTTAGTTTCTTTTTGTTTCTTTCTTTCTGTCTTAATTTTTTAAATTTATTTCATGCATGAATTCTTTCGTCCGTTCGTTGTTTACGTTTGAGTGCTTGTTTCTGCCTGCCTGTCTGTCTGTCGTTTTTTTTTCATTCTTTCATTCCATTTTTTATTACATACCTGTTTGTGCCATTTAGACAAGAGTCCTGAGTTGGCTGGTGGCAGGAAGCTGCCGAGGAATCGCAGAAGCAACGATCTGTACAGGGACGACGAACATAGTACATTAATTAATAAAGCCTGATATACCATTATTTCATAAGTGGAATAGGTAGGATAGAGGGACAAATAATTCCAGAGAAGTAGCCTATATAATAGGGGTAAACCTGAAGTATCGCCCAATATAAAGGGTTGCTTCATTTTGACCATTGGCGGTTTGTAAAAATTCCTGATTATTGACTGTCGCGTCCACCTAAAGTGTTAAACTCTGCTTTCTAGTGTACAAGTGTAAAAAATTGTAACAGACTCACTGTAAGTAAGTGTAACAAATCAAATAAAATAATTCATGAGCAACGTTCGACTTTATCTTTTTATATATCAATAATAGCACACGGGAAATAAGAGCATAATGAAAAAGAGCCTCTCTCTCCCATCTGCTGCCAGAGGTTTTGTATTGTGGAATTATGCCATAGACGCAGCAACTAGTCTATAACGTAAGAAGTGAAATTAGAGGAACTAGCAGTTCAAGTAAATACAAAAAATAACAATTACAAACTTGATCTGGATCACTCACTTGGGTAGTTGGCTAAAGAAAACGCGTAGCTGAAGGGATTCCCTGAGGAGTAGGTGAAGTGGTCTCTGCAGCACTGACCGTTAAGCTCGTACGTCGTCTGCTCGTAGTTGTACGTTACCGCATACCACAAGGAAGACCTCACCAATACACCGCAGCAAGCGGTGTTGGAGCAAGTTTTCCCCGTTTTGTCACAAGTTCCGGTGTAGCGGGCAACACGATGGATGCTGTCCGCAGCAACGACATGGCCCATCGCCAGTAAGACCCACAGCGAAACAAGCGAAAGTAGCATTGTACAATAGCTCTTCCTAACAGCTAAAGAAGACACGTTGCAGACTCGTATCGTTCTGATCAACAGGTCGTAACAACGCAACGTTTGCCACTGAAGGTGACAGTCCTCAACCCGAGTCCGAACGTATTACGGAGTCTTAACCGTCTATATAGGTGAGCTCAGGTTGTGGAATGTTCTGGTTTATGCGGGTTGTCTCGCTTGAGAAACCCCCGATGGCTGTGTGTTAAACGCAGATTTATTTTTGTTAGTGGAGGATGGGCGCTAGTTGCTGGACGACACGTGTCTGGTTCTAACAGATGTTGTATTTCCTTTCCAGGACACAAATAAGCCAGCATCTAAGGAGGTCATGAACTAGAGTCTTATTTAAAGTGAGTTTGAGCCCTATTAATATAAAAAAAAGCTTTCAATAAAAGTCTAATACCCACCAAAAACAAAATCACTATGTATATTTTGTGTTTCATAAATAAGAAATGTGTATCTTAAAACGTTGCCGAGTTTTCTAATAAAAATAATAATAATAATAATAATAATAATAATAATAATAATAATAATAATAATAATAATAATAATAATAATAATGAAAATAATGAAAATAATGATAATAATAATATTAAAAAGAAGAAGAAGAAGAAGAAGAAGAAGAAGAAGAAGAATAGTATTCATATTGTGTGTGTTCGAGTGTGTGTAGTTGCCTGTATAAGTGTGTATATGAGTTCGTGCGTGCGTGTGAGTGTTTGCGTGTGTGTGTGAGTGTGTGCGTGCATGCATGACAGAGAAAGTGATTCAGATTTAGATTCAAGTTCAATATTAAATTCATTGAAAGAAAAGAACAGATTTAGCAAACACGAGCGACACAAAAAGACTCAAAAACAGAGAGAGAGAGAGAGAGAGAGAGAGAGAGAGAGAGAGAGAGAGAGAGAGAGTGTGTGTGTGTTTGTGTGTTTGTTATGCGTGTATGTGCGTGTGCATTTACGGTGTGTGTGAGGGTAGATAGGGGAGGGTATATGTAGAGGATGAAGTGCGTCTGTGTTTGTACGGACGATCGCCCCAGCACCGGAATGTATACATGCATATATAGGCAGACAATACTTGGACTTTTTTGCTTTTTTTTTTTGGTTTTGTTTTTGTGTCGATCGATTCATATGTAACAAATGTCTAAAGGAAATGTGGAAGAGAGGAGCGCAGAAAATATTAACTATACACAAGATGTTCGTGCACCTGTCTTTTTCTTGCCATTGAAACTCCCAAAAAATCATGCCCCGACAGATGGGAAAATATTGGAAAACGCACAAATACATATGTAGCGATTTCCACAAGTGTTTGATATTTGCAATGGCTAAATAGAGTGTAACGAAATCTGATATCGCGTGGTATTAGGCCTTTTTCTGAAATGGGGGGTAACTTATCTTTTTGGTGTGTTTTTAGTTGCCGAAAGTTATCCTGGCGGACCTCCTCGTTAGCATGTTGTTTCAGAACACTATAAAAGTTACCCGAGCTGCAAAATTTTCATCTGGAAAGGGGAGTCTGTGGCGGTTGCAGGGCGATTCAATGCCGAACCAGCGGAGCTAGAAAGAAAAGAAAAAAAAAGATATTTCTTTTATATAGCGCACTTACAAGCTCAGAGAGCTTCTCAAGGCGCTGGCCCGTAATATCCAGCAGTCACAATATAGTTTGCTGAAGTCAGGATTCGAACCCACGTCGCCCAAGACGCACTCACACAAGTCGTGCGCTCTGACCACTGAGCTATTCCTGCCGCCTGCTAGCCAGGATTACAAAATCAACCTTTCGGTTGATCTGGAAGGGTTGATGGGAGGACGGAACTGAAATGATAGGCGAGATATTGTGTTCGCTTGCAAAGAATGTCCGCCCAACGTTAAACAACTCTGGGCGCAACATGCGGGCAAGCCCGCCAAAGTTGTGTCCCCTCATATTTTCGAGCATGGTCCATTGACCAATCACAGATGACGATCTTTATAGCAAGACGTGGAATATAAAAGTCGTAAGAATGCAGGACCTACTTTAACCCATTTACGACCAAATGGCTGAAAAACCAAAGGGACTCATTGTATTTTCTAAGACACGCTTAAACAACAAGATTTTATTCCCAAAACGCAATTAATTTATGGAATTCATTTTGTAAAATATTTGTTTAAAAATTTTTCCGAGTTTTTTTTAAACCACTTTTAGCGAAATAATATTTATATAGAAGCATATTTTCTAAATAAATATTTGTTTACAAACAATGTAAGAGTTCTATAAATGATATATTTTCTCCGTAAATAACATATTATCTTATTCCCTAAATAATACATAGTGTACGTAAATAAATCCTGATATAGGTAAATAAGGTAATGATGCTAAATAAGGAATTATTTACCTATATAATGCATTATTTAGCAGATTATGTGAAATAATGTATTGTTTAAATTTTTTTCTAAATAAGGACGTGTTTACCTATATATAGCATTATTTAGCAGAATTTGCTAAATAATTTATTTAGAAGATGCTGCTAAACAAAGCATTATTTACGTAAACAATTCATTGCTTAGGGACTCAAATTTTCATTATTTAGGGGATTCCAGGATTCGCTTGAAAACTTTTTTTGTTGTTTTTTAAAATAATTTGACTGCTTTCTATATTTAAATGCAAGGTCCTTCTAAAGATTATGTATCAAAAATGTGTTTTAATTATTTATTTGTCAACACAAATCACCCCACAGAATTTAAAGAGTAAACGTCTATAGCATCCGAACACAAACGAAAAGTCAAGGTCAGTTTGTGCAGGAGTGTTCAGAGTTTACAGTAAAAAATGTGTATTAGCCACTTCAAAGATGATTAATTTTACTTGGATTACAATTCACAGAATACACATTTCTGGTAGCCGTCGGTCAGTGAATACCACTTCATTGGAAATACTGGATTAGGGTCTTTCCTATCCTATCCTATCCTATCCCGTAACTCGGAGGTCGTAGGGGCACCACAGATGATCGTTTAACCAGCATACTCCATCTTCCCCTGTCCTTAGGGTCTTTAGTTTATAAAAAAAAAGAAAAAAAGGGGTGGATGGGGTGGTTAATGGTTAACAATAATTACATTTTCAAAGTACATAAACGGCACAACCCACTTTATTGAACATATCATAAGACATAAGAGATTTATTCGCCCAAGAGTACACATTGGAAAAATTGCTTCCAGACGTTCAAAACAACAATAATAATAAGATGCCGCCAATGATAACGATGATACATAAACGATTGTATGACGACAGCAAAGATGATGATGATGACGACGAGAATGGTTATGAAGACGACGATGAGAGATTATGATGATGATGATGATGATGATGATGATGATGATGATGATGATGATGATGATGATGATGATGATGATGATGATGATGATGACTTGATGATAATGAACGATGTCACATATCCGGTTCATTTCAGAGGTGAGTTTAGCGAATTCACTCACAAGTCATGCAGTGACATAAGACATATAATAATAATAATAATAGTATTGGATACAGTCAATCCACAAATAATAATAATAATAATAATAATAATAATAATAATAATAATAATAATAATAATAATAATAATAATAACAATAATAATAATATTGGATGCCATAAATCACAATTTTCAAATTAGATTCCATTTCCAACTCGTCTTCTAATAATGATCTCCCTGCATTTACACCAGATGTTTCAGTGATAAATGTGTGCTTGTTGTGTACATGAGAGTGTGTGTAGCATGTGAGCGCAGAAGAATAGGGAGGCAGAAAAAGAGGTGGGAGGACAACATTTGAGAATGGACTGGCTTGACACTGAGCGAAGGCATGAGGGTTGCTGAGGACAGAGAAAGATGGAGTAGGTTGGTTAAACAATCATCTGTGGTTAGGAAGTTAGTTAGTTATTCATTGCTTACAGGGTACAGCGGACTGCAAAATCAAGACCACAACTTGGCTGAAAGAGGACTCACCCCTGATCCGCATAAAAGATCTGCCGAAACAACCCTAGTGGTAACACTGAAGGCACTCCACCAGCCGGTCGGTAAAAGGTAAAGGTAAAGGTAGTCCCATAGCCTTGTGGCCGTAGGGGAGCGTGATGTTGGAGATCACACTTATCTTGGGCCAGCGTAATGAGGGTGATGCCCATCTCTCTCCCTCGCTGCTTTACCTTCCCCACCCTTAAGAGAGTAGGTACTCAGTCACAGTTGAGTCAACTGTGGCCGTTGTTAATTGTCGCTTCACGTTTTGCGGTCACCCATCCAAGTGCTAACCGCACTGGACGATGCTTAACTTGCGACACAGTAGCGAGTGCTCCAACCACTGCGCTATCCGACACCCCAGCCGGTCACTGTACAATAAAGGCATCCCACGCAGGGGAAGCTGAGGCTACACTCTAATGTATCGAACCCCCGTTTACAAAAACAAAATAGAATACAAAGATCGTTATGAAACATCAACAAAACACATACATATAAAATGCCTACATTGCCAAATAATAATATCATTGGAAGCCCCAGTGACTATTTGGCAGAAAGCGTCTAATATTCCCAAGCTGATCCAACAAACCTCACACACAAATGATGAGTCTTGTCCCGGAAGAGTTTTCAATATAAAAAAGTAGGTGGCTGATCTAGCGAAGAAGATAGTGATTGATAGAACAGAATAGGAGTGAGAAAGAACAAAGGAGAAATAAAGCGACAGTGAGAATTTAAAGCACTAAATTTCCAGAAAGTTGAGATACTATTTATACAGAAACCCCCAGTCATCTGTGGTGTCCCAACAAAAGTTACTGGATAGGAATAGGATAGGATAGGACAAATGTTCATTTAGATCTGGGTGTCTGGACGACGAACATTGTTGTTACCATCTCACATCAACAGGAACCGAACCGTACAGACGATCACAGCGTTCAGAACAGAGATGAATATAGAATTAGATGTGCAGGGAAATTTCTCGTTAATAGGTCATGTAGTTTCCTTGTGTGGAAAAGCTTTATTTTTTCAATTTAATTTTCAGTCTGCAAGGGATGACATTAGATATGCGCTGACGATATATCAAAACATCCATTTTTTCAGCTCTGCATGCTAATTCTCTAGGTGTATCTAGATATTTTCATATCTAGGTATGTGAATAGCATATATCATTACCAAAGAACATGAAGAATAGAAGAGTCGGTAATTCCAAAGCAAGGTTAAGTGCGCGCTTACGAAACAGAAAGATCAAGAAGGGAAACACGTGTTCTCTGAATGTATCTACAATAACATGTGCATGTAAGCGTGAGGTTGATACAGATCGCCGCGTTTTGAGTCTGCCACTCCCATTTTCGGTAGTCGCTGACCTAGTGCCTTACAAATCTGTTTCCCAACCTTCATTGTAAACACCGCAGATATCCGACCTTGACTGTGGCGCGGCATTGCTGCCGCGTCTCTTGAGGGGTAAACAGGAATCCTCTTTTCATTGAGCATCTACCTAGCATTGAATAAAACGTGACGTGTATACTTCGTATCGGACAGTTAACGCACACACAGACACTGAGACAGACATTCAAGCAGGCAGGCAGGCAGGCAGAAAGACATAATGCACTCTAACATTTAAAAAGGGAGGGTAACAACGTGATAATACAGATACTATCTGCAAATTTTTTTTTTAACATTTTGAGTACCCTTTCATGTAAACTGTGGTGTTTGCCAAAAAACTGCTAGTTTTGATTAAGGGTATAACAAGTGTAACCTCTCTAGATCAAACTTTAGCTCGGCGACCTATGTTCAATTTTTGTATGAATAACAATATAATAAATGTGCATGCAAAGTTTCAGTCAATTCTAGTTGCTATTTATATTGTAATTTAGGTCTCCGATGGGAGCCAAAATTGCACTTGTTTTATTCCTAAAAATTGTTACTCTCTCATTGAAATTTAATCTTCAATCACAAAAATGTTCGAAAGTTACTTACAATGCACACTTTAACCTTTCTGTCATGCTCAAATCTTCATTTTCTTTCCAATCTGTGCAGGTGTTTACTTTTATCTACTGTTCTCTCAAGTTTGCCACCCTTCACTTCAGAAACTATGCTCTAACTTGAAAATAGCACGGCGAGATATACTCTTTTTTTTTGGTGCAATTTATGTATTCTCAGGATGTTTGTTTTAAAATAAACCTCATTTTAGGAAATTCTATCCAATTTGATTTCAACGTACCCGACTACCTTAACTACAAGTACAAAACTGATACTACATTTAAAAAGACCACAGGGGAATTTTGAGAACCTATAGCGGATCCTCGATAGGAAAGGACGACCGCGCAATTTGTGTAATGCCTCTGTGAAAGGAAATGCTTTTTTTTAAGGACTCAAAATGAAGCTAAAAGAGCACACGTCGGCGTTTATGGTGACCAGTCCCACAGATAGATCAACAGTTATAAAGTATTGACATCACACAATGGGACTGAGCCCTCGTTTCTACCCCATCACCTGGCAATCCCAAGCGCCCTCATCATTTACGTGCCATTGCATGATCTGACGTTGAGAGAGAACGGCGATCATGATTCTCGATGATCAGCATTTTTAGCGCTATCGGAACTGACTTGCTGCATGAATATAAAAAGCGCGCAACTATCTGCCGGCAGGAGGTGTTCGTTGAAAGAGTCTGATCATCGTGGCTCGCCGAGTTCTTCGAACAATCGTCGGGGGTGTATTTTAGCATTTACCCCTTTTTTTGGTGTGTTTTCATTTGCTTTATCATACTTGAGAACCAAGCACAGAAACCTGCAGCTGTTTTAGAGACGTCCTATTTACGTCATTGCAATAAACAGTTGGTATATTACTAACAGTAGAATAGGCTTTGTTTAGACAAGGGGCACATAACATGTTCATACAACAGTTATGCTCCAATCAATGTTCTGGCACGTTTTCTTCAACATTCCCTTTGTCCCACCCCCTCTAACCCCCCAAAAAAGATAAGTATTGTTTTTCTTTTGTTTCAGTGCTCCCATAAAAAGGGGAGGCGACCTCTTCGACCAGTTCTTTTGGACCCTGTGTAGTAGCCCAGAGTAGCCTAGTAAGTCTTATATACACAAGGACTTGAACTCTACTAGGTCGTAAAGCACGGTTGTACTGCTATTACTACTACTCTAGCACAAAATCTGAACGATGACGGTTATTGGAATCTTCGTAGCCTTTGTGGGCGCTTTGACCATTTCCTACGCAGCGGCACAGATTGTTGGCAAGTGCCCTATAGAGGGGGTGAAGACCATATCTAATACCGGCTGCTGCGGTAATGTAACGGACTGGGGTAATTTTTACGTCTACAAACTTACCCAGTACGAAACTAACGGACAATGCTGCAGAGATATTCTGTCCTACACCGGAGGAGCAAGCTTCACGATCACCAACGATGCCATGCAGACTAACTACCCAAGTAAGCTCCAACTCGAATTTCCAGACTAATAACCTTATTAATTTTAAATACTGTAAATGCAGTTCTGCACCAGGATGATATGCTATCCGTTCTGCTGTACATGTTTGATTGCGCGAGTTGAGCCTTGACGAGGAACTGAGGAAAAAAAACAAACAATAATCAGGCCCTTGAAAAAAAGTGCTACCGTAGAATATTGCAAATCGCCTTGTATAACCGTAAGTCCAACGAGTACGTCAGGAATCTAGTCACGCCACTTGCGGGTTCCCAATAAGCACTCCTTGCTATTGTGAAGAGGAGAATGTTGGAGTGTTTGGTCACGTCCCGCGGCACGACATTATTGCAAAACCATTTCAAAAACCAGTTTGCAAGGGACAGTGAGAAGAGGCGGGCCCAGAAGAAGGTCAATAAGTAGTTGGACAGATGATGTAAAAATGTAAACAAAAATTTAACAGCGGACTGCGCTGGACATGACAACAGCAACGGACAGACTGAAATGGCGAAAACTCTCCGCGTCAGTAAGCTTATTCCTCAAGTCTCACCAACGACCTGACAGGCTGAGGGATTATTTAGATAGATTTTATATTACTATAATTACGTAAATATAATTTTTAACAATAAATACATATTTTTGTCTACAGGTTATTGTTTTTGTGACAATACTGCGTCAGAGTGTCATGAACCCAACCGTGACCCATGTTTGATTGGCAAGTAAGAAAATAGACCTAATACAATTGAGCTTGTGCTAATTTGTGAACACTATTTTTTCATGTGTATGAAATACCTGATTTTTTCCCATATCATCCATAACTACAAAATGTTTGCGATATTTTACATTTCTGAAATGTCTAAAAATCGAACACTGACCTTATTTTTCTCAAACTTTATTGTTCTCTTTTATCGAGAAATTCTGCGCCGCCTCCCCCGGGGAAGGCGTAGTCGCAGCCTGTGGCGCGCCCAAACCCAACCTATATATTAATTGTGTTTTTGACATTTTTGCAGGGGGAGCATACCAAAGTACCCGGAGAAATCCCCCGATACGTTGCACAAGTTGAAAGTGGTTTAAACATAAATTTATTCCATAAACCAAATAAAAATGCAAGGCAAAACATCAGGGCGCACAGAAAGCACAAGGCTTAAATTAGTGCTACCCAAAAAATAAATGATGTATAAAAAATATAACTGGCGGACGAAAGTATTTGACATTGAATTGAATTGGAAGCATGTCCTTCTGGTAATGAGAAATACAATACATAAAAAATTAATTAAGTTCAGTTCAGTTCATTATTTTAATTTTTCGTCTGTTCACTTTATGTGATATTAGACAACAAAAGAAAAATAAAATAAAATTATAACAATCAACTAACTGGTAATTAAAGAAAAAAGAATAATAAAATTATAACAATCTACCAAATGGAGATTTTAAAATAGCATAAATAATATTAATAATGTCTGGATGATATCAAATATTTTCCTTTGACTGTCCGTATTTCTTGGTATAAATACCCCGTTCATCTAATTTTGACATAATGGGAATTCAAACAATACATGTTCAACAGAAAGTTTTCGTTAATATGGACAAATAACGTCCAAAGAATATTTTGTACCTCAATAATTTTTTAAAAAAATTACTATTTTTGAGACGTTTTTTCGACAATTAAGTGCTGCACCTTTTTTAATGTTATATATATTATTTATGAATCTCTCAATAATACATTATTTAATTTAAAAAAAAGTATCACGCACACACACACGCACATGCACACAGACAGACACACACACAAACACATACACACACACCATGGAAACACTCAAACAGACGTACAACATTAGAATTTGGATTTATTTTACAGGCCTTTATGGCATAAAATAAGATTCCTAAGCTCACTGATCTTCAATGCAATGAATGCTGTTTATCAGACAGCGGACGGCCGGCAGCGAGTGTGGAACTGTGCAATTCACCGGCGTCAGAAAGCCCTACACTTACCACGCTTCAGCTGATGAACTTAGTGGAAGATGCTGTCGTCTGTACGCTATGGCAGATGGCCAAACAAACCCTTGGAGCATTTTCATTCCAGGTAAGCTGAAGAACGCTTACAGTAAGCTTGATTTTATGGAACATCGCGCGGTGCGGAGCAAGGCACGGTTAAGGTACACATTATTTTTTTATGATTACAAGCAAAAGAACGCTCACAGTGAGACGTATCAATACCCCTATGAAAGCCACGATTTGCTGTCGCTCCGCGCGAGTTTCCGTCAAATAGACGCACAGCTTAGTCTACCAAATAAACAAGCGAGCCCGCACACACACACGCACACCCACACCCACAGCAGAGGTTACACAGTATTATCATGACTTTCCCGAAACGCCACATACGTTGTGCTAACAATGGGTCATATTTCGTCCCCAGTTTTAAGTACTTTGAAGTGTTCGAACCCTAACCCTAACCCTAACCCAACCCTAACCCTAACCCTAACGGATCATTGTTTTGACGTAAAAAAAGTAGGCATGTAAATACAAGTTATGTAGATGTTCACTGATTTCTCCAGATAACATTGTGTAAGCGTGCCCACACAACACACACACACAGACACACACGCACACACACGAATACGTGTAAAGATGAAACTTTCTTTTTGCTGTGGTTAATTAATGAATTAATAAAAGTATGTAATTATTTCCTTACTTTTAATTTTTGCTTTTGTTAACGCTAAGACACCAAAACATCCTACACAAACGCACACATATCCTGGGACTCAAGGTGGTAAATTGCATAATTTGCTTGTCCTGGGCGTGGAATCATGCTCATTATTTTTCGTGCTTTTTTATTTTCCTTACCCCCTGTAACAAGAGGACCTGTTTACCCTGCACATTTTGGGAGTTTGCTTGTTTCGTCAGTTAGACTTAGAAGGTTACTGTTAGTCTCTAGCAGACGACAGAAGTGTTCATGCGTAACAGTTGTAGCCTGACGCCCGCATAGCTAGTGACATCATCGCAGATGACGGTAGAAGGCTTTGAATTTTACAACCACTCAAATTTCTTCAGCCAATCCGAACACAGCACCGTTAGGTAGAACCAGTTCTGACTGGGTAGGTCAAGGCTATGTAGAGAGTCATTTGTGTTGAAAGCTTTGGGCAGTACACAGCTACTTCCTAGCAGAAATCTCTTCACTGATAGACCAGGGAAGCAGTGCTTGTTGAATATTCGAGTTCAATCAAGTAGCCATGGCCTGACATTGTCAAACAGGTAAATGAACATACTTCTGTTTCATCGTGATGTATTTATATTATTGTTGAATTATGTTTGTGAAATTTACTATGCACAGAATGAATTGTTAGGCCGACTTTGTGTGACCATGTGGAAGAATCCGACCACGAGGCAAGCATGACCGGTCGACGCCATGTTGTATGATGTATGAACCCATTGTTGTATGCTTGCATACCAGTGGCTGTACCAGAGAATGTTTATAATATTATTATTTCTCTATGTGTATAGTTAGCCACGATTTATATTTATGTATGAATAGGAAATTAGAGTGGAGATTCCAGTGGACTACGGACTTAGCAGAATGTTCGTCGCTTATGTATAGAGATGTGGAGCTATCACTGAGGGCTACTTTGGCTTTCAGTGAGATGCTCTGCACAGATCTATTATTCAGGGTTGTGCAGAATTTCGTCTCATATGTTACAGACGAGCAGGCGGGATATCGTGAGCCCAACTCAGCAAACGACAACAACCACGTCAACGCGTACAGTTGGCTGCCGAGGCATCTACAGCATTGTGCGCAGATAGCCCACCCATCGAACACAAGCAACAACAACACAGCGTGTCGTAGAAGCGACCTCAACGCAGCGCTTCAACCCCACAGTTAAGTGCAACAAGAAGCCGTGCACTAAAACTCTGTATGATGAAGAAAAAGTAGCTGCCTAGATTATCAGCGAGCGAACCATTGCATTGACAATTGAACTTTTAAGTTAGTGTCGTACTTCGAAGATCGTGTATAGAGTAGAGGAAATAAATGTGTGATTTTTACTGTTATCAAGTGGCTGGACGACATATGATTCATAGCCGTGTGAAAGCTAGTGTGACAGTGATCTTTTACCATTTTTCTATCTATCTCTGTGCCCCAGCCTTAACATAGACCGAGCTAAACAAATAAATGTATTAAAGTAATTCACCGGGTGATTCACTAGCGGTCCCCATAGAATAAGACGAGAGGGTTACAGCATTCCATTGTACAGAGCCCAGCAACAATAAAAAACCCACGTCATACTCCCCCTCCCACCCCCTTTCCCCTCTTATCCCCCATATCACCACCCCTCCTCCCGTACCGGGTTTTTATACTGGTCTCTTCTTATCTACTAACGATTTACGACTTTTTATTTCTTCAATCTCCGTCTGCACATGATTAATAGCGATTTCCCCAAACTGTTTAATGCTTTATCCTGCCAACAGTGGTGAAGAAACGGAAACTCCGATGGTATGGCCAAGTCACCAGATAATCAGGCATTGCAAAAACCATCCTGCAAGGCACGGTGCAAGGAGGCAGAAGAAGAGGGAGAGAAAAAGAGGTGGGAGGACAACATTTGAGGATGGACTGGTTTGACCCTGAACGAAGCCATGAGGGTTGCTGTGGGATCGACCCTGCCTCTGGGCGTTAGATTTCTCCAAATATTATTTACTTTCGACTCAAGCAGCGTCTCGGGGAGAAGGGGTAGAGGGGGGAGTCTCTGGGTACTAAGGTTTGTTCCCCGGCAACATTTATAATTTAAAAAAAAAGAAAAGCACAACTAATATTAGGTAGGTTGGGTTTGGGCACGCCACAGGTTCCGACTACGCCTTCCCAAGGGAGGCGGCCCGGCTTTTCCCGATGACATGGACAATAGAGGATACATTTTTTAAAATAAACGTATCGAGTATGGTAATATCATTTGTTATTTCATTTTTAATGACAGTCTGAAAAGCAACAAAGATGTTTGACGAGCTGAAAGACTTGTCATATAAATACAGAAGCTGATAAAAGACTGCCAACAACAGTAAAAGTAAAAGCCGGAAGATTGAGAGAGGATCCAATTCGAAAATGTAATATATTTAATAACACTGACAAATCTTAACACTCGCACTTTAGCACTTAGTAGCGTACGTAGATAATAGGCTTCCTTGTGATGTTTACGTGGTCACCGGCATAGGTGTGTGATGTGCGTGTGGCCATTTGATTTGTGCAACTGTTTACATATTTAGTACTCGTTTGGATGGGTGGGTATGCAAGTAGGCCTATATGTGCTGTGTAGGTGTGTAAAGGTTGAATGGAAGGTGCCCGTGTACATGAACCGCATGCATGGTTTTTAGTCTGATGTGTGTCTGTAATGTGAGCTTTTTTAACTGGCAACTATTTGCCCTCTTGAACAATTCATCTTCTTATATTTTATTCACTATTGTGTTTGCGTTGTCAGTTGAAGGCACATTCAGCATAGGGCGTAGAGCAATCTCCACCCTCCGTTTTGTGGATGACATTTTATGGATTGGCTAGAGAGGAACAGGAACTTGAACATCTGGTACAGAGGCTTGACATCACTTCCAGAGCCTATGTAATGGAAATAAGTGCAGAGAAGACCAAAATGATGACCAACAACACCAATGGCATCAACACGGACATCAAATTCCAAGGCAAATCCCTCAACACAGTGCAAAGCTTCAAATATTTAGGAGCCATTGTATCAGACAATGGGTCCAGACAGGAAGTCCTCTCCAGGTTCGCACAAACAACTGCTGCCCTGACAAGAATTAAGCCAATTTGGAAAGACAGGACTATCAGTCTGCACTCCAAGGTAAGGCTGCTGCGCTCCATGTCATCTCCATCTTCCTATACGCTTGCGAAACACGGACCCTCAGAGCAGATCTACAACGAAGAATACAAAGCACGGAGATGAGATGCTACAGAAGACTTCTGGGCATTTCCTATACCCAGCACATCACCAAGGACGAAGTCCGACAGACCATCACACAAGACATTGGACAAAACGATGATCTGCTCACAGTGGTGAAGAAACGGAAACTCCGATGGTATGGCAACGTCCCAGATCATCAGGCATTGAAAGACCATCCTGCAAGGCACAGTGCAAAGAGGTAGAAGAAGAGGGAGACCGAAAAAGAGGTGGGAGGACAACATTCAAGAATTGACTGGCTTGACAGTGAGCGAAGCCATTAGGGTTGCCGAGGGCAGAGAAAGATGGAATACGCTGGTTAAACGATCATCTGTGGTGCCCAACGACCCCCGAGTTACGGCATAAGATATATAAAAAGATAGATAGATAGTGTTTGCGTTGTCAGTTTGTGCGTCAGTTTTAGCTACAGCATTGACCATTGTCATGAACTGGCTAGTTTTAACTCTGCTTATTACTATTTAGCCATGTGTAGTCTTTGTAACAGTAGAGAGTCAGTAGATTACACAGCAGCAATTAAAGGCCACACACAGCGAGCTAGCCACACACAACGCAGTGAGTCAGCACTTGAGCTTTGAATCTGCCCGTTTTTTACCCAATGAGAGCTCAGCCAAGCGGGTAGAGCAGTTCTGACTGTGTCAGAGCCTAACACAGTTTGAATCAGTCGTGTGTGAGACGAGGAAGAGTCAACATCTCCACAGTTAGAGAAATCTCTTCACTCATAGACCAGGAAGCAGGACTTTAGAATCTTAGAATTCTCTCAAGTCATCACGGGCCTGAACTTGTCAAACAGGTAAATGAACACCCTTCTGTTTCATCGTGATATATTTATATTATTGTTGAAATTATGTTTGAAGAATTTGCTATGCATAAATGTGAATTATTAATCCGAATTTGCCGTACCACGTGGAAGAGCCGACCACGAGCCGAAACACGACCGGTTGCGCCGCCATGTTGTATACCATACGGAACCACTGTTGTTTAACTTATATGTATGTTTGCAGACCAGTGGCTGTACCACTGAATGTTTATATTATTATTAATTCTGTATGTGTATAGTTAGACACGATTGATATTTATGTATGTATAGGAATTTAGAGTGAGATTCCAGTGGACCCCGGAAGTAGCAGAATGTTCGTCGCTTATGTATAGGAGATGTGGAGCTATCACTGAGGGCTACTTTGGCTTTCAGTGAGACGCTCTGCACAAACCGATTATTCAGGGTTGTGCAGAATTTCGTCTCTTATATTACAGACGAGCAGGCGAGCTATCCCGAGCTATCCCGAGCTATCCTGTGCACCCCACTCCACCGAAACGACTAGTTGGTTGAGGATCCTCTACCGCACAAGTCGGAAAGAGCTACCTTGAAAAACACCCTGTCAGACCCCACAGCGTGGCAAGGGAACCCAACTACACAACGACAAAGGTGTACCAGAAGCTAACTCACAGAAGGACTTCGACCGCACCATCAGAAAGTTAAGTGTAATCGACGAAGGTGCACTTAAACTCTTCAGAAACTGTAAAACAGGACCACAGTAGTCCAACTCTTCAGAAACTGTAAAACGGACCACAGTAGTCCAAATCTACATGAAATATAATAGCAAGTGCCCGAGGAAGATATAACAGCTGCCTAGACTATCAGCGATCGAACTATTAGCAGTAACTGAGACTTTTTAAGTTAGATTAGTACTTAGAGAATCTTGTATAGAGTAGAAGAAATAAATGTGTGATTTTAACTGTTATCAAGTGGCTGGACTACATATGATTCATAGCCGTGTGAAAGCTAGTGTGACAGTAATCTTTTACCATTTTTCTATCTATTTCTGTACCCCAACCTTAACACAGAACGAGCTAAACCAATAAATTTATTAAAGTAATTCATAGGGTGACTTACTAGCAGTTCCCACCGAATAAACGTGAGGGTCCATAATTCCATTGTGCAGAGCCCATAAACCCCACGTGACAACCATAATGTTTTCCTTGTGTATGCTCACTTGGCAATAAAGATTTTTTGTACTCTTTGCATCCTAACAGAAAGATAAAGTACGGTGGTTAAACGACCATCTATGGTGGCCTAACGACCTTTGAGCTACGGGATAGGATAGGATAGGTATTCAAAAACTTCCAAAAACTTCCAAATGTTTTCCTAAATTGTATAATTTCTGTATATCTCTTTAAATATTAAAGAGCCACTCCATTCTTGTACATAAATACGTTTCATTGTCTCTTTGAATATCGAAATAAATGATTTTCTTTGTTGTAACCAAGCCTAACCAAAGCCTACTGAAAATAAAGCTTCTTTTACATGAGCTACCTAGCATTTTTTAACCTCTGTTATCCAAATTTCGTAGCATTAGATAGGCTTGTTTTTGGAAGTCTAAACACACCAAGAGTCAAAAGTTCAACCAATATTTATACATCTGACAGCGCTGTTGACATACAGTGGGTATCGTCCCTTTTCCCCGTATACAAATTTGTTCGGGACTCTTTACGGGTACATTTAAAAATCTTGTACAAGTGAAAGCGTGAACATTTCCAACATTATCAAGCATACGAAGGCCCCACATTTCTGCAACATAGAGTACTACAGGTTAAACTTGAGTGCCAATAACTTTAAAGAGAGAGAGAGAGAGAGAGAGAGAGAGAGAGAGATAGAGAGAGAGAGAGAGACAGAGATAGAGATAGAGAGACAGAGAGAGATAGAGAGACAGAGAGATTTATATTATTGGTCCATTATTCACCATATTAAACACATATAATAGCCGATGATGTGCGTGGTTTGTCAAGGTACTTGCTATTGTGCTCCACCAACGACAACGGCAGCACCAACAACAACAACAACACCAACAACAACACCAGCACCAACAACAACAACAACACCAGCACCAACAACACCAGCACCAACAACAGCAGCGCCGACAACAGCCATGCCCGCAAGTTCTGCACAAACAACTACTGCCGTGGTTAATCAGGATGTGTGTACCTGTGAGTTGCATTCTCTCGTTTATATTTTTGTTTTCGGGTCTTTAAAAAAATATATAGCCTATTTCTCACAAGTTTGGATTGCTGAAACAAAGACCAGTAAACATCGATGCTTATTACACCTTTTACGTATTGATAATGTAGTCATTTTCTTTTATGTAGCAGGGGAGAGTATTTGACTCCCGCCTCTGGGGTACAACCTTGAGAACACGGTCCAACCCGAACTGCTATTGTTCATTTATCTCTCATAAGAGAGACATAAAACTATTTGCCCTGCAAGGCGCTGAAGCGTGTTGATAGTAAACCGGTTTGGCGGCTACTAGTGCCACAACACTGTCTACAAGTCAATGCCACTGACCTCCATAAAATGCCTGCCGACAATGTTGTCCTGCTCACCACCAAAAGCAGAATACGAATAACCAGGCAGGGAGAACATATGTCGTGTCGCGTTGTCCTGCATAACCCAATGGTCACACCAAAAAACTCTGCACAGCAGGAGCCACTTAAGGCTAGACTAACCAACAAATGGATGGTAGACAATCTCTCTTCCAAGCGTGAACCAGTCGTCTCCCATATCGCCACATATCCCACAGCTCAAATCGAACCATGTCCTCATGGTTTTCTAGTTCGAAGCAGGTATGTCTGGAACCGCCACTGACTGCGCCAAGTCAGTCTCCATTTACTGACTTAAAAGTGAAAAATTGCACTCAACAGTTACCACGGTCTAGCATCATTCTGTTTCTGGTCGTTGCACCGCTTGTAGCCGAGCGGATTATTTGACTCCCTTCACTCGGCCACGCTCTTGAGAACATGGCCCGATCCGAACTGTTTATTTTCATTTATCACTCGTACATGTACGAAAGACATAAAAATAGTTGCTCTGCAAGGCGATGAAGCGTGTGGTTAGTAAACCGGATTGCCGGCTACTAGTGCCACGACACTCTCTACAAGTCACTGCCAAGCCGTAAACAGTCGCCTCCCATTCCGCCACAAACCCACAGCTCAAATCGAACCATGTCCTCATGGTTTACCAGTTCGAAACAAGTATGTCTGGAACCGCCACTGACTATGCCCAGTCAGTCACCATCCACTGACTTAAAAGTGAATAACTGCTTTAAACAGTTACCACGTGATAAAGCATCATCCTGTTCCCAGTCGTTTCACCACTTGTAGCCAACCGGATTATTTAACTCCCGCATCTCGGCCAAGACCTTGAGAACACGGCCCAACTCGAACTGTCATTTTTTTTCATTTATCCCTCATAAGAAAGACATACAAATATTTGGCCTACAAAGGTAGTGAAGCGTGTTGATAGTAAACCGGTTGCCGGCTACTAGTGCCACGACACTTTCTACAAGTCACTGCCACTGACCTGCATAAAATGCCTGCCTACAATGTAGTCCTGCTCACCACCAAAACAGAAGACGAATGGTCAGACGGGGAGAACATATGTCATTTCACCTTTTCCTGCATAAATCAATGGCCACACCAAAGGATTCTGCACAGCAGGAGCCACCCAAGGCTAGACTAACCAACAAATGGATGGTAGACAGTCTCTCTCCCAAGCGTACACGCGTTAACCAGTCGCCTCCCATTCCGCCACATAATTTATTTTCCATTTGTTGGTAAGTCTAGCCTTGGGTGGCTCCTGCTGTGCAGAATCCTTTGGTGTGGCCATTGGGTTATGCAGGACATGGCGACACGACATATGTTTTTTCCCGCCTGACCATTCGTCTTCTGCTTTTGGTGGTGAGCAGGACGTGGTGAGCAGGACTACATTGTCCGCAGGCATTTTATGCAGGTCAGTCAGTGGCAGTGTCTTGGAGACAGTGTCGTGGCACTAGTAGCCGGCAAACCGGTTTTTGACTTATTAACACGCTTCACCGCCTTGCAGGGCAAATATTGTTATGTCTCTCGTACGAGGGATAAATGAAAATGAGCACTTCGGGTCGGGCCTCGTTCTCAAGGGCGTGGCCGAGCGGTTGGAGTCAAATACTTCGCTCGCCTATAAGTAGTGCAACGACTGGTAACAAGATGATGCTGGACCACGTGGTAAATGTTTATGGCAGTTATTCACTGTTACGTCAGTGAATTGTGACTGACTTGGCGTAGTCAGTGGCGGTTCCAGACATACCTGTTTTGAACTGGGAAACCATGAGGACATGATTCGATTTGAGCTGTGGGATTTGTGGCTGAATGGGAGACGACTGTCTACCTTCCATTTGTTGGTTAGTCTAGTTCTGGGTTGCTCCTGTTGTGCAGAATCCTTTGGTGTGGCCATTGGACAAGGCGACACGACATAAGTTCTCCCCGCCTGACCATTCATCTTCTGCTTTTGGTGGTGAGGACTACGTAGTCGGCAGGCATTTTATGCAAGTCAGTGGCACTGACTTGTAGAGAGTGTCGTGGCACTAGTAGCCGGCAATCCAATTTACTATTTACACGCTTCACCGCCTTGCAGGGCAAATATCTTTATGTCTCTCGTGCGAGGGATAAATGAAAAAGAGCAGTTCGGGTCGGGCCGTGTTCTCAAAAGCGGAGCCCAGTGGTAGGAGTCAAATACTCTGCTCGGCAACATTTATTTGTATTTTTGTATTTTTAAATGCGATAATCCTAGTTTAAAAGTGTTGTTGCTAAATCAGGTGGATAATGCAGGAAACTGAATTAATTAAATTCCGCAAATTTAGATATCATCCATTCAACAAATGTTTATATAGTGTAAGCTAAATTTCGAATTCAATTTTCTTTCACGATATTTTCTGACAATGCACGGAACATTGTTATTATTTATGAATGGTTTTTAAATTGCACTCAAAGAGCTGCTCAAGGCATTGGACAGAAATAGCTTCTACCCCGAACCACTCAATGGGCCAACTTGCTGCTTGATGAGCATCGCCTAACTCTCCAGACAAAAACAAAGCGATCGTGAATGACGGAAGGGGGAAAGAGGACTAGTGTTGCTTGGTATGTTTAGGTGTCTGGCATTAACCCGTTTAGGACATGAGCGTCAGGATTTTTATCATCCATGCCGTGAACTTCATGCTTGCATGCACAGATTTAGATCTCGGTTTATACTCTCGTTCCACGGAGTTGAAGCACTGCGATGCCTAAGTATCAAGGGCATGTTATCGGTGCGATTCGAAACTGTTTTCCGCTTGCTTAACATTAACCGTACTATTTCATTATGAATTTTATAATTAAGGTGATTGCACGTGCACCGCTAGCGTACCCGAGTGCGCACCTTCCTCCACGGTGACTACAACATCCTCAACCGTAACCATAGTTCCCGCTCCGCCAGTAACCACAGCAGCAGCCACAACGGATGCTATCACCACCGCGGCTGACACAACGGAACCTATCACCACCACTACCGAACCTACTACCACAACTACGGAGGCTACTACCACAACTACGGAGGCTACAACCACTACCGAACCCACCACTACCACTACTACACCCGCGTTACGTGAGTTATAACTGTGAATGAAGGAATGTCTGTGGTTGTACTGATAATATCCACTTTACTATTATTAAACAATCTCCATGGCGCCAGCTTTGTCTGTTATATAACATTTAGTGGTACCCATAATTGCACTATGGCAACTTTTTGCGGTTTGTAGTGCCTAGTTAAAAAAAAAGAAAAAAAGAAAGACAGAGAGCGCTGAAAAAAAAAACACACACACAAATCAATCGGGAGCTAGATTATTCCGAAATGCAGGTCCTAAATTCCAGAGGATATTTAAAAAGTGTACTATTTTTGCCGGAAGGTCAAGACCTAAGTTTTACACGACAGTAGTATGTTAACTTTCACATTTGCCTGCGCCCCGAGTATATCTGCGACATGGACTGGTGCGCCATACAAGTGAACTTTGGATTGGCATGTAATGTTATGTTGTGTTTAGTTACAATCTTCACAGTCTTAAACACTAACGGGTGTTACTTCCACAAGCCTTTCATCGCAATGTTATGCTACAAGGTATTCTTGCTAAAGGCCTTTGAATCCAGACATTTGAAACGCCAAAAAAGGCGATAAAATACGTCTTTTACTCCTTGAAATCCGTTTGTAAACAAATCCTTGCCTGTACATCTAGGTCCTGCCTTTAAGGTATAACGTTTGTCTACTAGTTAGTTCTTGTCTGTTCAGTCATACTTGCCACCGGTGTTGTGACAGAATTTTTGACATTCAGATGTTGCATGCTGTTGTGCAGGGGCGACATGGTAAAAGAATGAAATATCATGTATTGAGCTAGTACGGACATTATTTTGTTTCATTTCAGTGTGTCCAATACAAATGACTGGTCGAATGATCGGCGGTACCCCGGAGCCAGTCTGTAGTGTGACGGGCGTCATCCGGCTCTCTAGCTCCACCATTCCAACGGTCAGTGCAGTCTACGAGTTATGAGCTCGGAGATAATACTATATTCGTTCTGTTTCTGGCACGATATTATAATAATAATTATTATAAGAGTTTTTATATAGAGAGATGTTCCAACTCAAGAGGTGCTCAAAGCACTGGTCCAAACAGGATCTAATTCAGCCACCCAATACGCGAACTTGCTGTTTTATGCGCATCGTCCATCGCTCCAGGCAACTGAGCGATCCTGGACAACCAAAAGGGAATAGTGTGACGCTTTTGGCCTAAACTGGTTTGCCTGCACTGATGTATGCTGCTATGAGAGGTGCTGTGCTGGTGGTTGAGGCATTTTGCTGCCACAACATCATGCGCCTGAGCAATAATAGTGGTGGTATTAATAATAATAATAATAATAATAATAATAATAATAATAATAATAATAATAATAATAATAATAATAATAATGCCGAATTAACAGATCTATTTGTTTTATACCTTGTTTGTTACCATGACTGCCCTGCAATGGTGCAATGAGTAGAGCAGTCTTCCTCTATCTGTTTCAGATGCACGTGAATAAATTGTCTCCCTTTATGATTAAATGTGAAATAGTATTGTTTATTAAAATAATAGCTTTTTATCGATGGAATGATGGTGTTATTTTATGGGCAATATTTTTATGTAATTCAGTATTATCGGAGGCTGCTCTTTTACTAGATTTTAGCATTTCAAACCGTGACTGTGATATTAACATTCTTAGAGCAAATTATCAGTTGTTTTAATTTCACTGAATAAGAAGAGGTATTCTTTTTGTAGATCGGGTAGGGTTGTGTCTTACCCGCATCGCGCCCGTCCCCCTTGAATCGATCATCCAATAATCAGTCTTTCTTGCCTTTGATGGGCATCACTCGAGATGCAATTGTGCACACTGACGGCTCCGTGCGAGGATGTGGATTTTTCCATCTCTGGTATTTCGGTGCCCCACACGTTCGAGATATCTTACTGTGGAGCTATTAGACATTCACTTTCTGCCATCTTCGAGGCCGATCTTCCAAGGGGTTTGAGCATGGTCGTGGCTTCGGACTCCCTCTTGTACCCTCAGTGTCTGGAGAAAGGACACTCCCATTCCCGCCCTGCCCTCGTGTTTGAGGTGCAGGAATATGCATCGTCCATTACAGACTCGGGAGTTGTCTTCCTGTGTTAGGTGCGGGCTCATGTCGGAATCAGTGGTAACGAAGAGGCTGATAGGGTGGCGGCAGTTGGTATGGATGGAAGGGTGCAAACTTTATTACATGTTCCCCCCTCGGCCTGTGAGGCGCATGGTGATATAAGGGGCAGACTGTGGTAAGATTGGTGTGACGAATTTGCTTTGTGGTGTCGGGATCGTTCTTATCCGACTGCTGCGCCGACTCGTCGGCCTCTCCCTCTCAATTAATCTCTATCTATTGTTTATGTAAGTAAGAATGAGATCTAATTAAGTTATGAGAATGTTTTATATTTATATTATTTCGTATATTTAAAGTAGATATGTTTTTATTCCTAATGTAACGAAATATTTTCTTGTAAAGTACATAAGATCTTTATTGTTTTATTACATTTCATTGGCCTTATTGTCAATAATCAGTTTTAATACTGGTTATATGTTAAATGTTAACTCTAGCAGGTGTATTCCTGCGTCCAATTATTTCATTTAATTATGATTCAGAAATTTTATATAGATTTCTTACTTTTGTTCCCTATATGCGTCAGTGTCCGGGGACATTTAATCTAACGAATGATTTAATGAAGTGCTTGAGAGTGCAAAGGAGGACAGCGAATCGCAGCATAGTTTTTGCATTGATGTTGGAGATAGTAGAGTACACTACAATGCTTTTCTAGATTACAGCCAAGATCAAGATCCAAGTATGTCATAGTCAAGATATAAGTACATCCGTCAAGATCGAGACATCAAGTAACCTAACAGTCAAGATCTTGTCCTGACGCTACATAGGACCTAGTGGCTTGCTCGGTGTACTAATGCTTCTGACACTCAACAATCTTAGGACATGCGTGTCAGGATCTTTAACAATTGTGCGAAGGAGTGCATGCACGTAGAGATTAGACCTCGGCTCACACTCGTCCTCTCGTCCGAAGCTACCACGGCGGCTATTGATGTTGCCAATTATTGTCACCAATACCCTTGCCAGACTCTTGTGTATTTTATAGTTGCGACGTTTTAACCATTAGCACTGCCAAGAGATATATGCATGTTATATACAACCATCACCCTTCAAATAATCTGTTGTTATTTTCTATGTGCACGTTTCAAGATGTGTAATGCCTAACACGAGACTAAGTACCATGTACATCACCTCCGATTGCGGTGATGTGTTTGACCAGTTGGCTACATCTTTTCCGTACGTTCCACCAAAATGAGCACAAACTTGTCATTTCATCTATACTTGCGGATACGTCGTCATCATCATCATCATCATCATCATCATCATCATCATCATCATCATCATCATCATCATCCCTCAACCATCAATCACCACAATCCCGACCCCCAAAAAACTCACCCACCCCCTTCTCTAGTTTCCCTCTCTGTGCCTGTCTCTCGGTCCAAGTCTCCGTCTCTCTGTCTATCTGTCTGTCTGTCTCTCTCTCTATTTATCTATCTCTCTCTCTTTATTTCTCTCTCTCCTTCTCTCTCCCTTATTTTATTTTCTTCTTACAGTTTGCTTATTTTATCAAAATTTCTTTTATCCTTCGCCCCTCTTTCATTTTACAGAATTAATGGATCCGAAGATACTACCACATTTGACTGGGCCGCTGATGTACAGCCTGCGACACCAGGTAATAATAATAATAACAACAACAACAACAAAAGCAATAATAATAATAATAATAATAATAATAATAATAATAATAATAATAATAATAATAATAATAATAATAATAATAATAATAATGTTCAAAATGTCAAACATTTAAGAGCGTTCCAAATCGTGACGGGAAATGTAAACAAAAATGTTATTACTCATGGAAAGATAATTATAGACTTGAATATGAATAACGTGTCACGTGTCGAATATGAAGGTATTTGAAATAGATTATATGCAGAAATTCAAACTTTCTTTTTGGACCCGGGCTCCTCTGCCAAAGCTGGTCTGTGGCGACCACCTTTGATCTCTAGACGTCCGAGTCCAACGTTTTCATCTTCCGTCTGCAACTAACTGTACGATGCCAACAAACGAACAAAACAAAACAAAACACCTTATATTTGTTTCTTATTATTTTGATTTGAAGCAACGGTGGCTGATGGCGTATCAGCTTATTTGCTGGACCCCACGCTCCTGGCCAACACATGTGCCGGACCAGCCTGTGTGTATAATCCCGCCACCATGAGTGGCCTGATAGACCTCACTAGCTGCTCACTGTACAGCTACGGTGCTGACGGCATAGGTAACTTTTTTTTCCTTTTCATTGACTACCACTATGATAAATACGGAAAGTTTCGTAAGATGATGTTAAAAAACGGACATCGCTCTTGTTTTACCTTCGCGATATGACCCGGCTTAGCCCTGTACGAGGTCTATGCTCAACTAATCAAGTAGAACCGGGCGATGGCCCTGCGTGATGAACCGGGCTTTTCCGGATGGCCCGTGCAAAACTGTTCGGCTCAGAAGCGGGCAAAGATTGATTGATTGATTGATTTATTGTTGCTTTTGGTCCAGCGGACTCCTCCGAGCCAAATCAGGACCGGACAACCCCCGATCCGCATAAAAGATCTGCTGAAACAACCCTAGTGGGAAAATTGAATGCCCTCCACCGGCCAGTCACTTTACAATAAAGACATCCCACGCGGGGGACGGCTGAGGGTTTACCTCAACTACGCGAACCCCCGGTTACAAAAACAAAATAGAATACAACCATCATTACAAATCATCAACGAAACATATACATATAAAATGCCTATATTGCTAAATACTAACATCATAGGAAGCCCTAGTGACCACTCAGCAGAAAGCGTCCAACACTCCCAAGCTGATCCAACAGACCTCATACACAAACAAGGAGTCTTGTCCAGGAAGAGTTTTCAAGAAAAAAGGTAGGTCATTGATCTAGCGAAGAAGAAGATAGTATAGCAGAGGGATAGGACAGAGCAGGAATGGGAAAGAGTATATGAGGAAGATAGCAACAGTGGGAATTTAAAGCACTAAATTTCCATAAAGTGGGGATACTATTTATACTGAAACCCCCGGCACTCTAAAGGGGGTACCGTTGCCGCAGTGAATCTGTCATGCCTACAAAGGCAAGACAGGTTTTCAACTGGGGCTTTCACTGTTCCCTTTATAGGTTAGAACAATCTACAGTGGCAAGATTGCTCATGACCCCAAGGGGTAGCGGGCAAAGATGTCGTCGGAGAAAAGTAATCAATTTGCAGCTGTCTGAGGGTAACTTTTTTGTTTAAAGGCTGTGGACCGATCATGTGGCGCCTCTTAAGCCCGCAGAAATAGAAAACAAGCGAGCCCTGACATTGTAGGAGGCGGAACACAGTGGGAGAAGATCGGGGCAGAATCCACTTCCGTAACGGACGGGCTTTTATGAAAGGCGCGCTGTTATACTTAATTGTAAATTATAATCACACGACACCGGAGCGTATAGTCAACTACTGGTCACATTATTCTGAAACTAGAGAACCAGTTGGTTGTAAGGGTAAACTAATAAGGTCACTAGTTGGCCATTCCGGGATTCGCACCAGGGACCTTTAGGTTACTAGTAAGCCGCTCTACCAACTGAGCTACACGGTCCCTCGGAGTTATGTGCTGTTGCCAGTCTTTACTTATCAGGCAAGTGTGTAAATGCTGGGTCTTTATTTATTACCGGGAACCATCTTTACCCTTGATGATCTGGATACCGTGCAGACACCGCCAGCAACAATCCAACATACACCGGTAACATGAACAGCGCTCCAGTGGTCCAGTCAGCTGGTTGCACACCTGTTCATTCCGCTGACGAGTGCTGGTCTTTCGTGGACACATCGGTTACTCTCTGCGGTGTACGTTATCTCTCTCTCTCTCTCTCTCTCTCTCTCTCTCTCTCTCTCTCTCTCTCTCTCTCTCTCCTCTCTCTCTCTCTCTCTCGTTTCTTATATTTTCATTTTAAGTTGATTTTAAAGGTTAATATTCGATTATGGTGTAAAATCATATTCTCCTAAAAAGACAATATTGAAAAAAAAAATAATTAAAAAAACTATAAAATAATGGATCGTTATTTTACAGCGCAATTACCAGTTCAAAGAGCTGCCTAAGGCGCCTCCTCTCCCCACGCAAAAAAAGAGAAAAGTGGTTAAAAAAATAAAAAATGAAGCCCTTTTGTAACTTGTGAAATGAAAATACACAGCTCATTAATATACAAAGGTCACGAACTTTGTCATGCACAGTCGGTGAGTTTTTGTACGAAGGTAATTTCGTGGGTGTAATTTGTTTATTACATCGGTTGTATGACATCCAAATTGAAGTAATTTAGTGTTATAAAAAAAGACTTTACTCAACCATTTTAAATGTGAAAAACAAGATCTGCACTGCCACTTGGGTTGAGACTTTAAACGTACTTGTTTGAAGTTAAGTAATGGAAGCAGACCAAAGTCAGACCGAAGCAGATCCAAGTCAGCCAGCCCGTTATTAGGCCATCGCGTTCTGTCCACGACTGACATTGAAACAAAGTGAAAACCACAGACCACCCAGTATCTCTAATATGTTTTGATCTCTGATATTTATTAGAGGAGCATATGTTCCCAGAATCTGGAGTGGTCATATTGAGTAGGTATTATTTTGATTCAGAGTCTTGATTCACCTTGTTATATTTCGACAGCATAACGCTGCCTTCTTCAGACTTGTGAAGTTGAAGTGGACTAAATGTTGATTAAAAGAAAACTGAAATTTGAGACGAAGTCACTAGGTTGAATGGAAATAATATAATACTATTTATTGTTCTACCCGACAGGGTGACTCGGGATCCCCAATCTTATGCGACATTCCGTCAACCGGCGAGACGGTCCTCTACGGAATGGCCGCATTTGTCAACTCCTGCGGAACGGATTCCACCTTCGCAGTATCACCAGTCTTCTAATGTAGGCTATAAGTTCAACATCAGAGTAGGAGAAAGCAAAAACACTCAAACAATACCTGGCACAAAACAACATTTAATTTTGTTTCTGATGTACTGGTAAGCAGTAATTATTGAAGTACAAAATAGTATGGTTAAATTGTTGCGAAAATAGTAATAATAGGTATAGGATTAGATACATACATGCATACTCTCTATCTCTCTCTCTGACTCTACCTCCCTTTCTTTCTCTCTGTCTGTCTGTATCACACTCACGCACACACTCACACGCACACACATACCGCCTCCATTCATACATACTCCTGCACTCAAACAAAATAGTCATTATTGGTGAAATGCACTATCTTCATCTCCTTGTTTCCAAACTGAGTCTAACCTTGCATCATAATGTTCCAACACACCCGCTTAGTACTCTCAGACTAACTGATATACGTGCCGTGGCCAGTACTTATCTGTGTACATGCACACGTACACACATCCGATAACATATTATAAGGATAACATAATATTTCCTGATATAAGTTGAAATAGTAATGGATAATAATAATAAATGGGTTTGCCAAGTTATGCAACGCATTTCTTCTCTCTTAATGCGCACCTTGTGGAATGTTTCAACAAAAGACCAGATTGCCTTAAAAGTCTAGTCATTAATGAATGAAGATGACGAAAACTAAAGAATAAAAGTGCATGACGTATAAAAGTTATGTGCGTTGATTGTGTTTTTATTTTAGTTTATAAAGGTGTGCAACCGTGTGGGCGTATACAAACACACAATACAACACTTATTAATAATCTGTCATTTCCGCTCCTCTTTCTTCCCATGTTTCTTCCTCTCGCTATGGTCATTAGCAGCAGAGATCACAATATGCAATTAGTCGTGTATACAACAACCTCAGTGACAACAAACACACTGGGGAGCTCGTGTGTGTGTGTGTGTGTGTGTGTGTGTGTGTGTTTCTGCGAGCGCGCGCACGCGCGTCTGTGTGTGTGTGTTTGTTAGTGTGTGCGTGTTTTCGTGTGTGTTTATTTAACGATGTTTTCTCCCATCTTGCTTGAAATGTGGATTCGTTTTAAAATAAGAGTATTCTTTATAAAGTAATTTTACCTGGTGCACGTATCAGATCAAAGCGAGGATGAAATCCAACCGGTCCAAAAGGCAAGCTTGCTACGAGCCTGCTCGATTTCAGTAATCATTGTCACCATCATCATCGCCATCATCATCACCATTATCATCATCACCATCATCATCGTCACCATCATTATCACGGCCGCTGTCGTCGTCATTGATATTATCAAAAATCATTCCGTAATTTCTTGTATTCCCATAATTCTGCTTCCCCCCTTAAACCTCGAACCTCGTTAACCCAGTTTAGAAATTGTTCTCCATCACGTTATTTACATACATGTGCGTTAATTGACTCTCAACAAAACATGTTACCCCCATTCTCCCCTCCCCCCAAAAAAAAAATAAAAAAATTAAAATAAACGTCTCTACGCATATACATGGACACTATATTGAAAAATACAGATCAACATAGGAACCCTGTGGGTGCGACCCTCTTGAATGATTGCAGTTATATATTGGGAGATGTGTGTTTGGCGGGACAAAGGGGTTTGGGTGGCGCAGCGTGGTGAGAATTTGTGTGTGCGTGCTTGTGTGTGTGTGTGTTCGTATGTGTGGTGAAGAAGTAAGAGGGGGAGGTCGGGGTGTGGGGGGAATAGGCGGATGGGGGCCAAAGGACATGTTTCATTGCGCAGAGTACAGACAAACTACACATAACTATAACAGGTTCCGTAGAGTTCGACCGATTTTCCCCCTGTCACATGGGAAGCCAAGTCTCTATGCAAATGTCAACCGATATCTTTGTTCTGATTTTTTTTCTTCCGACCTTTGTTTTTAAAGTGTTCTTGATTCACACTGGTAACATCGCATACTGTACGTTGTTTCTTTGAGACATCAGAATGAATTTGATGACGCAAGAATGATTTACAACATATTTTTCACATCTCCCCTCTCCCTCCATCATTCGGCTCTTTGCAGTCCGCTGGACCCTATAAACAAAGACTAACTCCCCCCCCTCCCCTCCACAAACACCTCACCCTCCCTCACACACACACTCCTCTACTTTCACCCCCCACACGCACCACACCAATTGATTCGAAAATAGTTCGGAGAATAAAACCAAGTAATGTTCACAGACTTCGGGTAATTATTACCTTTTTGTGTTTCTTAAGCCGAGAAAAACACCCCCATTAACATCAACCGACATGTCAGCAGCAGCAGGTCTTGCGGAGACAACAGATGCAGTCTAGCAGAAGATCGCTCACCGTTTCCGGAAAATTATCGAGGTAAACCGATGTGTCTCCCCATTGCCGCTTGCGCCAGAATGGCACACCTACATCTACTTTGACTGTAGTAATGCAACATTCGAGCAAATGGGAGACAACAGCCTTATGACATTGAAAATGACACACTAGCATCAACGAAATATTTGCTGCCAAAAGGGTGTAAATATTGTGAACACGATTAACGCTAAAAAGTCCTATTTCATTTACTTTGGACAATTGTAAATCACCCGATTTGGTTCACACTCGAGAAACGGCGGTAGTTCTGTTTTAATTTTAGGCATAAATCGTCTCTTGGAACGATCATGCTTTAAGTCTGCTTATAAATAGCTGCCTTTGTAAAATTCACGTTGCATGGAAAGTCCATACCCCTAGATCCAGGAGGTTGATGCAAATGCTGCTTAGGATTAAGTTTCCAGAAACCTCTACCAGGATATTCTCTACAGCCATATTGGATCTGAAGGTACGTCCATCATGAAAAAAAAATAACAATAATAATAAGAGTATTTATATAGAGATTTCTTCTAATGACATCAGCTCAAAGTGCTGTTATCACACATAACGTTAACATCGAAAATAAGTGAAACAAAAACGACACTAATAAACTATGCAAAGACATAATACAAACATGAAAAAGAATATTTACAAGTAAAATATAAAAGACGAGTGAGTGAGGGTGAGGAAGAGAGCAGCTAAGGAGTGAGGGAGGGGTGAGGGGGGGGGGGGGCGTGCGTTGTGACGGCGGTGATCTGAATCAGAAAAGAAGGAATGACGATGGTGATGAATAGATTATTATTTTAAATCGTTGACACGTTGCTTATAGAAGAAATGAATTGTGGGATTTATGACTATCGATTCTTGTTGCACGGTTTTGTGCTTGTGAATAAACGCCTATGGTAAACACTTAATATCCAGCACTCGCAAAATACACATAGGCTAGTTGACTAAAGCCAAAAGCGAATCCACGTGAGTCAGAAAAGGACAGCTAACCAAAACTTGGCTACGCTAGTATTTGGGTGGATGTCCGATGATATTATTTGAACAATAAAACTAAATAATATAATTATACTGGATGCATTCAAGCTGTACTCCTAATCAACAATCACAACACCGCAAACATGTACACGCTAAATTGTTACACTCTCACATACCCAAAAAATACACTGAGTAAAGCCATGGAAATCGCTATGAGAAGGCGGAAAGGAAATGTGTTTTCAGTACAGAACAATCACGCCAGTCAATATAGCAGTGACTGTATCTTATTTATGCTTAGATCTGAATCTCCTTAAAATCGCAGAAGGTAAATTCAATTCAATCCAATAATTTATTGTAACATCTTTTCACATATGTGATTTTAGACCATACAATCATTCTCACGCATGGACACAAACATATAATAAAATATAACGATTTACAGTTGGACTATAATCATACAAAATATATAACAGTACTACAGAAGTTTACCAACTGCAAACTTGTAAATAATACAGGCAATATGTAGGCTATCATAGCTGGACTATGCAACAAAACGTCAATTGATTCTTGACTATTTACATCGATTTTCTTTTCTTGATATAACAGAACCAAAATAGGACATTCATATAAAATATGTTTAACAGATATTGGTTATAAACAATGACAAATGAACATAATTTGAAAACTTGGTGTTCCATGAATTTACTCTTAGTTTATTAATTATTCTACACCAATGGCTTGGACAAGAAAATTTTCATCATTCCAATTGCTAGGGAAATTCAAATATATATTATTTCATAATAAAGATATTAATTCAAGTACTGAAGGATTTGTAGTAATATTATGTATTAGTATCACCTAATTTCATTGTTCCTGCTTTGCCAAGTTATCAATTATTTTATTCCAGTAAATGCTGGTATGAGAAGGAATTCAACAAAAAGGAGACCCCACTACCTTTAAACAAAATATAATGTATTAAAGACTTAATTTCAACTACAATATTTGTCCTCATTTACATGACCAATATTTCAAAGAATATAAAACTGATTTTTAATCTACACATATAAAATATATATTAAATAAAGCCAATTAAGAATTACTGTAATACTTAAAGCCATAAGGATAGCATACAATTCTGCAGTAAATATTGAGACATTCTTACCAATATAATGTGACTTTTGATTTTTTTAAGTCAGGAATTGCAATTCCAGCGCCAGCATCTCATGTTTAGAACTGAGCAATCAGTATACATTTTTTTAATGATTAGAATATTGTTTCTCCATGAGCTCTCTAGCCTCAGTAACAATTAACTGTACATTTGCACTTTTCTTTGTATTTGAATAAACAATAAGGAAAGTCGCGATTCTATAATAATAATAATAATAATAAGAAGAAGAAGAAGAAGAAGAAGAAGAAGAAGAAGAAGAAGAAGAAGAAGAAGAAGAAGAAGAAGAAGAAGAAGAAGAAGAAGAATTGGCAGAAGGTAAAACGTCGAGAGATAAAAGATGTATACATAGCGGTGTTAAACCTGACCCTTTTCAAAATGGAATATCTTAACTTATGTAATAATTTCCTATGGTCCAGAATGTTCCGATACAACCCTTACTTAATATCTGTCGCTATTTCTCACATCATGCATGTACATTGTAGACTTCAAAAAAGCGTTTGACCGAGTTGGTCATGCAGCTCTGTGGGCAACCATAAGAGTGTACAACCACAGCAATAATATTATTGAAGTCATCAAAAGCCAGTGCAACAGCGCCATCGGAAACTGGTTCAGAACAACAATCGGCGTGCGTCAAGGATGCCTACTCTCTCCAACACTTCAACATCTTCCTAGACCGCATCATGTCAGATGCCCTTGCAGATCATGAAGGCACGGTCAGCATAGAAATTGTACAATCTCAAACTTCCATTTTGCGGATGACATTGATGGATTGGCTGAAAAAGAACTAGAACTTGAACAGAGGCTTGACATCACCTCCAGAGCCTTTGCAATGGGAAATAAGTGCAGAGAAGATCAAATTGATCACCAACAACACAAATGGCATCAACACGAACATCAAAGTCCAAGGCCAATCCCTCAACACGGTGCATAGCTTCAAATATTTAGGAGCCATTGTATCAGACAATAGGTCCCGACAGGAAGTCCTCTCAAGAATTGCATAAACAACTGCTGCCCTGACAAGAATGAAGCCCATTTGGAAAGACAGGACTATCAGTCTGCACTCCAAGGTAAGGCTGCTGCGCTCCCCTGTCATCTCAATCTTCCTATATGCTTGCGAAACATGGACCCTAACAGCAGACCTACAACGAAGATTACAAAGCATGGAGATGAGGTGCGACAGAAGATTTCTGTGCATTTCCTATACCCAGCACATCACCAACGACGGTCCGACAGACCATCACACAAGACATTGGACAACACAATGACATGCTCACAGTGGCGGAGAAACGGAAACTCCGAATTTATGGACACGTCACCAGAGCCTTAGACCTTGCAAAGACCATCCTGCAAGGCACGGTGCAAGAAGGCAGAAGAAGATGGAGACAAAAAGTGGTGGGAGGACGACATTCAAGAATGGACTGGCTTTACAAGGAGCGAAGCCGTGAGGGTTGCTGAGGATAGAGTAAGATGGAATACGAAGGTTACACGATCACCTGATGTGCCCCAACGACTTTCGAGTTACGGGATAGGATAGGATAGGATTTCTCACATAATTTTCCATTTAAATCTATTAATGTTTTATAATGCATGCAAGCCCAGCTAGTATTACATCACCTGTAACTCGTTTAAACCAGAACGAAGTAGGCCTATATGCCACAGTGAGTTGCTGTTTATCAAGAAAATATCATTGTGTGTATTGTACATGGAATACGTATTTGAGTGTAATGCGAAACATGCATGTATACACTTCTTGCCCGTGTTTTAAAGCTTTTGTTGATCATGTTATGTTGTTATAAAACAAGCCTGTAGACATTTTCAACATTCGGGCAGCGCTTTGAACAGTTTTTGAGCTTAGGACGCGTTAAATAAGAACGATAAAATTTGTATTAAAACAAAATTTAAACCATCGCATATGGTTTCTGAAAGAGGAGGCTTAATCAGCTTGCATTAAAAAAATGTTTTAAAGAGGTATTCCAGGATCCTTTCAGTCCTATGTGGAAGACGGTTTTCTTTTCTCAGGGTCAGCTTTATGAGAATGATGCATGGGGTCATGCCCTATGCCCTGACCGCATTTAGTTCCTACTAATACTCAGATACAGCCATTTACAACTGGCTCGACTGGAGTAATAAATGCCTGGATGCACCAAATCGTCTCTACGTCCTCCGTAATGGTGCATTTACACGTGTAATAGCTTTTGCGAGGATCAGCGGTGAAAAGACAATTTATGTAAGCTGTCCGCAAATATAGGAACGTTCTATTTGTCTGCAGCATCTTTCCACATCATTGAACGACATACGTTCCGCGTTGATCATCCCTAGATGATTCGTGTGCGGATGGTTTAACCTGATTAAACAGGGGCATGTGCACTAGCCAATAATTTGTTACGCCAAAAGAATTTTTTTAAATGCACACCCAACAAACAAAAAGCAAACAAACAAAACCAACTAAACAAACAGGTTATCAAGATTGTTTTCAATACAGTAGAACTGATCTGACTCAGCCATGATGGTTACAACAGAACACTACTCGACAGTCAAGAGGGCATGGTGTCAAAATCCCCATTTGTCATTAATGTTGGAATCAGTCTGCTAGTTCTATTGTGGTCAGTAATTAAACACAAGTTGCCGTCAATGCAAAATAACTGAGGCAGCGTTATGGTGGTTATAATAACACACTTTTTAACAGTCAAGAGGGCCTTTGTGTCAAACTCTTCATTTATCATTAGTGTTGTAATCAATCCGCTGTTGTTGTTATTATTTTTTTAAAGCGGTAAGTGCAAAATAACTTTCGCAGCCGGCCATGATGGTCACACACTATTTAATAGTTAAGAGTGCTGCTGCTGTGTCAAAATCCCCATTTGTCATTAGTCATAGTGTGGTAACCAATCTGCTGGTTCTATTGCTGTCACTGCTAACTGACAGAAAGAGAATATACACTATCTGTTATAATATATCCAACACTGGCCTTCATTCTGGTTCATGACTCATTAATAACCCATTTTCCTAGTCAACAGTACCCCTGTACTTATTTGAGTCATTAGTAACTTGGGCTCAGAATGATGTACCCACATGATTCTGTCCTGCTTACACTCGTGCGTCAAGCCAGAATATTAGATCTGGGATAGCTTGGGAGATTGAGGGCGGGGGGTGGGGGGATTATTAATATTATTATTATTATTATCATCATCATCATCATCATCATCATCATCATCATCATCATCATCATCATCATCATCATCATCATCATTATTATTATTACATGTATTATTATTATTATTATTATTATTATTATTATTATTATTATTATTATTATTATTATTATTATTATTATTATTATTATTATTATCATCATTATTATTATTAAAGAGCGAGAAGTTGTCTTTTCATGTACGTTTATTCCTTCTATCAAATGATGATGATGATGATGATGATGCTGATGATGATGCTGATGATGATGCTGATGATGATGATGATGATGATGATGATGATGATGATGATGATGATGATGATGATGATGATGATGATGATGATGATGATGAAGTTAAAACTGATTAACTTTCTTTATACTATATTTAAAAGGACTAAAAGTCGACACACATTATAAGCCGCCCTCACCCCACCCTCACATTAAAAACAAAAATCCTTTTTCATCCATATATATATATATGGCTCAGCATATTATAAGACGCCCAAGAAAATGACGGACATATGATAAGACGCACAAGAAAATGACGAACATTATTTTAATAAGACGCACAAGAAAATGGCGCATGCATGCTATGACGCGCACATTGCAAGACACACAAGGAAATGGTGCACACACCTATAAGACGCACACGAAAATGACGCACCCACCTTTAAAACGCACACGAAAGTGACGCACATAATTATTATAAGACGCACAACAAATCATCTGGGTGAAATGATCCAACATAATTATCCCTGTTCCCTCAAATGTGTTTGGTTTGTGTTGATGTGAATGCTTAACAGTGGATCGTTGTGTGAGTTGTATTAACTGTAATGAATCTTGACTTTGTTAGGACAGATTTTAGACAAACATTAGGTGCATGAGTCGAAGTCTCTGCAGAAGACGTATCGCCTTGTAATTGCGTATAATATGATACTTTTAATAACGGTATACCTATACTTGGAAGTAGACACTTTGATATCACTTCGGTGAAGAAGCGTTGCAATAAAATAAACACCACATTTATATAGAAGCAGAAATTTGTCCTTGATGTTATCTCTCTACACAACACCCATCCCCTCCCCCCACTTCCATCCATCCACCACTCAGCTGTATCTTAATGTACTTTCGCTCGTTGTTACATTGTAGCCTTACATAAAAAGGACGTTTAAAAAAATTCCAAGGTCACACCTTTTACGTCGTGAATTAGATATTAGCTGAGTAGCAGCTACATTTGTCAGACCAGACTGTTAATGTTTTTTTTTTTTAAATAACTTCAATAAAACTATAAATCACTCATTGTTTTTCCCCTTAAACCTAACATACTCTTTTCGAGTCGAAAACAAGGAATCACTATACCTCAAATTTAACAAAGCTAACAGGTGTCTCACCATTCCACTTCAACACCTCCAAAGACATCTCCCTCTAGCTAACCAACGTTCTTCAAGCTCAGTTCAGTTCGGTTCTTTTATTTAAATTCTATTCACTTTTTAAATGATTTCAAGCATTCACTAAATCACAAACACATAATCAAATGCACACGCATGCACACACACCGACACACATAAACGCACGAACACACTACACACACAAACACAAACACCGACACACATAAACGCACGAACACACTATATATAGTGTGTTCGTGCGTTTGTGTGTATCGGTGTGTGTGCATGTGTGTGCATTTGATTATATATATATATATATATATATATATATATATATATATATATATATATATATATATATATATATATATATATATATATATATATATATATATATATATATATATATTTTTTTTTTTTTTTTTTTTAACTTTTTTTTAACACACTATATATATTTTTTTTAAAAATTTGATTATTTTTCTTAAATCAGGACTAGGCTATATATAGCGATACTGGCTATTTTTTTCTATTATTATTTTGTTGTACAATAATATATTAATAATATCATCAGTGTTTTTTTTAACATGACATCTTTTTCAGTGTATAATGGCAACAGTGATGTACACTGAAACAATAAATGATTTATATGAATTGATTGCTGGCATATACAAGTAATGCCTTGTATAATTATATTTTGTAATCCACGAATCCAAGCGCATTTTGTATATAAGTTTTGAAATATTTCTTGATCACTACATACTATTTTGCTTATGTACTAATTTTTGAAATTGTCTTTCTGCTAAATGAGTTCGTGACTAGACAATTTAAGGTTAGAATAGTTTATCGATTTGATGTTTGTAGCTCCTCTTTTTGATTCTACATGTAGGCTTACTTTGTTTAAGATCTTAACTATAACGAACCGTTTGTACTTTTCTCTTCGAGGTTAGCGCCTGTAAAGCTCAGTATGGAGCCGTCTGGATGTTGTTTTTTTGTCAAGGATAGCGCATATAAAGCTCGAAATAGATATTTACTTTGTAACAAAAGTATTCTACATTCACCTTTTGCAAAGGGCTTCTTCATTCATTTGCTTGGTGCGCCTTGTTTAATTGGAAGCAGCGAGTTTTCAGTATTTGTTATTTTGTTCTGGATAAGCCTATTAAAACGATTCTGTTTGCAGTGAGGGACGTGTCTCCGTAGCCGTTAGCAGAAAGTTTATTCTGGCCTGACAAACATGGGCAGCCTACTGTAACAATAATATATTTTTTTAAAAACCAAAACTCACACTCCAGAGTTTGGTCACATCATTAACTAATCCACTGTACGCTGCAATATCACACATATTAAAAAGAGAGGAGATGACGTAAAATAAGAAATAGAAGGGAAAGGAGAATAACCTGAGAATAAGAAGAAGAGGAAGAAGAAGATACTGATGATTATAATAATATTAATGATGAATTTGATGAGAGTTATGGTGGATATGAGGTAGACGGTTTATGTGACTATATAATAATGTTGATGATGGTGATGATGATGATAATGATGATGATGATGATAATGATGATGATGATGATGATGATGATGATGATGGCGGCGGCGGCGACAACGATAATGATGTTGACGGCGACGACTGTGACTACGAGGATGATCGTGCTGGCGATGAACGATGATAACAGTGACGAATCCGTGGACAGAGCTTTATGTCAACGATAATGTACAGGAAACGACACACCTGCTTTAACGGCTACAATTATTTTGCTTTGCAGTATTTCTGTAGCCATGATGAGAGACGTTGGTCAGACAGTAGCCATTCTCCTGGTCCTGGGCAGTGGTAAGCTTCATTTAACTAAAACCTCTTCTCCTAGTCTCCAGTCTCAATAATCTCATCTCTCTTTTACCTCTTGCTCATTCTTCCTCCTTGTCGTCCTTTCTCTATCTCTTTTATTTAAAAAAAATCTCTCCGTGGAAAATCCTATCCTATTAAACAAATCAATGTATAGTCTCTCTCTCTCTTTCTCTCTCTCTCACTCTCTCTCGCTCTCTCTGTTCTCTTGAAAATAAAGAGTAAAGACATCAGGACATGACCGTGCCTCTATTCAAACAGTGGCATATTTATTTACCAAACGTATCGCAAAATGCTTGTGAGAATTTGAGAAGCTGTGTACATTTGTTTTAAAAGTTTGACCTGGTTTTTCCTTTGTTTAGAGAATACGTTAGGCATACCCTATACCCCACTCCCATAAACACACACCCCATACCACACAAATCTCATCGAGACTGTTCTTAAAAGTTTATGTGAAGTCTTGTGCACTACTGTTGCGTAGAATAGACAGAGGCAGGACGGACTAAGACATTATGTGCAATTGGTTTCAAACTGGGAATATTGTGGTTGTCTATTAGATGTATTATTGTTTAAGACCACTCAGTGCATCAGATCCTTCAACACATGAAAGAATTGTTCCCCACAACCGGAATCTAAGAACTATTTACATGAAGTTTATGTTGGATAATAACCTCTAGGAAACCATCATTTAGAATACTCTTGGGAAACTGTTTTTCAATATTTCAGCCAAACTTTGACCTTTCCCATAAGAGGTAGGTCTATATACTAGTGTACACATTTTCAATCAATGAACGGTAAACTATTTCAAAAGCTAATGTAAGCATTTAAGTCCGTCGACGGTAGACTTCTTCAAACAGTAATGTCCATATTTTATCCAATGAAGGTACATTATTTCAAATGGTAATGTAAACATATTACTTTTATTAGTCCTTCAGCGATGCGCACTCCCTTGGTATGATAATAAAGGAGAATCACGACATGTACACAAGTTGTTTTACAGCAAATACACCTGTCTCACTATGTGCAAACAATAAAATCACGCAGCAGCAGCGGTAACTTATGACGTGATTTGTTTCAAAACCGATCCTCTCCTTTAAGAAAATCGTTCATTTTAAAGATGTATTTCTTATTATACTTTTCTTTCATTCTTCTGTCTCTTTCTTTCTTTTCTTAAGACATTTTCTTTTATTTATTTCTTTTTTTTATCTCTCTTTCTATCAATATCTTTACTTTTCTTTTGTTATGTCTTTCTATCAATATCTTTTTCTGTCTTTCTATCTCCTGTTCGATCGAATACTACGCACAATACCGCCAGGTGGCATGAGGTGATTGTATACGGATTTTTATCTATTTTAATTTTTTGTTTGTTTATTTTTTGTAGCTGAGAAAAACGATTGTGAACATTTCTTTAAATAATGAAAAAACAAACTGCCTTGAGGACAACTAGGGAATACGTGAAATAAACAAATTTTAGTCACCGAAAGAACAAACACACATAATAATTAGCTAATTATTACTTATTTAATATAGTTTTGTAGGTACCAACAATATTTTGGAGAAGTACTTACTAAGTTAATGTTCGTGATAACAATGTTAATACTATTTTGATGATATAACATGTAAGGGGAATATTGACACTGACAGTCAACCAGAAAAGAATATTTTGCAGCATTTTATTTAACCCACGTTTTAACTTCATTGGTTTGAGCAAAACTCCTAGAACTACTAAACTTAACATTAAATTATATTATTAAACACTAAACCTAGAATTCAAGTACGTATTAATTACAGTCACACCTTGCTAAACAAAAATATACATTACAGACCATACTACGTAGAGTACGCCCCTCCGCCCCGGGAACTGCCTCTCAGCCCTGGACAAAAGAACAGCGGTACAGGATACGCCACCTAATGCAAACAAATGGACGTGTTCCTAACAATTGAATCGTATTGGTACATTCTTTTTCTTGAAGAATGTGACAAGTCATGTGCCGAGTTTCTTTAAAAAAAAAGATTATTCAGATTATCTGTAGCTGGTGGAATGTGGGTACCGAAGTGATGACAAGTTATTGCAGATTTTCTTGAAGCTAGAGACGAAACTGTCGATCGGCATTGCCTTTCATTGATTGGGTATCCAGGAACTGTTTTAAAATTATAAGAACCTTTTAAGAAGATTGTAGGATTGTTTGTTGACACCAAAAATCAATCCAACAATCAATTAATTATTCAATCTTTCAGTAAATACATTTTTGTGTTTTTTTCTTCTTTTCTTGTTTGATTTTTTTTGTAGGCACTCTGTTACCAGGCTCTGCTGTGACTCCTAGTACCAGTATCGTCACTGAAGTGAATATATCATCTCCTCTTATTACTGAAAACGCCACCGATGCTGTCAAAAACGTCAATAGTACGGCTGAAAACGTCACCGATCCTGTTGCAAACTTCACTATTATGGCTGAAAACGTCACCAATGCTGTTGAAAACGATACCTATTCTGTTGAAAACGTTACCTATTCTGTTGAAAACATCACTAGTACTGTTGACAACGTAACCAGCATGTTTGAAAACGTCGCAGATCTTGTTAAAAACGCCACCGGTGCTGGTGAAAATGTCACATACAGTGCTGAAAACGTCACAGAAACAGCTGATTTGGAAAACACCACAAGCTCAGGCAAGAGCAGCAGTTATGTCTTGACTTAGTGTTAGCTAGTGGTAATAAATACGAATTAATTATTTTAAAATGAGGGAAACCCCACAAAAGTAAAGACCCAGCACAATCTTTCGAGCTGATTCATGACCAGTACGACTATACTATATTGTTAATGCATATCTAACATTCAAACATGCCTTTTATTGGAAGGAGGGAAAAGGGTAGGGAGGGGACGGGGTAGGGGTAATGTACAGCTATAATGTAAGCATAATAATCATAAAGTATACTTTTTAACAGTTATAACAATTGCATCAACGCAGACCAATAATAAGGCCAAGAATATGAATAGCAGTGGAAGACCGAGTTAAAACAAAAATAGTACCACAATGACTATGGCAATGACCAATGATTTCCTTTCGTTGCAGGAGCATATCTCCAAATTAATGGCGATCGGTTATGTTTTCGTGTGTCTTTCTCTCTTTGCAGCAGACTATCCCAACGTACTGGGTGCAAAATGGGCCGCCTGCTTCGAGAAACTGAACATGAGCAAGCCCACTGCAAGTTTCACATGCAACACGTACCTGCTCATGCACCGTAGCTTCAAGGAGTTCTGGACCCAGCATTCTGCCGTGGAGATGTGCAAGTGAGTATGGCGCGAGTGTAAGCATGCACCAATAGTAATAAATCACAGGCCTCCGCAACAGGTAACGAGACTGAGCGTCCCTCTAGTAAGCAGAGAGAGGGTGGCGATCTCTCGAGAAGCTCTGTCATCCAGATACGGGTGACTGTGTAATCAATACGATGGGATGCAACAGAGCAATTACACTTCTGTCAAGCCGAACAATCAAATGTCACAAAGTTCATGTTGTGACGCCCTCTGCACGGATACAAATTTTCAAAACACATATATGTGCAGACGTTTCCTGTTGTCTTCACACAGTGTATTAAGTCTTGTTTTAAAACTGTTTAGGCTATTGTAAATGAAGTTGGATGTTTAATATATTAATATTCATCTTTCTGTGACGGTATGGGAGGCAACTGATCACGCTTTGGAAAGATTTTCTCTTGAGGTTGCCCTTTAATGGGTTAGTCTGGCCCTGGGTGGCTCCTGCTGTGCAGAATCCTTTGGTGTGGCCATTGGGTTATGCAGGACAATGCGACACGACATGTTTTCTCCCCGCCATTCATTGTGTTCTCAAGGGCTTGGCCGAGAGGCGGGAGTCAAATACTCCGCTCAGTTACAAATGCTGCAAAACGACCGGGAACAGTATGATGCTGGAGCGTGGAAACTGTTAAAGACAGTCATTCACTGTTAAGTCAGTGAAAGGAGACTACTGTCTGTGCAAATTTAGTGGCAGCTTCAGATCCGACATGTCTGTTTCGAATCTGGAAACCATGAGGACATGGTTCGATTTGAGCTGTGGGATATGTGGCGGTATGGGAGGCGACTGATCACGCTTGGAAGATATTGTCTCCCTTGAGCTGCCCTTTGATGGGTTAGTCTGTACATGGGTGGCTCCTGCTGTGCGCAATCCTTTGGTGTGGCCATTGGGTTATGCAGGACAAAGGCGACACGACATATGTTCTTCCCGCCTGACCATTCGTCTTCGGGTTTTGGTGGTGAGCAGGGCTACATTGTAGGCGGGCATTTTATGCAGGTTGGTGGCAGTGACCGGCAGAAAGTGTCGTGGCACTAGTAGCCGGCAGTCCGGTTTACTATCAAAATGCTTCCCCTTCTTGCAGGGCAACAATTTATTACGTCTGTTTTACGAATTATAATGAAAAATACCAGTTTAGGTTGGGCAGTGTTCTTGTGATGGTGGCCGAGAGGCGGGATTCAAACACTACTCCGCTCGGCTACATTCCTAAGGCTACATTCCTAAGGGATTAAGATATTAATATTGCTGCTGCTGATGATGGTGATGATGGTGATGATTATGATGGTCACGAGGAGGAGGGGTGGAGAAAAAGGAGTAAGAGTCCGGAAAGCACGAGGCAGAAGAAGATAACTACAACGACAACGATGATATCGACGACCACAATGTTGATGACAATGTTGACGACAATGAAGAAGAAGAAGGAGGACGAGGAGACGAAAAAGAAGAAGAAGAAGAAGAAGAAGAAGAAGAAGAAGAAGAAGAAGAAGGAGAAGGAGAAGAAGAAGAAGAAGAAGAAGAAGAAGAAGAAGAAGAAGAAGAAGAAGAAGAAAGTAGCACCGGCAGTAAAAGAAGGACGTTGATAAAGATGACAATAATTATTTTGAAGATAATTTGTGTTTTTGCAGACACAGGGAAGCGTATGGAGAACTGATGGAGTGCGTCCTGCAAGCCAGCAAGGGGTGTTTTCCACCAGAGAACCTGCTGCACGTGCCTGACAACGGCAAGGCTCGCGTAGGCTTCAACTACATCTGTGGCGTCGGGATGGCCAAACAATACGGTGAGTGGTGGTGATGATGATGATGATGATGATGATGATGATGATGATGATGATGATGATGATGATGATGATGATGATGATGATGATGATAACATTACATTACATGATTATTGCTTTAGGTCCAGCGGACTCTTCCGAGCCAAATCAGGACCGGACAACCCCTGATCCGCATCAAAGATCTGCTGAAACAACCCTAGTGGTAAAACTGAAAGCTCTCCACCAGCCAGTCACTTTACAATAAAGACATCCCACGCAGGGGACGCTGAGGCTGTATTCTAATTTATCGAACTCCCGTTTACAAAAACAAAATAGAATACAAACATCATTATAAATTATCAACAAAACACATACATATAAAATGCCTACATTGCTAAATAATAACATCATAGGAAGCCCTAGTGACCACCTGGCAGAAAGCGTCCAATATTCCCAAGCTGATCCAACAGACCTCATACACAAATAAAGAGTCTTGGCCCGGAAGAGTTTTTAAAAAAAAAGATAGGTGACTGGTCTAGCGAAGAAGAAGATAGTATAACAGATTGATAGAACAGAGCAGGAATGAGAAAGAGCAAATGAGAAAGACAGCGACAGTGGGAATTTAAAGCACTAAATTTCCAGAAAGTGGGGATACTATTTATACTAAAAAACCCGGCACCCCAACGGGGTAGATGATGATGATGATGATGATGATGATGATGATGATGATGATGATGATGATGATGATGATGATGATGATGATGATGATGATGGTAGTGGTGGTGATAATGATGATGACGACGACCATGAGGATGATTGGTGATGGTGATGATGATGATGATGGTGATGATGATGATGATGATGATGATGATGATGATGATGATGATGATGATGATGATGATGATGATGATGATGATGATGATGCACCCATTGCACATAGCTACGATCGAAAGAAAGTATACTCCAGGCACACGCTGCGCAGCAGACCAAAGTATGTCCCTTGTCCCCTGAAGGGATACTTTGGCGAGGTTTTGCAGCCCGCTCAGTTACATTTTTGTACAGAAAAGGGTTAGGGCAAGGGCTAGGGATAGATCTACAACTAACCCTTACCCGAACCCTAGTAGCAATATTCCGCTCTTTCCGTCACTTTTAAACAGCGAGCCCAAAGTATACTTTGAAGCGATAGAGGTTAGCAGCGTGCTCAGTTACAGTGTCGGTGAAAGACTATAAAGGGAAAAGTTTCGTCTCCTCTAGGCGACGAAGTAGGTCACGCTGTATTTGTTTGTAAGTCAACTGTCTTTTACGAACCGTTTCAGAATCTTTTCGAACCGTTTATTGACGCCGGATAGTGTTTTTTTTTCCTCACTTGGTTGCATACAATTTAAGATTCCAAGAAGGCAAATGGGTTTTGGGACGGAAAAAAAGTGAGCATTTTTGTAGACAAAAGGGTTAGGCAAGGCCTAGGGATAGATCTACAACTAACCATTACCCGAAACCTTGTAGAATATTCCGCTCTTTCGTCACTTTTAAACAGTTACTGAAGGTTCGTTATCCGCGGTAGCACGAGCCCAAAAGTATACACTTGAAGGGTAGGTGGGAATGATGATGATGATGATGATGATGATGATGATGATGATGATGATGATGATGATGATGATGATGATGATGATGACCTGTCCATGTATTATAACTTGTCAACTGTCCTTGTTATTGTGAAGAGGAGAAATATAGCGTGGTTTGGTCATGTCACGAGGCACGACACCCTTGGGAAAAATAAATAAATAAATAAACTCTGCAACGAACCGTAGAAGGATGATGTGAAAACTTTGATCACGCTGGAAATGCCACGTCTCCTGACAACAGTAGCAGACGGGAGGAAGTGACGAAAACTCACCGCGTCAGCGCCCCTCATGTTTTCCCAACGGATTTAAATAGACACCCTCCCCCCCCCCAACTCCACCCTCTCTACCTGAAGACCTTGTGTAGAAATGGAGGACGAGCCTTTAAAGTCGCATCTACACAAATGGAAACTACCCACTGATGAATTACCTTCTTTTCCCCCAATAGGGCATGCTACGGACTTCTATTTCCAATGATTTGAATAATATGGCAATAGTTCTTGTGGAATTTGCAACTGTTGATGAATGTAGGTTTGTAAGCCTATTTGTTTCCAGGCGTAAACGTCACCTGTGCGCAGATACAGTTCAGGGAGGTGTTTGAGTGCGTGTACAGAGATGTGAAGCTAGCGACCGGCAGAGATTTCCTTCCTATTCCCATCTGGCCTAAGCTTATGTGCAGGTTGGTACTGTTTTTCATATTCTCTCTTTGTACACATACCCAGCCTCATACTTGGTCTTTAACTGAAGTTCGAATGGACTGTATTTTTTGTTTATAAAATAGCCATGACAAAATACCCCGCGTACCTCCAAATATGCTATAAATAAATTTTTTGCCTATCGGGATAAGAAGAATTGTCGCAGAATAATCAAGAGTACCTTCCTGTCTGCTATTATGAAAATAGATGAAAGGATGGCGTGTATGGCACTAGGTAGTCGAAGATTCGGTAAGAAGGTGTTTCGATTTCGTCTAAAGGATTATTCCTTTTTATATGCAACGGAACGTAATCAGAAATTACCGATTTTATTCCCCCAAAGCACCGCACCCATTGGAAAATAGGAAGCCATCTTGCCAGTATTAAGCAGACCTATTATGGGCTGATCATTACATTAATTCTACATTTCAATCCAACGTTGTTTTAGGACTTACGACATTGCAGACCTTTGCAGCTGGGAGAAGATGCAAGTTTGCGGGAGACAAACAGCCGGCGCCTACACCAGGATGATGTCCCTTTATTTGCGACCGCCATCTTGCAACGGAAATTCCGCATCAAGTGTCAAGGTCACGGACAACCTGGTGTTTCTGTTGTTGCTGTTGTCTTTTTTGATATGCAGTTCCTCCTGGGCCTTCTTTTACCGATGACATAACGAATTTTTCTTCACCTTCTTCTCAGTTTTACAACCGGGCATTTTCGTACCCTAGTTACCCGAGTTAGCCTAGCTACATAAGGTAACACAAACAAAAAATAAAAACACCCAAAAGGCAAAGTATTAATCAGAATATTCGAGAAGGGTTACAATTGCAGGCTTTGGATGGGAGTATAAACCGAGGTCTAGTCTGTGCATGCACGCATTCTATCGCCTGGACTTTAAAGATCCTGACGCTCATGTCCTAGATGGGTGAGTGCTGGCAATTTAAACACACACAGCACGCAGTAGGCCCCGTTTTCCCATTCCCGGTCGCCCAGAATTGTGTGCTCAGTCTTCTTGGGCGTCAGACTATGCGCCCAAAGGCAGCAAATGGGCGTTTCGGGCGGCTTGAGTTATATCCTGTATCGGCCAGTGCCTTTAGCGGCTCTTGAGCTGGAAAAGCGCTATATAAAAGTTATTAAATAAATATATAGTTTGTTTTTCTGCGGACAGTCAGTTTTATATCCGTAAATTTTGACATGTATGATTTAGTTTGTTGTAGTAGTAGTAGTTGTTGTTGTTGTTGTTGTTGTTTTTGTTGTCTGTCTTTATCAATGTCGTAGTTGTTGCTGCTATGACCCCTGCTGCTGGTGTCAATGCCGCTGTGGCTTAAATTATTTGATACTTGTTGTCATCGCTTTAATTAGAATTGTCATTGGTTAGCGACAAAGCAGGTACAAAACAAAGAGAAGAGTATGATACGGAAGTCAATAATATTATGCCTAATTTGAATCTGCTCGTCAGCGATATAGACTGTTACATAACACGTGTGAGGCATGTCAGTGTTTGCGACATTTATTAATCGCACCAACAAGGTTTGGTGCGAAAATAGCCACAGCATGACTGTTGTTCGGTACATTAGTGTCGTTTCTTTTAAGGAATCCATTCAATATATGTTCCTCAAATCATCCGTACGCGTTTACTTCAATTTGAATATTAATATCTACTTAATATGCAGATATTTTTTGTAAATTACTACTACTACTACTACTACTACTACTACTACTACTACTACTACTACTACTACTACTACTACTATTTATTATTATTATTATTATTATTATTATTATTATTATTATTATTATTATTATTATTATTATTATTATTATCGTTGTTGTTGTTGTAATTATTGATATTATTATTTTGATGTTTTCGTCTTCTCATGATACATTATTACCCACTTTTTTAGAACAAACCACGCAAACCGGTGATAACTGAATTTCGGTACATATGATTATATGTTCATGTTGTTTTCCATCCACTCAATATCTATTTAATTAAAAAAATGTAGTCGTGTTCACTACCATTTAATTTATTACTATGTACTCGTTCTATAGGTCTATCGTATAATAAGTATTATTATATTTATGCATTATTACTTACTTTCATAAAGCAAACCAAGCAGACCTGTGATTATGGATTATTAACGAATGAGCAGTTTCGTTCAAAATGGGACTGGACATAGTAGTTTATTAGCATTATTCCATATCGCATAATATTTTGAGGAGAACTAAACCTTCATGTTCAAAGTTTGCCTTACTGTAGAGTTAGGTGAATTTGATCGTGACGCTGTACCCTTCTGCTATAAAATCAGAATGTGTATAATTATAGTCCAGTATATGTTATTATGATGTGCTTTACTTGCGTATGTGCTGTTGATTTGTTTAAAATAATAGGGCATATACTGTGTGTAGATATTTGTAACCAGTATTGCCTTAAGATAAAATATAAACAGGGATTTGTTGTGTGTTCCTAGACAACAAAGGACCGAGTATGTGATTTCAGGAAGTTTGGAGGCTGTGTGAAACTGACACAGTACAATACCAACTTGTTCATAATCCAACATGTTTGTAAATATTGTCATGTGGTTTTTTTTTTTAATTTCCGGACATACCACGAAATACTTTGAAATAGGAGGGGGGTGGGGGTGGGGGGACAGTATGAGCCAAATGTCAGCGTTTGTCGATCGGTCGGTCTGTCCGTCGGTCCGTTGGAGACCATATCTCAAGGACCACTGATCGGATTTTGACCACTCTTCATAGGAATATTACATAGATTAGTGGCCGGCCTCTCGTGCCATTGGCTCTACCGCAAAGGTCAAAGTCATTAAAGTCATTTTGTTGCTAAACATGTTTTGCTCCACCTCTTAAAAAACGCCCTCTCCCCACCCTTATCTCCCCGTGGGGATACCGGGGGATCTTATAATACAAATAGCTCCCCACTTTCTGGAAGTTTCTGCATTCGCAATTTCCTTTTTATTTTCTTTTTTTTTTTTGGTTGTGTCAACAGTATTCACTCTTTCAATATGTTATTCACCTGTATAATTTTCCATCAATCCCTTTTCACGGTTTTTCCTCTGCATTTTAATGATATTCTGGTTGACCTGCCTGTCTGGGTGGCTAGGTTATGAAATTGTACACACCGAGAGAGTTTTGTAGTCTTTGCGAAAAAAGGAGAGAAGAAAAAACAAAACAAATACCTTTTCTTCACGTAATTTTGAATACTTTCTCTCTCTCTCTCTCTCTCTCTCTCTCTCTCTCTCTCTCTCTCTCTCTCTCTCTCTTCTCTCTCTCTCTCTCTTTCTCTCTCTCTTTGTTTCTCTCTCTTTCTCTCTCTCTCTCTCTCTCTCTCTCTCTCTCTCTCTCTCTCTCTCTCTCTCTCGTCCCCTCTCTTTTTCGCTCAAACAAACAAAGAATACAAACACCGAGTGTGGTCTTTTAGTAAGTTTCTTTGTTTCTTTCATTTCGATTTCAAAATCACAACTCCGAAAATCGCAAATCACAAAACGGCCACATGAAAAAAAAAACAGCTACAAAACAATACATTCCGATGGGAAAACTTACAAGAATATTTTTTTAACGTTTCCTACACATCATTAACACTCACCACTCACAGTCGGTAAAGCAGCCGGGATAAGGACAACGTGAAAACAGTTAACACTTGAATGCTCTCATTCATAAACCGCGCGCGCTTACAAGCCCAAAGGTTAGCTCAAGGCGTTGACTACAAAGATTTAACACACACACACACACACACCCACACACACACACACACACACACACACACACACACACACTTAATTTTGTAGCAAAACTCCGTACATTGTAGGTATAAGCAGTAATACATTTACGGCAAACTCTTATTTGGTTGTAGACAGGTAAACTTAATGATCGTTTTAAATTCAAAAAAAATATTTTGTCGAAGACAGAATCGCATCTGAGACTCCCAAGTTAAGTCGCAGTTTTTGAGCCAGAACCTCTGATGTGCTTCTGCCATCTAACAATAAATTAATACAGTTAAACGTACAGTTTAACAAATCGGGACGTACAAAAATAGCAAAGATAATTGGTCATCAACTTTCATTATTTGTATTTTATGATCCCTTCAGTGAGAAATTCAACATGGGTAGTATTCACTTTGCAAGCAAAGAATAGAATAGAATTTATCAGAATCAGTACACAAATCAAATCACAAAACAAGAACACAGTAACATGGGTACCCATTTTTAACAAAGAATACTGTTTCTAACAAAAGCACTGTGTAAAGTGCTCAGCGATCAAAAACATCATAATTAGACTTATATAGGCCTATAGCCTAATTATGACGTTTTTGATCTCTCTATATATTTCATATTTTATTGTATTGAAGCTTTTCAGTGCTGTTAATAGTGCCATGACCATATCGTTTTTTTTTTTTCTCCGAACGCTTGGAAAATCCACTAATATAGTTGTTATCAAAGGGAGGTAACAACTTCAACAATGTGCTTCTTCTACCGCTGCTGCAAATAGTTACCTCTCTTGAGCAATAAAATACTGGCTGTGGGGAGTGAGTTACATAAACGCACGGGTCAGGGATGATGATGATGATGATGATGATGATGATGATGATGATGATGATGATGATGATGATGATGATGATGATGATGATGATGATAAAACTGCTGAAACCGAGGCCACTGTTGTGAAATTAACATGGAGTGACGTCATTGGTGGTATTTGCGTTGACAAAAACATTGGGAGATAGGTTTGAAAAAATTATAGAAAGCGCTTAGAACTATTAGATACATGCACTATGTGGAATTGAATTATATAAATAAATAAATAAATAAATAAATAAATAAATAAATAAACGATGTCACAATTTCCTACAAATATATACTAATACTACCTCAACAATTGTTGTGTCCTTATTTTGCTTTAAATCTCAAGATGACAAATAATCCTACTATATTGTACGCAGCATCACCAACAAGACAACATCGGGGACATAATTAAATATCACTGACACACTCAAGAAACACGGCTGTACACAGCAACGCCAATAGAACAAAATATTCATAAAATCGTTCAGCCAATTATTAGCAAATGTACACAAAAACATGTTTGTTGCTTCCATTTAATTCGCTGTTGAGGTACATGTTATCATATGGACTTGACAGATCCTCGTATTAACGGTATTCTTCCAAAGTTATACTAGAAGAGTCGGCTGTAGTAACGGTTTGCACTGTCAAAGTGGTTAAAAGAAATCGTTTTTTTTAAAAAATTATTCTCTATTTTATTATAATACAATAGTTTAAGAGTTAATTGAACACATTTTTGTTATTGTTTTCGTTTGTTTAGGAACTATCAATTATATTTTTTCCTAATATTTAAGACAATTTAATATTTCAGCTATTGAACTTCATATATGCCCAAAGTATTTAAGACAAAAGATCATATTCTGTTGTTAGTCAAATTGGTAAAATGATATAATCTGCTAATTAGTTTCAGAAAATTAATTTTGTATTTTAAGTAAATTCCACAAGTAGAAGATATTCTAGCGTGTTGCGAATAGTTGGCTAATATTATACACGTTCAATACGATCAGAATTATATATCAACAGTTCTAAAATTGAAATAACTCAATATACTGCTTACTTGTTCAATATACCACAATTCCATCTTTTCACCAAATACTTAGATTTCCACACAGTATAATTAAATCAGCCAGTCAGGGCAGTTATTTTTTGTTTTGTTTTTAATTCATTATCCCTTAAAACAAACTACCGAATAAACAAGCACTACAGGAAAAGTGTGCTTCTAATAATGAAAAATGTGTGCAGGTAATATGTGAGATTTAAACCTTCTACCATTCACACGCCAGCAAAGAAAATAGCACACACTCAGTGGAAATACCAACAACGTTGGACAATCATTATTACGGGTATTACGCTTGTTGGTGAACTTTCCACCATCGTTAAAGAAGATAATAAGGGGTAAAGTGTGTCGATAAATTACTACAATTAATACGATCTCATTACCATGAGACCCCATAAACAAATTCTATTTACAGTCAATTTGAGCAGCTCGTAAAATAATTCTTTTTTGTTTAACTGCACATGAACAGTTTCACGCGCATAACACTCGAAAAATACTATGAAGTTTTCACATGCGTTGCTACAGAATACTTTGAGCCAAATACTTCAATAACCTTTAACATTTTAGAGAATATTTTGAGCTGAATACTTCATTTGGAAATATGTTTTCCACATTTGTAGAGAATATTTATAGCCAATTACTTCAATCAAGGATGCCTACTATCTCCAACACTCTTCAACATCTTCCTAGAGTGCATCATGTCACACGCCCTTGCAGATCACGAAGGCACAGTCAGCAAAGGGGGTAAAGCGATCTCCAACCTTCGTTTTGTCATCTCCATCTTCCTATATGCTTGCGAAACATGGACCCTCACAGCAGATCTCCAACGAAGAATACAAAGGATGGAGATGAGGTGCTACAGAAGACTTCTGGGCATTTCCTATACCCAGCACATCACCAACGACGAAGTCCGACAGACCATCACACAAGCCATTGGACAGGACAACACGATGACCTGCACTCAGTGATGAAAAAACTGAAACTCCGATGGTATGCCCACGTCACCAGATCATCAGGTATTGGAAAGACCATCCTGCAAGGCACAGTGCAAGGAGGTAGAAGAAGAGGGAGACCGAAAAAGAGGTGGGAGGACAATATTCGAGAATGGACTGGTTTGACACTGAGCGAAACAATCAGGGTTGCTGAGGACAGGGAAAGATGGAGTACGCTGGTTAAACGATCATCTGTGGTGCCCCTACGACCTGCGAGTTATGGGATAGGATAGAATAGGATTGATGGATTGGCTGGAGAGGAACAAGAACTTGAACAGCTGGTACAGAGGCTTGACACCACTTCCAGAGCCTATAAAATGGAAATAAGTGCAGAGAAGACCAATATGATGACCAAAAACGCCAATGGCATCAACCTGGACATTAAAGTCCGAGGCCAATCCCTCAACACAGTGCATAGCTTTCAAATATTTAGGAGCCATTGTATAAGACAATGGGTCCAGACGGGAAATCCTCTCCAGGATCGCACAAACAACCGCGGCACCTGACAAGGTTGAAGCCCACTTGGAAAGACAGGACAATAAGTTTACATTCCAAGGTAAGGCTGCTGCGCTCCCTTGTCATCTCCATCTTCCTATACGCTTGCGAAACATGAACCCTTACAGCAAATCTACAACGATGAGTACAAAGCATGGAGATGAGGTGCTACAGAAGACGTATGGGCATTTCTATACCCAGCATATCACCAACAACGAAATCCAACAGACCCTCGCACAAGCCATTGGACAACACGATAACATGCCCAACATGGTGAAGAAACGGAAACTCCGTTTTTTTATGGCCAGGTCACCAGAGCATCAGGCCTTGCAAAGTCCATCCTGCAAGGCACGGTACAAGGAGGCAGAAGAAGGGGGAGCCATAAAAAGAGGTGGGAGGACAACATTCGAGAATGGACTGGCTTGACACTGAGCGGAGCCATGAGGGTTGCTGAGGACAGAGAAAGATGGAGTACGGTGGTTAAACGATCATCTGTGGTGCCCCAAAGACCCTTGAGTTACGGGATAGGATAGGATAAGATAAGATAAGATAGGATAGGATAGGATAGGATAGGATAGGATAGGATAGGATAGGATAGGACAGGACTTCAATCGGAAATATTAGGTTTTACATTGTCTACATAAAATCAGAAACCACTTGATATTCCTCCAATGAAATTCTACATGATTCGCATTCTTTTGTGTCCAACATTTGTTGCGCGGGGAAACGTCCAACATGCAACATCTCACATCAAGCAGCAAACAGATTGTAATTGTAACGACGTGCTCCAATCATAGTGTCTGAAACAGATGTATAGGACTGATCTTTGTCTATCATCATTCCCTTAACAATTGTAGCATATATCCTAAATGCTATTATTTCCTAAGGCAATGTAACTTGTTCAATGTGTTTTACACACATTTCATGTATTGAAACATGCGATCTTTTCAAGTTCCTCCCTCCCTCTCTCTCTCTCTCTCTCTCTCTCTCTCTCTCTCTCTCTCTCTCTCTCTCTCTCTCTCGTCCCCTCTCTTTTTCGCTCAAACATTCATGTATTGAAACATGCGATCTTTTCAAGTTCCTCTTTCTCTCTCTCTCTCTCTCTCTCTCTCTCTCTCTCTCTCTCTCTCTCTCTCTCTCTCTCTTTCTCTCTCTCTCTGTCTCTCTCTCTCTGTCTCTCTCTCTCTCTCTCTCTCTCTCTCTCTCTCTCTCTCTCTCTCTCTCTCTCTCTCTCTCTCTCTCTTTGGAATCAGTCAATGTTTATGATCACGTTCTCAGGCTTTTCAATCAATTATCAGCACAGTCAATGGCCTTAGCTTTTTTTTTTGTCTTTTGAATCGCAGTGTTGTACTTTGTAGACGTCTGCGTTTGTTCGCACCATCAAGCGAAAACTATGAATAGGTTTGTAAAATCGGCACAACGTTGTCATTAGCATACATAGCCCGTCTTAGAATTGTTTGATTTTCATTATATATTTTTATTATATTTTTTAACTGAGCTGACTGGATGCGAGAGTCTCTGCTGCTTCGTCCCTCAAGTTTTCTCGACGACCTGACAGGTTGAGGGATGAGATGACTAGACTAGTTACTAGACTCTTTTTAAAACATCCTTTGAGCTGCGGACATAACACCTAGAGTGCATCCTGTGCTCACTTTGTACGTCGAATAAAGCATACTTCTATGTGTGAATACGTGCAGAGAAAACACACAGGGCAACAATAAACGTTTTCCCGTATGCCGCGTCGCCGTTAAGACGTGAAACTTCAATGTTGATTCACAGAGAAATCGTCAGCGTTAAAAGGTAAGCACACGCCACTTCACATTCAATTTGAACAATTCATCACGGAGTCACCACTTACTTTACACTTCGCTCCTTTGGCTCGTCCGCTTCCTACTCCTCCATAGTATTCATGAATTCTTACTGATGTTCTCCTTCGTATGGAAAGCGACAAATTAAAATCTGTAACACTGTAAATCTGTTTAAAAACATAATTCTGAAGTCACTTTAACAGTAAACACAGTTTTTTTTAAATAGGAACCCGAATGACACGTTAAGCAAATAGTGTCATTTCAAGACATATCCCAAAATAATTATAATACTTCCGTATCTCTCCTGAAGTTTCAAGACCTTTCGTAAATAATACTTCATTCACTAATAATCCTAGTAGACCATATCTATATCAAGACTTGTCACACACGCTTACATTTTCACTCGTATTCAATAATCAGCACCACAGAACACTTCCATTTCAAAACACTTCATACAAAATACTTTTTATATTCACATAGGTCACTCTTCATTCGATAGTCTCCCTCATATCACACTCTCGTTTAAAAATGCTTCGTACCAAATATTTCACTCGACAATCACAAGAGTCACTGATCTTCAGCTCCGCTAATACTTCACTCTTAACACACTGCTCAGACGAAACTGTTTTAATGAGAATATCATCCACCTCCGCCTGTCCCGACTGTGTCAATGCTGCCGACTCCTGTTGTTATGGATCCTCCAACGGTGGAGGAGGGGTAGATCGCTGGCCAGAAGATAGCCAGAAAGATGGCGGTCATGGTGGACACGATGCCAATGACACTGAATATCATGGACAGCTTGCCCTTCACCCTCGCTTGTGAGCTGAATCCTGTCTGGTAATCCTGTCAGCAAAAGGAACAATTGTTAGTAAAAAGGGATGATGGTGATGGCAACGACACATCCGCCGCCGATGTTGATGATGATGAAGATGATGATGATGATGATGATGATGATGATGATGATGATGTTAGTGGCGGTGGTGGTGGTTATGATGATGATGATAATGATAATGGTGGTGGTTATGATAATGATGATGATGATGATGATGATGATGATGATGATGATGATGATGACCTTATAACTTGAATTGTCCATCTCCTCGTTTTGTTTAGCTATATGTAAAATGTCAACATTAACATAAACCCACACAATGTCCATTCCATACCCCCCCCCCCCCCTCTCTCTCTTTTTTTCTCTCTATCTCTGTACCCTCTTTTCATCTCTCTCTCTCTCTTTCTATTTCTCACTCTCCTACTTCCTACCTTCTCTTTCTTCTTACTCTTCTTCTTCTTCTGAACTCACCTTATTGGCACCCCCGTTGGGGTGCCGGGGGTTTCAGTATAAATAGTATACCCACTTTCTGGAAATTTAGTGCTTTAAATTCCCACTGTCGCTGTCTTTCTCATTTGCTCTTTCTCATTCCTACTCTGTTCTATCAATCTGCTATACTATCTTCTTCTTCGCTAGACCAGTAACCTATCCTTTTTCTTGAAAACTCTTCCGGGGCAAGACTCCTTATTTGTGTATGAGGTCTGTTGGATCAGCTTGGGATTATTGGACGCTTTCTGCCAGGTGGTCACTAGGGCTTCCTATGATGTTATTATTTAGCAATGTATGCATTTTATATGTATGTGTTTTGTTGATAATTTATAATGATGTTTGTATTCTATTTTGTTTTTGTAAACGGGGGTTCGATAAATTAGAGTACAGCCTCAGCGTCCCCTGCGTGGGATGTCTTTATTGTAAAGTGACTAGCTGGTGGAGAGCTTTCAGTTTAACCACTAGGGTTGTTTCAGCAGACCTTTTATGCGGATCAGGGGTTGTCCGGTCCTGATTTGGCTCGGAAGAGTCCGCTGGACCTAAAGCAATTATCATGTAATGTAATGTAATGTAATGTAATGTAATGTAACCTTATTGGCCTTGACGGACAGAATGACGGCGATGATGCCGAAGGGGATGTTGAAGCAAACGAGGACGACGACGGCCAAGCCCATGTAGTTCCGTGGTTCTCTAGGGGTGGGTTGGGCTAAGGCGCTACCGTCTGGCTGTGTGGTCACGACCTGTGGAGCCGTAAAGATAATGGACAATTATTTCCTTTTATTACACGAACTAAGCCTGAGCAACAGAACAATCAAATTCAATGTCCATTTGACTTTTTAAGGCCGAGAGAAATGTTTTACCTTGATAGAGGAAGACTCGAAAACAAAAGTTAAAATATGGACAGTGTACACAGTTTTAATTGCACTAAATAAACATCCACAACAGAGAAATCTCTTTGAAAGCTTAATGCAGTGAGTAACGTTTTACCTTGATTGAGGAAAATTTGAAAAGTAAATGCGAACATGTTGACAATTTACACGACTTGTTTGGCATGGATTTCGTTTTCTGCAAATGTTAGATTAATAGCGCACAACTCCATACCTCAGGGACATGCTCAGAGCACACAAACATCTAAAATGTTATGCTATAGTAGAATGAACTTAGCAAAAGAGGCTGGAAGTGAGATTATCATTTTTAGTTAGTTTGTTCGACAAGTACGTTAAATAATTCGAGTCATTCTTTGTCACATCAATAGTCGAAACAGCAGCGTATCTACAATCAAAAACAGCGAAAGGGGACACCAAGAAGAAGAAGAAGAACAAGAACAAGAAAATGAATGAGAAGAACATGAAGAAGAAAAGGAATAACAATGCGAATAACACGAAGAAGAAGAAGAGGAAGAGGAAGAAGAAGAAGAAGAAGAAGAAGAAGAAGAAGAAGAAGAAGAAGAAGAAGAAGAAGAAGAAGAAGAAGAAGAAGAAGAAGAAGAAGAAGAAGAAGAAGAAGAAGAAGAAGAAGAAGAAGAAGAAAAAGAAGAAGAAGAAAAAGAAGAAGAAGAAGAAGAAGAAGAAGAAGAAGAAGAAGAAGAAGAAGAAGAAGAAGAAGAAGAAGAAGAAGAAGACTATAGAGTACTCTCAGGCCCAAGCCACACCAGTTCGGCCAGACAGTGGGGTGTGTCTGGAATCAAGATGTGCTAGTTCTCACTCCGTCTCCGATATCGCAGACGATCTCGACTCTAAAGCCTATAAATCGAGGACCCTGGCACTCAATCGTTGCAAACACTTGACTGACGTTTTTTCGAGATTGCTGCTAGATATGCTGATGCCCACTGGTTACAATTTGTTTTTGCTCGAAGGACTATCTTTTCAGACTTATCCATAGAAAGATTGTAGACCCTTTAGCTAACTGCACGACCACAATTAAATTGAGATGATCACTTGTTATTTGCAATAAGTACATTGCGAATGAATACTAGATTAAGTTACATATAACTATGTGAACAATTAATTGAATTGCTCCGTTTACTGTTACATATGTGAAAACTGTAAGAGCCTGCAGCTGGTCAAATCTGCTCCAGAAAAAAATAAAATCGCTCTTTCTGTTTGTCTGTGAGTTTGTATGGGTGTCTGTATGTGTGTCCTAATTATACGTGACGTGAAAAATGCACGGTTCCTTCATTTTATGAAATTAAGAAACTAAGTTGTAAAGTCAAATCCAATACATATTTCGATCTACGAGTATATTCTGTTTCTTCGTTTATCTGTCAGTTTTTCTGTTTTGGAAGAATGTGGTTCGAACGCTAAATTGAAAAGTTGTATGAAACGAAAATAACGTGTGTTTGCACTGGAAGATAGTTATATAGTTTACCGAACAGCACTGGAAATAGTTATAAAGTTTACCGAACAATTGGATTAAATTCGATGAAAAATAAAACGGATATTGTTGATATGCTATTTTGGAAAGATTGGAAAACACATACAATTAATTGGTTCGTCTATTAAATGAAATAATCAATAGACTACAAAACCTCTACAAAATAAATCCTATCCTATCCTATCCCGTAACTCGGAGGTCGTAGGTGCACCACAGATGATCGTTTAACCAGCGTTCTCCATCTTTCCCTGTCCTCAGCAAACCTGATAAATAAATAATAACAAAATAATAATGACAAAATAAATAAATCAATAATTAAATTAATCAATTAATTAATTAATTTAAAAACAGGTATTGAGGTCCTATCTGGAATTCATAATAACCCCTGCGTTTACTATGCTTTCCAGACTAGGCTAATTTCCATGTTTTGCTACCGTGGGTTGCATATAGCGTCTGAAAAGAGAAGCATGGGATTAATGGGGTTAATAAATAGCAACTGAGACCTACCCTTACCTTGCACCAATCTTCTTCGTGGTTTCTGTCGTAGTAGGTGCATGTTGCAGACGACGAGGAGTTGGCACCTTTTCTCATGGACGACATCTCCATGTCCGAGCTCGCCGGAGCTGAATAGCAGATCATCTTGAAGAATTTAGGCCGATGACCGCGACTCCAATAATCGTTTAATGATCGTTGTTTCTAGATGATTACGTGGAAGCGTGGAAGGTCTTGTTGGTACGTGTTCAGCAGATCATCTTTAAGCATTGAATAACCTCATCTAGAGGTCGACGTTGTTGAGACGAACTGTTTTACGAGTCTACCACATATCAAACAATTAACACGTCTTCGTTAAATGGAAGTTGGTGAAAGACGCATAGCATATCATCCCACAGAACTGAGAAATCTTTGCCTAGTGGTAGTTGCTGAAAGACTGTGGCATTAACACACGCTAAAATGATATTTATCCATTTTAAAAATGAAGGCAGCAGAAAAACGTCAAAGTTTGATAAAAATTACGATGGAATTTTGTAGAAGGGAAATTATTCTTTGAAGAACAACAAGAAAAAAAGGTGAAAGGTTGTCACATATAACATCAAAATTGGAATATAAATATCAGCTACCACTGCTAAGAAGGCACACAGAAATTGAACCCGATCCTGAAGTTTTTGTTTTCGGAAAATTTAAAAACAAAGTTCTAATTGTGTTGACTTGTGCTGAACGTTTTGCTCTCTAACGATCGTCCTGTCTTCCAAACGTACACACACACATTGATAAAACTCAAGGTGAATTTAGACGATAACGGTCGACATGACACAACTTGAACTTTTGTCTTGGAGTCATTTTTCAAAAAACAGCAGCCTAATAATTGTAAAAAAATGTATAAACCTTGATGACTAATATAATGGCATTAAAGATGCATCTACAGCACAATCCATGTTCGTACACTTGAAAGGATCATCTCGTGGGACCCCTTTGCATCGTTGTATCAAAAGCCAAGAGTGTGAAAACCCATCTGAACACGTGAAATAAAGCTCACAAATCAAAGATCACGTCCGTCCTATTTTCATGGCCAACACTAATGCACAAGTCAATCCTTGGTTAAAAGCATCAGCTCTGCGCGAATTTCTATTACACAGCAGTGTCGGCCTTCAGTTCATTATAGAACATTCAGACCCAGACAAACAGTTTAATGACACGGACACGTTGACAGTCCTTTTCTTTTCGCGTTGACCACGCTCGCCGTACGTTGCCCACTCGATGACCACTCTGCAAACGAAACATAATTTTTACATTTGGATCAATAGTTGTTGTTCACACACACACGCACGCACGCGCGCGCACACACACACACACACCCACACACAAAAAAACACTGTATTCTGCATCACTACACTAGTACTAACAAGGGAGATACTTATGCTATAAAATTTGCTTTAACAACCCGCGATCTCTGATGTATTAACGAAAGCTTTCTTCCCTGGCTCCTGCCTTTAAACTGTTTATTTACGCTAACTGACAATTTCACAAACGCAGTGCACGTGCGGTGTACAATAGATAATCAAACTCTGCCCAACGGCTTCTGGAAACGCACTATTTAGTTGTTAATTTTTAATAATTACACTGAACTAGGCCTAATCATTCTGCTGATGGCGACCTGTTCTGTGCATACCTTGAAATAGCAATTGAATATAAAGTCACTCACAAACAAACATTACTCGCACATAATAATAATAATAATAATAATAATAATAATAATAATAATAATAATAATAATAATAATAATAATAATAATAATAATAATAATAATAATAATAATACAGGATGATATCTTCGGAGAACCGACATTATATAGAAATACAAAAAATCGAAACGTCTGTAGGTCGAACCGATATTTGATTGAAACGTCTTTAAATCGAACCGACATATGATCGAAACGTCTTAAAATCGAACCGACATATGATCGAAACGTCTATAGATCGAAGTGTCAATGCATCAAATGATGCAAATATCAAATAGAAACGTATTGTTAAAACAAAAAAATAGAAGCGTCATTTAATCGACCGTTTTCGAATCAGTCGTTTGTTGCTCTGTAGCGATCTGGAAAGGTTGTTTGCGAAGAGAAAAGCGTGGTGGGCTTTCGATTTGCCAATGGCGATATGTTCAATTGCAAGGGAGGACTTTTTGTCATTTACAGTCTGGTAAGATTTGTGTAAGCTTATTTGTTATTTGAGGGAATATTTGTGTTTATGTGCAATCGGTATGAATTGGTATTTATATTTGATAGTATTGTTGTGGGGTGTCGGATAGCGCAGTGTTTGGAGCACTCGCTACTGTGTCGCAAGTTAAGCGCCGTCCAGTGCGGTTAGCACTTGGATGGGTGACCGCAAAACGTGAAGCGACAAATAACAACACCCCCAGTTGACTCAACTGGGACTGAGTACCTACTCTCTTAAGGGTGTGGAAGGTAAAGCAGCGAGGGAGAGAGATGGGCATAACCCTCATTACGCTGGCCCAAGATAAGTGTGATCTCCAACTTCACGCTCCCCTACGACTACAAGGCTATGGGACTACCTTTACCTTTAGTATTGTTGTGGCGTCAGTGCGATTGACAATAACTTTCACTTTCAGCCAACTACACTTTCTCTGGCTGTTGTGCATTCAACATGTGCTGCGTCATTTTAAAAGCGCACGCGTATGGCAAAAGGTTGCCCAGAAGCCCAAATAATTCTTGGCGAGCAATCGAAACGTTTTGTGGCGCTTTTTTTTCTATACAACTCGGGACTGCTTGGTAGCTTGGCGAGTGACGCACGTTTTCCCAGACGATAATTCCTCAGACTCTGACTCTTGCTTTTAGCACAGGCGCATTAACTACTACTGCGCTACCCGTCCATTCTTCTTGGTTAATGCGCCTATGCTTTTAGCTGTTGGCAAATACACACGCTTTTATTGAGTTCATTTTGTTACTTCCGTTTCACCATTTTAAAATAGAGTTATGGTTCTTCTTGAACGTCTTGCCACACTTGGAGCCCCGCTCTTCTGTGGCGGAATTTACCATGAGCTCCAAGAGCTAACTCAGACGCTGGCCCAAACATTTAAAGCTAGATCCCAAGCTATTTTGATACGTGAATGCTTGAGTTACCGTCGGGAGACATGAAAATCTTCAGATAAAATGCAGTTCTTCATTACAGCTACAGTGTTTTTATGCGTATCACTCATCAATGAACGCTTAGTATGTCTTACGCAAAGTTTTCAGCTACTGTGCAACAAGCTTCTGCACAAAATAAGTAAACTAAGTAAAAGTAATGATTGGTTATGCGCCGCAATAGCGATGTGTCGCGCGCCACCAGAACCAACCGATCGCTATTGCGGCGCATCTCCAATCATATTTTTCATTAAATAAAATGGATATTTTCCGACGTCTGAGCAAGGAAGCTTTTCCATTAAATCTCCTTTTAGCACACACCAGTGGGGTTGAAGTGGCTGTTACGCCAAATGACCAAGCAGTATTTCAGGATGGGATTGTCTTGATGCCGTTGTCGTATCGTAGTCTTCATCATCATGATGAGAGAGAGAGAACGAGAGAGAGTAATAGAGAGAGTGAGAGATAGAGAGAGAGAGTGAGAAAGAGAGAGAGAGAGAGAGGAGAGAAGTAGATGAATAATAAGAAGTGGAGTGATATTAAATGTGATGTAAGCTTATCTGGACATGGAATGGGAAAACGATTAAGATAGATAGGAAAGAAGAAGAAGAAGAAGAAGAAGAAGAAGAAGAACAACAACAACAACAACAACTACAACAACAACAACAACAACAACAACAACAACAACAACAAGGAGGAGGAGAAGAATGCAAGTGAGAAAGAAAGAAAAAAAGAAAGACAAAAAGGTTCTAGCTGAAACAAAAATGATACCAGCATGATCTGTAAAAAAAAAAAAAAAAGAATGACAGACAGACAATTGCATAGCTCTCTCCATACCATGCCCACCTACCCCCTTACCCAACACAACCCTCGCTTTTTTCCATCGCTCCTCCACGACCTCCCGTCCCCGCCCCACGCGCTCATTTACCTAACTCCACCTTACGCCTTTTATGTAAAAGCAGGATCTATTATTATTATTATTATTATTATTATTATTATTATTATTATTATTATTATTATTATTATTATTATTACTATTAATAATAATAATAATAATAATAATAATAATAATAATAATAATAATAACAATAATCATAAATTAATAATAATAATAATAATAATAATAATAATAATAATAATAATAATAATAATAATAATAATAATAATAATATAGGATGATATAAAACGCGTTATCTTCAGTCGAACACAAAGCGTGGGGAACTGAAAAGATCACTATTACAAATAGCAAAAGAAAACAAGAGGGCAAGCCATTTCAAACGTGTTTCAGCTTTGACTTAGAATGCCTCAGCATTTTCAGGCCCGTAAAAAAAAAAGGTAAAGGTAGTCCCATAGCCTTGTGGCCGTACGGGAGCGTGATGTTGGAGATCACACTTATCTTGGGCCAGCGTAATGAGGGTGATGCCCATCTCTCTCCCTCGCTGCTTTACCTTTCCCACCCTTAAGAGAGTAGGAACTCAGTCACAGTTGAGTCAACTGGGGGCGTTGTTATTTGTCGCTTCACGTTTTGCGGTCACCCATCCAAGTGCTAACCGCACTGGACGGTGCTTAACTTGCGACACAGTAGCGAGTGCACCAACCACTGCGCTATCCGACACCCCTGGCCCGACAGCGAACTTGTTTTTTCCAACCTAGTTCCAGTCATTCGCCGAAAAAGGCAATTACCGAAGTCGAACGAAGCTCTCCGAGTCGAGCGATGCTATCCGATGTTTTACGAAGGAATGCTGGCAGGACTACGTGAAACCACAGGCTGGGAAGTCTCGTCTTTCGAAGGCCTCAATTACATACTATACTACGTACGTACATGTAGGAGGCGCACGAGTTTACAAAGACAAAAGAAAAGACTTCAGAGCCTGTGGTGAACCATCCGTGCATAAAAATAGCCGCTATTGCTTCTAGATCTAATTCTGTTTGGGTCTGCACAGCATCAAGCGTCAAGTCGAGATTCGCATTTTGAAGCAGTTAGTATTATTATTATTTTATGATGATTAATATACTGACACAATTAGTAATAAAGAGTAAAAGTAACACGTAACACATAATGCACACATACAACGATTTCACATCTATATCAACAATAAAACCATGACAAAACTTCGAAGCGCTATGGATACGTTGATGTCCCTTCAGCACAACAAGGCAAAGCAAGTTTATAATGGTCTAAAAAAAAAGTGAAATTTTTCATTGCAAGCACCAAAGCACTTATTTATTTAACTAATTATTGTTCTTTTTAACTGATACTAATACAGTAAATTTGTTATATGTATTTCAATGATATGTATTTTAATGAGAAACACGTATAAAAAAAATGTTGCGTGGCAGGCGGAAATGTCCATAAATCATCTGAAAACTTTGGTAAATCTATAAGAAAAAATAACCAGTAACACCATCTGAATATTTCGGGTTACACCCAACTTCAGCAAAAACTAACAATACGTCACTGACCAAATTTACACCATTGAGCACGCACAGCAGCACACTATTCTTTTGTTTTAATTTTTTTTAAAGTAGGCATAATTAATAATAATAATAATAATAATAATAATAATAATAATAATAATAATAATAATAATAATAATAATAATAATAACAAACAAAACAAATAAATAAATTAAAGATGTAACTAAATAACTATACTACTACTACTATTACTACTACTACTACTACTAGCGAAGTTGTGGTCTTGATTTTGTGGTCCTGATTCGGCTCTTTGCAGTCCGCTGAACCCTGTAAGCAATCAATAACTAACTAACTACTAATTTAACATCTCTGATCTCGAGTTATTAAAAAAAAAAATCGCTTAGCCTACTCGTCCTTCTCCGGAAATTTAAAGATTCGAATATTATAAAGTATAGGCCTAAAACAAACAATACAGGTCTAATAATTATATTCAGCTAGTGAGCTTCTTCGCTGCGCGGTGACTGACTTATAATATATAATGTAGATTAAGCCTATGTATTCTGTATAACAGTGTCTACTTGGTTCTCGGCAGGAAAATTTATGGGGAATGCTATTATTAGCCTACTGCTGAGAACTGACAAAATGCTAATCAAGATCTAGGAACGCAACTATTAAATAATGTTGATAATAATTATGCTCATAATAACAAAGTATACCGCTGCGAAATGCTAATCTGTGTAAATCGAACAGAATTAGGAGCAACAGCGATCATTTGTAATGTCAACTAGTCGTAGTCATGCAAGCATCATTTCGTAACACATCGGAGAGCTTCGTTCGACTTCGGTGATTGCCTTTTTGGGCGCATGACTGGAACTAAGTTGGAAAAAACAAGTTTGCGGCCCGACACCTTAGGCCCGTACAACTGGGAATTGCAGTGGGTCGTAGACACAAGATGAAAAGCGTTAGAGTACTCCACTCCAGCCCACTTCCTCCACAGCCAAACATTTTACATATTCAGTCTCAGCGTTTTAGTTGACATTCTGTCTTGCTGTCGAAACACTATTACTATCTCTTATGTTAAAGAGATGAAGAGGTGTAGGATTTGTGTGTGTATGAACATGTACGTTTCCATGGTGTACTAATAAAGCACTGACAATTCCATTTATCTTTATGAAATTATAATGTATAAAAGATTAAAGATTATTAAAGAAAACTCACAAACTTAACACTTAAATCAATTTCAAGACATTTGATGAATGTAAAACTTCAGAATAAAGTATTATTAGCTCCTGCATGTATAAAGTTATGTTTATATATGTGTGACCAGATTTTTCAAAATCACTCGCAAAGGACATACTCATACTTAATCAAAACTTCATGACATTCGAGACATCACAGTTTACGATATTAGTTTACTATTTTTACTCAAAAAATTGGTGTGCATGCTTGTCAGCCAATTCATGTCATGAAAATTAGGTTTGAAGACTTCTATTTCTTTTTGAATCGGTGTTGGAAGAGGAGCGGGGAGAGAGAGGTGTTAGAAAAAAATACAGGAAGCAATGAGAAAAGTTATTACGCTGGAAAGAAAAAAAAGACCAATCTGGAAAGTTCAAACGTAAGGTGATACCAAAAAAACTATGATGCAAAAACGATATATGCCAAACAAAAAGCGTATAGATTGCTTCGCAGATTTCGGACTCGAGAAGGGCAATGCATATCTATAAACCAAGTTAAATAGCTGAAAATTGATGAATACCCAAGAACTAAGAATTGCTATAGCGCTAAACAGGCTTAAAATAACCTCAAGAAGGTTTTTGAATACAGTACACACTGTCTGTACTGGCCACTGGTTATATGGCCACCGCTTATACTGGCATTGCAAACCATTTCCATGCCAAAGGCCTTATTTGAAATGACTAAAAATTCCTCGGTTATAACGGCCACCGCTTGTACTAGTCTTCCAAGCCTCGGGCGACTTGAGTTAGATCCTGTATCGGACAGCACCTTGAGTCGCCAAGTACGGCGAGATATGTGCGCTATAAAAATTCTCGATAATAATAATAATAATAAAAATAATTCTAAGCATGGCCACGCATCCAGGCACAAACCGTTCCTGACGTTGCTTCACAAAACATTATCTAGTGTGTGCCCAAACCACTGTGCTACTACACCACTCGGCATGAAATAGTGATGATATAACAGTTTAATATTTAGAGTAGGTAATGCTAGGTAATGCTATAATATGAAATAACATGCGTCAAATATGATTGTGCAAGAAATAGTGAGGATGCATAAAACAGTATGTATGCAGTAGTTAAGGTTAGGTAATGAAATAGTACGCACCAAATACGATTTTGAATGAAATAGTGAGGATGTATATAACAGTACCTATACAGTAATAATAATAATACTAATAATAATTTATTTTGTACACCGCATATCCAAACTAAAAGTCTGCTCAAAACTCTCGCTTGCACTCACATGCGCTCGCAAGGATAAATAGTAATGACATAAAAACATCAAACACTAAAACTGAACAGTAAAAACAATTAAAAAAACACGCATTAAGCACAATAAAGGCATGATAAAATAGAAATGCAAACACGCACACACATATACACACACATTCTTTTCAAGCACACATGCACACGCCCACGTATTTATTATAAACTACTAAAGAATTTAATATATAGATAAAGATAATCAAAACTTTGTTAAAATACAACATTGCAATAAATAGAAAATTCATTGAATATAACAAGTAAGAAAACATAACAATATATTTTTCTTTAAAACAGTATTTAAAAACCATACACTGCCAGGCACAGCTGCAGACTGACGTGCTAAAACAAAGCAAAACAACAACAAAAACAAACATTATTCAACAAACATCTAATCACCCATACATGCCTGAATGCTTATGCGCATCCATACGCATGCAGCCAGATTATACCACTTTAGGGAGAGGAAACGATATATGATTAAAAGTGTTTAGTGAAGAGAAATGTTTTAAGCTTCTTTTTGAAAACAGCAGGGACAGACACGTAGACATACCTCCTTCCAAAGGACGCGAGCGAAATAATGAGGATGTATGTAACAGTATGCCTAATAGAGTAGGTAAGGTTAAGTAATGGTTGGAAATGAAATTTGTTAGTTAGTTTCTTAGTTATTCATTGCTTACAGGGTCCAGCGGACTGCAAAGAGCCGAATCTGGACCACAAAATCAAGACCACAACTTCGCTGAAAGAGGACTCACCCCTGATCCGCATAAAAGATCTGCCGAAACAACCCTAGTGGTAGCACGGAAGGCATTCCACCAGCCAGTCACTTTACAATAAAGACATCCCAAGCAGGGGACGCTGAGGTTATACTCTAATTTATCGAACTCCCGTTTACAAAAACAAAATAAAGTACAAACATCATTATAAAATACATTGCCAAACTATCATAGGAAGCCCCAGTGACCATTTGGCAGAAAGCGTCCAATATTCCCAAGCTGATACAACAGACCTCACGCACAAATGAGAAGTTTTGTCTCCGAAGAGTTTTCAAGAAAAAAGGTAGTTGACTGGTCTAGCGAAGAAGAAGATAGTATAGTAGATTGTTAGAACAGAGTAGGAATGAGAAAGAACAAATGAGAAAGACAGCGACAGTGGTAATTTAAAGCACTAAATTTCCAGAAAGTGGGGATACCATTTGTACTGAAACCCCCGGCACCCCCACGGCGGGTTGGGGGGGAGGGGGGTAGAATTACAAATAATAAAATAAATAAAATAAAATAATAAAATAAAAGTACATGATTGTGTTCCTTACTATTCCATGTGTTCTCACTGTTTCATGCAGTTTGTGCCTTCTACCCTATACATGTACTTTTTATACTGCTGTACAACACATCTAGATTAATAAATAAATTAAAAAAATACATGTCTTACTATTTTATTCGTCCTCAACAAATAAAAAAAAACATACACAAAAACAAATAAAATAAAATACAAATACATTTAGTCCTTATTATTCCCTGCAATTTGTACCTTATATCATCTACCTTTCACACTGCCACATAACAAATCTAGACAAAAAACAAAAGCAAAACAAATACATATAGTCTTAATCATTCTATGCGTCCTCACTGGTTCATGCAGCTTGTACCTTGTATCCTCTCAATTTTTTTACACGCACAACAAATCTAGAAAACAATCTTGCTTCGAAATAATAATCATATTATATAAATTATAATAGTACGTCTTAAGTTTAAAACAAAATAAATAAATAATCTTATCGACATAACACTTTATCAACTTATTAACATTTGTTTTCGATGCTTCAAAAAGACAATCGACAGCTTGGTCGAAGGATGAGGTAATTCCTCAACACGCTCATACCCCTTGGAATCATGAGCAATCTTGCCACTGTAGATTGTTCTAACCTATAAAGGGAAAAGTGAAAGCCCCAGTTGAAAACCTGTCTTGACTTTGTAGGCATGACCAATTCACTGCGGCAACAGTACCCCTGTTGGGGTGCCGGGGGTTTCAGTATAAATAGTACACCCACTTTTTGGAAATTTAGTGCTTTAAATTTCCACTGTCGCTGTCTACCTCATTTACTCTTTCCCATTCCTGCTCTGTCCTATCACTCTGCTATACTATCTTCTTCTTCGCTAGATCAATGACCTACCTTTTTTCTTGAAAACTCTTCCTGGACAAGACTCCTTGTTTGTGTGTGAGGTCTGTTGGATCAGCTTGGGAGTGTTGGACGCTTTCTGCCGGGTGGTCACTAGGGCTTCCTATGATGTTATTATTTAGCAATATAGGCATTTTATATGTATATGTTTTGTTGATAATTTATAATGATGTTTGTATTCTATTTTGTTTTTGTAACCGGGTGTTCGAGTAGTTGGGGTAAAGCCTCAGCCGTCCCCTGCGTGGGATGTCTTTATTGTAAAGTGACTGGCCGGTGGAGGGCATTCAATTTTCCCACTAGGGTTGTTTCAGCAGATCTTTTATGCGGATCGGGGGTTGTCCGGTCCTGATTTGGCTCGGAAGAGTCCGCTGGACCTAAAGCAACAATCAATCAATCAATCAAAACACGCTCATGCTGTTCTAAAAATAAAATACGGACGTGACGTCAGTGACCTTTGACACTGCAGTAACCTTTGACCTTGCATGAGTCGGTATGAACCACTGACCTGTATTCTCTGAATACAGGTTAGTGGTCTGAACAGAGTGCCTGCCGTTTCTCTCTCTCTCTCTCTCTCTCTCTCTCTCTCTCTCTCTCTCTCTCTCTCTCTCTCTCTCTCTCTCTCTGCCATCGTCCGAAAAGATTTTTTGTTTTTTTTTAGGGGTGGGGGAGGGGGGTTGGGGCTTACATGTCTTTTCCCTTCCTCACCCACCCATCCACCCACCCTAGATACTTAAAGGGAGGGAGGGGGGGGCGGCAACCCCACCTGCCTCCCCCCACCCCACGGGTTCCGACTCCACTGCAGGAGCGTGTGAATCTGACACAATGGAATTGGTTTAGAAAACAGGAAACTGCAGAAAATTACATTGTTTTAAGCGCGCTCCTCCCCTCCACCCCCTCCTCCTCTGCCCCATAACATACCCTCCTAATACACTTCTATCTCATCTCCCCGCCCAAAACCTTCTTAACTATCAACCTCTGAACTGATACGTCAAAGTAGAAGAAACAAAAAAAAATCAAAGTGAAGGCTTCAGGGAATCTGATCAGTTTTAGGGAAACAGACAAATACGGTGTTACACGGATTTCTCAGCCAAAAGGATGCCCTCTCCCACCTTACACCCCCCCAACCCACCCACCCACCCCAAAAAAAGAAAGTAAAATATAATAAATAAAAAAAATAATAAAATACAACAAAAAATTTAAATAAAAAAAAAAACAATAGGAAGAAGGCGACAACGGCGTTTCACGATTTGACCAGTGTTGACGGAAGAAAAGTGCTGAAAAATTACACGCCTCCACTGAAGTTTTCCCCAAACCCACCATCCAAATTTGTTTCACAACAAAGAAGAATAGAAACTAAAGAAAGAAACACAGGATGAAAGAAAGACAGGTGGAGAAAGAGAGAGATAGAGAGAAAAAGAAAGAACAAAAGAAAGAAAGAAAGAATGCCAGGACGCGAGAAGAAAGACAGGAAGAAAAATATAAAGAAACAAAGAAAGACAGGACGCGGAAAAAAGACAGGAAGAAGAAAAGCAAGACAGGAAGAAAGAAAGAAAGACAGACATACAGAAAGAGAGAAAGAAAGATAGGAATAAAGAAAAGAAGGAAGATAGGGTTTTAAAAAAAAAAAAAAGGAAAAAGAAAGTAGCAAAATCCGACGTCCACTTGTCATGATCTGTGAAAAAAAAAAGAGCCGTGCAGAAAATTACACGCAGTGGTACTCGAAATCCCCCACCCCCCCTCCCCTCCACGCACCACCCCATATATCCACCACCACCACCACTCCTCCCCCCCCCATTTCACCCTCCTCTTCTTTCTTTTGCCCTGTCTGCAAGCCAGTTTTGTTATAACATGCAAACTTAAAGCAACACAAGTTTTGAATTTATTTATTTATTTTGTAAAGTTCTGGACCCTAACGGGTGTTAAGTTCTATAGCGTGCATTTCGAGTTCTGGGGTCACGAAGGGGTTAATCAGAATGTTCGAGGCCCGAATCCTGTAGGAATAGTGTTTATTTATTACGTTGTTGCACGCAATAATGTTTTCTTGTTAACTGTTATAAGAAAAAAAAAATAAATGATGTCACCACGATGACATCACTCGATATAAATAAGTGGTTTTTTTTTTTGATTAAAGCATTAATACATTTTAATTAAATACGAAGTTTAAAGGGGGGAACTAAAAAGATTACGCCTCCATGATAACATCACTCGATTTGCAGAAGTTCGGTTTTATTTTGAAAGCATCTGTACAGTCTAAGTATATAATAAGTTTGAATCAAATCCACCAAAACGTTTGGGAGAAAATGCGATTAGAATAAACAACAATAAATGATGACGTGACCACGATGCCATCACCCGATATGCATGCCTTTGTGTCAGGTGGTAGGCATCTTTATGCTCTAACTACATACTTTCAAAGAAATCCGCCCCATTAGTTTCAGAGAAAAGCGGGCACGGAGGTACGGACTATTGGACGCACAGAGCCAAAAACAATAGTACCCTTGCATCGCTCGGTATCCAATGAAACAAAATAGTTACTTTGAAACGCAGCACAGAGCTCTTTCTATAATGGCTGTTGTTTGTAGATTATAGTCACACGACACTTTCGCATATAGGTGACTACTGGACCGATTTATACTGACACCAGCGGGCCAGTTGTTGGTAAAGGGGAAAATAATATGATCACACGTTGACCAATCCGGGCGCGGACCGCTTCCCCTTTTATCGTTCAATACTGGCTGACTTGTATGAGATACTAACAAATATTTAAAAAAACAACCAAAAAAAACAACAACAATAAATGTAGTAGAGACTTGAAAGTTTAGGTCCATAAAGAAATTAGAATGGACTAACCAATAACCAGATCGACTACATCATGGTAAAGTAACGCTTTAGATCAAGCGACATCACTTGCAAGACACGTTCTTTTCCAGGAGCAGACCACGATCTCGTGATGATGTCTTGCCTGCACCGCTTGAAGAGAGTAATTAAAGCAAAGTGCATCAGGCTGAAGTTGGACCTGAACAAACTGCAAGACTCGGAGGTGGCAAAAATATTCCTAAACCACCACCTTCATCTCAGCTGTGACATATGCCGTCACTGAGATCCTTGGCAAGCACCGAAGAGAGAAGAAAAGGAAAAAAGAACACATCGCAGGCAGCTGACGACTACCGAAAAATCAACAATTACATCCGAAAAGACATGCGCACAGCAAAGGAGAACGGGACAGAAGGTCATATCCTATCCTATCCTATCCCGTAACTCGGAGGTCGTAGGGGCACCACAGATGATCGTTTAACCAGCGTACTCCATCTTTTCCTGTCCTCAACAATCCTGATTGTTTCGCTCAGTGTCAAACCAGTCTATTCTCGAATGTTGTCCTCCCACCTCTTTTTCGGTCTCCCTCTTCTTTTACCTCCTTGCACTGTGCCTTGCAGGATGGTCTTTGGAAGATCTGATAATCTGGTGACGTGGCCATACCATCATAGTTTCCGTTTTTTTCACCACTGTGAGCAGGTCATCGTGTTGTCCAATGGCTTGTGTGATGGTCTGTCGGACTTCGACGTTGGTGATGTGCTGGGTATAGGAAGTCCCCAGAAGTCTGTAGTACCTCATCTCCATGATTTGTATTCTTCATTGGAGATCTGCTGTGAGGGTCCATGTTTCGCAAGCATATAGGAAAATGGAGATGACAAGGGAGAGCAGCAGTCTTACCTTGGAATGTAGACGGATGGTCCTGTCTTTCCAAATTGGCTTCAATCTCGCCAGGGCAGCAGTTGTTTGTGCGATCCTGGAGAGGACTTATTGTCTGATACAATGGCTCCTAAATATTTGAAGCTATGCACTGTGTTGAGGGATTGGCCTTGGACTTTAATGTCCGTGTTGATGCCATTAGTGTTATTGGTCATCATTTTGGTCTTCTCTGCACTTATTTTCATTCCATAGGCTCTGGAGGTGGTGTCAAGCCTCTGTACCAGCTGTTTAAATTCTTGTTCCTATCCAGCCAGAAAGAATGTCAATGCCAGGAAATAGAGAACAATCTGAACAACAACAACAGCAAGAAGGCCTACCAGACTGTGAAGCGGTTGACAAGTGTTACACAGCCCAAGGTCTCCACAATCCCAAGCAAGTCTGGCTTGTGCCTTACAGAGGAACAAGAAGTCTTGGATAGACGGACAGAGTACTGCTCTGACATTTACAATCACATACCAAACGGACAGCGATCAATTATAGCATGTCCCCAGAACAGAGAAGAAAAAGACATTTTCCCAGTTCTCCGAGAAGAAGAGAAGGCAGCAGTGCAATCACTGAAGAAGGGAAACTCAGCGGAAGAGGACAACATACCCGCGGAATTGCTTCAAGTAGGAGAAGAAACGATAATTGACGCCCTCTCCTTATCTGTAACAAGATCGGGCAGAGAGGAGAGTGACCTACTCCATGTACAAACTCGCTTGTCATCACTCTTCCAAAAAACGAGTAACCTAGAGGAGTGACAAAACAACAGCAGCATCAACCTCATCAGCCATTCCAGCAAAGTCTTCCTAAAAATCATACTCAACAGGTTGAAACCCCAAGCTGAACAAATCATAACTGAAGAACAGGAAGGATTCAGGGCATGGCGATTTACCACTGAGCACATGTTCAACTTCAGAATAATCTGCGATAAATACTTACAGCACCAACAACATCTCCACCGTGGGATTGCCTGGAGTTTCTGTATAAATAGTATCCCTACTTTCTGGAAATTTAGTGCTTTAAATTCCCACTGTCGCTGTCTTTCTCCTTTGTTCTTTCTCATTCCTATTCTGTTCTATCAATCTTCGATACTGCCTTCATCGCTAGATCAGTCACCTACCTTTTTTTCTTGAAAACTTGCCCAAAACTCCTCATTTGTGTATGAGGTCAGCTTGGAATATTGGACGCTGTCTGCCAAATGGTCACTAGGGCTTCCTATGATATTATTATTTAGCAATATAGGCATTTTATATGTATGTGTATTGTTAATATTTTATATTGATGTTTATATTCTATTTTATTTTTTGTAAACGGGGGGTCAATAAATTAGAGTAAATCCTCAGCGACCTCTCCGTGCGATGCCTTTATTGTAAAGTGACCGGCTTGTGGAGTGCCTTCAATGTTACCACTAGGGTTGTTTCAGCAGATCCTTTATACGGATCAGGGGTGAGTCCTCTTTCAACCAAGTTGTGGTCTTGATTTTGTGGTCCTGATTCGGCTCTTTGCAGTCCGCGTGGCCCTGTAAGCAATGAATAACTAACTAACTAACTAATTAACCAACAACATCTACATCATGTGTTTGTAGACTTCAAGAAAGCGTTTGACTGAGTCTGGCATGCACCTCTGTGGGCAAACATGAGAGTGTACAACATTAGCCCTAACAAAGTCATCAAAAACCTGTATGACAAGGCTATCAGTGCAATCCTCCACAACAGCGTCGTCGGGAACTGGTTCAGAACAACAATCGGAGTGCGTCTCCAACACTCTTCAGAATCTGTCTGGAACGTGGTTGCATCTGTACCAAAGGTTATGGGACGGAAAGATTCTGTTTTAACCTCTTTGTACTTTGCTCAAAACAAGAATCGAAAAGAAACCAACTTCTCTACTTTTTGTTGCTTTTACGTTTTCCTTTTAAATCTATACTTTGCTAAGGTCAGGACTGAACTCATGACGCAGGCGAAGGCATGCTTTGTGTCAAGGACCCCTGATCAGTTATTTCTGTCACCCAGACCATCATAAACATTGCTATATTTCCTATTACGTTTTCGCAGCCTTTCGGCCCACTGCATAGAGAGAATGAAAGCGACAAGCATTTTCTAAGCCAACTGAAAGAAAACATCCAGAAAGGACAAAACAACAACTGACAGGAGAGGAAATGGCTAATGTCCAAATAATGTTGCTGAGTTTTGTTGAAATGAATAATGCGATGGGAGAAGGGGTGTGGATGGATGGATGCGTGCATGTGCGAATATGTCTCTGCTTGAACGTGTTTGTGAGAGCACATTTGGACTATGCATACATTATGTGTGTGCTTCATTGCGTATGAATGTGTGTGGATGGGGAAAGGGGCAACCGTGTGTGTCTGTGCATATGTGTGTATGCGTGTATGGAGAAGAGATATATTGCACATTTGGGTGCTGAGTGCAGTTTCAGTGAGAGAGACAGACAGAGAGAGATATATATAGAGAGATAGGATAGTGCGCTCTTGTGCATGTGGGGCGCGTGTGTGCATAGGGTCTCTTAATTGCACTTATACAAATATTTTTGCAACATGTAAACGCTCATCCCGGCTTGTCAGACCTGCTTCCTGATGTTAATATCTTCTTCTTCGTCTTCCTCTTACTCCTATTCCACTCTTGCTTCTTCCTCTCTAAACTAGAGAGAGAGAGAGAGAGAGAGAGAGAGAGAGAGAGAGAGAGAGAGAGAGAGAGAGACAGAGAGAGAGACAGAGACAGAGACAGAGAGAGAGACAGAGAGAGAGACAGAGACAGAGAGCCAGAGAGATAGAGAGATAGAGATGATAGTGCGCCCTTGTGCATGTGGGGCGCGTGTGTGCATAGGGTCTCTTAAGTGCACTTATAAAAATATTTTTGCAACTTGTAAACGCTCATCCCGGCTTGTCAGACCTGCTTAAAGGTAAAGGGTAAAGGTAGTCCCATAGCCTTGTGGCCGTAGGGGAGCGTGATGTTGGAGATCACACTTATCTTGGGCCAGCGTAATGAGGGTGATGCCCAACTCTCTCCCTCGCTGCTTTACCTTCCCCACCCTCAAGAGAGTAGGTACTCAATCACAGTTGAGTCAACTGGGGGCGTTGTTGTTTGTCGCTTCACACCTTAGCGGTCACCCATCCAAGTGCTAACCGCACCGGACGGTGCTTCACTTTCGACACAGTAGCGAGTGCTCCAACCACTGCACTATCCGACACCCCACCCCAGACCTGCTTCCTGATGTTAATATCTTCTTCTTCTTCGTCTTCCTCTTACTCCTATTCCACTGTTGCTTCTTTCTCTCTAAACTAGAGAGAGAGAGAGAGAGAGAGACAGAGAGAGAGAGAGAGAGAGAGAGAGAGAGAGAGTGTAGGTGTGTGTGTGGGGGGGGGGGGGGGGGGGGGGGGGGAGAAACGATGTTACCCTGACATACACTTGAAACTCTGCATACTTTCTTTTGACTTTTTTTTGACGGCCATTTTATTTTGACGTCAAAATAGTGTTCCGGTAGGGTTAGGGCTCTGTTAGGCTTATGGTTAGGTTAAGGTTTAAGGTTTGGGTTAGGGTTTGGGTTAAGTGTGTATGTGTGTGTGTGTTTGTGTGACGCACTATTATCAATGGTTGATTAAACCCCGATGCTTGAATTTTGATTTAAAAAATCACGTTGCTGCGTCAACAGGCCCCGTGCAATTCGCTACACACAATTATTATGTGTAAAATCATGTTGTTGCGTGAACAGGCTGCGTGCAATTCGTTACACATAATTATTATGTTTAACTTGAATTCGTTTATCAATGCGCGCAGCCTGTAAGTTCACCCAGCAACAAGGCAGAAGTTGTATAAAGTTTTCAAAAGTTATTCAGCAAACAACAACAACTGCATATAAGATCCCTGTCCGAAAATCACTTCTCGCAAGCAGATAGTGCATTACTTAAATAGTTTTTCAACAACACAGAAAATTGTGATCCTTCTAGAATGACGCAATAACACTCAATCAAAATAAAATTCATCACGGGTCTTACGTCATAGAATATCTACGAAATTACCTGATTAGATTAGCTATCGCCATAAGCCTGCAACATATCCCATTCGATAGATAATAAACAAATAATTCCAGAAAATTCCCCACGATACTACAATATTATCGACGAAAACTACCAACATTAGTTAATTAGTCATTGTTTATAGGGGTCCAGCGGACTGCAAAGAGCCGAATCAGGACCACAACTTGTTTGAAAGAGGGCTCTCCCCTGCTCCGTATAAAACATCTGATGAAACAACCCTAATGGTAAAGCTGAATGCACTCCAGAAGCCGGTCACTTTACAATAAAGGCATCCCATGAAGGGGACGCTGAGGCTGTACTCTAATTTATCAAACTCTCGTTTATATATAAAAAAAGAAAAGAATATAAACATCAGTATACAATATTAACAAAACACATACATATAAAATGACTACATTGCTAAATAATAATACCACGGGAACCCTACTGACCATTTGGCAGAAAGCGTCCAATAGACCCAAGCTGACTCAACAGACCCCCATACACAAATTTCAAGAAAAAAGGTAGGTGACTGGCAAAGCGAAGAAGATAGTCGATTGACAGAATATATTTGGAACGAGAAAGAACAAATGAGAATGACAGAAACAGTGGTAATTTAAAGCGCTAAATTTCCACATAGTGGGGATGCAATTTACCCAGAAAACCCCGGCACCCCAACGGGAATATCAACATTATACAAATTTTTATCAACAGCGCAGAATCAAGTCAAAGATAAATACACGCTATTATTGCATGCTTTGCAAAATAAAATTATTGCAACAATCATGCGCGTCTAAATCGTAACAGAGAGATAAAGAAAGAGACAGACACAGAGAGAAAGAGAGAGAAGTCTGCTACAGAACCCGAACTATTGTGCTCTCCAACCATTCCCCCCAAATATTTCTTCTTACCTCGCCCTCTCTACCGCCAACCAAGCAATCTATCTATTGCTAGTTCTTTTATTTCCGCAGTCCCTTGATTGTCCTGGTCGTCAGAGAGACACGATGGCAGAAGATTGAAACATCATCTCTTCCATAGCAAAGATTGAAACATCATTCTTCTCTTCCATAGCAAAGATTGAAACATCATCTCTTCCATAGCGTTCTGTTGGCGTTGGTAGCCATTGATAGGAGACCTGGCATGTCGGACAATCTCTTCCTCCACCACCGTCCTATATTGAATGGTTTTGTTGGACAGACTATCGTAACGGTTGACGTGACCAAAGCATGCTGCCCGCTTTTGCCATTTGATGGTTCATGGGGGCTCACAAGTGTCCTGACCAGGCTCCGCACATACTCATTGAACTTGTGTTCTTTGCAACGGATACGGACCAGCTTCCTTAGGATTGTAGTTACATTCAGCTAAATCCATATTACAAGCAAAACGTAGTATAGTAATGTAGTCATGACTCTGATTGTGTGTTGGCTGGTGCTGCTGTTGTAACCGAAGACGTTGTTCATGCACCTCTTGTATCCGAGATTGCTGGTGTTTCTGTTTTTGCTAACGATATTCATGCTCCTGCTATTAGTACTGTTCTTACCGATGCTTGTGTGGCTGATGAGGATGCCGCTGATGCTGTTCATGTTCCCATGGTTGATGAGCCTTTGTACTGTGGCCCACCTTTGCATGGTTTTGAACCTGTGACAGGGCAGTATGCAAGGCAAGTGTGTCTGGGTTTTATTCCCAAAAGCTCTGAGCTTGACCCTGAACCAACGCCCTCATTTACTCGAGTGTCTTGATGCCCTGCTTACATATATCACTCATATTATAAACGATTCTCTCTAGTCTGGGATTTTCCATCTGTCTTCAAGTCTGCGATTGTCAGCCTTCTTATTAAGAAATCCACTCCATTCTTTTATACAGACTGCAAAGTACCTTTGGCATTTCAGGCTCTGCGTTGTCCTAGTTTTCTTAATTCTGGACTGACCGAACTCAAACTGTCTGTGTAAATGGAATCTATTCAGAAAAAAACAACTGTTCTCTCTTTTGGCGTCTCACAAGGATCCATGCTGGGTCCCATCCTTTTTGCTATGTATGCTACTCCTTCCTCTGGTATTATCAGTCATCATGCACTGTTCCGTGAAAATATCGCTGATGATACGCAGGTTCATCATTCAGTGCCTATTTAAGAGATTGATGAGCTTGTGCCAAGTATTCAGGAGTGCATTGCAGACACAAGGCCCGGCCACACTTGTGTTAAGCTTATGAATTCCTCATGTATTTCCTACTGGCTAACGTAAAATTTCAGAAAAATAGCGCATGTTTGATTTCTTCTGCAAAATTACATAAGCCTGGCTTACGATGACCAATCAGAAGCGAGAGTGTGACGTCACTAGTTTAGAGGTCAACTTAAACTCCTCCCACATGCATGATTACACGCATCAAAGGTTGTCTGCTACACACGACTTGGCTGAGTTAGTTTAATTCACTTGTTGCGTGTCGATTTTAGTAAAGTCGTGTTATATTTTATAGTCAAATCGTGAAAGAGCACATTACATCGTCATGAAAAAGTGCCTTGTTGTAGTGAAATTGCACAGCTTCGCACGTTTATAATTTCAAACTAAGCCTTGATAAACATGGCGCCACAACCTCCGACCCAATGCATAAGCCGTAAAACTTAAGCCAAATGTTGCCACTACTTTAAGGGATTGGATGACCCAGAATAAACTTAAACTAAATGATAACAAAACGGAACTCATGCTGATATGTCCAAAGAATCATCCTTCTCTCCTTCACTCAATGCAATTTGCAAATGTTGACACCCCTTTCTCACCATCTGTGCGCAGCCTTGGAGTAGTTCTCGACTCTGCACTGTCCTTTCAGCAACACAAATGTAACACTTGCAGAACAACTTACTTGGAAATGTGACGGATTAGTTCGATGTTTCACTATCTGTCTTCAGAGGTCATGAAAACTGTCATCTGTGCATTCGTCCTGTCTAGAATAGATTACTGTAATGCCCTGCTTGCGGGCCTTTTAAAATGTCAACTTGACAGACTCCAAAGAATTCAAAACAACGCAACACGCCTTATCTCTCGTTCTTCGTTCTTTTCACTGGCTAAAAGTATCAGATCGTTCTTCTCCACGTTATCTCGCCGATCGTCTCCACACTTACATTCCAGCTCGTCATCTCCGCTCTTCTGCATATATTCTTGTCTTGCATATTCCTATTTTCAAGGAAGTATCATTTGGATTTAGGTCCTTGTCTCCACAAGCACCCATCGTCTGGAACTCTTTACGGTATTCTTTGAGACAGTCTTCTTCATTAAAAATCTTTAAGTCGGGTCTTAAAACAATTTTTTTCTCCTATTTCAAACATTGATAGATATGTGTGTATGTTGTATGCGTGCGCGCGCGTGTGTGTCTGTGTGTGTGTGTATGTGTATGTGTGTTAATATGTGTGTCTGTGAACGTGTGTGCACCTGAGTGTATGAATGCTCTGTAAAACGCCATGAGCAATCCATTTGGAAATCAGCGATGTATAAATTATCAAATTGACCTACGCAACCTTTGCCCGTTTCTATTCTCATGATTTCACGAATTTCAAGCAATCTACCCACTTCCAGCTGAGCAAATTAAATAGATAAATTGATAAAACAATCCTATTCGTTACAATACATGAATTAAGCAAGAAGAGTGTCTGATAAATGGAAAAAGCGTTTCGATGAGCGTTGCGTGCACATATATTATAATATTTGAATCAACAAAAACAACCTCATTAATTCAAATCCCTAAACAATGTGATCTTTTGCTGCTTCATCTGCAGGCAAGCTTCGGTTCATTGGAGTGGCCTCGTGGCGATATGGATTAGTCGCCGGTTTCCTATGCCGAAGGTCGCGGGTTCAAATTCCGGTAAGGGGCGAACTTATGTGACTTAGGTACGAGACCATTGAGGTCACCGAGAGTTTTCTCCGGGTACTCAGGTTTCCTCCATCCCTTCAATAATTGCATTGGATGCAGTCAATCTAAAATTTCACAAAATAAAAATTCGATTTCCTTTCCGTCTTCTAATAGCGACGTTCCTTTATACCACGTGTTTGAGTGATGAATGTGTGTTTGTTGTGTATGTAGGAATGATTATAACATGTGAGGTGAGCGTTTAGGTTGGTTACAGATCGCCGCGCTTTGAGTCTGATTTAGAAATAAGGCACTATAGCATCCTGTATTATTATTATTATTATTATTATTATTATTATTATTATTATTATTATTATTCATTGCTCAGAAAATACGAATTTATTGCATATTAATAATTATATGTTGATTGGCACGAACAATATTTCATAATCTTTTGTGAAATAAACATGTTAGTACGGATCTAACTTGACTCGGATCAAGTTAAACTAACACGAAGGCCAAGAATTGGTTTCTATCGGACAAAACAGCTGTCTTTTAAGTTGTGTTGGATTCAAAACCTGTCACCCACCATCGAGCGGAGAATAACTACTGAAATTAGATTGTATTAGTTTTACATATTTTTGTGATATATATTTGCATAAAACACATACGCTTACACACAAACACACATACACGCACGCACTCACACAGACACACACACTCTCTCTGTTACGTTGAAACGCGAATGGTAGTACGTCGGAAACGTGTACGATAGATCTAATCGTTTCGTTTTGCAAAGTATTTAATAATGGAGTTTATTTACCTTTGATTTGAGTTTGCATTGTTGTTAGGAAAGGCTTTGTATAACGTTGATAATTTCCGTTAGTCGATATTGTTGTAGAATCTTCTGGATCGGCTTGTTTACTATCGATCGAAGATTCGGGATAATTGTAGAAATTTGAAGGAACGATCCGGAAGGAGAAGAAATGTGTAATGACGTAAGTCAGTGATGACGATCTTTTATTCGATTGGTGGCAGTGCGTCATTTCTACATTGTTCGAAATTCTTCCGGAAGAGAGAGAGGTTATTTAATCGTGTGCCGAGATTGTTGTTGAGATAGTAAAGTTGTTGATAGTGATTTGGAAAGTTGCTGTGAAAGTTGTTGAGTTGAATTGAGAATTGTATGCAGTTGTTGATGTGTGCTGAATAAAAGTGGAAAATTTCATACGTCGACTTTGTGACTTGTATGCTGTTGGACGGGTTGCGTGAATAAACGAATCTGAGTTACACAACTATCAGGAATTCAAGCATCGGGGCTGAATCAGATACTGATAGAAAACACCATCATCAAACAGAGTGTAACATTTTGGGGGTCAAGCCGCGATTCACGCCATAGCCAAGGGTTCAACTGCTACAACAAGCGAGTCAACGTTACGAGAGGCAGTCATCGAGGGTAGCCGCCAACGAGTTGCGTCGAGAGGGGCCAACATACTGGGACTACATCACCGATAGGTTCGGGTTGACTGCAAGGGCGTGTAGTCGCTGAAGAGTTGCTTCGTGAGCGAACAACAGATCGGGACTACGTGGCTACCGTAAGACTACGTCGAGGGACAGTCTCGGAGCTACATCGCCAGTGTTACAGCGAGCGTCGAGCGGACGTCGCGTCTACTTCAGCACAGGAGCGTGTACATCAACACCAGCGTGGTGCAGCGTCGCATACGACGAGGACAGCGGGACCTGCGTCAGCGAAAGCGACTAGTGACAAGCATCAGCGCTACTGCAGAAAGCGTGCTGTTCTAGAACAGTCTAGAAGAGTGCAGCACAGTCAAGAACTTTCTAGAAAAGAACTTTCCAGAAAAGAACTTTCCAGAAAAGAGCTTTCCAGAAAAGAACTTTCCGGAAAAGAACTTTCCAGAAAAGCATTAAGATGGCTGATTTCTGGCAGAAAGGAGTTGAACTAAATCTAAAAGGAAAACAGCTGACGGAGTACGTCAAGTCTCAAGAGAGAATATGGCGTGAAGAAAGAGAAATAGAATTAGAACAGAAGCGTCTAGAAGTAGAAGAGCAGCGTCGCCGTGAAGAAAGAGAATTTGAACTGAAGCGTCTGGAAATTGAACAGCAGCGGCAAGAAAGAGAAGATGAGCGCAGGCGTGAGGAAAGAGAAGCTGATCGGCAGTTCCAACTAGAGTTGGCGCGCATCCAGCAACAGCAGCATGCGCCACAAGTTATCAGTGACAACACGGCTCCAAAATTGCCAGCTTTCGTCGACGGGAAGGACCAGATTGACAGTTATCTGGCGAGATTCGAAAGGTTCGCCGAAAGCTCCAACTGGCAACCTCAAGACTGGGCAATTCGACTGAGTGCACTTCTGACGGGGCAAGCTCTCGAAGTTTACACCAGACTGTCGAACGATGACGCCAAAAACTACGACGTCTTGAAAGAGGCCCTGTTGCAGTGCTACAACTTTACAGAGAAGGGCTACCGTAAACGCTTCCGTGAATGCCGGCCTAAGTCAGACGAGACGCCAAAGCAGTTTGTGGAGCGCCTGTCGTCATATCTACACAAGTGGGTGGAGTTATCAGGCGAAACGAAGTCTTACGACAGTCTCCATGACCTGATCGTGAAGGAACAATTTCTCAATGCCTGTCACAAGGACTTAGCGACCCACTTAGAAGAACAAAAGCTGCAGACGCTTAAAGATGTGACTGAGGCTGCTGAAAGATATCTCATCGCTCATGGGAAAACCCTGGGGCCACCCAGCGCGACGAAACATTTTCAGAAGACTGGAAACCATGTGAACCAGATCCAGGGAAGCCAGACGAGCCAGAGACAGACAGACTCCACGCCTCCTCCCAGGGAAGGGCATTCAAGGGGCTGTTTCACCTGCAACGCTACAGACCACAGAGCGGCTAACTGTCCTCAAAACAAAAGTAGCGGACAGCGGAGCAGTACGGACAATTCAGCGGCGGGCAACCGGCAGAGGCGGTTCTCCAATCAACGGCAAACCAGTAGATCTGACCATCAAGTGTGCGGCGGGAGCGTCATTCTTCCGAGTGAGACCAAGCGCACAGCTACTCCTGCGGACGTGCAAGAGTGCATGACCGATGGCCAACTTCTCCTTGCCAACGGAAAATCCATCCCCGTCGTCGCCAGCGCAGCGGTGACCGTACAGAACATGCCTGTTTCCAAGGGACGCGTCGGAAATCATGAAGTGACTGTTTTAAGAGACTCTGGCTGCAGTGGGGTCATCGTCAGAGAAGACCTAATCGCTAAAGAACAGTTCACTGGCGATTCTAAATGGACACTTATGGCCGACAGCAAATGTGTGAGAGCGCCAGTTGCGAAGATTCATGTCAACACCCCTTTCTACATAGGCGAAGTCGAAGCGGTTTGCCTGAAGAAGCCGCTGTATGATTTGATGATCGGGAATATCGACGGCGCGAGACGACCCGACGACCCCGATCCAGAGTGGAGTCCTGCCTCAATCCAACGCGTCGAAGTTGTGGAGGAGGATCCATTGCCGTTTCCCGATGGAGACCTTACAGAGCTGCTACGGGACAATGTGGTTACTCCGGCTCAGCCCTGCCGACCAGAGATCGTCGGTGCCGTTACTACCAGGGCCCAGGCCAAGAGAGACAAGACGTCTACGCCACTGAAGGTCGCCGACAACTCTAAAGCTGCCATCGTGGACAGAGATAAGCTTATCCAGCTCCAGGGAGCTGATAGCACTTTAAACAAGTACAGGAACCGCCAAGACCACGTGACCAAGGGCAGTGGCACGGTCTATTTTGAGGTGAAGGCCAAGATCCTGTATCGAATCTTCCAGCACCCGAGGGTCAACGGAGGGAAACCACTACGTCAAGTATTGGTACCGTTACCTCTAAGGCGCCAGGTGATGGAAGTAGCGCATGACTCAATCATGGGAGGTCACCTGGGTATCAAGAAGACGTCGGATAGAATCCAGGCGGTGTTCTACTGGCCAGGACTTCATGCGGACGTCAGCCGTTTTTGCCGATCATGTGACATTTGCCAGAAGACCATACCTCGAGGAAGGGTCCCGAAAGTGCCTATGCAGAGGATGCCTCTGATCGACCGACCTTTCAAGAGGGTGGCCTTAGACTTAATCGGCGAAATAAGACCTCCGAGTGAAGAAGGTCATCGATGGGTACTGACTTTAGTGGACTATGCGACTCGGTACCCAGAAGCAGTGCCACTGAAGAAGATTGACGCTGAAACTGTAGCAGAGGCACTGGTGGACATGTTCAGTAGACTTGGAGTGCCCGAAGAAATTCTGACAGACCTTGGGACGCAGTTCGTCTCTGACTGCATGAATGAGGTCAACAGACTGCTGAGCATCCGGCATTTGACTACGACACCCTACCATCCGATGTGCAACGGGCTTGTCGAGAAGTTCAATGCTACGCTGAAGTCCACCCTGAAGAAACTGTGCAGCGAGCAGCCCAGACAATGGCATCGCTATATCAACGCCTTACTTTTCGCCTACAGAGAAGTACCGCAGGAGTCCACCGGCTTTTCTCCGTTCGAGCTGCTGTACGGAAGAACCATCCGAGGGCCGATGCACATCCTAAAAGAACTGTGGACGAAAGAAGTAGACACCCCAGAGGTGAAGAACAGCTACCAGTACGTGTTTGAGCTACGGGAGAAGCTGGAGCAGACTCTCGAGATAGCCAGAGAAAACCTGAAGAAGTCCCAGGACTGTGGAAAGCACTATTATGATCGTAGGGCTGTGAACAGGAAGTTTAAACCTGGCAACAAAGTGCTGGTGCTGCTACCTACTGATCACAATAAGTTGCTGATGCAGTGGAAAGGCCCGTACGAAGTGGAGACCGTGGTGGGGATCAACGATTATAAGGTGAAGGTCGGCCCGCATTCCAAGATATACCACGCCAACCTCCTTAAGCTGTACGTGGAGAGGCCGCCAGAGACTGTACATGCGGCAACAGCAGCTGTGACCGACGACAGCTTTGACAGGGAAGAACTGTTGGAACTGGGAGACTTCGATAGCAAAGAAGGCATCGATGATGTTAAGCTAGGACCACGCTTGACAGAAGGTCAAAAGATGGAGCTCAAGGACCTTATGGGCGAATTTCCCCATAGCTCCAGTGATGTCCCAGGCTCTACGACTTTGGTCGAACATGAAATCCACACCCGGACCTGGAAGGAGCATCTGCAGACCTTGAGGGAGCTGTTCCACCGTCCCGCAGAAGCCAACCTGACCGTGAGACCCAGCGAATGCATCCTGGGAGCTGACAACGTCGACTGCGTCGGACATCCGATGGGAGAAGGAGACAACGGAGGACGCACTGATTCGGGGAAAGCCCACGTGATCATCGTCTTTGACCCTGGGCCGATGACGACCGCAACTGACGAGGGCGTCGATTCCTTGCGAACGAAAGAACATTGATTGTGTGGACGAACTAAGAATATTGGTAATGACAGACTTGAAAATGAAAAACGTTGACTGGGTAAATGATCTGTGAACATTGACAGTATCCAGAAAGACTTGCAGATGAGAAACTTTGACTCTGTGTGAATGAACTGTGAACATTGTCATTATCCAGGCAGATTTGAAGATGAAGACCATTGACTCTGTGTAGATAAGCTGAGCGCAATTACAGTATTCAGAAAGTCTTAAATTAGTTTTAATTCTGAACTTTGTTTGTGCATTACGTTTCAACGTTGTTGAAAGAAATTGGGTAAATTTCTTCTTGAGTGGGGGGTTATGTTACGTTGAAACGCGAATGGTAGTACGTCGGAAACGTGTACGATAGATCTAATCGTTTCGTTTTGCAAAGTATTCAATAATGGAGTTTATTTACCTTTGATTTGAGTTTGCATTGTTGTTAGGAAAGGCTTTGTATAACGTTGATAATTTCCGTTAGTCGATATTGTTGTAGAATCTTCTGGATCGGCTTGTTTACTATCGATCGAAGATTCGGGATAATTGTAGAAATTTGAAGGAACGATCCGGAAGGAGAAGAAATGTGTAATGACGTAAGTCAGTGATGACGATCTTTTATTCGATTGGTGGCAGTGCGTCATTTCTACATTGTTCGAAATTCTTCCGGAAGAGAGAGAGGTTATTTAATCGTGTGCCGAGATTGTTGTTGAGATAGTAAAGTTGTTGATAGTGATTTGGAAAGTTGCTGTGAAAGTTGTTGAGTTGAATTGAGAATTGTATGCAGTTGTTGATGTGTGCTGAATAAAAGTGGAAAATTTCATACGTCGACTTTGTGACTTGTATGCTGTTGGACGGGTTGCGTGAATAAACGAATCTGAGTTACACAACTATCAGGAATTCAAGCATCGGGGCTGAATCAGATACTGATAGAAAACACCATCATCAAACAGAGTGTAACACTCTCTCTTTCTCTCCCCCCCCCCCCCCATCTCTGACAAGAATTGCTCTATGTGTATGAGTTTGCGTTTTGCGTGCGTGTGTGTGTGTGTGTTTGTGTGTGTAATGTTCGTCATTCGTAAGGCGCCTTAGCCTAAGGAAGTCGCTGGCCGATACAGGATCTAACTCAAACCGCCCGAGACGCCCACCCGCAGCCTTTGGGCGCATGGTCTGACGCCCGGACAACTGAGCACAATCCAGGGCAGCCAGGGATGGGGGGAGAAGGACCAAGTGCATGCTGGGTGCCTTCTTGTTACCGGCACTCGCCCGTCTAGGACATGAGCGTCAGGATCTTTAAAGTCCGTTATGATGGAATGTATGCGACACACAGACTAGACCTCGGTTTATACTCTCATCTGAAGGAGTAGGAAAACAGGAGTAAAGTGTCTTTCCCAAGGACACAACACAATGGCCCGGCCAGGGCTCGAACCCGGGACCTTCAGATCCGCAAGCCGAAGCACTACTATTAGACAACAGTGCCTCCCACAGACACAGTGTGTGGTTATCAAGGTTGCACGTGCGAGAGAGATAGAGACAGACAGACAGACAGACAGACAGACTGAGACAAATACACAAGAATACACAGAGACAAACAGAGAAGTTCGCAGCCAGGGGATTGAATCCCTACCGCACTCTCTAGTCGCAAGAGATTATAAGAGAGTATACTCGAAACAAAGACGGGACGTTTTTCCGCCTGCTTCTGCGGCGTTCTTCAGTGAGTGACAAAGAGCTCTTAGGCTGTCCAGAATGTCAGCGTCCTTAAAGATAAGAAGATGTTTCACCCAGAGTATCTTGATGCGTTACCCAGAGTTTCGTAACGGAGGAAGACGTGTCACCCGAAGTAGCCTAGTGGACAGTGTCCATTACTATAGAAAAGTGTAATCCACCTATGCTAGCCCAGACTTGTAACGATCCATTGGAACGGTTGCTGGACAAAAACGGTCCACTAAATCTTCAGGTAACAGACGATGGCAAGTACTGAAATATTTTATTGTCTCGAGACGCCTTAAATAGCTTTGGGGGTTGACAATGACTCATGACTTTAAAGTCCAGACAGTCTAATAATATTCCGCTTGTTTTTACCTTTTACTGATTGTCTAACTGCATTTCGAATTAAATTTTCGACTGTCTAGCCTTATTTCGACTGTCCAGGTTTATTCTGATTGTCTTATAACATTAACTGAATTCCAACAACAACGAATTCTCGTTAACAGCCTTGTAACTAAAACCAGAGCCTGCGTGGACGCCTGTATAGTTAAAGTACTGTCGATGTCCTGATAGTTCTCTGGCACTTGGTGCGTAATGCTAACTACCACAATACTCCACAGTCATACTCCAAAGTCTCGAGAATAAACTCAATTAGAGTTTAACAGAGCCAAAATCGTTCGACACGTTGCAAAGTGGACAAGCACGGTAACTTGTCAAGAGCACTACATCGAAAGACCAGCAATATCTGTGGGACATTTATTTCCTAAAAGGAGTTTACTATCAGTTTTAATCCAACATAAAACAAACTAATCATACTAATAACAAATAACAAAGTTTTGGCAACTGGGCTAATCCAGACATTTACAATATTCTGGGTGTGCATTAACAAAACGCCAATCCTGATTTCTCTCTCTCTCTCTCTCTCTCTCTCTCTCTCTCTCTCTCTCTCTCTCTCTTCTCTCTCTCTCTCTTTCTCTCTCTCTGTAATTGCAATGAATATGTTTTATGTTCGAGCAATAAAATGTCTTACGTCTTATACCGTTTCAAACTAACAGGGACTGGCAAAGCAAAGAGCCGAACATTAAGCCTCGGCCATTCTCGGCTACTCAGTGTGATGCGGTATCCCACTCTCCCCCTCACCCTCTCTCTCTCTCTCTCTCTCTCTCTCTCTCTCTCTCTCTCTCTCTCTCTCAGGCTCCACATAGGCCGACAGAGCGCTTGAATTGGCAACGACCGTTTGTTTTCCCACTATGCCTACAACAATCTAGAAGATCATGCACCTTTGTAAAGCGAAGTTAGTTTAGCCTTTCCGCAACCTTACATAACGATCTTCGCCTGGCGTTCAAAATGTCAGACGCAATCGAACCAATAAATAAGCTTGTTATTGCAAGCCGACTGAAACAGAATAGCGCAGCTTCGATAAATAGGAAGAAGTAGAACAACAGGAAGACGATTCCTTCAAACGTTTGAGCAATTTCGCGTCGTCCGTTTCGAAGAGGAATAAAGGACTCCGACAAAGGACTTTTGTTGTTGCTATTGATCGAAGGTGATGGCAATGAGAGGAAAGGAAGAAAATAAAGATGAAACTGATGATGTCGATTATAATGGTGAGAAGTACACGTGTAGAAAAGAGAAGAAGGAGAGAAGAAGAAGAAGAAGAAGAAGAAGAAGAAGAAGAAGAAGAAGAAGAAGAAGAAGAAGAAGAAGAAGAAGAAGATTGGAGGAGGAGGAAAAAAAAGAAGAACCAGTGGTTAATAACTCGGTTGCATGCTAAATCGTATCATGTTCACCAAGCTGCAGCCGAGAAAGCAGCGGGTATACAAGCAAAGAAGCGAATGAAGAAGACCGCTGAAGAATAGAGAACAAAAAGAAGATGAGAGGATAAAGAGAAGGATGAAGAAGAGATGGTAAAGACTATAGAAAAAGAAGAGAAAAGAAGGGGAAATGTGGCTGAATATCTTTGTTGAACTCTAAATCAAGTTTGATAAGTAATGGCACTCAGGTAAAATTTTGCTGGATTTCCTCACATAGTTGATTCCTTTATAATGATTGGTCTGATCGGGATGCAAGACGTTGTGCTTCAAATATTAATTCTCAAACAATACCGATACCTTTGTCTTCTAAAGAAATTGAAAACTCTATAGAAAATAACTTTGTAGAAGAGATTAAACTTACCCGCAACTATGATAAACCTTGCGGAATTGCTAGATCAGTTTCAAGCATGGCACATAGAATAACACTACACTCAATTAAGACCAAATATTGACCAAATATTGTAAAAATGTTAAATGCATATGTGGTGAATCAATTTCTCTGAAACATGTATTACTTCAATGCAATGATATTCGTCCATTTTTGCCAACTGATGTTCATATTATCGATTCCATTGATAACATAAGCTTTGATGTAAGCGTTAGATTAGCAAAAGCTTTGATTGGTTCTCCAGTGGTTCGGTTAATATAATTGTGTATGTATGTATGTATGTATGTATGTATGTATGTATGTGTGTATGTATGTATGTATGTATGTATGTATGTATGTATGTATGTATGTATGTATGTATGTATGTATGTGGTGCAAATGTGTGAGAATGCGTGCGTATGTCTTATCATTTCGATGAAGAAGACGCTTATAAAACAACTAACCAACCAACCCAGGGGAAGAAGGAAATGTATGAAAAAGATAGAACTAGAAGAAATATGGTAAAATAATCCCGCTGTATGCCGTTAAGCGCTTCCCATACATTAAGACATCAACCGAGAAACAGGTCTTTAGGCGAGAAAGTAGAAAAATAAAAAAGAGTTCCGGAAGTACAGCAAATATTGGCTGTTGTGTGGTACATCTCATATTTACTGAATCATCGGTTGCTGAAGTAGGGTGTCTACAATCAACCAGAGTAAGATGACGAGGCATGGACTATAATGGGGGAGGGAGGAGAGAAGAAGAAGAAGAAGAAGAAGAGGCATTAGTAGTAGACGCAGACTAAACAATACTTTCAGGCGAAAGCCACACCAGTTCGGTCAGACAGTGAAATATGTCTGGAATCAAGATGTACTAGTTCTCACTTCGTCTCCAGTATCGCAGACGATCTCGACTCTAAAGAATATAAGTCGAGGACCCCGACACTCATCGTTGCCAACACCTGATCTGACGTTTCTGGAGATTGCTGCCAGATATGCTGATGCCCACTGGTTACAATTTTTGGTTGCTGGAAGGACGATCTTTTCAGACTTACACACAGAAAGGGTGTAGTAGACCCCATAGCTAAATGCACGACCACAATTACATTTAAGTGATTACTTATTACAGTTATTTGCAATAAGTACACTAGGAATGAATGCAAGATTCAGTTACATGTCACTATGAGAACAATTAATTGAACTGTTACGCTTATTGGTAATTATGTGAAAACTGTAAGAGCCTGCAGCTGGTCAAATCTGTTGAAGAAAAAAATAAAATCGCTCTTTCTGTCTCTCTGTATTTCTGTCTGTATGTCTGTCTGTGTGTCCGACTGTGTGTCTGTATGTGTGTCCAAATTACATGTGATGTGAAAAATGCATGGTTCTTTAATTAATTTTGTGTGAAATTAAGAGTGTAAATTGTAAAGTCAAATCCTTTACAGATAACGGTCTACGCGCATATTCTGATTCTGTCTGTCTGTCTGTCTGTGTTGCGATATTTCGACCCCCTCCCCCCCCCCTCTTCCTCTCTCTCTATTTCTCTTCCTCTCTCTCTCTCTCTCTCTCTCTCTCTCTTCTTTCTCTCTCGATTAATTTTGGCGAGTCATCAAGTGGTCTTTTTTCAGTGTTTCTGTGAGCAGTCCACTGAATACACATCGACTTGTCGTTTACCATTTCTCTCTCTCCCCTTTCTCGCACACACACACGCACATACAACCTTCTCTCTTTTTTTCCTTTACTGATAAGGAATCACTCTAACACAGTCTAGAACACGAGTCGTGGACGTAATTCATGTCATCCAATTTGCAATCGTGACTACGTTGTTTGATAAGCTGCCCAGATTGTTTGATCTTGAATAGGTTCGTTTGACATGATATTGGCAGTTAATGTTCCAAGAAGGATGTAACCTAAACACAATATTATAGGACATAGTGGCTTTCATAAATGCAAACTATTACACGTTCCATCATAGCAATTTCGTCTCACAAATGGTCCTGCAGCAATGAAACGTCTATGCTTATGAGTAAATATATGTGTCATATGGCATAACTTCCTTGCTGTGTTGAATAGAGAGCCGACCTTACTGGCATCGACAGGCTGTTGTGCTATTCATCTTGATTTTTTTTCTCTTTCTTTCAAAGCCATGTCGACGTGCGTATTGTGTGAGCATGCGTCACGCAGGGCGCATTCCCTTCTAAGAAAATACACTGAATGAGAGAGAGAGAGAGAGAGAGAGAGAGAGAGAGAGAGAGAGAGAGAGAGAGAGAGAGAGAGAGAGAGAGAGAGAGAGAGAAAGAGAGAGAGAGAGAGGGGGGGGGATGGGAGATAGAGAGAGAGAGGGGATGGTAGAGAGAGAGGGGGGGGGAGGAGGGGGAAGATAGAGAGAGAGAGGGGGGATGGGAGAGAGAGAGAGCGAGAGAGAGACAGAGACAGAGAGAGAGAGACAGAGAGAGAGAGACAGAGAGAGAGACAGAGAGAAGACGACGATGACGAAGAACATGAAGAAGAAGACGAAGACGAAGAAGAAGAAGAAGAAGAAGAAGAAGAAGAAGAAGAAGAAGAAGAAGAAGAAGAAGAAGAAGAATCTCCAACGGGATTATTTGTTCCCAAATGCACGATCTCCACAGCATTTATTTTGATTCTACTTTTAACAACCATTTTCTTCCTCATCTGCCTGGAATCCTAAAACCAAAGCGTTCGGCTTTCTCGTGTTATCATTGGGGACCAAAATCGGTTTTCATTACCAGAAAGAAAAAAAAAAAAAAAAAAAAAGATGGCAAGCCATTCAAATGTATTTCCAGACATTCACACACTTAGCCGAAAACTAAGCATTTTCAAAAGTGTTCATTGTCATGGCGGTGTTGTGACTCGGCTTTATTCACAACTTTCCGGCACCTCTCATAAAAACTCGTGGGTATCGCCATTATAAATTAAAACGAGGTTATATGAAACCAAGTTCCGGTTTGGCTTGTTTTGCTTTTATCAAAGCTTGATGCGTGACTTTTAAATATGGCAAATTGCCGAAAACGACGATTGTTAGAGCCAGAAAACGAGTGGGATAAGTATAAAAACGGTGGAGGAAGTACATTGCTCAGTGAAAGAATGCAAAAAACAATCGTAGAGGCCTGTATTTGTGGCGACTGCGGAGGTGCGTCGATCATCGACAGAAAGTGAAACAGGACCTGAAAACTCTTGTAGTTTTCCATAGCTTCGCCGTCGCAACCTTCACAAAACACGAAGCAACTGACTATGTTAGGCTAGCGTTGTGGCCAAGTGGGCTAAGGCGGGACTAACTTGCCTTGTCCACAAGCCAGAAACCAATGGCGCCTGACAGGTGTGGGTTCGAGCCAGCATCTGGGCGTTATGTTTTTCCGAATATTTTTCAAAAATTCACAAATAATGTTAGGTAGGTAGGGTTTAGGCGCGCCACTGGCGATAGAAAGGGATAATAAACTGCAGCAAAAAAATAAAAATATGTGAGGGTACGATACAGGTGGCCAGTGACACATGTTATTATTCTTGAATATTTGGAAATAACTCACTAAAACACGCGGAGAAAAAAAACCGGAAGTATTTTTCATAGAGGGGATTCCCGTTGGTGCATAGGACAGCAGAAAAGTGTGAATCGTAACGTAACAAATAACAAAAGGGAAACCAAAAATGAACATCAAATATCTGCTAGCAAAAACAAATCATCAAAATCGGATCAACCAATCTTTAGATGCATACACAGTAGGAAATAGTGATGCACAATGACCTTAACCTTTTAGAAGATGGCGATGCACACTGACCTTGACCTCTGATCAAATACAAATGATCTAACATGCTTAGCATGGAGTTTCTCTGTTGAGATAATACAGTATTCGTAAAGCACAAAATTGATGAATTTCGGTTCACTTTTTTTGAGATAAGGCAAGAAGTGTGTACTGAACACACACACACACACACACACACACACACACACACACAAAGTGAAATACGGAGCGATTGACCGACCGGCAACCGAACTGCTGCTGAATGGTGGTCCATGATAGTGGTACCTGTAAATCCAAATTCAACGAAATCGCTAAAGCCGTTCTTGAGATAGTGAGCAAAACGTGTTTAGCAACAAAATGACTCCAGAGACCTTGACCTTAGCCGCAGAGTAAATATGGTTGGGCGAGAGGCAGACCACTAACCGAGGTAATGTTCCTAAGAAGTTTGGTCAAAATCCGATCAGTGGTTCTGGAACTATCGCTGCCAAGAGACCGACGGACGGACCTACCGACCGAAAGACAGACAGACAGACAGACCCGACATTTGATTCGTTTTGATTCCATCCTGTTTCAAATTATTTGGACGTAAGTCTGGAAATAATTTTTTTTTTAAATCCAATCTTCTTGCACAGATTCCTTACACATGCGTTCAAATAACACCAGCGATATTGTTGTTAGGATTCCCGAAAGAGCTAGATAAAAAAAAATGTCTGAGCTCTGATGCTGATCAAAATGCTGGATTTTCTGCTTCTGTCAACATGACGGATTTAGCAAATTGTCCCTAGGCACATTTCGTATCCTATTTCGCTAACCCTGCCTATTCAGTCAATGTGACGAAGCTGATTGATACCAAACACTACGTTGGAGGTAGCCTGGTTTAGCACAATGAAGTTGAAACCTGGGTGGCAATCCTGTTTGCCGAGACCCGAATTGTCACCGAAAATAAACTTGAAGGGGCTGTAGCTTATTATCATGAGCGAAAGATGAAGCATTACTAATGTTAAGAAGCTATTTCTATATTTGACTATCAACCTGCCCATTCATGAAAGGTAAATAAACAGTTGTGAAACCAAACACTGCACTGGTAGTAAACTTGATTTTGCACACACACGTTTAAACTGGAAAGCAAAATTTGTTCGTCGAGAACTCATGAATCGTCTCACAAATTCAGATTCTGGGACTGCCTTTCGAGGTAGTTCAGATATCGATTCTGTACATTTGTAGAAGAGAAAGAAAGTCGGATAACAAACAGACTCCACTTCGTTGAGGCATGAAACGGCGAGTCAGTGTAGACAGCATGGTCTTAAATTTTAGACGTTAAATTAGGCCAATGTGGGTTAAAACCAGCGTTAGTTTCAGTATAATTTCACGCTATCTCCATATTTCACTGCATGCACGCTTCTCCACGCTTTATGTGACAATCGTACAGACTGTTGGGCTGCAATTCTGGCGTTGGAATGATGGGTTTTCTATACAGGCACCCATTCAAAAGTGATCTCTAAATCTCATTTTCTATCTCTGCATCCTTTTTCGGGAAGCCGTTAGAAACCAAACACTGCGTGGATGATGGTAGTCTGATCTATCACACACCTAAACGTGTTGGTTGTAGAAGAGGAATATCATCTAATAGGGATTATGTCCACGATGGTATCAATAACTCCAGTCCCTTCTTTTCAGGCTAGATACCTTGTGCCTGTGTTTTACACAAACGTTTTGATTCCCTTATTTTAAAACGTCATCAGTCACTTTCCAAAACAAAACCTTGTTCAAAACTTCCTAGACTGCAACCCTCGATTTTAGAAATAATTTTGGCTATGAAATTCCTTTTCCCACATATTATGTTTCTTTACATTTCTGTTGCCAGCCAGTCAAATTGTGTATACCATTGTGGTAACAAGATGTTTTCCATGATGACTTTATTCTTCTTATGCTCTAGAAAAACAGTCATTTGATTTTTCACCAAGCTCAGCTGATGCTCGTGAAAGATGAGAACACAGCAAAAAGGCCATCTGTACCTATGGAACAACTCAAACATTGCAAACAGACAGATGAACGGACCGGAGGATTGCTAGAGCCCAAACTGAAAATTAAACGTGATCACGCAAATATATATGGAATTTTTCAAATTTTAAATGTAATTTAGTTGATCATTGCTTACAGAGTCCAGCGGACTGCAAAGAGCCGAATCAGGACCACAAAATCAAGACCACAACTTGGCTGAAAGAGGACTCACACCTGATCCGCATAAAAGATCTGCCCAAACAACCCTAGTGGCAACACTGAAGGCCGATCACTTTATAATAAAGACATCCCACGCAGGGGACGCTGAGGCTATACGCTGATTTATCGAAACCCGTTTAGAAAAAAAAACAAAATAGAATACAAACATCAATATAAAATATCAACAAAACATACATATAAAATGCCTACATTGCCAAATAATAATATCATAGGAAGCCCCAGTGACCATTTGGCAGAAAGCGTCCAATATTCCCAAGCTGATCCAACAGACCTGACACACAACTGAGGAGTTTTCCCGGAAGAGTTTCCAAGAAAAATGGTGGGTGACTGGTCTAGCGAAGAAGAAAATAGTATGGTAGATTGATAGAACAGAATAGGAATGAGAAAGAACAAAGGAGAAAGACAGCGACAGTGGGAATTTAAAGCACTAAATTTCCAGAAAGTAGGGATACATTTATACTGAAAAACCCCGGCACCCCCAAGGGGTTAAGTGTAATTATTCCTTGATAATTGTAATTATTTCATAATATTTGTACTATCAGGTTTGGGCGCTAGGAAGTCCTGGCAACTACTGATAATTATTACTTAACACTGTGGATTAGCGGTATCTGTAAATTTACACAAAACACTAAACACTTGTTAATTTCAATTATCTCGTGATCCAGGTAACTCTCGGTTTTGGCGCTAGTAAGTCGTCACACTTCACCTTCGACTTGAACACGGGTGGAGATTTGCGCGTTGGATACCCCTTTTTGCTGCACGCACACACACACACACACACACACACGCGCACACACCCACACACACACACACATGTTTGTGCACCTACGCAACTCCACACAGACTTAGTAGGTGTAGTAAAATTTATCTTTAGTCTTACCACAGTATGATAAGCCATTTCAGGGGAAACAATCCAGTGTAAAGAAATTCATTTAAATAAGTTTACAGTGATGGAAAAAAAGGTGGGGGAAGCAGTTCAACATACACACGCACACACACACCCACACACACACACACACACACACACACACACACACACACACACCAACACATTGGTGTCCAGTTCATGATATAGTGCAGATGACAACACCGGTTTCTCACCTGCTTACTGCAAAAAGTGGCTAAATACCGTTCTGTCGTGTGATGAGAAAACAATTATGTCCATTTTGATCAAAATACTTGTATAGCTTTCCGAAGGATACGACGAGGCACGATGAGTCAAAATCCGAATCTTATTGCAGTTGAAGTTCGGAATCATTTATGCGAGAAATATTCAGGAAAATTAAAAGTATACACTGACGGATCTGTTTTAGAAACAGGGGAAACAGGAGCTGCTTTTGTTATACCAGATTTGAAAATATCAGAATCGTTTTATATAGGAAAAGGTTACTCTATTTTTACTGCGGAATTAATTGCTATACTAATGGCTCTAAATAAAATTTCTAGTTTATGCCTGAATATATTTAGTATAGTTCTATGAGTAGATGCTCTATCTGTTTTAGAAGCTCTAAAATCTAATATTACCTGTGAACGAAAAGAGATTATTTTTTAGATTAATAACGTTATTGATGGATTGATAATTAGTGGTACTGAAGGGACCTTTTGCTGGATTCCATCGCATTGTGGATTTCTACATAATGATTGGGCTGATCATGCTGCAAAATTAGGTGCATTAAATATTAATTCCCTATCAGTTAAATTAAATCTGTCTTCTAAAGAAATTCAAAACAATATTGAAAATGATATTGTAAAGAAACTTCAGTTCTATACAAACTATAAAAATCTTCGTGGATTTCCCTGATACGTTTCATCTACAGCAAACAGAATATTATTAAATTCAATTAAAACCAAATGTTGTAAAAATATAAAGTGCATTTGTGATGAACCTTTAACTCTAAAACAACTATTATTTGACTGTATTCAGATTCATCCTCAGATTCATCCTCAGATTCATCCTCAGATTCATCCTCTTTTGCCCCTTGAAGTAAATACTATAACATCAGTTAAAAAACAGTAGCAATGAATTAAGTGTGGGATTGGCAAAAGCTTTAATCAATTCTCCAGTCGCTCGTGTTATTTAACTGACATTGTTATTGTTACGTTAGAGAGATAGTAATAGTACCTGTGTGTATTTATATGTTCATGTATGTCTGTTTAAATGCGTGAATTTGTATGGATGGTCTTTATCATCTTGATGAAAAAGACGTTAATAAAACAACCAACCAACCAACCGACGAGGCACATCTTTACATACGTTTATTTTTAAATGAGTTTGGCAGTGATGTACTTCAATAAATATTATTTTAATCATTACAGATCATTATAGTCATTACATTTCAATCCATGAATTGGTACATTTTGCACATCAGTCTTATTACATTACAATAGCTACTTCTTTTTCTTTCTTTTTTTTACACAAATCCCTTTCCTTTTCCAATTTATCTTTGAAATAAACATGTACAAATATTCTGGCATTCAAGTTTGTCTTAATGATAGATCAGTTCAAAGCGCAGATAGAAACCACTAAAGAGCAATGTTAAGGGGCACCCTGCTGTGAAATCCAAGACGACGAAAATTAACTTCCATCATAAGTAATACTTTTTTTTTAAAACGCACAGATTCCGTACACAGTACACAAGGCACAGTGCAAGGAGGTAGAAGAAAAGGAAGACCGAAAAACAGGTGGGAGGACAACATTCGAGAATGGACTGGCTTAACATTGATCGAAGCCATCAAGGTTGCTGAAGACAGAGAAAGATGAAGTATGCTGGTTGAACGATCATCTGTGGTTCACCAACGACCTTAGAGTTACGGAATAGGATAGGATAGGAAATGACAGATTTCGTATACGTTACATTAAACAAAACATATTTTGATGTTACATGAAAATTTCTTTTGCTTGTTTTCTAGATCTCACGCTAAAAAACGCAAGGAAGGAAACACACCCTCTCCTTTCTCCATCTCCTGATCCTCTATTCCTCTTATCGCATGTAGTAAAACAATAGGGGAATTACTGCTATTCTGTGTGTCTACGGGTTTCGCACACCTATTAGATGTTTTCCGTTCGTCTCTCTCTTTAGCCCACGATCTCCTTAGTCCACACTCTCCTCCCCTCCATCCTTTCTACTGGTCTCTCTTTCCTCCCTCACTTTCATCCTCTCTATCCACCCCTCTCCCACATACACATGCTCTCTCTCTCTCTCTCTCTCTCTCTCTCTCTCTCTCTCTCTCTCTCTCTATCTCTCTCTCTTAATTATTGTACTGATTTAGTCATTTTTGGTCTTCAGAAAATAAACTCAATGAAATTTTTAAACCTTTTTTTAATTTCCAAACATTTGCCATCTATTTTTCTTTCTTTTCCTTTTTCTTTCAACATTGGCAGGGCACGCACTTTTCCAGGAGCAGACCTCGGAAGTGACCACGATCTCGTGATGATGTCCTTCCGGCTCCATTTGAAGAGAGTAAACAGAGCAAAGTGCACCAGACTGAAGTTCGACCTGGACAAACTGCAAGACCCGGAGGTGGCAGAAATATTCCAAGCCACAGTTGAAGGAAAATTTGCACCACTGCTCATTTTGGGAGCTGGCGAAGTAGATGTCAACAACATGACCACCACCTTCAATTCAGCTGTTACAGATGCCGCCAAAAGGATCCTTGGCAAGCTCCGAACAATGAAGAAACCGTGGATCTCATCTGAACCTTTAGAACTGTGTGATAAACGAAGAGAGATGAAAAAGAGAAAGAACACCTCACAGCGAGCTGTGGACTATTGAAAAATCAGCAAACTAAAATTGGATAGAAGGGCAATGCGAGGAAATAGAGAACAGTCTGAGCAAGAAAAACAGCAAGAAGGCGTACCAGACTATGTAGCGGCTGACAAGTGTTAAACAGCTCAAGGTCTCCACGAAGCAAAGCAAGTCTAGCATATGCCTTACAGAAGAACAAGAAGTCTTGGATGAACAGAGTACTGCTCTGACCTTTACAACCACACACCAAACGGAGATCCATCAATTCTAGCATGTGCCCAAAACAGAGAATTCTAGAAGAAGATGAGATCCTACCAATTCTCCGTTAAGACGTTGAGGAAGCAGTACAATCACTGAAGAATGGGAAGTCTGCGGGAGTGGACCACAACCCGCGGAATTGAATCAAGCAGGAGGGGAAGCGATGATTGACGCCCTCACCATTATATGTAACAAGATCTGACAGAATGGAAAGTGGCCTACACCATGGACCCAGTCGCTTGTCATTACTCTTCCCAAAAAGGGTAACCTTCAGGAGTGTAAAAATTATCGCACCAACAGCCTCATCAGCCATCCCAGCAAAATCCTACTGAAAATAATATGAACAGATTGAAACCCCAAGATGAACATCTCATAGCTCAAGAACAAGCAGGATTCACGGCAGGGCGAAGCACCACTTAACAGACTTTCGACCTCAAAATAATCTGCGAGAAATACCTACAGCACCAACAACATCTATATCATGTGTTTGTAGACTTCAAGCTGGCATCCAGCTCTATGGGCAACCATGAGAGTGTACAACAGCAGCCATAACATTACTAAAGTCATCAAAATCCTGTATGACAAGGCTTCCAGTGCAGTCCTCCACAACATCGACATCGGGAACTGGTTCAGAACAACAATCGGTGTGCGTCAAAGATGCTTAATTGCTCCAAAACTCTTCAACATCTTCCTAGAGCGCATCATGTCAGATGCCATTGCAGATCACGCAGGCACAATCAGCATAAGGGGTAGAGCAATCTCCAACCTCCGTTTTGCGGATGACATTGGTGGTTTGGCTGGAGAGGAACAAGAACTTGAACAGTTGGTACAGAGGCTTGGCACCACCTCCAGAGCCTATGGAATAACAATAAGTGCAGAAAAGACCAAAATTATGGCCAACAACACCAATGGAATCAACACGGACATCAAAGACTAAGGTCAATCCCCCAACACAGTGCATAGCTTCACTTATTTAGGAGCCATTGTATCAGACAATCAACTGCGGACCTGACAAGGTTGAAGCCCATTTGTAAAGGCAGGACCATCAGTCTACATTCAAAGGTAAGGCTGCTGCGCTCCCTTGTCATCTCCATCTTCCTATACGCTTGCGAAACATGGACCCTCACAGCAGATCTACAACGAAGAATACAAGGCATGGAGATAAGGTGCTACAGAAGACTTCTGGGCATTTCCTATACCCCGCCCATCTCCATCAATGAAGTCCCACAGACTATCACACAATCCATTGGACAACACGATGACATGCTCACAGTGGTGAAGAAACGGAAACTCCGATGGAATGGCCACGTCACCAGAGCATCAGGCCTTTGCAAAGACCATCCTGCAAGGCACGGTGTAAGGAGGCAATAGGAGAGGGAGACAGAAAAAGAGGTGGGAGGACAAATTCGAGAATGTACTGACTTGATACTGAGCGAAGCCATAAAGGTTGCTGAGGACTCTGGTTAAACGATCATCTGTGGTGCCTCAAAGACCTTTACGGGATAGGATAGAATAGGATAGATAGGCTGGGATAGGATATATTTCTTTCTTTCATTTTTTGCAACAATAAAAACAACATGACTACGTTTATTTGGGGTGTTTTAGGTTTAAGCATTTAAAAAAATTGTTTTCTTTTAAAAAAATATACTTGGTAAATAATGTTAAGTCCCTTTAAATTTTTTAAAAACTCCCTCGTTGTTGTTGTTTTTCAACGGCGATAATAGAAGCAGAATGCCCAGTTTTAAATTGGCGGTCTTTCATTTATTCAAACACTATTTTCGTCAGAAAAAATTTTCGATGAAATAAATTACGGTAAGCCTCTTTCTGTTTTTAAACCTTTCTTGAAAATATTTTTCTTTCTTTCTTCCTTTTTTTATTTTCTTATCCTCGCAGGACATTTCCATCAAACATATCGAGCTAAACTACTCCGTTGTCATGGAGTCTGAGGATCCATTGTTTAACTTGCGGGAAAGAGAAAATTTGCGTGAATAATAAACAATATTCTTCAAGATATTTTGGACATCGGAAGACATTGCCCACCTGCAATCCTCTAAACCAAGAAGGAAATAAAGCATATCATTTGGTTCTTTTCATTTAAATTAAATAAATACTGTAATAATTTAAATCAAATACAGTATTCGTTATTCATTGCTTACAGGGTCCAGCGGACTGCAAAGAGCCGAATCAGGACCACAAAATCAAGACCACAACTTCGCTGAAAGTGGACTCACCTTTGATCCGCATAAACTATCTGCCGAAAAAAACCTAGTGGTAACAATGAAGGCACTCCACCAGCCGGTCACTTTTCAATAAAGGCATCCCATGCAGAGGACGCTGAGGCTATACTTTAATTTATTGAACCACCGTTTGCAAAAACAAAATAGACTACAAACATCATTATAAAATATTAACAAAACGCATACATATAAAATGCCTACATTGCCAAATAGTAACATCATAGGAAGCCCCAGTGACCATTTGGCAGAAAGTGTCCAATATTCCCAAGCTGATCCAACAGACCTCACACACACATGAGGAGTTTTGTCCCGGAATAGTTTTCAAGAAAAGAGGTAGATGACTGGTCTAGCGAAGAAGAAGATAGTATAATAGACTTATAGAACAGAGTAGGAATGAGAAAGAACAAATGAGAAAGACAACGACAATGGGAAATTAAAGCACTAAATTTCCAGAAAGTGGGGATACTATTTATACTGAAACTACGGGAAACACAGTGTGATGCACTGATAAAAATGTTTTTACAGGCACAATGTGGAAGGAATAAATTTATTTAAATATGCAGATAAATTTGTTGATACTGATACCATTTAACTTAAAGACATACAAAAATAATGTTACATCGACTGGGATTCTGCATCAAATGAAGGTAGCCTTCTTATGCCTATCAAAAGGTTCAATGTACGAAATGTACTGTACTTGATTTTAATGGTCAATTACGCTATTTGAAATAGTTAGTAGTCTAGTATGAACTACCCAACATTTATTACTCACTAAAACATTTTTTTCGCCATCTGTCCGGCTAGACTAGTAGCTGGAGCTGAAGCCTAAATGTTTGAAACGCTATGAACAATACTTATATAGTCGCCGTTATACTGTGATGCTAGGTGCATTGGACATGCAATCGGACCTCTGAATATGGCGGAGCTACTAACAAAGAACTAGTACAGCTGGGACAATGTTTGAGTTTTGAATATAAAAAGTGGTATTTGAATAAAAGCAGATTTTAATATAGCAGATCCTCACTGTATTCTAATTCCCTTCTCCCACAGAATCTAAATAACATCGAGCTTTTTTAACAATGTTGCACCCCAAGCTTCCAAAACAATACATTGTATTAGCAAGAGTGGACGCTATCCAGAAACTGTTTCGGTACAAAAGAAACGGATGGCCATGGCGTCACATCTCGGATGTGACTTGCATGCCGGGAGGGATGAAACGAAAAGTGCGAAGATAATTATCAAGGCAATCTTGAGGACAGTAAGAAAGTGCAAGCAGAACACCGAGCTATTCCACAGACGTCAGAAAGACGAAGAAGAATAAGGAGGATGAGGAGGAGAATTGCTAACGGGGGTCCTTGGGACAATGTGACACGATTTTAAATTTGTTTTTTCTTCTTCTAAGGTCAATGACCGAATCATGAAACAGTCTAGTGGTCAAGAGGATTGAGGCGGTTGGAGTGGTTAGGTGGAGAGGAGAAGAAAAAGAAAAAGAAACATAACAGTTTTTATCTTCATCATCCATGCCCGCCTTAATGTTCACGTCTTCTTCTTCTTCTTTGTGCGATGTTTTGCATGACAGGAAAAGGAAACAAACCCGACGTTCACAAAATGCATTTGTCAGTCTATTTGTGCTCCTTCTCCAGATGTAAAAAAACATAAATTTGAGAATTTATAAGATTAGATATCTTGTTGCTCGTTCATAAAGTTAGTGACATTGCACTCTGTACCCCAAATGTCCTGTAAGTGTGTATCCGTGAGAAGAAGACATGTTAGAATGTCTAAATTATTTTAATGTTTGTTCTTAAAGTTAGTGACATTGTAATTTGTACCCGAATGCTCTTCAAAATTAGGTATTCAGATTGCGTGTCCTTGACGTCAAAAATACACAAATCATGGACTGGTAGTTGTAATTGGCAATAACAATTCAGGAAAAAGCCTATTTCTCTACAATAAATGCATCCTAAGACAGTTGTTTCTTATTTTCTAATTTTGTCTTTCTGGTTAAGACAGCGGAGCAATAAATAAATAACTTTTTTTTGGCGACATTATGCATGTTTTTGGTAGATTGTACAGTCGGGTTCTTTTTTCAGGGGAGGTAAATGCTTGTAAAGCTAGAAGGTGAGGCCTACCCAGACAAGAAGGCGGCCATGAGAGTTTTCTTATGTATTACGCTGAAGAGGAAATGGGAAATAATAGATAGTTTCTTTGTCTTTATTTTTTTCCGTTTTTAAGTATTTATTTCTTTCTTCATTGACCCATTTTTTAATTTACGGACATCTTTAATATTCGAACATCACGGTGTCGAAACTGTATCACATAAACGTGACAAACCGAAGTTTCAGCGTCAAGAGTACTTCGCTATGTTCTATACACTACAATATAATACAATATATGAAGCTACCATTTCATAGCGCGTAATTTGTAACCGTATACTGACGAGGATAACCTCACAGAAAAATAAGGACATGCGGAGTCCGCTCGATGCAGTCTTAAGATTTATTTCCTAATTGGAAATAATTTTTTCTTAATCTGCTTTTAATAATCAATCCGTTATATTCTTTATAGTTAGTTAGTTAGTCATTGTTTATAGGGTCCAGCGGACTGCAAAGAGCCGAATCAGGACTACAACTTGGTTGAAAAAGGGCTCACCTCTAATCCGTATTTTAAAAAAAAAAATGCTGAAACAACCCGGTAACACTGAAGTCACTTCACCAGCCGGTAACTTTAAAATAAAGGCATCCCATGCAGGGGACGCTGATGCTATGCTCTAATTTATTGAACCCCCGTTTACAAAAAAAAAACAACAAACTAGAATGTAAACATCATTATAAAATATTAACAAAACACATACATATAAAAAGCCTACATTATTAAATAATAATAATACCATAGAAAGCCCTACTGACCCATTGGCAGAAAGCATCCAATATCCCCAAGCTGACACGATAGACCCCATACACAAATTAGAGTTTTCAAGAAAAAACAGGGTAGGCGACTGCATGGTCTAGCGAAGTTTATAGTAGAATGACAGAACAGGTTACGAATAAGAAAGAACAAAGTAGAAAGACAGCGACAGTGGGAATTTAAAGCACTAAATTTCCAGAAAATGGGGATACTATTTAAACAGAAACCCCCCGGCAACACCCCGGAGGGATATATTTGATCGGTACATATTGTTAATAAATAATCTGTCCATAGCATACTTCATATTTATTTATTAATAATTTGACGTTTCTAAGCTCTTATTACAAGCCGTTTTGTTGTTTTATCTCTTTGTGTTAGAAACTGCATCCTGCATTTTACTTCTCTGATTTTTGGATAATAGCAACTAATAAGAAACATGGACGCTTTGTTTGCACTTACTTAATAATAATAATAATAATAATAATAACAACAACAACAACAACAACAACAACAACAACAACAACAACAATAATAATAATAATAATAATAATAATAATAATAATAATAATAATAATAATAATAATAATAATAATAATAATAATAATAATAATATAGCCTACTCTAGGCCATACCAACACTTTCGCAATACACACGCACATACATATACACATATCCTTGAAACGTAAGAACATAAAATACCAAGGAAGAGAAGAAGCAAATCAATATCAACAGTCGTTCGGAGTGGGTGGTCAAACTGGATGGATCACAGAGGCGGAAAGAGACGAGTTTTGAGAGGGGATTTGAAGGCAAAGAGGGTAGGCTTGCTGCAAATATGTTTAAGTAACAGTTTTGTCTCTAACGCTCGAAAACTTCATGCCACAATAATATATTCAGAAATGTGTTGCATAATAATATCCTTCAAAGACCAGGATAAAAAAAAGAAAACACGTACACCAACTTGCTGTATCCACACTTGTTACATTTTTAACAACCATGCTGTTTTGCATTTAAAGGACCCGAAGTCCCAGACTTTGTTCACTTTTGGCGGAAATGAATTTTCCATACAATTCGCATTTTTATTACTTTAAACAAGGATAGAACGGGCTTTCGTTGCGCAAACCAACCGCTAAAGTTTGAATTTCTTATTTTCGTTTTGACAGGGGGTGATTTCCCTTGTCTAACGGTACGCCAATACGCTCTACAATTTAGTAGATTACATTTTTAGAGCTAGATCGGTAACTTACGGTTGCTATTATTAGGCACAAAACTACGGAAATTATTGATTTAAAAAAAACAACAACAACTATTCTTTCGAAAAAGATTATTTTTAAAACTAATTTTTCTAGTAGAGAAACGTTTATTATGAATGTTAAAACTAATTTTTCCAGTAGGGAAACATTTATTATAAATATTAAAACGGATCTGTCGTCGGGGCGTGGTCAAACTGGGTCCTTTAAAACAAACACTAATGTCCACACAGAAATAAGAAAACGGCTTTAAACGTGGGAATGCACTGTTGCAATTCAAACTCTCCAGAGACTCCATGTAAAACTTTTAACGGTTTAAGCTTATTATGCTTGCAAATTTTGCCAACGTAGGCAACATTATCCTGTTTCTTATTTTTTTCTAAGCCACTATACAACTCAATTTTTCTTGTTAAAACACACCAAAAAAAAAAAGAAAACGTTTTGTACATTGTTACAAGCACAAAGAAGTTCTTTGCCGCCTAAAAGCTCTGTGTTCTAAGGCTCTTAAAACAGAATAAATATCTCAGAAGTATCATCATGCAACAGGATTACAATTTTAAGAATACGACTAAAGTGCATTTTCCAAACTAACTTTATAACTTTTGATGCTGTTGTGTAATAGACACACAATCTTGCCTCCCTCTTGAGAATGCAGCTCAACAGCGATTTTTCCTGTTAAGGGAACACAAAGCCTGGGAACCTCCCTACTTACCTAAATGCATTTGAAATCCGATGAGAAATGCATTACATAAAGTTAGCCCCCTCTGGAGTACCAGTATGTTAGGAACATTTTAACAGGCAGGTGTCATTTCATTTTTGTTTCCATTTTCTTCGAAAGGTTTGCAGAATACCATACAAAATGTGGAGTTCGTCGCACAAAATTGACGCCAGGTTTTTTAATTCCTAAAGAAGGAAGTTTGAAGAATGCCTGCATACTATCTATATTTATGTATCTTTTTCATGAGTAACGTGTACACATTTTTGGTGACGATTGGAACACGACTGAATGCACGTTATGCAACGTGTAATTTTCTAGATAGGAAACACACGTTGCAGTACGCGGTGGTGTTCAAGACTGCAGATTGTTAGAAGAAGAAAGGTTGCAGGGGATTTTCTTCAAAACAACATCTGGTCCTTTTGATTTTATGACTTGCAGTCTTTTTCTGACTAGTAGCTCTTGTTATTGTCGGGACAAGCAGACAAAAGGCAGAGATATAGAGGAAAAGCTAAAAAGAGTGGAGACTACATTCTACCCACTTCCCTCCCTGACCTTGACACCAAGCTTTCTAACAATAGCAGGGAATGAAAAAAAGCTGCAGATTGTTGTTTGTAGATTATAGTCACACGACACTTTCGCATATAGGTGACTACTGGACCGATTTATACTGACACCAGCGGGCCAGTTGTTGGTAAAGGGGAAAATAATATGATCACACGTTGACCAATCCGGGATTCGAACAAGCGACCTTTCGGTTACTAGCAAGACGCTCTTACCAACTGAGCTACCCGGCCCCACAAAAGCTGCAGAGTCACTGTATATTATTATATACAGACAGACAGAGAGATTGACAGACAGACAGCGAGCGAGAGACAGACAGAGACAGACAGACAGACAGCGAGCGAGAGACAGAAAGACAGAGAAAGAGAAAATGCCTCATAATAAAGCTTTTTTTCTTCTTTTTTTTGTGCATAGTTTACGTACAGCCACCAGTATTCTCATTACAGGCTAGATCGATCTCTCACCACCCTCTCCCCCCACCCTCTCACAATCCTTACCCCTAATGAAAATCTTGGCACAACCAAGTAACACACCTTCCTGTGTATTTGCAATACCTGAACTGGACTTTTGAGTTTAAAGTCTTTGGTCCCCATGAATAAAGAAAGCCAGAATAAAACTATAAGTATTTATAATAATAAAAACATTTTATTCCATTGAACCTTTTTTAACACCTCAACGGGGTTCCCTCCCCCCCTCCCCCATTTCCCCCTTATAATGCCAACGTTAACTCGTAAAAATAGCTCAAAAGCAACCCACAATCGTGTATATGTAGAAAGATATAATGTATGTATTCCATGGTCGTTTAGCATGAAGGTGAGTCACATGCCACGCCAAGCGAAGACCACACACGCGTACACGTGGTTAACTGTAAAATTACATACATTCAGGCAACTACGACATTACATACATTCATGCAACTGTAACATTATATACATGTAGTTAACAATAAAATTACATGCATACATGGTCAAATCAGAGTCATACACCTAATGAATCGAGCTTATAATAATAACAGTTCGGCTTAAAGAAACTTAAGGCCCTATTACACCCAACTCGTTCTCAAAACGTCCTACCCCGTCCTGATTAAATCGTTAAACGGTCTGTGGTCGGGTTAGAACGTGTAAAGTTGGCCAAAAATGTCCATAATACGTTCCTAGTTCGTTCATAAACAATCCTCAACACGTCCATCTCCCTCATCTTTATCCCCTCCGCAGTCCGTTAATATCAAGTTCAGATCGGGTAAAACTGCCAGTTCACCTAATACGGAAACCGTTTCCAAGCAGTCGAAGCCCGTCCGTAGCAAGTTTAAACTCGTTCGTAACTAGTTCTACCAAAGAGCTTATGACGGAAAGAGGGGAAACTTCCATTATGTCATATACAAAAATGCGAGACGCTCTCACGGATTATTTCCCTTTGCTCGGGCTGGCTATATTTCATCATCTGCTATATGAATGATCTGTGCATGATAACTTATTGAGCCTATGCCATTGCAAAAGAACATTTTTATGGCAACGTTTGCAAAAACCAAACTTTTAAGCATCATTATTATTAACATTCCGCTATTGCTGTCTTTTTATTTATTTATTTTATTTTTTATATTTACTTATTGACATTTATTAGGTGCTTTTATGCTGCTTATGTGTGTATGTCATAGGTTCGTTTTCTGCCCTGGAATTTATTATTTTTTAATCAACGACAGATATTTTAAAATTAAAATATGCATTACAGACTGTTTCATTTACCCGAAACTGTGTAAATCCATAATCATGAGAGAGAGAGAGAGAGAGAGAGAGAGGGGGGGGTTGAGTTAAGAGAGAGCTCTGTCATTCAATCAATTAATCACAATAAAGCACAATAACAAAATGTTTCACTAATAGTGTGAATTTAATGTATATCAGGTGTCCCCCTACCCTCTCACCTCCCACATCACTGGCTTAATAACATCAGTCACTTCATGGAAAATAATTAATTAATCAGACAGAATAATCAGAACCTAGACTACAACATAGATCTAATGCGCAGAAATTCACAGATCAGAACAAGGACTGAGTTTCTACATTACATTTTTTTTCCCGTTTACACTCAAACGAAAAGGGACTACAACAGATCAAGGACCAATTTTGTGTCTAGGTAAGCGGTTATCTTGCACGTTATTTGATCACGAGGAGAAAACAGACTTAGTCTAATTTAACTTGTTAACATAAGCAGTTTGACGAAGCCAAACTGCCAATCTGACATCTACTTTTGAAATATAAGCACAAATATAGTCAAACAACCTAGCAATAACGTAAACAGTGAGCGACCTGTTGAACGTAAACTGTCAGCAAGCAAACTGTTTTGGATTTAGCACATAGGTATAACATGAATCATTCAAGCCGCTCTCCAATTGTTTTAACACTAACAGCACTGCAGCGGTCTTAGTTTAGGCCTACATAAACACAAAGAAATGAAGTTTTTCAATTGCAATTTACCTTACTTTGTCTCTTGGAAATTTGAAAAAGGACTTGCCAACACAACTTTTCTTGTATCTGGCACTATGGCAATTAATGGCTGTGCAAAAGTCACCGCCCTGTTTCACTCGGTCGCCTTTTGACTTTCTGCCACGAGCCATTTTCAGCATGCTGACAAGGGCGCATCGTACCTTTTGTCTCGCGGTTCTGTACCAAGTTCCCTCCTCTTTCTATCATTAAGCTCTTTGGTTCTACTTCGTTCTCGGTACGTCTAAACACGTTTTAACTAGTTTGTTAACTCGACAACCTCGTTCGCATAGAGTTCATCTCGTTTTGACCACGTCCTCATCTCGTTCCTATTGCGTGCGGGACGTAATTACAATCGCCCGACTGCTATAAAAACCCAGTGCCAGTCCTCAGAGGGGCCGGGTAGCTAAGTTGATAGAGCGGCTTCCTAGTAACCGTAAGGTACCTGGTTCGAACCTCGGATTGGCCAACGTGTGACCATATTATTTTACCCTTACCATCAATTGGTTCACGGGTATCAGAATAATGTGACCAGTAGTCGCCTATGCTCTCCGATGTCGTGTGACTATAATCTACAATTAACCACTAATTATTAGCCAGAGCGAGTCCATGACAGTTGTGACCATCGTTGTGATCATTGCATCCTTGTCATTATCATGCCTCCAAAGAGTAGTAGAGCCAGAAGACGTATCGTGTTACGGCACCCAAGGTGCCCAAACTCCAGCGATTCTGAAGCCCATCCAGATCACCACCGAGCTGCTGAGCATCCTGAGCCTGTCCCAGAGTCTAGGAGTCAAGAGAAAGGGAGTGCTGTATCCCCTGGACCTTTCGATGCCTCTGGACACACGTACTGCCAATTGATGCCCGACCGCACCACTTGTAACACGTCCCTAGTAGTATCAAAGTACGGCAGTTCAGTTCGTAGTACGTCCATCTCGATTTAAGTGCGTTGTCACTCCGTGTAATTGCAGGATAGGATGACCGCCCGAAAATTTTGAACTGGCACAATGTTCGGGAGCACCTTTCCCGTCCAAGCCCGTCCATGAAGTCCGTAAACAGACCGTACAAAGTTGCTACTACGTCCGCCCCGTTCGCACCAAGTTTTAGCCCGTTGGGCAACATTTTCCAGGGGAAGGCTGTGAAGAAGAAGAAGAAGAAGAAGAGTGGGCAGGGGGAATAAAAAGGAGGATATAAAGAAATATAAATTAAAATGAACGACAATAAGTATGAAGGGGAGAAGGGGAGAAAGTAATAAGGAGGAAAAGGTTAAGGTGGAAGAGGAACAAACGAAGAAGAAGAAAGAAGAAAGAAATAAACATAGACAGACAGAAGAGCAACAACAACAGCCAAACAAAAGAAAGAAAGAATGAATGAATGAATGAATGAAAGAAGAGCAACAACAGCAACTAAACAGAATAAGGAGGAACAGAAGAGGGAGGAGGGGTACAAGCAACAGCAGCACATAAATTTCAGACGACGTACGATATTACCGCCGCTCTCGTGGGTGCATTTCAAGTTCAGCTGCAAACCAGAGAGCCAACTGATGCGTAACACTGATTATAAAAAATAGATAAATAAAGAGACAGTTAAAAACTCGATGTTGGCCGTCGATATATTCCGCAACATTCAGCCTCCCATTAAGGAAAGGAAATCATTCCAAACGAACGAGGAAGAAGAAGAGGAAGAAGAAGAAGAAGAAGAAGAAGAAGAAGAAGAAGAAAAAGAAGAAGAAGAAGAAGAAGAAGAAGAAGAAGAAGAAGAAGAAGAAGAAGAAGAAGAAGAAGAAAACAGACAGCCGCAGAAACAATATAATCCATAGTTCCCTGAATCTGATTTCCTGCACTGTGCTACCATTTATGTTGATATTTATACAGTGTCGTGCGTAGGCAAACTGAATAAAAGAAAAGAGAATATCAAACAAACAAAAACAAAACAACAACAACAACAACAACAACAAAATAAGGAAACATTTTTTCTGGGGGGGGGGGGAGGGTGTGTGTGTGTGTATGTGAATACATGCTCACATTGCTATGCATGTGAGTAAAAAATAAAGAAACCTGCCGCTACCTCGATAGTGTGCTATATGCCTGGCTCTTATGGGTCTTACAACCTCTAACACTCGGCTAGGCTGTCACACAAAGTAAGCCTACTATTAATCTGGAAGCCTATCAGTGTCGTCCATCTTTGTGTAATTGATTCGCCGTGGCATCAGTGCGTGTAATAGGGCGTCTTGACCTGATGCTTTCAAACTCTCGAGCCACGTTATCACGAAGTCACACGAGGCGACCTGCTGGCACGGCAAAGCATCGATTGATTGATTGATGTATTGTTGCTTTAGGTCCAGCGGACTCTTCCGAGCCAAATCAGGACCGGACAACCCCCGATCCGCATAAAAGATCTGCTGAAACAACCCCAGTGGGAAAATTGAATGCCCTCCACCGGCCAGTCACTTTACAATAAAGACATCCCACGCGGGGGACGGCTGAGGGTTGACCCCAACTACGCGAACACCCCGGTTACAAAAACAAAATAGAATACAAACATCATTACAAATCATCAACCAAACACATACATATAAAATGCCTACAGTGCCAAATAGTACATTCATAGGAAGCCCTAGTGACCACCCGGCAGAAAGCGTCCAACACTCCCAAGCTGATCCAACAGACCTCATACACAAACAAGGAGTCTTGTCCAGGAAGAGTTTTCAAGAAAAAAGGTAGGTCATCACGGCTGAGAGAATGTCGTGTGCGAAGGAATTACATGCAAAAGCGTGGTTGATGTGTCGTGATGACTGGCGTAATGATAATTAATTAGTTGGCCAGACGTTTGAAAGTAATACACATAATGTACGATGCTTGACTTGGGCCTGTAAATGAAACATAATAATAATAATAATAATAATAATAATAATAATAATAATAATAATACTGGATGCTATATAGGCGCTTTCCTCCAAATCTCTAATCAGGTTCAAAGCGCGGCGATCTGTACCAATATATACGCTCATTTGTTTCATCCACTTACAAACACACGCATAATTATCACTCCAACAAGTGCTGTCAAGGCAGGGAGATCGCTATTAGAAGACGGAAAGTAAATAGAATTTTTATATTTAAAATTTTTATATTGACTGCATCCACTACCATTATTGAAGGGAGGGAGGAAACCGGAATACCCCGGAGAAAAACCTCGGTGACCTCAATAGTTCGTAACTAAGTCACAGACGTGCGCCCATTGCGGGAATCGAACCCGCGACCTTCGGCATAGGAAACCAGCGACTAATAGACCTATTAGCAATCATATAGGTGTTGATTGACCAAAGGATTGATTGATTTAGGGATCGAGTGAGTGAGTGATTCAATAATTGTAGTCCTATTTATGAACCTACTACCATCGGCACAGTATGCGGTACGAAGTATGTAATTCATTGTTCATTGCTTGCACACACGCACACACACACACACACACACACACACACACACACCTACACATACGCGCACACACACACCCACACACACACACACCCACACACTCACACAACTGAATCAAAATTCAGCACCATGCTGACCTTAATAAAATAAAAAGTAAAATAAAATAAAATTTATAGAAAATATACAATGTAAAATGTTACAAAATAAATTAAAATACACTAAGCAAAAACAAACAAAATCAAAATAATATAATATCAACCTCAAAGATATTTCTATCGCGCTCTATTTATTGATTTTGCTTTGTTCGAAAAATTAATGTCAGCATGAAGTAAAACAAGTTTATAGCGTGCATCAATGTTTCCCCATGGCCTATTGTGTAACCGAGTCGTTACACTAACGGGAATTACAGGATGTGGTACGTGGTCTAATCCTAGCACTGTTCTGGCAGGGAAAGCGGATGCTTCACTGCACAAACGTAGAGCTTTAAAACACTCAGGCCGTTACTACAGCGAGATGCGAGAAAAAACACCAACACTAGCCCATTCTCTCTAGAATATAGCTCATGTAAAGATTGCTTTCAGACACATCTCAGGTACAATATCTCACTATGTCTATACAGGTATAATTTAGAAACTTCCTGTGTTTGTGGTGTGGATCAATCACAAATTTTTTGAAATGCCGCATTAATTTCCTTCAAATTTTGCACTCTTCCAGTTTTTCATGTGTTTAGCTATTATTTATGCTGGCTCAACTGTTCACAAATGCTTTCGTTTTAGAAACAAAATTTTTAATCGACACAATCCAAACGGCCACAATTTCATACTGTCATTTCATGCAAAACTGAAAGTTCTGGCCAGAAATAATTGCCACACTGCTGTTTACACATTGTGATTATATAATATCAAATTGTGTGTTCTATAGATATTAGGAAAATAATCACTTAATATACAAATGGTGCTTCATAGAAAAATTCTTATCAAATATAATGATTTTACTATGAAGCACCATTTGTATATTAAGCGTATAAGTGATTATTTTCCTAATATCTATAGAACATACAATTTACGGGTATAACAGATATTGTATAAATATAAAATGAATTGTTTAACTATTAAACAATGTTTTATAACAATCCCACACTTTGTATAGCCTTTTAAACGACATTTTTATAACTACAGAATACCTTTTACGATAAGGAAGAGAAATCGACCGCGATCAACGCGCCGTGTGTAAATATTATACAGAAAAAAACACCTTTAACCACTTTATTTTATCTATAAACAAAACATTTTATTATAAGTAAACAATTCATTTCTTTTGATAACAATAACGTTATATAAATACTTAATTTGTATCTGTGAACACTTTTTATCTATACACTTATATCTATAAAATTAATTTTATAATAAATACGATGCATTTTACATGTAGAAAGCCCTTGAAGCATTTATTTTTTTTATTTATTTGGCAGTGAAGCAACTCTATCGTGATGAGGACACATTTGTAAAATTCAAAGTGACCCAACATGGTTTATGCAGTCACACTTTATTTACATTGAATATCATAGCCAACATTATTTTAGAATGCAATACAACACAATACAATGCAATACAATACAATACAATATAATACAATACAATATAATACAATACAATACAATTAGATACATAGTTTTGTAACGCGACTGAACGAAATGAACGCAAACGAGCCGAACCCAACCCAATCCATCCCACCGACATGGCACACTTTATTTCACTTAATGAAACATTTACAGTGATGGACCCACTTACACACGTGATTAGGATAAATTTGTGTAAATAATTATGGCAACAATATAATTGGAATAACGTCACAATACTACTAATTACCTAACAACATAATAATTTGAATGTGGCTCCACGGGACTGGTACACTTATCTATGTGTTGTCACAAACCTGCGTAAAGTAGTCGATGGTCAACGATTTGTCATCCACATCCCTTCGCAGTTTAAATGATTGTCTTTATAGAATATAAAATGTTTCTGCAGTGGAAGGCACATTAGAAATTAGTATATGATTGCATAATTGCTAACATATCTTTCACTTGCTTCACCCAAAAAATACATAAATAAAATAAACATGTTAATGTCGGTGAGATTATCAGTTAAGCCCATTTATCTGTGAGAAGACTTTGTCATAGTTCGTAACAAAATCACCCACTGAAACTACTAATTAATTACATACTAAACTGGGCGTAGAACTGTACGGATTCCCAACACAATTAATTATGTCACAAAATTTTACAATACAGTACATACGCGGAATGCAAGGCCGGACCTGGGAAAAGTCGAGATGGGGGTTACAGATTCAGCGAAGGCGTGAAGCGCCGAGCCTTCTAGGGGGTTCCGGGTGCATGGGCGCCCCCCCCCCCCCCCCCCGCGTGCTGAATGAGGCTATTGCAGTTTGTGGACATTTTGTTTATTTTTTTTATCTCAGAAACGGTTAAACGCTCGGTAAGGAAATGTCGGCTATAACGATTTCGCGTGTTTTGAGCGCACAGCAGGCCGATCCGCAGCGCCCAGCACCTGCCCAGATCAGCGTCCATACCGGACAAACTTTACAGTAGAGGCGAAGAAGGACTTCCGGCTAAGCAATTTATATATATAGATGATTGAAATCAACTCCATATTTTCATCTGTGTCATTAACACTAGGTCTCCGCACAACGGTCTGACGTGAGATTTGTCTTTTAACAGTTCCTGTGGAACCATGATGTGACGTTTCTTGGTAAAAAGTATTAACTGTGTACCGGTTAGCGGCCTTGCAACAACAAAAAAAAGAAAAGAAATCTGAGTTCTGAGGTAAATCATGTTCATTCACCTTCTAATTTTACGACACTGCCACCGGCTGCGCTTCCGTTCCGTTTTTCGTCTCTCAGGTGCGTGTAAAATACACGTCATACGATGTGCAACACAATCCAAGCATGGCATCTGCGCTTGAACCCGCACATATTATTTATGCTTTCTGCAGGTCGGCACGCAATATCACGTCATGGACCACACAGCCACTACTGCATGAGGAATAACATTAATTTGGGACATAGAGTCTGGATGAGGATGGGATCTGGGGTTCATCTAGTGCCTAATATCCTTTAACACGCACTACATTTTATCATTTCTTTTCCGTCAGAACTGCAGGGCGTAACCTTTAATGTCGATAAAATACACTAGCGAGGTTGAGTTCAGTATTATTACTTTTCCCAGACCACCCTCTCCCCACCCCCCATTCTCCCCCGGCACCCCTAGGTGGTTTTCTTGTCTTTCTTTTATTTTTAAAAGTCCATTCTTATCTCCAAAACGGTATCTAGGATAAGTCGATGCTTAAAATACCAAGGACTTTTAAATGTAGTTCATATATTTAACACATTTGAAACTTCCGCAGTGCACAAAATATGGAGTTTCTCTCTACCTCTTCCGCCCATCCTCCTGTTGCACCGATCCCCCTCCCTCCCCCTCCCCCTCCCTCGACTCTCCCCCGGTACCTTACACTACCGCCCTTGTCGAATACAATTTCAAGCACTCTTGTTTACATTTCAAACATTCACAGTTATTCCAATAGCACTTGAAACAAACGTGGTTGCACAAAGTTTGCATGCAGCAAGTCAAAAAAATAAGGTAACTGAAATGTCAAGAACGTCTTGCCTTCGGGCACCAGAATGCACTGAAGTATCATTATTGGGGGTGAACAGGAAATGGGAAGGAGAGGTGAGGAAGAAGGAGGAGGATAGGACGAGGAGGATAATAAGGAGGAGGCCATGGGAAATAGAAAACAAAGAAAGGGTAGACCCATGCAGAAGGGCGATGGCGATGACAAGGTGGAAGAGAAGGACGAGGAAGAAGAAGCAGACGATGATCAAGATGAGGAAGTGGAATACAAATACGAAACGAAGACGATGTGACGTGGGTTTTTATTGTTGCTGGGCTCTGCACAATGGAATGCTGTAACCCTCACGTCTTATTCTATGGGAACCGCAAGTGAGTCACCCGGTGAATTACTTTAATACATTTATTTGTGTAGCTCGGTCTGTGTTAAGGCTGGGGTACAGAGATAGATAGAAAAATGGTAAAAGATCACTGTCACACTAGCTTTCACACGGCTATGAATCATAATTATGTAGTCCAGCCACCTGATAACAGTCAAAATCACACATTTATTTCTTCTACTCTATACACGATCTTCGAAGTACGAATCAAACTTAAAAGTTCAATTGTCAATGCGAATGATTCGCTCGCTGATAATCTAGGCAGCTACTTTTTCTTCATAGGGCACTGGCTACTAGCGTTTCTGAAGAGTGGACTACTGTGGTCCTTTTGATACAGTTTTAGTGCACTGTTTCCTGGGCACTTAACTCATCAGTGGTTTCGTGGTTGAAGCCCTGCGTTGAGGTAGCTTCTACACTCTGTGTTGTCGTTGCTTGTGTTCGACGGGTGGGCTATCTGCGCTCGATGCTGTAGATGCCTCGACAGCCAACTCGAATCGTAGATTAGGTTCTATTCTTGGCTGAGTTGGGCTCACGATATCCCGCCTGCTCGTCTGTAACATATGAGACGAAATTCTGCACAACCCTGAATATAGGTCTGTGCAGAGCGTCTCACTGAAAGCCAAAGTAGCCCTCAGTGATAGCTCCACATCTCTATACATAAGAGACGAACATTCTGCTAAGTTGGTGGTCCACTGGAATCTCCACTCTAATTTCCTATACATACATAAATATAAATCGTGGCTAACTATACACATAAAGAATTAATAATATTATAAACATTCACTGGTATAGCCACTGGTCTGCAAGCATACATATAGGTTAAACAACAGTGGGTCCGTCAGGTATACAACATGGCTTCGGCCGGTCATGCTTGCATCGTGGTCGGCTTCTTCCACATGGTCAAGCAAAGTCGGACTAACAATTCAATTCTATGCATAGCAAATTCCACAAACATAATTTCAACAATAATATAAATACATCACGATGAAACAGAAATATATGTTCATTTACCTGTTCGACAATGTCACGCCCGTAGCTACTTGATTGAATTCGAAAATTCAACAAGCACTGCTTCCCTGTTCTATCAGTGGAGATATTTCTCTGCTCGAGTGTAGCTGTGTACTGCTCAGAGCTTTCCACACAACTGACCCTATACGTCTATACTTGGCTTTGACTGAATCAGCCAGAACTGGTCCTAACCACTCTACCTGTGTCCCGATTGGATGAAACAATCTAAGTGGATATAAATTTCAAAACTCGATTGTAGGCCGCGATGATGTCACTAAACGGCTCGCGTCAGCTCGCAGTGTGTGTGTACACATCAGTTATACCTTAATCGTCTGCTATAGCCTACAGTAACCTTCTAAGTTTTACTACTGCTAAACAAGCAAAAGCTCAAATAGTGTGGGGTAAACTGGTCTGCTTGTTACAGACGAAGAAGAAGAAGAAGAAGAAGAAGAAGAAGAAGAAGAAGAAGAAGAAGAAGAAGAAGAAGAAGAAGAAGAAGACAGTTTAATTTGCAGCAGAAAGGGGGTGACAAGAACCAGAAGCAATGAGACAGGACAGCACGAAATGGGCCCAGTGATGGTTCCTGCATCCAAAGCAGGGCCATGTTTTCAGAAATGACAATGCTCTAGAAATCCTTTCCAATAATACATTATTCTGTGTCTTTTGCTCTCTTTGACAGCTCTGGCGGTAATTCCCCCTACCCCCATATCTCCCTCCCCCCACCTTCTCGTGGTCCTGATTCGGCTCTTTGCAGTCCGCTGGACCCTGTAAGCAATGAATAATTAACATCATTTCCCTCCCCCCAACTAAAGAAGAAGAAGAAGACAGTTTAATTTGCAGCAGGAAGAGGTTGACAAGAGCCAGAAGCAATGAGACAAGCAGCACGAAATGGACCAAGCGACGGTTCCTGTTTCCAAAGCAGGGCCATGTTTTCAGAAATGAAAATGCTCTAGGAATCCTTTAACATTATACATTATTCTGTGTCATGTTTTTGTCTCCCCTATTCTGTGTCTTTTGCTCTCTTTGGCAGCTCTGACAATATTTCTGTAACCTCTCAACATAGCAACAGATGAAGAAGAAAAAGACGAAAATGAAGATGATGATGATGATGCTGATTATGGTGAAAAAGATGACGGCGGCAACGACGACGATGATGATGACGATGATGATGATGGTGATGATGATGATGATGATGATGATGATGATGATGATAATGATGATGATGATTATGTAAACTATGAATTAAAATATTAAATAAAAGGTAAAATTAGGGCTCCCTGAGGAATTCCCATGTCTGTTTTATGACATGTTGATTCAATAATTACCAACTTTAACGCCTGAAAGGAAAATTTGAATATATATTAATAAATGTAAACAAATAGGATTGTCTGGATATGGATATGGTGTGGTGCAAGCAGCTGGGTTGATGATATACTAATTTATATATATATATATATATATATATATATATATATATATATATATATATATATATATATATATATATATATATATATATATATATATATATATATATATATATATACATATATATATATATATATATATATAGATATATATATATAGATATATATATATATATATATATATATATATATATATATATATATATATATATATATATGAGTGTGGGTGTGGGTGTGGGTGCGTGTGCGTGTGTGTGTGTGTGTGTGTGTGTGTGTGTGTCCAGATAATCCTACTATTTTGGTTTAATTTCAATAATAAGTGTGCCTGCCATGCCCTGTCATAGGCCTTTATAACGTCAAAAAACGTTACTAAAATACTCTTTCTCTTAAAAATTTGTCTTTTAATTTGTGTGATTTAGTTATTAACGGGGATTAAATGTTGTTTTTGACAATAACACGTCATGCGTTCTAATATAAATTATCTTTTCAATTAGTTTACTGACATGAGACGTTAGGGCGATAGGTCTGCAATTAGCTTGGTCTGTTCTTTGTTTGCCAGCTTTTAAAACAGGAATTACAAGGGAAGACTTCCATATTTCCGTCATTGTTCATCTTAACCAACACTTTTGAACGATTGTATAAATTAGATGCAACCACTTCTCTGGTAAATGAAATAATAATAATAATATATACATTTAGGATATACCATACAGGTCTACAGCTGATTTCCTTCCCATGTCCTAAACTGAACAAGACATCCTTAAATTCTTTAAAAGAAAATATTAGCATTTATTAAAAAAAAGTAATTGTCTTGAAATGGATCGTGATATTCATCTAAACACTCTCGTTTCTGTCATATGTTTGCTGAGATAAATTATAGGAGAGCTGACTTTCAGAAAGTGTTTACAAATTGTTTAGCTTTTTCAGCCGGGGAGGGAAAATATTGTTTTGTACTGTAACTGTACACTGTGGCAACCAATGTCAATTTTTTATTTCAGCAACTTTTTTCCAAGCTAACTAGCTATTTTAGCTAGGCAAAACTCGGTAAAGTATTTTTTCCTTTTCAACCGCAATTATTTTGTTGCATTCTATTTTTACCTTTTGCATTTCCTCAAAAGACTGGATTGATTTTTTTTGAAGTTTTTGCACATTTGGTTTTTTTTATGTTACAGCTGCGCCACAATTCTCATTCCACCAAACATTCCCGTTTCTGTTTGTTTTTCTTTATTGACCTTATTTTAAGAGTTGAAATACTTGCTGCAGTGTGATCTTTTTAAGTAAATTGGGAATATACAAAATTTACATCATCTACATTTTCAAAATCAGTACTATATGAGTCATGACAAAAAATAAATAAATCATTGAACAAATCCCAATCTGCTCTGTCATAAATGTACTTTGGAATGACATCATCCACTATCTGCACGTCAACAAAATTATTTAAAATTGTCACAATAGCCAAGTGGTCAATGCCTAAAGAATCACATAGAACATTCCAATCACAGTCAATAACAAAGTCTTGCGAAACAAAAGATATATCAAGCACCGCAATTAGATTAGTTGAAACGTCAGGGATGCGCGTCACTTGGCCATCATTTAACAAGACTAAATCAGTGTCAATAATAGCATCAACGAATTCTATATCTGATAAATATATACAGTCATTGTCCCAGACTGGAGAATGAAAATTAAAATCTCCATTCATTATCAAATTTTCTGAATCACCAGCAAATCTTATCCAATCAACATCGAAAAAACATTAAGACTTAATTTCTTATTTACTTTAAGTTTAACACAACCAAAACATATATCAGTTAGCTCTTTTTGGTATCGGAGACGGGTTCGAAATGTAATCCATATCATTCCTTATATAAATCGCATGCTGAACTTTGTTCCTGCTGAAATTCGTTACTGATAGAAAGTAGAGAGTCTTGTAACTTTGGTAACTTTTTATAATAACCATTTAATGATTGTAATGATAATACATGATGATCGATATGTTCACGTAAATACTGTAGATTTGTAGCAATGGATCGGAAATTCCACTGAAGATTAAACAAATGGTTTTCTTTTTATTTCATATTAATTTTTTTTTGTAATGAATACAAACTTGAAACAATAACCACTATATGCAATAAGTTCAATTCTTGGACTGGCCAAAATTAAAGAGCAGGAAGAATTGTTATTAATAAAGCCATATCATTTATGGACCCGAACATCAGATAGTACCACTTCACTGGTTTGGGAGCTGGATGCCACCTGCCTCGGAGGTCATAATATCAAGGGCAATCACTTTGTCCGGTAGCTTCGAGCAAGTCTACTTCTGCTGGGTTTCTTCCACACAAGACCTTGTAAAAACTTACCAATGTTTCCAGCTAGGATAATGGATCATTTCCTGTTCGGGTCAATGGACCTTGTTTCTTAAGACATAAGTTGGCATGTTGTCATGATTAACAAAAAACATATCTGGCTCATCCAAAAGTCCGGTAGCGAAAAAAATCCCTTGTTTAACCCGCTGGAATTTATCCTTTACAGCCGCAATCTTACTAACATTAATGTCTGGATGCTGCAATGCCATGGTCTTAATCGTTTTCAATACTTCTGAACTTCGGGTCTTTGTCTTTAAGATCATTCACACCTACATGAATGACCACTGCATTTAGATCTCGGGTGTTGATATCTTCAACCAGCTGTTCAAGTGCTGAAATAATATCTTCAATGACCGATGCTTTAGTCTTGACCACTTCAAAACCCTAGGACTGGCCCAGTCTGCCTGAACTCCATTCAACACAGTCATGACCAAAAACGACCACATCATCGATTCTTGCTGTATTTGACTTTACCCGTCTTCTTGCTCGCGTCATGTGTTGTATTGACGTTATCATATTCGTAATGTTGGTCATGTTTTACTTTCTTTCGTTTTAAACAGTACAACTTATGTTAATTTGATGAATAAAAATTTATACAACAACCTTTTTACAATATTTTTATTGCCTGCAGAAGTAACTTACGACGGTGAAAGAGATATTTGCGAGATTTTTGGACTATCATCTAAAATAAGTTATTTTGACTTCACTGCGGTCACAGACATGTGAAAAAGTCGATCGCATTCGCCTCGTCTCTTCGCCATCTTACACTGCGGATTCCGATTGACGATCTATTTTGTTGATGGGCTGTTTGATCAAATTCGACTGATCACTGATCATCCCTCACAGCTCTTTGATCTCGGTTTGTATTGTGTTGATGACTGCTTTGAGTTCAATTATTTGGTTTTGACAACTACTGCAGACTTCTGGACTGTTCCTATACCCAGCACATCACCAACGACGAAGTCCGACAGACCATGATGTAACGAGGCAGCGTTCGTTATTTATATATACATCCTATATATAGGAGGCACTGTGGTCTTATGGTAGTGCTTCGGCTTGCGGATCTGAAGGTCCCGGGTTCCAACCCTGGCTGGGCCATTGTGTTGTGTTCCTTGGAAAGACACTTTACTCCTGTTTTCCTACTCCTTCGGATGAGAGTATAAACCGAGGTCTAGTCTAGTCTGTGTGTCGCATACATTCCATCATAACGGACTTTAAAGATCCTGACGCTCATGTCCTAGACTGGTGAGTGCCGGTAACAAGAACACACCCAGCATGCACTTGGTCCTTTTTCCCCATCCCTGGCTGCCCAGGATTGTGCTCAGTTGTCCGGGCGTCAGACCATGCGCCCAAAGGCTGCGGGTGGGCGTTTCGGGCGGTTTCAGTTAGATCCTGTATCGGCCAGCGCCTTGATCATTAGGCTAAGGCGCCTTACAAATGACGAACATTATTATTATTATTATTATTATTATTATTATTATTATTATTATTATTATTATTATTATTATTATATAATAAAGAAACTGAATGATAAACAAAAGAAGACTTTTTTTCTCATTTATTCCTTACGAAGACTACATGACACGACAATAATTAATTATAACACACCTTTTGAATATGATGAAGGAGGCAGAATTATGTGGAACGTGCATGAATGTCAGATGATCCCGTCTCAATTGCAAAGTCAATGAATGTACGATGAAGATGGCAGTCCTATGGAACGATGATGAGCGGCTCCCCAATGTCGAACAGATCACAGAATGATTTTCCCTTGATTTAACCCCGATTACATCCAACATAAAAACCCTCCAAAGAGGGTTATACAAGAATATTACATCAACAAAAACACATATCTACAGCCACACGACGATTCTCTTCAAATCATGATAACAAAAACCGGAAGTGCGGAAATTTGCCTCAGAATCTACGACAATGACGTAAACAATTTTTTTTCACTAGAATCTAGAGTTGAACGAATCTATCTAAGTCAATTCCTTATGCTACAGTCACAATAGACGCACGACGATCGCGCGACGTGTAAATCGGGCGATTTGCGCGACGATCGGGCGGCGGCAGCGCGGTGAATCGGGCAAATCGCAGCGATTTTCGACGTCGGACGAGCGTCTGTGACGTTTTAACGCGGTGTTAAAATTTTGCGATCATCGCCGCGATTGACTGTGTCGTCCGGGCGTCGGGCAAGCGCCGGCCGATCGTCTCCCGATGTTTGGCTGATGATCGGAAGATTAGTTGTTTTATATATATATATATAGACTAGAGCTGGAACGAGCACGTCTGCAGTATGCCCGACTGGTGCTTGCTGTGAGGCGAGCAAACGAACTTCCGGCGAGACATTTACGTCAGCAAAGACGGTGGTAGGTGAAACCGTGGCTCCAGAGGCGCATCATGCATGGCCAGTACGAAACGATCATGCAGGAGCTGATGCAAGAATTTCATGGCGACTTCAAGTCATTCCTGCAGATGGAAGTGGAGATGTTTATGGAGTTGTTGAATAGTGTGGCCCCCGTCGTCGCCAAGAACATGAGATACAGAGAGCCCCTCGATCCAGGCCTCAAGCTAGCAATTAACTTACGGTACCTTGCCACCGAAAACAGCTTCCATTACCTTGCCTTCGCCTTTCGTGTTGCACACAACATGATATCCTTGTTTGTGCCGGAGGTTTGTGATGCCATCGTACAGATGTACCAGCCCGAAGTCATCCGAACACCAACGAACCCACAGGAATGACAGGCCATAGCGGATAGCTTCTCCTACAGATGGAACTTCCATCACACCTGCGGTGCCTTAGACGGGAAACACGTCAGAATTAAGAAGCCAAGGAAGCATGGCAGCCTATATTATAACTATAAGGGGTACTTCTCCATCATGCTACTAGCCCTGGTCGACGCAGACTACAAGTTTATCTGGGCGAATGTTGGCAGCTATGGCTTCTGAGTCCGACTGTGGCATCTTCAACCAGACAGACCTGCGACGACGCCTCGAAGACGGAACTCTCGGCCTTCCGGCACCTGCGCCATTCCCACACGACGACGAGGACATCCCGTACTTCCTCATTGGCGATGATGCTTTCCCCCTGCGGCCCTGGATGACCAAGCCCTACGCCCACCGCTTCCTGGACCACGACGAGCGGATCTTCAACTACCACTGTTCCAGGGCGAGACGAGTAGTGGAGAACGCCTTCGGGATTCTGGCCAACCGCTTCCGAGTCCTACTAAGCACCATCGAAACCCAGCCAGCTAATGCCACCAGGACAACCAAGGCCAGCGTGTGCCTGCACAACCTGATGCGTCTACGGTACCCTGACATGGACAGGGAGGACGACAATGGGAACATCATCACAGGTGCGTGGAGGGTGCAGGCGGTGTGGGAAGAGGTGGAGCAAGAGGGTCGTGCGCCAAGGGAGACTCGTGATGGCAAGATGCAGCGGGCCTACATGAAGCATTATTACTGCAGCGAAGTGGGCAGCGTACCATGGCAAGAGGAAGCCATCATGTGAGTTGTCACCAAAGCTCGCAAAAGAAAACGCTCTTTTCAGAGCCAGAACAACAGACTCTGCTCAGAGACCCCATATTTTGCCAGGAGATCTTGTGTCGCTCTACGAGTTTACCGACCTTGATGGTTGCAGTTGTAATTTTTTTACAGCCCCCTGTTGTAACTTTCACTTTGCCAGTTGTTTTGGTGTTGCTGTTTCATTTATTTGTTTGTTTTGTTAATATGAAAAGTAACAGTACTGAAATTATTTTGGCTTTGTGACTGTTGAATGCAAGTAGAGTGTATCAATTGGATGAGTGTGTGCGTATATGTACAACATCAAAAAGAATTTGTGCTAAGTATGAAGTGCTTGCAACTGAATAGTCTGAACGCAGTTAGATTATATGCACACACGCTATTTTATTGGACATGTTTTGAACATTCTTGTAATAATTGACACAGAGATAGTTAAGACCTACAAACTGAAAGTCAGTGTGAGATCTAGTGCTCCTCCTCTGAGTCGTGATCCGCGGTCATGGCAGCCTCCAAGGAGGAGTTGATACTGGGGATGGTGGACGTGTCCAAGCCGAGCGAAACTGGGCGCTGGCATTCTTATTAAAATAATTACAAGCCTGCTGATTTCTCTTGTTTGTTTCCAGTTTATAGTTTCCAGCCCTATACACTGATTTCTCATGACACGAATGGAGGCTATGTACCTTCCAGAAAATCAAGCTGGCGTCGCCCGACGTCCCAGAGGGCGACGGGCGGTGCTCGACCGACGTCGGGCGGTGCTCGACCGACGTCGGGCGATGTTCGACCGACGTCGGGCGATGCACGTCCGGGCGTCGCAACATTGGTACCGACATCTGGCGATGTCGAACGGGCATCCTGCGGGGCCCGCTCGACGTCGCTCGACGCCCAGCCCGACAGCACTCCGACCTTTTCGCCCGACGTCTTTGAGACGTCTAACGGGCGCCGTGAGGGCGCCGGGCGACCTATTTACATCACCGAGAACATCGTCCAAATCGCGTGCGACGACCCCGACATCTGAAAATCGTCAAAATCGCCCTAATCGGCCGACGTCGGGCATGTTGATGTTCAATTGTGACTGAGGCACACGTGACACAAGCCATTGGACAACACGATGACCTGCTCACAGTGGTGAAGAACCTGAAACTCCGATGGTATGGCCACGTCACCAGATCATCAGGCCCTGCAAAGACCATCCTGCAAGGCACGGTGCAAGGAGGTAGAAGAAGAGGGAGACTGAAAAAGAGGTGGGAGGACAATATTCGAGAATGGACTGGCTTAACACTGAGCGAAGCTTATCAGGGTTGCTGACGACAGAGAAAAATGGAGTATGCTGGTTAAACGATCATCTGTAGTACCCCAACGACCTCAGAGTTACGGGATAGGGTAGGATAGGAAGGCAGCCGTGGTCAGGAATGACCCCTAAGACCGCAGTCACTGCTGCCGACTCCATCCCTTCTTCCTACCTCACCTCGTCTTCTGCCACCATTTTTTCTTTTTCTCTGGCTCTCCGCTTCCTTCTTCTTACTGTCCTTGCCGTCATATGAAATCAAACTGATTACACTAGTTTCCAAAAAAATTAAATAGCCAGCTACATTTAGGTTGTTGTTTACATGATGGGACCGGAACCCATGAAGTGGAGAGAAGAGGAAGAAGGAGAAAAGAAAAAAAAAGTCCTGAGACTGAACATGACAGTTGCGTAGGACTTCCCCCGTCCCCGCTTCCTCTCTCCTCAAATTAATCATGATATTCTGTGTCCTCTTAACTCTGTATAGTTTTGGCGGTCATCTTTCTCATCAAGGGGATTATAATGAGAATGAACAAGAGGAAAAGAACTGTAAGAGATGGGTGCTGAAGTGGAATTCTAGGAATCCAGGAAGCCTACGATGTGTGGCTAGCAAACTGAATGGTATATGATGTGGATGACAGGCCTATTTTGGTACGGTTCGGATGCTCTGCCCCGGCCCGCATTGTGTCCGGGGACGTTAATTTATATAAGCAAGCAAGCTGCCCCCCGTGAATGTATTCAGCTTGAGAATGTTTGATGTTTTATTTTATTCCGACTGTTATATCTGTGCTTTGAACATTGCTTGGTTCGTTGTACATGTAAGCTTACACAGCGAGAAAAAGATAATGGTCATCACTGTTTGTTGGGACAAGACAGAGTCTGATTCTGAATCTATAGGGGAAAAACGGGGTGGGTAGGTGGAGAGGAGAGAGAGAGAGAGAGAGAGAGAGAGAGAGAGAGAGAGAGAGAGAGAGAGAGAGAGAGAGAGAGGATGTTACTTTTTTTTTTATGATCCAGCAGACTGCAAGAAGCCGAATCAGGACCACAACTTTATTGAAAGAGGATTTACCCCCGATCCGTATAAAAGATCTGCTGAAACAACCCTAATGGGGGGCCGGGTAGCTGTTGGTAAGAGCGTCTTGCTAGTAACCGAAAGGTCGCTGGTTCGAATCCCGGATTGGTCAACGTGTGATCATATTATTTTCCCCTTTACCAACAACTGGCCCGCTGGTGTCAGTATAAATCGGTCCAGTAGTCACCTATATGCGAAAGTGTCGTGTGACTATACTCTACAAACAACAGCCCTAATGGTAACATTGAAGGCACTCCACCAGCCGGACACTTTAAAATAAAGGCATCCCATTCAAAGGACGATAAGGCTGTACTCTAATTTATCGAACTCCCGTTTACAATAACAAGATAGATTCCTACGCCAAAATGGACGCAGAAACAAGCGACAAACTCTAACTAGAGAACTTTTTATCCTGGTAGCGCTTGTACCATTTACGGGAAGATGGCCAAGACTAGGAGTGGACAAAGGAGGATGAAGGTGATAAAGAAAAATAACGGAAAAGATGATGCAGATGATACCTTGTTGCTGACAACACAGATGAGACAGGAGGCCGTTGAAACCAAGGTCGTAACCTGCACGGAATCGGGAGCAGATGATGAATGTACCACCTCCACCACCACCACCACCACCACAGTGAGTGAGATCTCTGAGTTAAAAGATATTGTAAAATCGCTTTGCTCCCGAATCTCCGTGCTTGAAAATATAATTCGCGAGCAAGATGTAAAAATTGATAAGTTGCTGGCCTTTTCGAAGCAGACGACGTGTGCGGCTCCGGGGAGTAAAAATAGTTCCACTTACGCAGAAGTTTTGAAGTTGTCAGCAGTTGGTCCCAACTCAAAACTCGAGAAAATGCCACCAAAGACCGCGACAACCATGCCGAGGTCCACTTTTGGTCGAAAAAAAGCAAGTTTAGATCATGATATAGTAGAGGCAAGATATGATGTCAAAATACCTACGTCATCATCAGTTGACGTAACATCAGACGTCAGCAGAAAGGAATGCGGAAGTGGAATTATTATTCTACATGACTCGGTCTTGAATGGTATTCAAGAAAAAAGACTGGGTCAATCTTATGGCTTTGACGCTGTCAAGAACAAAGCCTTTACTATTGGTGATCTTGAGCCCTCCTTCAGGTCAGCATTAAACAACCGAAGTCCACCTAAAGCAGTTGTTATCCACTGTGGCATCAATGACCTGAAAAAACAAGACTCCAGAACTGCAAGCAAACAATTTGTCCAGTCAGTAAAGAACATCTCCTCCTGCAGTCCAACATCGAAGATCATCATCAGTAAACTGCCTGTAGTGTCCGACCCCAAGCTGCAACAAAAGAAAGACATGTTTAATGCAGTTGTATTTTCCGAATTGGCCGAAGAACACCAGATTTCATTCATCAGCAACGACAATTTGCCACTGCACGCCCTGAGAGACAATGTCCATCCAAACAAACGGGGCTCCAGTATTCTTGCTGGCAACATTGGTCGTCATGTTCACAGGATTGTGTGGGAGAAGCCACGAAGACCTGCACGGCGTTTTAACCGAGCAAACGACTTTCCAGGGTACTACGACTGGAAAGGGAATTACTACCCGCACTCCCCAATTCACTTCCCTACTAAATGGTACTAGTTAAGCCAGGACTGTTTGTTTCTGATTTCACAGCGTATTATACAGACGAATCAGTGATTTTATTTTGTGTTGTTTATCCCTCTTCTCCCTCACGTTTGTTACTGTAAATATTTGTTAACAAGCGTCACTGTATGAAAAGTGAAAAATTAAGTATTTTCCAGTGGAACTGTAGATCTATTTCTACTAATTTACAATATTTACAACAATACTTATGTGAAAAAGACCATCATATATTATGTTTACAATCGTTACATGTAAACAAAAATAAATTGCCTAAATTAAAGGGATTCTATTATCCACCTGTATTTAATTTAAATTGTAACAAAGTGCAAGCTGCAATATACATTAGAAATGATTTAGACTATGACATTTTAACATCGCCTGCTCCGAGGGACTTGGAAGGCGTCTTTTCGTCTGCAGTGCAAGTAAAGGTGAATAAAGAACAGTGTATTAACATTGCATCAATATATTACCCAAGAGGTACTGACAATATAGACAGTGACTGGATAAGACATTTCGACATTTCTGATCCATGGATAATATGTGGTGACTTTAATACTCATTCACCTTTGTGGGATAAGAGCTGCCATAGCACAAATAATAACTTTTTTTAATGAAAATGTGATTGACTCTGACTTAATTTTGATTAATGATGGAAGAATAACTCGCATTCCTGATGTGTCTACACATCGTCCTTCAGCCATTGACCTGACTTTTGTTACTCCAGATCTGGTTGTGGATTGCGTCTGGGATGTTGAGACTGATTCCCTCGGCAGTGATCATCTTCCTATAATTATAACTCTTAATAACATTGTTGATACGCAACTTGAAGAAGATTGTGTGCCAAAGTATAACTATAGTCATGCAAACTGGGAAAGATATCAAAGTTTACTACTGGAATGTGATACTGATTTTGTGAATAATGATGATATCAGTTATGCATATGATAACTTTGTGCGATGTATTCACTTCGCAGCTTCTAATTCTATTTCTCAAATAAGAAAATCTGTTAAGAAAAAACATACGGGAAATATATGGTGGAATAGTACATGTGAAACGGCTGTAAAAGAAAAACGGACTGCATACAAAAAATGGATAAAATGCAGATCAGAAGTAAATTTTAAAGACATGAAAGAAGCTAAAATTAAATGTAATAAAATAATAGCGCTTGAAAAAAGATCCTTTTGGTCTGAATATTGTAAATCTGAAATTAATAATTCCAAAGATGCTATCAAGGTATGGAAGAAACTTACAGAAATGAAAAATGGAATTCAGCTCCCACAGTGCTCTTTAAAATTAACAAATAATAATTTCCCTACTCCTAAAGAAAAAGCTGAAGAATTTGTCAAAGTGTTTGCAAAAACTAGTAATTCTAATAATTTGTCACATCATGTTAAAAATGAAAGAGAAATATTAGAAAATACTGAAGAATATAATGCGCCCCCACAAGATAATAATTTATATATTAATTCAGAAATTGGAATTAAAGAAGTTAAAAATGCTGTTTTAGAATTGGGAAGAAAACGATCAGCTGTAGGATTGGATGGAATATCCTATAATTTATTAATGCATCTCCCTGATAAATGGATAAGTATTTTACATACAATTATTAACAAATGTTGGATAACTGGCAGCTTGCCCGACTCTTGGAAGTCTTCTTTGGTAATACCTGTATTAAAATCAGGGAAACCTCGGGCAGTTTCGTCCAGTTATAGACCCATTTCTTTAACATCTCACACTTGTAAATTAATGGAAAAAGTTATATTACAAAGGATTTCGTACTATTGTATTAAACAAAATATTATACCTGTAAATCAGGCAGGGTTTCAGAAAGGGAGATCGACAACAGATCATATAGTTAAAATTACCACACATATAAAAAGTCAATTTGCAAAGAGAAAAAGTGTTTTGGCTACATTTTTTGACGTAACAAAAGCATACGACCGAGTTTGGCATGCTAGACTGATGTATAAATTAAAACAAATTGGGTTGTCTGGTCGTATATATAATTATATTAGTACTTTTTTGACAAATAGAATTATAAAGGTTAAGGTGGGGAACTCATATTCTTCTGGTTTGGCTACTGATATGGGAATTCCACAAGGTTCTATAATATCGCCAATTTTATTTAATATCTTAATTAGTGACTTGCCAACAGTTTTAGGTAATAGATTAACGCTTGCTCAATATGCAGATGATCTAGCTATATGGATGAATGTCAATTTAAAAAAGAAAACCTCTTTGTATGAAATAAAACAGATTGAAAAATTATATCAAAAAGAAATAAACAACATCACTCAGTTTATGAATCAGAATGGTCTCGAACTATCAAAAGAAAAAACAAATTTGGTACTTTTTAGTAATGGTCAGAAACCAAGACAACTTCCAAACTTAGTAATTGACAATGAAAAATTAAAATATGTTAAAGAGGTTAAATTTTTAGGAGTATATTTAACATGCAAGTTACATTGGAAAAGACACATAGAGTATGTAATACAAAAGGCTGTTAGAAGTTATAACCTATTGAAAATTATAAGCAAACAATCTTGGGGACAAGATGAAAAAACATTAGTTCATTTAGCTATTGCCCTAGTGAGATCAAAGTTAACATATGGACAGGAAGCATATTTTTCTTCTCCAAATTGTTACCTCAAAAAGTTACAAAGCGTAGACAGTAAGGCAATAAAATTAGCTTTAGGAGTGCCTATTCATACAAAAACAACAGAAGCATATAAACTTGCAGGAATTATGAACTTAGATGATTATAGGAGATTATCTTGTGCGAAATATATAATCAGAGCAAAAGCTGTAAACAATAGTACAGATGAAGAGCTTTTTATTAGATCGGATGTAGATTTTCCAAAACATGCCCAAAAGGTGCACTCTTTTCAAACAATAGCAACATATACTAAAGATCTTATCCAGTTAGATATAACACATATTGATAATTTACGTAAGGATATAATATCGCCAGTTCCTCCATGGGAACTTGAAACAGCACATTATGATATACATTATTGTAATGAAAAAAAGAGTCAAAATCAGAACCTTCTTGCAGTTGAAGTTCGGAATCATTTATGTGAGAAATATTCAGAAAATTTAAAAGTATACACTGACGGATCTGTTTTAGAAACAGGGGAAACAGGAGCTGCTTTTGTTATCCCAGATTTGAAAATATCAGAATCGTTTTATATAGGAAAAGGTTATTCTATTTTTACTGCGGAATTAATTGCTATATTAATGGCTCTAAATAAAATTTCTAGTTTATGTCTGAATATATTTAGTATAGTTCTATGCGTAGATTCTCTATCTGTTTTAGATGCTCTAAAAGCTAATATTAACTGTGAACGAAAAGAAATTATTTTTGAGATTAAGAACATTATTCATGGATTGATAATTAGTGGTACTGAAGTGACCTTTTGTTGGATTCCATCACATTGTGGATTTTTATACAATGATTGGGCTGATCATGCTGCAAAATTAGGTGCATTAAATATTAATTCCTTATCAATTAAATTAAATCTGTCTTCCAAAGAAATTCAAAATAATATTGAAAATGATCTTGTAAAGAAACTTCAGTTCTATACAAACTATACAAATCTTCGTGGATTTCCCAGATCAGTTTCATCTACGGCAAACAGAATATTATTAAATTCAATTAAAACCAAATATTGTAAAAATGTAAAGTGCATTTGTGATGAACCTCTAACTCTAAAACATATATTATTTGATTGTATTCAGATTCATCCTCTTTTGCCCCTTGAAGTAAATACTATAACATCAGTTAAAAACATTAGTAATGAATTAAGTGTGGGATTGGCAAAAGCTTTAATCAATTCTCCAGTCGCTCGTTTTATTTAACTGAAATTGTTATTGTTCTGTTAGATAGATATTAATAGTCCCTGTGTGTATGTATATGTTTATATGTGTCTGTTTAAATGCGTGAATCTGTATGTATGGTCTTTATCATCTTGATGAAAAAAGACGTTAATAAAACAACCAACCAACCAACAAGATAGAACATAAACATCAATATAAAATATTAACAAAACATACATAATGTAGCCGAGCGGGGCATTTGACTCCCGTCTCTCGGCAACCACCTTGAGATCACGACCCAGCCCGAGCTGTTATGTTCATTTTATCCCTGGTGAGAGGGATATAAAAATATTTGCCCTGCAAGGCGGTGAAGCGTGTTCGATGCAAACCGGGTTGCCGGTGTAACGTGCCGAAAGCGTCCCTGGCCCAAATTAACTCCCGGGAGTAAAACCAGGCCGTCCCAGATTTACTCCCGGGAGTTATTCTGGTCCTGGACCAGATTGACCCCCAGCCTGTTCCAAAATCACTCTCTGGTGAATGAAGATTACATAGGAACAATTGATGTTATGCACTCTACTGTGTTCCAGATCAGCCTCCCGGGAGTTAGTTTGGCGCACATTTTTCAGTACCAGAATGACTCCCGGGAGTTAAAGTGGGTCTGTCCTAAAACAGCCCCCCATGCAACAGAGAGTAAATCTGGGACTGGCCCAGATACACTCCCGGGAGTCATTCTGGGACAAATTTAGATGTGCCAAAATGACCCCTGGGGGGCTAATCTAGAACCGATGAGAGTCAGATTGGGTCAGGCCCAGACTGGCCCCCTCTAGCCTATTAAAAGGAGCAATTGAAGACTGCGTCAGTAATCTCATCAGAAAAAATCATGGGAGTAAAACGGGGACAAGACCAAAACAGGCCCCCTAACAAAATGCATGTAAAATACAATGAAAGGGGGAGTCAAATGGGGACGTGACCAAAACCGCCCCCCTATCCATTAGATGCAAAAAACACTGCACAGGAGAGTCAAACGGGGACAGGACCAATACCCCCCCCCCCTCCCTACCAATCAGATGCAGAAAACACTGCACAAGGGAGTCAAACGGGACAGGGCTAAAACCGCCCCCCCTATCCATCAGATGCAAAAAACACTGCACAGGAGAGTCAAACGGGGACAGGATCAAAACTGCCCCCCCCCTACCCATCACATGCAGCAAACACTTAACTGGGGAGTCAAACGGGGACGGGATCAAAACCGACCCCCCCTCCCCCCACAACCCATCAGATGCAGTAAATACTGCAGAGGAGAGTCAAACGGGGATGGGATCAAAACCGCCCCTCCCCCTTACCCATCAGATGCAGCAAATACTGCATAGGGGAGTTAAACGGGGACAGGACCAAAACCGCCCCCCTGTCAATCAGATGCAAAAAACACTGCACAGGAGAGTCAAACGGGGACAGGACCAAAACCGCCCCCCTACCCATCACATGCAGCAAACACTGAACCGGGGAGTTAAACGGGGACAGTACTAACCCCCCCCCCCCTACCCATCACATGCGGCAAACACTGAACCAGGGAGTCAAACGGGGACGGGACAAAAAAAACCGCTCCCCCCCTACCCATCAGATGCAGAAAACACTGCACAGGGGAGTTAAACGGGGACAGGACCAAAACCGCCCCCCTATCTATCAGATGCAAAAAACACTGCACAGGAGAGTTAAACGGGGACAGGACCAAAACCGCCCCCCTACCCATCACATGCAGCAAACATTGAACCGGGGAGTTAAACGGGGACAGTACTAACCCCCCCCCCCCTACCCATCACATGCGGCAAACACTGAACCAGGGAGTCAAACGGGGACGGGACAAAAAAAACCGCCCCCCCCCCTACCCATCAGATGCAGAAAACACTGCACAGGGGAGTTAAACGGGGACAGGACCAAAACCGCCCCCCTATCTATCAGATGCAAAAAACACTGCACAGGAGAGTTAAACGGGGACAGGACCAAAACCGCACCCTCCCCCCCCCCTACCCATCAGATCCAGAAAACACTGCACAGGGGAGTTAAACGGGGTCAGGACCAAAACCGCCCCCCTATCCATCAGATGCAAAAAACACTGCACAGGAGAGTCAAACAGGGACAGGCCCAAAACCGCCCCACTACCCATCACATGCAGCAAACACTGAACGGGGAGTCAAACGGGGACGGGATCAAAACCGTCCCCCCCCCCTTACCCATCAGATGCAGCAAATACTGCATAGGGGAGTTAAACGGGGACATGACCAAAACCGCCCCCCTATCCATCAGATGCAAAAAGCACTGCAAAGGAGAGTCAAACGGGGACAGGACCAAAACCGCCACCCTACCCATCACATGCAGCAAACACTGAACCGGGGAGTTAAACGGGGACAGTACTAACCCCCCCCCCCCCTACCCATCACATGCGGCAAACACTGAACCAGGGAGTCAAACGGGGACGGGACAAAAAAAACCGCTCCCCCCCTACCCATCAGATGCAGAAAACACTGCACAGGGGAGTTAAACGGGGACAGGACCAAAACCGCCCCCCTATCTATCAGATGCAAAAAACACTGCACAGGAGAGTTAAACGGGGACAGGACCAAAACCGCCCCCCTACCCATCACATGCAGCAAACATTGAACCGGGGAGTTAAACGGGGACAGTACTAACCCCCCCCCCCTACCCATCACATGCGGCAAACACTGAACCAGGGAGTCAAACGGGGACGGGACAAAAAAACCGCCCCCCCCCCTACCCATCAGATGCAGAAAACACTGCACAGGGGAGTTAAACGGGGACAGGACCAAAACCGCCCCCCTATCTATCAGATGCAAAAAACACTGCACAGGAGAGTTAAACGGGGACAGGACCAAAACCGCACCCTCCCCCCCCCCTACCCATCAGATCCAGAAAACACTGCACAGGGGAGTTAAACGGGGTCAGGACCAAAACCGCCCCCCTATCCATCAGATGCAAAAAACACTGCACAGGAGAGTCAAACAGGGACAGGCCCAAAACCGCCCCACTACCCATCACATGCAGCAAACACTGAACGGGGAGTCAAACGGGGACGGGATCAAAACCGTCCCCCCCCCTTACCCATCAGATGCAGCAAATACTGCATAGGGGAGTTAAACGGGGACATGACCAAAACCGCCCCCCTATCCATCAGATGCAAAAAGCACTGCAAAGGAGAGTCAAACGGGGACAGGACCAAAACCGCCCCCCTACCCATCGCATGCAGCAAACACTGAACCGGGGAGTCAAACGGGCACGGGATCAAACCCGTCTCACCCCCCCCCCCAACCCATCAGATGCAGCAAATACTGCATAGGGGAGTCAAACGGGGACAGGACCAAAACCGCCCCCCCCCTACCCATCAGATGCAGAAAACACTCCACAGGGGAGTTAAACGGGGACAGGACCAAAACCGCCCCCCTTTCCCGTCACATGCAGCAAACACTGAACCGGGGAGTCAAACGGGGACGGGTTCAAAACCGTCCCCCCCCCCCCCTCCGCAACCCATCAGATGCAGTAAATACTGCAGAGGAGAGTCAAACGGGGATGGGATCAAAACCGCCCCCCCCCCCTACCCATCAGATGGAGAAAACACTGCACAGGGGAGTTAAACGGGGACAGGACCAAAACCGCCCCCCTATCTATCAGATGCAAAAAACACTGCACAGGAGAGTTAAACGGGGACAGGACCAAAACCGCCCCCCTACCCATCACATGCAGCAAACATTGAACCAGGGAGTTAAACGGGGACAGTACTAACCCCCCCCCCCCTACCCATCACATGCGGCAAACACTGAACCAGGGAGGAAAACGGGGACGGGACAAAAAAAAACGCCCCCCCCCCCCCCCCCCTACCCATCAGATGCAGAAAACACTGCACAGGGGAGTTAAACGGGGACAGGACCAAAACCGCCCCCCTATCTATCAGATGCAAAAAACACTGCACAGGAGAGTTAAACGGGGACAGGACCAAAACCGCACCCTCCCCCCCCCCCCCCACTACCCATCAGATCCAGAAAACACTGCACAGGGGAGTTAAACGGGGTCAGGACCAAAACCGCCCCCCTATCCATCAGATGCAAAAAACACTGCACAGGAGAGTCAAACGGGGACAGGCCCAAAACCGCCCCACTACCCATCACATGCAGCAAACACCGAACGGGGAGTCAAACGGGGACGGGATCAAAACCGTCCCCCCCCCCTTACCCATCAGATGCAGCAAATACTGCATAGGGGAGTTAAACGGGGACATGACCAAAACCGCCCCCCTATCCATCAGATGCAAAAAGCACTGCAAAGGAGAGTCAAACGGGGACAGGACCAAAACCGCCCCCCTACCCATCGCATGCAGCAAACACTGAACCGGGGAGTCAAACGGGCACGGGATCAAACCCGTCTCACCCCCCCCCCCCCAACCCATCAGATGCAGCAAATACTGCATAGGGGAGTCAAACGGGGACAGGACCAAAACCGCCCCCCCCCCCCCCTACCCATCAGATGCAGAAAACACTCTACAGGGGAGTTAAACGGGGACAGGACCAAAACCGCCCCCCTTTCCCGTCACATGCAGCAAACACTGAACCGGGGAGTCAAACGGGGACGGGTTCAAAACCGTCCCCCCCCCCCTCCGCAACCCATCAGATGCAGCAAATACTGCATAGGGGAGTCAAACGGGGACAGGACCGAAACCGCCCCCCCCCCCCCACCCATCAGATGCAGAAAACACGGTACAGGAGAGCCAAACGGGGACAGTACCAAAACCGCTCCTCCTACACAATTAGTTGTAACTACAAAACACTGCACAGGGGAGTTAAACGGGGACAGGATCAAAACCGCCCCCCCCCTCCCCTACCCACCACATGCAGCAAACACTGAACAGGGGAGTCAAACGGGGACAGGATCAAGACCGCCCCCCCCCCCCCTAACCCATCAGATGCAGAAAACACTGCAGAGGGGAGTCAATCGGGGACAGGACCAAAACCGCCCCCCCACCCCCACCCATCAGATAGAGAAAACACTGCACAGGGGAGTCAAACGGGGACAGGACCAAAACCGCCCCCCCCCTACCCACCACATGCAGCAAACACTGCACGGGGGGAGTAAAACGGGGATAGGACCAAAACCGCCCCCCACCCTTACCCATCACATGCAGCAAACACTGCACAGGGGAGTCAAACGGGGACAGGACCAAAACCGCCCCCCTCCCTATCACAAGAAGCAAACACTGCACAGGGGAGTCAAACGTGGACAGGACCAAAGCCGCTTCCTCCCCCCTCTACACCATTAGATGTAACTACAAAACACTGTACATGGGAGTCAAAGGGGGACAGGACCAAAACCGCCCCCCCCCCCTCTCCCTACTCATCAAATGCAGCAAACACTGCACAGGGAAGTTCTATATTTCGTGTTTAAAATAAACGAATAAAACAATGTATTGTTTGTGATTTGTTAGTTGCAATACAGTTAGTACAATATTAACTTTGTTCTCTGTTTTACCAGAGGTTGATTAACTTTTAGTTTTACATAATAACATGGCTTATCAGTAACGATATGACATCATTGGGGTGGCTCAGTAGCGCAGTCGGTTAGACCGCTGCTTTCCTATGCCGAAGGTCGCGGGTTCGATCCTTGCAAGGAGCGAAAACTTTGTGACTCAGGTACGAGACTTTTCTGGCCACCGAGGGTTTTCTCCGGGTACTCCGGTTTTCTCCCTCCCATCAAAATAGATGCAGCCAACAAAAGTTTAAAATACAAATCAATTTTCCTTTCCATAAAAATTTAATAGTGATCTGCCACCACGTGCTTGTCTGTTCTGTTTCTGTGTTCATTGCGTGTGTTGGTGTACGGGCGCTACGTGCTTGTCTGTTCTGTTTCTGTGTTCATTGTTTGTGATGTATTCTGAGCGTGTGTTGGTGTACGGGCGCTGCGCTTTGAGTCAGTATTAATTTGAGAAATTGCGCGTATCAATATCCTGCATTATTATCATCAGAACAAAATTAAATTGTGCAGCGCAGTATTTGTTAAGTACTAAATTATATGTTCTTGCTATCCACCCCCCACCCCCCTCCCCCTTAAATCGGATACACACAAATTGTGACACAGAAATGTCGACCCGTGACCATTCAGCGATGCGGAAAGCGCGGTAAGGGTAACTGTGCGTGCCCGCAAGCAACGTGTCGAGTGCGGCTAACAATAACACATTTGCGGGCGGCGCATCTCTCTGTTCAATGAGGTAAAATAAGGTGATCAGTGACGTACTCACTGGAAAAAAAATCAAATAAATTAAATTTAAATTCATAATAATTTATATTTTTAAAAAGCGTAAAAAACTACTTTTTGCAGAAAATTACTACATTCAATATTCGCGATTTTCATTAGAAAGTGAAAAGTATTATGAATAAAAATGTATTCTTTCTTTTTATTTTAAACTCTGTGTTTGTGTGCTTTATTGCCTTCTATGCACCTTAGAAAAAAGTAGCGAAAAGGTAGCGACTACTTTTCATAAAATAGTAGCGGAAATGTAGCGGCTAAAATGTTCATTAAAACTAGCTGTCCCAACCCTGAATATTTGTGATTTGGAGGAAACATTGTTAGTGGGGGGGGGGGGGGGGGGGGGGGGGAAGAAGGAGGTGACAATTGTGTGGATGTATACGTAATTTGTTTTATTATTATTTGTCTTATTTAAGAAAGTGTTGTTATTCTATCTTATGTTTTCTTTATCCATGCGCAAAGCAAACGTTTGAGTTACCATAGCCTAATGTTTTGTTTTGTTTTTATTTTTACATAATCTCTTTATATTCTTTTGATCTTTTCACACAATATTAGTGTACAAGTGCAAGGATTTTGAAAAAAATCGCATGTTGGTTGTCAAAATGATGCTTAGTTACTGAAATTCTGCGCCTGTTATCAATTATTTTGGTTTAGTTTTTGCTAATCGTGGGCGGAATTGACATACTGTCTGCACAATACTTTATTTTCTTTTCTACTTTTTTTTGGGAGGAGATAGGAGAGGGGGGGGGGGGGGTGCGTGTTTGTGATGTATATGCCACATCGCTCAGATTTTATTATCAGTAATCACACACACACACACACACACACACACACACACGGGCTACACACACGTGCGCGCACAGACACATTACGCAAAGAAAGAAAGAAAGAAAGAGACACGAGATAATAGAAGAATGTACATGAGGATCAAGTGTGGACTAACGTAATGCAAATTCAAATTTTAATTTAAACTTTCAAAACTGGCGTGAAATGATCATGCAAATTGCAAATATACATTGATCGGTCCGAGCGTGGGAACAGCTGTGGGACATTGTTTAGAGGCTGGTACCTGAGCCAACATGGCGCAGCACGACCTTGCGAGGTATACACGAATATGTCAGTGTTGAGAAAGGTCGCTGATGCAAAGATGTCTACTTCAGTCGACCAGACTCCTGGTTGATCCATACGACTTGTTCGAACATAGTCTTCTTTGTTGGATATTTGAAAATACTTTTCTTCATTGTCTTTTACGTGAGTTGCAATCAGTCTCCTCAAGACTAGGTGTTTGTTCTGAGAACCGACAATGAAAAAACTAAGAGTTCTGTAGAAGCAATTTCCGTCTCCAATTATTCTGATACTGTCCTTCGGGGCATCATGCACAGACACGTTGGGGACGTCCTGGACGTAATGTTTCTTTTCTATGTCTACATACAGAATGTCTGCCACGTTCTCCTGCCAATACCAATCCACTGGTCTGAAATGCATTTGCCTATCTGAAAACCCCTGTGCGTTTGGTTGTGGTTTTTCTGTAGAGTCCGATTTAGGCATTTTGGCTCTTTTGAATGGAACGTTCTGTTTCCTTTTGCGAGAGCCATGGACACTTCCGCCTTCATTGGGAGACTGCTGGTTTTTTTGTGTAGCCTCTGGTTCCGAAGTCTCTGGTTTTGATTGTGTCCCATTTCTGGTAGGAAGTTCTTGTTTGCTGGACTGGTTGGTTTCACTATCAGCTTGCTCTTTCACCTTCAAGTTCGAAGCGTTGTACAGGTGCTTCAGGATTTTCCCTGTCTTCAGGTTTTTCAGCTGGACTCTGCCTTTGTCTAGTACCTTTTCAACCTCATAAGGTCCGACCCAGAAAGGTTGTGTCTTGTCCCCTAAACGCGTCGTTCTTCTGAAATTTTTCAGAAAAACAACTGAACCAGGATGCAAGTTGTGCGTTGAGCTGAATCTTTTGTCGTAATATTTTTTTTGTTTAGTTTGTGCTTTTTTGATATTTCTGTAGACTTCTTCGTACAAGCTATCCATGCTGCAAATATCTCTGCCCGCATCTTTTTCCTTGTCGCGCTCTTTGCTGCCGCTGTCGCTGTCTGCACCTGCATCACTGTTCTTTGCTTTTTTCTTGTCGCGCTCTTTGCTGCCGCTGTCGCCGCTGCTGCTGCTGTCGCTGTCTTCACCCACATCACTGTTCTTTGCTTTTTTCTTGTCGCGCTCTTTGCTGCCGCTGTCGCCGCTGCTGTCGCTGCTGTTGCTGTCGCTGTCTACACCCACATACGCACGTACACACACTCGTACGCATACACCTACCCACACGCACCCTCTTTCCACCTACCCACCGACACACACTATAGCATAAAGAGACTCAATATGCCTACAGTTTAAATAGTCATGCATACATAATATCAACATGACAATCTCAACTTTGATATGATGATGATGATCGTTGTCGTCAGGGTGGCGACGTGGTGATCGTCCTTAACGCTGATGCAATAGGACGTTAAGCTTCGTTATTCCTCCTATCAACATGACCTTGCGTACAACAGGGTACCCGTACAACAGCATCAGTAATATTCAAAGTGGACTTACAAATGTAGTGCAAAGCTAATACAAATATTTCCATTACATCCTGTGTGCAAGGGTCGATTTACTCTCATGTGAAATGTGTTACATTACATGATTATTGCTTTAGGTCCAGCGGACTCTTCCGAGCCAAATCAGGACCGGACAACCCCTGATCCGCATAAAAGATCTGCTGAAACAACCCTAGTGGTAAAACTGAAAGCTCTCCACCAGCCAGTCACTTTACAATAAAGACTTGTATGTGTGTTAGGTGAGGGGGACGATTTCAGCCTTGTGCCAATTTAAACTCTCCTGTTCAGTCATTGTTCCATCTGAAGAAGTAGGAGGACGTTTTTTTTTCCTGTCCCCGTTTAACTCCAGGGCCTAGACTTTGTATTCATTTTGTTACGGAAGCGGTTTTTGTCCTGTCCCTGTTTGACTCCCCTGTGCACTGTTTTATGTATCGGATGGGTAGGGGGAGGGGGGGGGGGGGCGGCGGTTTTTGTTTTGTCCTCGTTTGACTCCTTTGTGGAGTGTTTTCTGCATCTGATGGGTAGGGGTCGGTTTTGGTCTTGTCCCCGTTTGACTATGCGGTGTTTTCTGCATCTGATGTGTAAGGGGGGCGGTTTTGGTCCTGTCCCCGTTTGACTCCCCTATGCAGTGTTTGTAGTTACAACTAATTGTGTCACCGTTTGACTCCCCTGTGAAGTGTCTGCTTCTCCGGATGAATACCGGTGGGGGGGGGGGGGTAGGGGGGATGGTTTTGGTCCTGTCCACGTTTGACTCCCCTATTCAGTGTTTTCTGCATCTGATGTGTAAGGGAGTGGGGGGGGGCGGTTTTGGTCCTGTACCCGTTTGACTCCCCTATGCAGTGTTTTCTGCATCTGATGTTTAAGAGGGGGGTGGGGCGGTTTTGGTCCTGTCCCCGTTTGACTCCCCTATGCAGTGTTTTATGCATCTGATGTGTAAGGGGGGCGTTTTTGGTCCTGTCCATGTTTACCTCCCTTATGCAGTGTTTTATGCACCTGATCGGTAGGGGTCGGTGTTGGTCCTGTCCCCGTTTGACTCCTCTATGCAGTGTTTTCTGCATCTGATGTGTAATGGAGTGCGGGGGGCGGTTTTGGTCCTGTCCCCGTTTGACTCCCCTATCCAGTGTTTTCTGCATCTGATGTGTAAGGGGGGCGGTTTTGGTCCGGTCCCCATTTAACTCCCCTATGCAGTGTTTTCTGCATCTGATGTGTAAGGGGGGGCGGTTTTGGTCCGGTCCCCGTTTGACTCCCCTATGCAGTGTTTTCTGCATCTGATGTGTAAGGGGGGCGGTTTTGGTCCTGTCCCCATTTAACTCCCCTATGCAGTGTTTTTTGCATCTGATGTGTAAGGGGGGCGGTTTTGGTCCGGTCCCCGTTTTACTCCCCTATGCAGTGTTTTCTGCATCTGATGTGTAAGGGGGGCGGTTTTGGTCCTGTCCCCATTTAACTCCCCTATGCAGTGTTTTCTGCATCTGATGTGTAAGGGGGGCGGTTTTGGTCCGGTCCCCGTTTGACTCCCCTATGCAGTGTTTTCTGCATCTGATGTGTAAGGGGGGCGGTTTTGGTCCTGTCCCCATTTAACTCCCCTATGCAGTGTTTTCTGCATCTGATGTGTAAGGGGGGCGGTTTTGGTCCGGTCCCCGTTTGACTCCCCTATGCAGTGTTTTCTGCATCTGATGTGTAAGGGGGGCGGTTTTGGTCCTGTCCCCATTTAACTCCCCTATGCAGTGTTTTCTGCATCTGATGTGTAAGGGGGGCGGTTTTGGTCCGGTCCCCGTTTGACTCCCCTATGCAGTGTTTTCTGCATCTGATGTGTAAGGGGGGCGGTTTTGATCCTGTCCCCGTTTGACTTCCCTATGCAGTGTTTTCTGTATCTGATGTGTAAGGTAGGCGGTTTTGGTCCTGTCCCCGTTTGACTCTCCTGTGCAGTGTTTTGTAGTTACAAGTAATTGTATAGGAGGGGCGTTTTTGGTTCCGTCCCCGTTTGACTCCCCTGTGCAGTGTTTGCTTCTTCAGATAAATAGGGGGGGGGGGCGGTTTTAGTCCTGTCCCCGTTTGACTCCCCTATTCAGTGTTTTCTGCATCTGATGTGTAAGGGGGGCGGTTTTGGTCCTGTCCCCGTATGACTCCCATATGCAGTGTTTTCTGCATCTGATGTGTAAGGGGGGGGGGTGGTTTTGGTCCTGTTCCCGTTTGACTCCCCTATGCAGTGTTTTCTGCATCTGATGTGTAAGAGGGAAGGGGGTCGGTTTTGGTCCTGTCCCCGTTTGACTCCCATGTGCAGTGTTTTGTAGTTACAACTAATTGTGTAGGAGGGGCGGTTTTGGTCCTGTCCCCGTTTGACTTCCCCTGTGCAGTGTTTGCTTCTTCTGATGAATAGGGGGGGGGGGGTTTGGTCCTGTCCCCATTTGACTCCCCTATTCAGTGTTTTCTGCATCTGATGTGTAAGGGGGGGCGGTTTTGGTCCTGTCCCCGTTTGACTCCCCTATGCAGTGTTTTCTGCATCTGATGTGTAAGAGGGCGGTTTTGGTCCTGTCTCCGTTTGACTCCCCTATGCAGTGTTTTCTGCATCTGATGTATAAGGGGGGCGGTTTTAGTCCTGTCCCCGTTTGACTCCCCTGTGCAGTGTTTTGTAGTTACAACTACATGTGTAAGAGGGGCGATTTTGGTCCTGTCCCCGTTTGACTCCCCCACGCAGTGTTTTATGCATCTGATGTGTAAGGGGCTGGGTGCGGTTTTGGTCCTGTCCCCGTTTGACTCCCCTATGCAATGTTTTCTGCATCTGATGTGTACGGGGGGCGGTTTTGGTCCTGTCCCCATTTCACTCCCCTATGCAGTGTTTTCTGCATCTGATGTGTAAGGGGGGCGGTTTTGGTCCTGTCCCCGTTTCACTCCCCTATGCAGTGAGTTCTGCATCTGATGTGTAAGGGGGGCGGTTTTGGTCCGGTCTCCGTTTGACTCCCCTTTGCAGTGTTTTCTGCATCTGATGTGTAAGGGGGGCGGTTTTGGTCCTGTCCCCGTTTGACTCCCCTATGCAGTGTTTTATGCATCTGATGTGTAAGGGGGGCGTTTTTGGTCCTGTCCCCGTTTAACTCCCTTGTGCAGAATTTGATGCACCTGATCGGTAGGGGTCGGTTTTGGTGCTGTCCCCGTTTGACTCCCCTACTTACTTTGATTAGCTGAGGGGGCGATGTTGGGCCTGTCCGTTTTTAACTCCCATATTAAGAACTAAGAATACATTGAAAAGACAAGAGAAGTTGGGGGGGGGCTGTTTTGGTCCTGTGATCCAGTTTTACTCCCGGGAGTCATTTTGGAACAGGCTGGGGGTCAATCTGGTCCAGGACCAGAATAACTCCCGGGAGTAAAACCAGGCCGTCCCAGATTTACTCCCGGGAGTTAATTTGGGCCAGGGACGCTTTCGGCACGTTACACCGGCTACTAGTGCCAGGACACTTCACACAAGCCGCTGCCACGGACCTCCATAAAATGCCGGCCGACACTGTAATCCCGCTCACCACCAAAAGAAGAAGACGAATGGTCAGCCGGGTAGAACAAATGTCGTTTCGCCTTGTCCTGCATAATCCAATGGCCACACCAGAGGATTCTGCACAGCAGGAGCCAGCCAAAGCTAGTTTATCCCAAAAATGTAAGGTAGACAACTTCTCTCCCAAGCTTGAACCAGTCATTTCCCATTCCGCCACACATATAAAATGCCTACATTGCTAAATAATAATATCATAGAAAGCCGTAGTGACCATTTGGCAGAAAGCGTCCAATATCCCCAAGCTGATCCAGCAGACCCCATACACATATGAGTTTTGGGAGAGTTTTCAAGAAAAAAAGGTTATAAGGTGAATGGTCTATTTATAGAACAGATTAGGAAAGAGAAAGAACAAAAGAGAATGACAGAAACAGTGGTAATTTAAAGCACTACATTTCCACAAAGCGGGGATACTATTTATACAGAAAATCCCTGCACCCCAACTGGGGACGGAAAGGAGGTAAGTCATCAATGACCATTAGCCTTTGGAACAAATATTCAAGAAATCCCTCTTGGCCGCACCCAGATAGAGAGAGAGAGAGAGAGATTGCGAGTCAATTTATGTGTGTAAATATGATTTGTGTATGCAAGTGCGCGTGAGTGACTGTGTGTTTTATGTCTTGTGTATACGACAAGCAGAGATTTTGTTTGAGTGTACGTGTGGAGTCCGAATATGATTAGGAATAAGTGTGTGTGCATGCATGTGTGGGTGTGTGTGTGGGTGTGTGTGTGTGTGTGTGTGTGAGTGTATTGTAGCACTTAAAAAAAACACACACACACAAAATACCCCACGTTATTTAGGAAATGCACTCATTTTGCCACTCTTTTCTTGTCATTTTCCCTCTTTTTCATACAGTATCATACTCAGATCTTTACAGGAGACACAACACACTCATTCTGTCCTTAAATAGGCTACATATTACAGATATACATTTGTGTACACAACCACTCCATTTGACAAGCAGTTTAATATATTTACATAGGATCATCATGCACATCCAGCGCTAATTTCCAACAGTTTGTTTCGCAAACTCATAGCATCAGCAATGTATTTTGCTAGATCAAACACCTTACTTTCATTCTTACATGCCAACAAGAAGGAAATGACGTTCCAAGTTGGGTTACGTTTAATGGACATCAGCATTATGCTTTTCCTTCGTAAATGATCATACGCTTCACAATGAAACAGAAAGTGCAATTCGTCTTCTTCAGCTTTACCACATACTGGGCACTTATTGTTTTCATTCTTTATGTCTGCATACCACAACATATTATTTTTAAAACCACATACTCTCAGCCTAAACCAGCAAAACAATCTCTGTACCAACGATTAGTTAAGAATAAAAGGTATCGCTCGGTATCAAAAAGAGACTTAAAGGAATAGTACCATGTATATTTGTCATTGTTCTCTATATCCGAATGCCAGTTCTGCATGAAGCATGAAATGAGCCTGTCGTTACATTCTAAAACGAAACGTGTTTTTTGTCCCACACCCTGACTTAGCAAAACAATTCCAAACCCATTTTACATTAATATTGTTTTTATCCCTGCAACCTAGTTCAATTTTCCTTTCTCGTGTTGATTCAGCATCATATCATAAGCCTGCCTGCAGAGTCTGGCACTCCGAAGACGAATTAATTTCAACCAATACTTCACACATCTCACATGGATTCTGATGTAGCATACAATGGATATATTGCGGTCTCCCCGTAAACCATATTATTGGAAGCATGCAGGGGTATAGATAAAACCTCTTCAGGGCGAAAGTGTGTACTTTTTCTATATTGTTTGCACTCTCGTCAAAACCCCATATTTCTGCTGCATACATATCAGAATTGGCTCTATCTGAGTGTCAAACAATTTCCAAAACAAAGTCAAGTCATTTGTGCCAAGCTTTCTGAGAGATCGGAGGATTTCCATGAACCCTTTATACTTTTTCTGCACACTTCCTGCAGGGCCGAATTCATATTTAATTTAGTAGTAAATGTCATTCCCAAATATGTGTGCAAGTTTGTTACCTTTACTTCCTCTCCCCCATAGAACCACTTCTCTTTTCCTGCTAGATGTCCTCCCATTCTAAACACCATAACGTTTGTCTTATCCAAAAATGACAAGTGAGAGAGAGCCTGTCAGCTTCATACTGGAGACAGTCTAGCTGGTGTTGCAAGCCTATAGTTGTGTCCGACATGAGAATCACATTGTCTGCAAAATAATAAAAGCAAAAAGATTTCAACTGCTTCTGGAACCAGCTGGATTCCATGTTTACCTTTCTTAGATAATTCTACAGCTAGCTCATTTATAAAGAATGAAAACATTTTCTGGCTTAGGAAACAACCCAGCTTGACTCCGATAGGACACTCAAAATAATCAGAATACACGCCTTTATCTCTTACACATGCATGTACAGTGCTGTACACACTTCGCAAAGCAAAATACAGTTTAATGTTGGCTCCAGCTCTGCGTAACACATGTCACAATTCGAATCAAAGGCTTTTTTACAAATCAACAAAAGCGACATACAATTTTGCATTTTTCTCCAAGTATCGTTGCACCACGGCGAACAAAGTAAAAATGTGGTCTATGGGGCTGTAACCTGCTCTAAAGTCTGCCTGTTCCTCCACTATTTTCTTGTTTTGTTCAGCCCACTGAGTTAGCCTTTTGTTTAAATATGCGTATACACTTTGCCAACAATGCTAGTCAAGGAAATTTTCCTGTAGTTATCTGGAATATTCACATCCCGCTTTTTATGAATTGGTACATATTGATAGACTTTGACCATTCCATTGGAAATGTACCGCTATCAAACAATTATTTTAAAAGACTGATCAGATAATCAACAACTGCATCTCCACCATTCTTCAGCATTTCTGAAACTATTTTGTCTGGACTCGCGCTCTTTCCAGCTTTAAGGTTACCAATGCTGGCATAAACCTCATCCCTTGAAATAGCCTGGGTGAATAGTGGATCATATTGTTCAGATTTCATATTTTGATAATTACAATCTTCATCATCTGTCTGGGCTTCACTCTGTTGTACATTAAAAACCTAAAAAAAAGTGTTGATACCACTGGTCTTTAGTGATGTCATTATAACCTTTGAGTGAAAGTTACACAGGGGAAGATGATGATGGGGGATGATTGTAGAGTGTGTAAGCTCGACAGGGCTATCGTAGTGAGTCAGAGAGAGGAGAACAGAAGTGTTTAGTTGTTACCTAGCACGTGCGATACATATTCGCTTGGTCAGCAGTTACTGGCCGGGGAAAGTTTAGAATTTGCATGGTCAAAGTACGACGCATAAAGATGTGCATGCAAGTAGGTCTGTGGTCTGCAACCATTGATCTCTTGTGTGTGGAGAGCATGGTCAATTCTGACCTCGTGGTTGGTGCAAGTCCCAGGGATTTGGGTTGGGTCAGTCACGTGGCAGTTAAGGCATCACCTTATCTAGAGAAATGCACCCCTGCAGAAATATTGGTATAAAAGCCAGAGTGAACAAAGGAATCTTTCTCTTATCTCTTCCTTCTGCAAGACTTCGGACAGCTCTCTGCTTCTGCGGGGTTCCATCTCGCCTAGATTGTAGTGCTTAGGGTGGTCAGTTCATAATGAATCAGAAACTAGGGCCGAACTTATAGTGCGCACAATTTTTAGTTACAGAATGTATAGGGCAAAGCTTGGCTCTCTTTGTGTAAGGTCTTCTCTTTCTCTTGTTTAGTGTATATAGAATGCAGGGTGCATAATGTGTCAGAGGTTAGGATAGAATGTATAGTGCAAAGCTTAGTTGCTTTGGCTTAGTAGTTGTTTAACTGGTGATTTTGTTATTTAGACGCAGAAGTTAGTTTGAAAGTTAGTCAGTCAGTGAGTTGGTAAGTAAGTTAGGTTTGGTCGGTTCTTAGGGTGTGTGCATAACGTAGACTGCTGTTTAGTTCTATTGTTGTTAGCTTAGGGTGAAAGTTGATGTTTTCAAAGGAGGAAAGAAGGGCGAAAAGAACTGAAAATTGCGGTAAGAAACAATGAATTTATTTGACTATTATTTGCATTGTTAGTTAGAATCTATGTGCATGCGAGTTTTATGTTCCTTGGTTGACATGTATTAAGTTAGATTAATAAAAGTATATAAAAGTGGAAACAAATTGTAGTTCAGAGTCATGTTTGTGAGCGCACGGTGACGCCTTTGGATGGCAGTAAGACTTGTTCTGTTTTGTATGTCTTACATGCTATAATAGGGTAAGTCGTGCCCGATCCCCGTACAAGTAGAAAATTTAGTAGTTAGTATAACTCTCACATAGACAACGCAAAATAGGGGACGCGTTACATCATTATAAATAACAGATTTCCTATTTACTAATCGTATTGTCTGCAAAAACACCTTGGGTTCATTAATGGACTGCTTCAATTTGTGTTAACCTAATTTGGTCAAATTCTCGTTTTTTTTTCTCTCAAAAGTTGTTTATACTCTTTTCTCTCTCTAACATATTCCTCTCTCTTTTCTCGGCTATCTGTCCCAGCCCCGCTGCAAAGCACGCAGCAGCTTTCTCAAACGAGACTTCTTCTACGTACACTCTCTATCAAACCAGTCTTGCTTTTTGTTGCTTTTCTTTTCAACCGTTCTTACCATGCATGCTGCTGCACCACACATTGCAGATGCGAACACGTCGACTGAGTTATCAACGTTTTCCCGTAATAATATGCAAGCATTCTGCATTTCTTCTTGGAAGTAATTAAAATTAATTTAATCTTTGAAAGTTTGCATAAAATTATCATAATGCGCTCTTTGCCACTGGGTCTAACGTCTTCTGAACCCGGTCTGCTATGCTTTACTGATATCCTGAACTCTACTGGAAGATGCCAAGACTGGATATGATCTTTAACCTTTAAGGAGCAGGAATGGGTCAAAAATAAATCTTCGGATTAAAATAAAATAGTCAACAACACTACAACCATGGGGTGACACGTAGGTATATTCCTTTCCAACATCCCCCTCACTGCTACCGTTTGCTATGATACAATCAAACAGAAAACACAAATTCAGCAGTGACCTGCCGAACGAGTTTACGTCTTGATCCTTCGATCGTCTCACCGTGCCTACGTCATTATCATGAAGATCGGGTGAGTAATTCAACATGTCCTCTCTGAGAGGTTGTTCAAGACCAGTTCTAGCATTTAAATCACCAAATATAAACAAGTGACAATTTTCAGTACGCATTAAATTACTCAGCAATTCTTCTAAAATAACTACTCCATCATTAAGGTCTTTGTGTTATACGCTGGGCTGATTGAATGAACATTGAGGTTTAACGTCTACACCCACCATTGGCGATATGGCAGACGGGGATAACCATCCCAGGGAAAGAGGGGTAGGGACCTAAATCAACACTGAACCACCAAAGCAATCATACTGCTAAAATGGACAGTGAAAATGGCCACATTTTATATCGCCCACCACGGGATTCGAACCTGGATCATCAGTGTGCCAGGCGAACGCTCTACCAATTGAGCTACGGCGGTAGGACGACGCTGGGCTATTTTCAGGCGGAATATAACATGCCAGTAAAAGTACATCTTTGTCAGCTCCAAAAACACAATTATCTATTTTTTACTGCAACTATATTGTCGCAGTCTACGTTCACTTGCGTTAGAGAGAGAGAGAGAGAGAGAGAGAGAGAGAGAGAGAGAGAGAGAGAGAGAGAGAGAGAGATCGGATGGTTTCCTAATCAGAGAGAAACAGACAGACCGATGAACAGAGACAGAGAGGAAGGAGACAATTTTATTTTGGGAAATGATAGTGATGTAGAATATTATTTAACTCCCCCAAACCTGTTATTTAGCGCTCTGAATCCTTTGACAGCTCTGACGACATTCCTGTCTCCTCAATCACAAAGTGGGAGTAGGAGGAAGATGGAAGAGCAGGAGTAGAAGAGGAGGAGTAGATTAAAACAAAAATAGAATAGGATTTAAAAAAAAAAATTTTGTTTTGTTTTTGTTTCGATGAAAAGGAAGGGATTGTGCGCACATGGCAAATGATCAAAAAGCAGCATAGAAGAAAAGAATCAGGAGGAGGCGAAGACGAAGAAGATAAAAAAAGATAAGAGAGAAAGAGAGAGCGAGAGAGAGAGAGATAGAATGAGAGAGAGACAGAGACAGAGAGAGACAGAGAGAGACAGAGAGAGACAGGGGCAACCAGAAACAGAGAGTTGGAAAGACAATAAAAATGTGTCGTGGAAATCGTTTTTAAATAATGAGAGACCATATAAACCCCAATCAGGAGAGGAGAGGGGGGGGGAGGGGAAGGTAGGAGGAGAAAAAAAAAGCACGAAATATATTGAGTATGATTCGACGCCCAGGACAATAAAAGCAAATGATGCAATTTTCCAAGTTGAGTGCCAGGGTGATTTGGAGGTTATGCGTACGCGCGTGTGTGTTCTGGATGGATAATTGGGTGTCTTAATAGCGCGCGCGTGTGTGTGCGTGAGAGAGAGAGCGTTATGTATTTATTATTTAATTTAATTATAATTGTAAACATGGATTGGTGAATCGTTTCACTCAGGACCTATTTCATTATCTCTTTCTCTTTTTATTCTTTCCATTCTCCATTTTCTCCTTGAATTCATTATTATTATTATTATTATTATTATTATTATTATTATTATTATTATTATTATTATTATTATTATTATGGTAATTAATATGATATTTTCAGCAAGCACGCACCGCAAAATGTTTTATAACGCTTCAACTTTCGGGGTGAGTTTTGATGGCGGACGTCAAAGATGAGAGGGGAGGCAATTCTTCAATTTCCGTTCTGATCACTAACAGACACGCGACAAAACCATACACTACGAAGAGACGGAGGAGAAAAGTGTGCTGTCCAATTGGCTTCCTTGATGCTACATTTCCAGTTTATAGCAAGATAGGAATATGTCGTGAACTATCATACAGTCTTCTCTAGCAAATTAAATAGCAAAAAACAAAACTCCGTCTCATTCAAAATGATATTGTAGCATGCATGTTAGAAGTTGTTGTTTTTTTTTGTTTGTTTTTTAAAAGAATCCAGTCAATATTATCTTCAATTACTTTGAAATTTGAAATAATTCTTTGTGGCATTTCATTATCTGAAATGATCTGGACGTTAAGGATAAACGTCTGCTTTATTTAAAAAACCAACAACAAATAAACAATTTTTTTAATGAGGATTTTCGCTCTTCTTCAAATTGTTGTGTCTGTGTTGTTGTTGTTGGTCGTTATTTGAAGACGTAATGCTAAGGAAGGAAACTATGATCCGGTTACAAAGACAATTCAATTCAATTAAACGAATCTTTTATATTTGTCACCCCTGTTTCTGCTAGGTCAAGATGTCAAGCAGCAGGCAAATTATCACGAAGAAACTTTAAAAGTCAAGCTATGAAAACAAACACTCACGAGCCCGGGAGCTCACACACACACACCTACACACACACACACACACACACACACACACACACACACACACCCATACACGCACCCACGTGTATAACCCGATCAATTGTGAATGTTATCAAAACATGATACAATTAGGGAATGGTCTTTTCTCAGTGAATTTTACAAATCAAATGTTGTATTTGATCAAATTAAGTAGACGTCTGAATGACGTACAGGATTGAGGGGTAATCTGCCCTTTAAATTTGAATTTGTTCGTAGCGCAGCTTCCTATATAGGTATGTATAATTTGAAAACTTGTCTACCCCATTTTTCGACAAATTGGCAAGTTTCGATTTCTCGATATAAAATTTACGGTTGTGCTATACTGTTTTCGAGTGGAAAATAGTTTTTTTTTTAAATGGGGAAGATTTTTGCTTCCCAATATATTTCAACTACCCCAGTAACCACGTTTATATGAACAAAACTCCCTAGGTGTGCGGTTATATGCACACACACACACGCAAACACACACATACACGCACGCACACCTACTCACACAAACGCACGCACACACAAAAACACACGCACGCACGCAAACACACTCACACACACACACGTACGCGTGCGCATACGTACACACACATTTACGTACACACACACATTTACGTACACCTACACACACGCATACACACAATCCTTTGTTTCGTTAAACACTTCGTTCCAGAAATGTGGTGATGCATTTTACATACTTAGATATCCTCAGTTATCTTTTCGTGTATATAACCACCGCAATCCAGAAATGAACTTTATTGCAACCGGAGGAAAACTAGATCATGCTTACAAACATCAGAGAAACATCAAAAATTGACGAAAGTGACTTTCCAAGAACAGGATACAAGAGGTATCGAAGCTCAAAGCAAGACGAATGAATACCAATGAAAAGATTAATAAGGAGATACAGGGTTCTAAAGAAAAATAAGAAAGGCGACCAACCAAATAATCAACAGACCGAAACCAATCAACGAATCAACCAAAACACGCAACAAGTTGAAGGTCAATATGAAATAAATGTTAGCAATGGGGGAAAATAAGTTAAGCAGACCAAAATCAACCAACCAACCAACCAAACCACACAACATGTTAAGGGTCTAAATTAGATAAATGTAAGCGATGGGGAAAACCAGAGCATCAAGCATTGCAAAGACCATCCTGCAAGACACGGTTCAAGGGGGCAGAAGAAGAGTGAGACGGAATAAGAGGTGGGATGACAACATTCAAGAATGAACTGGCTTGACACTGATCGAAGCGATGAGGGTTGCTGAGGATAGAGAAAGGTGGAGTACGCTGGTTAAACGATCAACTGTGGTGCCCGAATGACCTTCGAGTTACGGGATAGGATAGAAATAGGATAGGATGGTGGGGGGGGGGGGAATAAGTCAAACCAATCCACCGCCCAAAATCAAAACAAACAAAAACATCAAGTTGATAGGTCAAATTGAGACCAATGTAGGGCGTGAGGCGATGGAGGTTAAGATGCTTCCAAAGGCAAAGCTAATATGCTTAGCCATTGTATCAGACAATGGGTCCCGACAGGAAGTCCTTTACAGGATCGCACTAACAACTGCGGCCATGACAGTGTTGAAGCCCATTTGGAAAGACAGGACCATAAGTCTACATTGCAAGGTGGGGCTGCTGTGCCCCCTTGTCATCTCAATCTTCCAATACGCTTGGGAAGCATGGACCCTCCCGGCGGATCTGCAGGGAGGAATGTTGGGCATGGAAATGGGGTGCTAAGGAAGACTTCTGGATATTTCCTGTGCCCAGCATGTTGCCGGCGGCGAAGACCGACGGACCATCGCGCAGGCCATTGGACAACACGGTAGTGGTGAGTATGCGGAGGCTCCGATGGTGTGGCCGCGTCGCCGGAGCATCGGGCCTTGCAGGGGTCGTCCTGCGGTGCAGGGTGCAGGGGGCGTGGTGGGAAGGGGACGGAGAGAAAAAAGGGAGTACAGCATTCGGGATTGGACGGGCTTGGCACTGAGCGAAGCCATGAGGGTTGCTGAGGGCAGAGAAAGATGGAGAACGCTGGTTTAAACGATCGTGTGTGGTGCCCCAACGACCTTCGAGTTACGGGATAGGATAGAATAGTTAGTTATTCTTTGCTTACAGGGTCCAGCGGACTGCCAAGAGCCGAATCAAGACCACAAAATCAGAACCACAACTTGGTTGAAAAAGGACTCACCACTGATCCGTATAAAAGATCTGCTGAAACAACCATAATAGTAACACTGAAGGCACTCCACCAGCCGGTCACTTTACAATAAAAGCATCCCATGCAGGGGACGCTAAGGCTATACTCTAATTTATTGAACCCCCGTTTACGAAAACAAATAGAATATAAAATCATTATAAAACATCAACAAAATACATACATTTAAAATGACTACATTGATAAATAATAATATCATAGGAAGCCCTAGTGACCATTTGGCAGAAAGCGTCCAATATTCCCAAGCTGACCCAACAGAGCTCATACACAAATGAGGAGTTTTGGAAGAGTTTTCAAGAAAAAAGATAGGTGCCTGGTCTAGCGAAGAAGACGGTATAGTAAATTGATAGAAAAGAGTAGGAATGAGAAAGAACAAAGAAGAAAGACAGCGACAGTGGGAATTTAAAGCACTAAATTTCCAGAAAGTGGGGATATTATTTGTACAGAAGCCCCCACGGGTGGAGTTAAGATGCTTCCAAAGGCAAAGATAAGATGCTTCCAAAGGCAAAGTTAACAGGGGGAAAAAAATTTAACAAAGACGGAAAGGATGCACAAAAAAAGTATGGTAGGGAGAGCAGGGATGTATCAAGAAACGGAGGAAAGAGCATGAGAGGAGCGGGTTGAGTGATATGAGGGGGTTGTGGCGGGGTGGGTAGGGGAAATGGATGATGGGGAAACTAAGAAAGAAAGAAAGAGAAAAGAAAAAGACAAGGTAAGAAAGAAAGAACAAAAGAGAGAAAGAAAACTGAAGCTTGCCATTTAGTTTTTCAGACTGATGTAATTTCACGGCCAGTGCAAAGAGGACAAACTAAGGAGGAGAAGGAGGAGGAGGAGAAGAAAAAGGAGGAGGAAGAGAAGAAAATAATAAGAAAACGAAGAAGAGGAGAAGAAAAACGTGATGCAAGAAGAAGAAGAAGGAAAAGAAGGTGAAAAAGAAGAACTAAATATAAGAAGTACAAGATGAAGAAAAAGTACCAAAAGGAGACAACGAAAGACACAATACTTAAGATTTAACTCTATATTAAAAGCAATTTTAAAGAAGAGGGCGCGGGGTTGTGAGTTCTAAAATAAATAAATAAATAAATAAATAAATGTATTAAGGAAATAAAGAAGAAGTATCAACAGGAAAACAAAGGCTTGGAAAAAGTCTGAAAGGATGAAGTCAACAAGGAAAAAAAACCCTTGTAGGAAACAAAGCTGTAATTTCACTGTAGAGACACTACAAAGGCTTTTTTCAGAAAGGTCTCTGATGACGCACATAAAGAAATGTATTTCTTTTAACCAAATCTGGAACGGAAAGCTGAAGCCCTGCTATACTTACTTTGTTTTGAAAGTATTTTAAAAATAATTTTAAGACAGGTATTTTATTATTTTTTGGTTCATTTTTATTTTTCTGTTCTTTTCTTTAATGTTACTTCGTATATTTATTTCGTTTTATTCGACTTTATTATATTATTTTATTTGATTTGTGTTTAAATGTTAGTTTTTACGCTGTTAGAGCGTTGAAAAGAAGAACAAAGCCAAATCTCTCTCTCTCTCTCTCTCTCTCTCTCTCTCTCTCTCTCTCTCTCTCTTTCTTTCTTTCTCTCTCTCTCTCTCTCTTTCTCTCTCTCTCTCTCTCTCTCTCTCTCTCTCTCTCTCTCTCTCTCTCTCTCTCTCTCTCTCTCTCTCTCTGCCTTCCTTTCGTTGCTGCCACATGTAAACATTGTTCCTGTAGCTTAAACTTAGCCCAAACTCTCAAGTGTCGGGCTAAAAATTCAAATATTTACAACAATCACAGTGACCTAGGCTACACAAATATAAAAGAATACGTACTTGGGATGAGTCGTGCTCTACTAGACCGACTACTGCCTAAACTGATTTTGTATTACTCACGTCCTATCCTATCCCGTAACTCGAAGGTCGTTGGGGCACCACAGATGATAGTTTAACCAGCGTATTCCATCTTTCTATGTCCTCAGCAGCCCTCATGGTTTCGCTCAGCGTCAAGCCAGTCCATACTCGAATTTTATCCTCCCATGCATCTCTTGTTATGTCTCCCTCTTCTTCTGACCCCTTGCACCGTGACTTGCAGGATGGTTTTTGCAAGGCCTGGTGGCATGGCCATACCATCGGAGTTTCCGTTTCTTCACCACTGTGAGCATGTGTTGTCCAAGGGCTTGTTTGATGGTCTGTCGGGCTTAGTTGTTGGTGATGTGCTGGGTATAGGAAATGCCCAGAAGTCTTCTGTAGCACCTTATCTCCATGCTTTGTATTCTTCGTTGTAGATCTGCTGTGAGCGTCCATGTTTCGCAAGCGTATAGGAAGATGGAGGCCCACCTTGGAATGTAGACTGGTGGTCCTGTCTTTCCAAATGGGCTTCAAACTTGTTGTTACGTTGAAACGCGAATGGTGCGTATGAAATGCGCACGATGTTATGTGTGAAGCGCGTGCAATGGTAGGCTTGTGTGTGACGCGCGCGATAGATCTGTTCGTTTTATTTTGCAACGCATGCAGTAATAGAGTGTATTTATCTTTGATTTGATTTTGCGTTGTTATTAGAAGAAGCTTTGTGTAACGTTGATGTTTTTAGTTGCTCGATATTGTTTGAGAACGTTCTCGAGTCGGTTGTTTACTATCGATCGAAGCGTGTGGATTATTCTGTTGGTTACCATGGAAGCATCCATTCCAAATGAGGTTGTATGACGTGAGTCACGTGATGATAAAATTAATTTTGATTGGTTGTGGTGTTTTATGTAGATTATTCTCGATTTTTCCCGTGTATGTATAGACTATATAAGCGCCGCAATGTTAAAAAAATTGAGAGTTGTTGATAGTAAGTTGGAAAGTGAAATTTGAGAGTGAGAATGCGATTGTATGCAGTTGTTGATGTGTGCTGAATAAAAGTGGAAAACTTCATACGTCGACTTTGTGACTTGTATGCTGCTTGAGCGGGTTGCGTGAATAAACGAATCTGAGTTACACAACTATCAGGAATTCAAGCATCGGGGCTGAATCAGATACTGATAGAAAACACCAACATCAAACGGAGTGTAACACTTGTCAGGGCAGCAGCGGTTTGTGCGATACTGGAGAGGACTTCCTGTCGGGATCCATTGTCTGATAAAATGGCTCCTAAATATTTGAAGCTATGCACTGTGTTGAGGGATTGGCCTTGGACTTTGATGTCCGTTTTGATGCCAATAACGTTGTTGGTCATCATTTTGGTCTTCTGTGCACTTATTTCCATTTCATAGGCTCTGGAGATGGTGTCGAGCCTCTGTACCAGCTGCTCAAGTTCTTGTTCCTCTCCAGCCAATCCATCAATGTCATCGGCAAAACGGAGGTTGAGATTGCTCTAATCCCTATGCTGACTGTACCTTTGTGATCTGCAAGGGCATCTGACATGGTGTGCTCTAGGAAGATGTTGAAGAGTGTTGAAGAGAGTAGGCATCCTTGACGCACATCGATTGTTGTTCTGAACCACTTTCCGATGGCGCTGTTGTGGAGGACTGCACCGGTATGTACCCATAAAGCTGTAGGATCCAAGGCTTCTATTTTTATCTTGTATTACAGAAACGGCTAAAGAGCTGACCAGTCTTAGCATACATATCCAGCGCAGCTTCTATTGGCATACAGACATGAGCGTTACAAGAGGAACTGATTACCAATATTTTAACGAGTTATTATTGGCACAGAGCCATCGGCTGCTGCGTCAATGCCAGTGCCTTCGATACCAGCAACATAACTCAGCAGTTTCATAAACAGGACGCTATAAAAAAAAATCAACATCACAATACTGAATCCTATTAAAATATAGAAATAAAAAAAATCCTATACGCGTTAAAAAATTCTAAATCAGGTAACTCTCAAAATTCAATAAGAATCTGAATCCAAACAAAATCAAATCCGAATAGAAATCTTACTCCTAACCTAAATTTATGTTGCAGCATATGGCATAACAAGAATGAGGGTTTTGAATATTCGTACTAGTTTTAATTATATCTTTGGGGTTTTGTGTTTTATGCCATGGGCTCTGTCACAACTGCTTGACCAATCACGTTACATAAGACAGATTTAACACTGTAACACTAACGATCAAGGCCCGTAGCGAGTCAAGAGCAATACACAATAGCTTAGCAATTTCTAACAGAAACAAAAAAGACAGTAACATTGACATTTTGATTAGTGTATTGTAGAGGATGGGAGCATGCCTCAGTAATGGCACAAGTTTGTTGGGTGCTGTCAGTCTCAGACACTGTTAAACAGAAAATGCCATGAGCATCAAGGGCCATAGAAGTGTTTGTTAATGGTGGGGTGGGGAGAGATAAGATAAGATAAAATAACAATTTTATTTAACAAGGGTAAAAGAGTAAGCATTTGGTGTGCTTTTTGTCATGAACTGGCTAGTTTTAACTCTGCCTATTACTATTCAGCCTTGTGTAGTAATTGTAACAGTAGAGAGTCAGTGTATTACACAGCAGCAATTAAATTACACAGCAGGCCACACACGGCGAGCGAGCCACACACACCGCAGTGACTCAGCACTTGAGCTTTGAATCTGACCGTTTTAACCAATCAGAAGCAGGCTAAGCGGGTAGAGCAGTTCTGACTGTGTCAGATCTTAGGGCAGTTTGAATCAGTCGTGTGTGAGACGAGGTAGAGTCAACATCTCCACAGCTAGAGAAATCTCTTCACTCATAGACCAGGAAGCAGGACTTAGGAATCTTAGAATTCTCTCAAGTCATCACGGGCCTGAACTTGTCAAACAGGTAAATGAACACCCTTCTGTTTCATCGTGATATATTTATATTATTGTTGAAATTATGCACTGATGTCCCGAGGCCTCGGACATCGGTCATGGTCCGATTCGTTTGGAAAATGACCGAATGCAAACACCTGTGTGCCGTCAAATGTCCGATTCTATTGCGAAATTAGCGGTCATTGTCCGATAGTATTATGACTAGAGCGGTCACTGCAAGAAACATCTGTACAAACTGGAGTGTCAAATCCGTTAAAACGAGTTTGAATAGTGGACAATGCTAGACTATTATCACTCTTTAGTACATTCCGTCGAACAACACAAGGGCCGCAACTCTCGACACTTTTGAAAGGGAAATAACCGACACCATACTTCCTCTGCAACGATCTTACTACGCTCAAAATGCCGCCGAAGAAAAAGCTTTGTGTTGCTAAAGGGCAGTCTGTTTTGAGCTCGTTTTTAAACTGTTTACACAACAGAGTTTTTGTTTTACTTTATTCATATTTATTCTCAGTCACTGTCTTCTAAAGAAGCACAATTAATCGGTTCGCTTCACAATCTGAATGTCCTATTGCTTTTATGTAATCAGGACATGATGTCCGATTAGTTTTATAATTTAGGACATTTTGTCCTATTGCCCTCTAATCCTAGGAACACCACATAATTTATGTTTGTGGAATTTGCTATGCATAAATGTGAATTGTTAATCCGAATTTGCGTGACCATGTGGAAAAGCCGAACACGTGGCGAAACACGACCGGTTGCGCCGCCATGTTGTATCCCGTACGGAACCACTGTTGTTTAACTTATATGTATGTTTGCAGACCAGTGGCTGTACCCGTGAATGTTTATAATATTATTAATTCTGTATGTGTATAGTTAGACACGATTGATATTTATGTATGTATAGGAATTTAGAGTGAGATTCCAGTGGACCCCGGAAGTAGCAGAATGTTCGTCGCTTATGTATAGAGATGTGGAGCTATCACTGAGGGCTACTTTGGCTTTCAGTGAGACGCTCTGCACAAACCGATTATTCAGGGTTGTGCAGAATTTCGTCTCTTATATTACAGACGAGCAGGCGAGCTATACTGTGCGTCCCACTCCACAGAAACGACAAGTTGGTTGAGGAGCCCTACCGCACAAGTCGGAAAGAGCTACCCGGAAAAACACCCTGTCAGACCCCACAGCGTGGCAAGGGAACCCAACTACACAACGACAAAGGTGTACCAGAAGCTACCTCACAGAAGGACTTCGCACGCACCATCTAGCAGTTAAGTGTATTCTCCGAAGGTGCACTTAAACTGATCGAAACAGGACCACAGTAGTCCAACTCTTCAGAAACTGTAAAACGGACCACAGTAGTCCAAATCTACATGAAATATAATAGCAAGTGCCCGAGGAAGATATAACAGCTGCCTAGACTATCAGCGATCGAACTATTAGCAGTAACTGAGACTTTTTAAGTTAGATTAGTACTTAGAGAATCTTGTATAGAGTAGAAGAAATAAATGTGTGATTTTAACTGTTATCAAGTGGCTGGACTACATATGATTCATAGCCGTGTGAAAGCTAGTGTGACAGTAATCTTTTACCATTTTTTCTATCTATTTCTGTACCCCCAACCGTAACACAGAACGAGCTAAACAAATAAATTTATTAAAGTAATTCATAGGGTGACTTACTAGCAGTTCCCACCGAATAAACGTGAGGGTCCATAATTCCATTGTGCAGAGCCCATAAACCCCACATGACACTTTAGAACATCTTGCCCTTGGACTTGAACAATAATACTACGTAGTATAACAAAATAACATTATAACAATAACATCATAAACTAACAATATAATCAAGATCTGTGCACACGTGCACAAACGCGCAAATACACACACACACACAAACACACACACACAAACACACACAACCTAATGAGTGTCATTAATGTAGAATTCTAATTAAGTAGCTAATTAAATAATTTCTGATGTTTTGTAAAAGATGTATTCTAAAAGATGTGTATTCAGTGAGTGCACTTCGGAGCACTTCTGAAAATTTCTTCCATAAAGTAGAACCTGAATATGACAGACTGGTTTTTAACAGATCAATTCTTGGAAATGAGATGTTTAGTATGTAAGAAAATCTGGCAGTGACAGTGGGAATTTAAAACACTAAATTTCCACAAAGTAAGTGGGGATACTATTTATACAGAAACACCCGGCACTCCCACTAGGGAGTATGTTGATCTGTTCATAATCATTTCCAGTGATTGTGTTTTTAAGAATAACCGTTTTAAGTGCACGTTTATGAGTTCGAACTAAAGGTTTCATGGCGTTAACACTAGCATTATCCAAAATAATTGAAGAATAATCAATTAAGGGCTAAATATGTCCCGAAAAATAGTTTACAAGAGTGCAAATTTCAGAAATGTTTAATTCTTGATAATTGATAAATACTTCTAGAAATAGTTTGACTAATATTTAAAATATGTTGCAACCAAGATAGATTATTATCTAATATAACGCCAAGAAGTTTATGAAATTGAAGTTCTTCAATTATTTTGTTGCAAAGTTTTAACGGAGGGCGTTTCATAGAGGAACTTTGCCTTTTTTGTATTGTTGTACTTAGCATGGATTTTGTTTTGTCTGGATTGAGAGAGAGAGAGAGAGAGAGAGAGAGAGAGAGAGAGAGAGAGAGAGAGAGAGAGAGAGAGAGAGAGAGAGAGCGAGAGAGAGAGAGAGAGAGGAGAATGAGGGTATGAGGTAAAATGAGGGAGAGAGGGGGAGAGAGAGACAGAGACAGATAGATAGAGAGACAGAGAGGTTGATTTCTGACAATGTCTTTGCACTATGTCCGCTTTATTTGTGAATAACTGCGGAACTGTTATCTCTGAAACTCGGTTCAATAGAAAATAATCCTGAGCGTTAGAGGTCGTAGAAGTGTTCCTCCAGGATGAAATGAGACGCATTTCCCCAGGGTGGTCAATCCGGGGTCGTTTTCTGAAATGCTAGAGTCTTTTTAGCCTAGTTGCATTGTCCACTAACAACCCAAACCGTGAACAAAGGCCAGTCGCTAACAAGCGAGACACAGACGACATTATTTGTGTACCAGAATAAAGAAGTGCTTCCGAAAATCCAAGTTTGTGCTTGTGTATGTGTGTGTGTGTGTGTGTGCGAGAGAGAGATTGTATTTCTCACTTAATTAGATCACATATAGTTCTCGCCGATCGCATGAAAAGTAAATTTAAAAAAATAAAGAAATAAAGAAAATTAAGCACTTAAGGAAAGGATGATCTTCTTTAAAATATTTTTAACAAAATCCCACGATACCATATAAAGGTCTTTGGCACCATTTGTCCATCTCTTCTCACATTTGAACAACCCACCGCAGTGATGGACGGAAGCCAGCTACTAACAACGGCACTCATACACCGTAGCCGGGCCTATCGAAGCATAAAAGCTACAATGGACGGTATAGGCCTGCAGGCTCAGACACCTGCTATGTGGCAGTACCGTTAACTTTTAAGGCTTACGGCCTGTCTGGACGTCACACTGAGTCTCAACACATTATCGGAGTATGGGAGACAGAGGGACAACGGAGAGTTGGACGTTGTAGAACTACAGAAATTGAGCGCACAGATCTCAAGATAAAGTCTTTGTTGATGGTGGAAAAAACATATATTACGATATAAACCCAAGTATTAAGTGATCAGTTTCTTTGAAAATACAGACTCCAGGTTTAAGAACAATTCAAGTTCATGAGTCCAATTCATTTGAAATTAAATTCAACAAATCTTTCTTACCCATAAACAACCATTTGTTTGTCTCAATAAAACCGCATGAGCAATCAAACCTGAGAAACATTTAATAAAGGTTCAATTTAAAATAATTAAAATGTAAAAGTTCACCTCTTTTATGAAATTTCTTGCCAAATATTGAAACATTGGGTCCGCTCGTTTTCATCTACCTCCCTAATATTAAACACAATCTTACTCAGAGACAGGTTGAGAGCAAATCTATTCCGCAGAGACATGTTAAAAAAAGAGTTACTAAAATAAATGTTTCGGCTCTGCTGAGCCTGGTTTTAATCATATTCTTAGGTTTAATTTGAAGAAAGGGTTTAAAGCGTGTTCAATCATCAAAGGCATGTTTTCAACACAATGGCGCTCTGGAGACACATGCTTACATAAGAATGCAAAAATAATGGAAGCAACAATTGCGAAAAACACACATTTAAATTTCTCTCTGGAGAACGAGGCTAACAAAGTGTTTAGATACAAATTGAAGCTAACAGAGGGATCAAATATAAAACACTCCCAAGCAGAAATAACAATTACAAACAAAATGTTCCTGGCGGTTAAAAATAAATGAATGCAAATACAATTACCAATTGAACACCTAAACCTTACAAACAATAAGCGCCCAGAGACAAATATTTGTTCTAAACTGTCAGCCCGGTAAAAGAAGAAATGGAAGCCAACAGAGGCAGCAATGTAATGCAAGTAGTGCGAAGACAATGTGTAGGAGGAAGGAAGAGGACAGGGAGGACGGGCAGAAGGAAAGGGTGGGCTTAGAGGTGGGGGAGGGGGAGAATATAATCAGAGAGAAACAGGAACAGTTACAAATCAAAATATATTAACCAGGCAAGCAAACACAATTTCGTAGTTAATTTCATTGAATAATTGACACTTTAATGCCCTAATGAAATAATTAAAAAAACAAAAGCTATTTTTTGCGTTAATAAATCATTGGGTTGCTGTTCCTAAAATGCTACGTTCTTCATGTCCAATTCAAGTCATACGTATATCTATATATATATATATATCTATATATATATAAATAAATATATCTAATATATATATATATATATATATATATATATATATATATATATATATATATTATATATATATATATATATATATATATATATATATATATATATATATATATATATATATATATATATATGCAATAACATAATTTAACAAGCGCCAGATACGCTTTATTGTTTCACGTCTCATCCCCAACCTATTCCTTCATTTTTAAACCTCGCATGCATGAGATATAATTCTTCAAAATCGTCCATAAATATTTCGTTTAAAAATATCCACAACGGGAGAGATGGAAACATGAATGCACCGTGCCTGTTTGATGTTTTGTTTCTGATGACTTCTATTTTGAATATTCTTTGTGTGATTAAATACGACCCATATGTCACGTAACCAAAGGGGCAGTAGAAATAAAATAAATGCACAATATATGTTTTAATGTTTGGTAAATTCTCCAAGACGTCTATTTCGTACATTGTTTTTGTGTCTGAATTAAATAAGGCATGGAGCACAGAAATATTTTCATTTTGATTACGGTGCTGTTCTATTTAAGGAATTCACTTTTTTTTTTAAATTTGCTTTTAAAACATCATAAATATTTTCTATGGCAAGCCGTCAACCTGAAAACATGTTTTTTACAATAATCAGGAGTCGAAGAGACCAAAACCGTCAATTAAATATCATCAAGGAGTGACGATGACATAATTTTTGTATAGCCAAAAAATTTTGTTGAACATTTTCCTTTTAAATTCCTTACCTTCCGTATTTGAAACAAGAAACCATTTTATTTGTCACAATGCGGTACTTTAGCTTTGAGCTATTTTTTATCATTGCTTCATGATTTATTCTTAATGATGATGTCTTTGTGTGTGTGTGTGGGTGGGTGGGTGGGTGGGTGGATGGGTATGTTTGTTTGTGTGTACTTGTATTACCGCACAACTGGGGATTTGTTCATATAAACATGGTAATAAATGGGGTAGTTGAAACATTTTGGATTGTAAAAATCTTTCCCATTTAAAAAAACAAACATATTTTGCACTCGAAAACAATATAGCACAACCGTAAATATCTAGAAATCGCTTCCTCCCAATATGTCGAAAACTGGGGTAGACAAATGGGTAAATTATACACACCTGTATTGTAAGCTGCTCAACGAACAAAATCAAGTTTAAAGAGCAGATTACCCCTCAGTCCTATCCGTCATTCATAAATCTACTTAATTCGATCAAATATAGGCCCTCAGTATGGTGATGTACTGTATTTTTGGTGTGTCTGTGTGTGTGTGAGTGAGGGAGAGAGTGAGGGAGAGAGAAATAGAGAGAGAATAAACCCCCAAAATTTGGCATTTGTAATATTTAACAAATTAACACAGATGTTGAAAATGGTCGGATAATCATCCATATTGACTAGCAATGATTCATGTAAAAGAAAAATAACTAGTTTTCGGCATTGTTTATAGGGTCCAGCGGACTGCAAGGAGCTGAATCATGATCAGGCCAGTGATAGTGATTGTGTGCTTTTTGAATGCTTGATTGTGAGTTTATTTTTTCATGTTTCCATGCGCCTGTTGGTTTCAATGCTTACATTTCATTATTATCAGAATACGATGTGTTGTTATATAATGATTTGTAATAATTTCTGAATAAATTGTCAAAATGTGTGTGTATGTGACTCTTTAAACATGTCTTTTTATACTTAGGTGTGGGGTTTCTTTCGGCGTGCGTCAAAGATGCCTACTCTCTCCAATACTCTTCAACATCTTCCTGGAGCGCATCATGTCAAATGCCATTGCACATCACGAAGCCACAGTCAGCATAGTGGTTAGAGCAATCTAAAACCTCCGTTTTGCGGATGAAATTGGTGGATTGGCTGGAGAGGAAAAAGAACTTGAACAGGTGGTACAAAGGCTTGACACCATTTCCAGAGCCTTTGGATGGAAATGGTGGAGAGAAGACGAAAAGGATGACCAACACTACACATGGCATCAACACGGACCTCAAAGTCCAAGGCCAATCCTTCAACACGGTGCACAGCTTCAAATATTTAGGAGTCATTGTATCAGACAATGGGTCCCGACAGGAAAACCTCTCCAGGATCTCACAAACAACTGCTGCCATGACAAGGTTGAAGCCCATTTGGAAAGACAGGACCATCAGTCTTCACTCCAAGGTAAGGCTGCTGCGCTACCTTGTCATCTCCGTCTTCCTATAAGCTTGCGAAACATTGACCCTCACAGCAGACCTACAACGAAGAATACAAAGCATGGAGATGAGGGTACTACAGAAGACTTCTGGGCATTTCCTATACCCAGCACATCAACAACGATGAAGTCCGACAGACCACCACACAAGCCATTGGACAGCACGATGACATGCTTACAGTGGTGCAGATACGGAAACTCTGATGGAATGGCCATGTCACCAGAGCATGCGGCCTTGCAAAGACCATCCTGCAAGGCACGGTGCAAGTTTGCAGAAGAAGAGGGAGACAGAAAAAGAGGTGGGAGGACAACATCCCAGAATGGACTGGCTTGACACTGAGCGAAGCAATGAGGGTTGCTGAGAACAGAGAAAGATGGAGTACGCTGGTTAAACGATCATCTGTGGTGCCCCAACGACCTTCGAGTTACGGGATAGGATAGGATAGGATAGGATAGGATAGGATAGGATAGGATAGGATAGGATAGGATAGGATAGGTGATGTTTGTTATTATTTTTTACGATGTTTGACATGTTATATATCGATTTCCACAAGAGTCCTATTTTTTCAATGACCAAGCAGATTGTGACTAAAACTGATATCGCATGGCAATTGACCAATCACAGATGACGATGTATCTCGCAAGCTGTTAAATATGTAAGTCGTAAGAATGCAGGACCTACTTTAAACCAATAACGAATCGCAGTCTATTGTGCCTTTCTTTTCCTGCAAATGACTGAAAAAAGAAACGGTCGCCTTGTATATTTTTACGATGCAAAGTTTTATTCCCAAACAGCAACAATTATCTCAAGGAAAGGAGGAGTCAAAAGAATGTTTGTGCACACAATGGTAATAACCCTTATGTATTATCCCAATGTCGGGATAATTATTTCTATGAAAGAAAAAACAAAAAGAAATTTAAAAAAATAGAAAGAGAGAGAGAGAGAGAGAGACACACACACACACACACAACAACAACAACAACAACAACAACAAGAACAACCGACGAAGCCGATGTACGTGTATAATAATCCTAATAACCCAGACCGTTAGCGCACGCAAACCCTTTATTTCCAATAAGTTTACACTAATGAAGATAACCTATATCTGATTGAATATTGGAGCAAAAAAAATCCTAACAAGCTCTAAATGTCGACATATACGGCTTTTTTTTTAAAATTTTATTTATAAATTCAACTCACACACAGCCGCCATCTCACCCCCATCCTCATCCCCACATCCCCCTCTCTCTCTCTCTCTCTCTCTCTCCTCTCTCTCTCTCTCTCTCTCTCTCTCTCTCTCTCTTCGTCAACATTAACAGCGCAATTCAAGATCGATTTTATTTCAGAGTGTGATTTGTTTGGCATCATTAAGCGTTAGGGTATGTTCCTTCATTTTATTCACGTTCCTTCCTTCCGTTGTTTTTGTTGTTTTTGTTGTTGTTGTTGTTGTTGCTGTTTTTCTTCTTCTTCTTCTTCTTCTTCTTCTTCTTCTTCTTCTTCTTCTTCTTCTTTTTTATTCTACTCTCTTCCTCTGTTGTTTGTTTGGTTGTTGTTTTTTTAACTCCAACTCATCTTCTCTATCTGGAAACCAGGCCATGGAAAAAAATAACACACCAAGCTACTGATAATTAAAGACAGCTGAAGTACCCGCCTGAAGCTGATCAAACCTAGCCCTAATGATAATGTATCTCTGGGACTCGCTGAGAAAGAGAAACGTGCGTCAGTAGCTCCGCAGAGTCTAATTCTATTATTCCCCCTAAATCTTCGAAAGTTATTTCTTCTTGTTCTTTTCGCCCCGTTATTGCCTTAAAAGGGATTTCCATGCTAGTCGCGCTTCAGAGTCTCTAAAGAATCAAACGGAAGAAAAAAAAAGCGGTAGGTTCAATCTGGGCAATGTAAATGAGAGGCCTCAAAGAAAGAAACAGAGCCTACGAGCGGTCCACTTCAAACAGACGTCTTAACAAATGTGTCTGGTGGTGTGGATTGTTGTTTTCTTCTTTCGACGGCCCATCGCTTGTGCCAATAGGTCAAACGCGTGATATTTAAGGTCAGGTTAGGTTATTTATTTATTTCGCTGTTGCAACTGAGACTTGCTAGCAAGCAAACACATGGCTCCGTGCAGATGACGTCATAACTGGAACTTTGTGACATTTGATTATTCCTCTTAACAGGAGCATTGTTCCCCTTCCTTAAACGACTGTTTGTTTTACTATCAGTTCGAGCGCACTTGCATTAATCCGAGAACTGCACAGAGACCACCAATAGAGGTGCGAATGCTTTGTAACTAGCGGTGGAACCTTTTGTAATCATGTACGCAAACCTACTGTACTACAGCCTTAAACGCACTACATAATGATAATGTCGTTAACCTCACCGGCATTGCTTACAGCATGAACGTTCTTTCTTCCCCTTTCCACAGACATTTAGTAACGTCAAAGCCTGCACTCCCGAAGTGTCTGTGCGGTTTTGGTTCAATTCTATGCTGATTTCTGCAAGAAGAACGATTACCTCATCATTCATAACTTACTTTTTTCTCCTCCTCTGTGTGTCCTCGTCTTCCATCTCCTTCTCTTTTGTGTTCTCGTAACTCCATCCTACTCCCCTCCCCCCTTCTCTCTCTCTCTCCATTTTTCTCATCCAGCAAACAGACGTCTCCGGTTTCAGAGCAATCTGCCAAGAGACCTACAAGCTTCTTCTTCTTATTATTCTTCCACCTCCACCACCTTCAGCCCCTTCTTATCCTCCCTCATATACCCTCCCTTCCCCTTCTCTGTCCATCTGTCTGACTGTCTCTGCCCCCTCCTCCTCCACACACACTCTCTCTCTCTCTCTCTCTCTCTCTCATCCCCTCATTCCTTACTAAGCAAACGGACGTCTCCGGTTCAGTGCAGTGTACCGAGTGGAGCATCAAGCCCCGGGGACCACACCTGACCTTTCCAGGGTAGGAACGCTCGCTTCAAACTCTTTAATGCCCTTGTATCAAGTCTCCGTAAATTTCATCGGTCTTCCTGATAGGAAGCAGCAGCTCTCAGCCTCGGCGGGATTCTCCCTGAAGGAAATTACACAGGTCCTGCTATCGACCAGAGAATGATGTTCTACTGTGCTAGTAACTCGAACAGGAAGCATGATTGAAATTGTAGTTCTTTACGTTTAGGCTGCGTTAACAACGTTTCAGGCATGTGCAAATTTGTTGTCCAAGATACTTGCATTAAGTTCAGTTCCACCTTCTGTAGCAACTTCCTGATTGTTGTTGTGGGGTGTGTTTTGGTAAAACAAAATCCTTCTGTCTTCCATTAGAAAGAATTAACAGATCTTGGTTTCGACAGAGAACATGATCCTATTAGTACAAAAGGAAGCAAGACTACTACTTTAACAATCTATTCAGGCTTTCGTTTAAAAAAAAGTACAACTCTTGTATTGTACCGACAGAGGCTGTTGTTTCTAGTGGCACAGAAGTAAGCACGACTAAGGACTACTAGTTCTACACTATATTAGACAGTAGCGTTCATCATGGCATTATTAACCTTTCAAACATTTGGGAGTGTGTCAAAAATGAGAATGTTGTGATGCCCCCCAAAGTATCTAAATTACATATCAATTCGTTTGCTTATTTGACAAACATTAAGAGACTGACGAAAACGTTTCTTGCTAATGTGAGGCCCTGTGGAGTTACATATATTTCTCGGAGAGGCAATGAAAGTTTTGATAGTTGTTGTTGTTTGTAGATTATAGTCACACGACACTTTCGCATATAGGTGACTACTGGACCGATTTATACTGACACCAGCGGGCCAGTTGTTGGTAAAGGGGAAAATAATATGATCACACGTTGACCAATCCGGGATTCGAACCAGCGACCTTTCGGTTACTAGCAAGACGCTCTTACCAACTGAGCTACCCGGCCCCGCACACCTTGAAATCTAGGAAAACCAATTTATATATGGACGATTATGCATACCTTTTACCTGAGAACTGAATCGGTGAGTGTGAGCGTTATGGAAGAGATTAAGGTTTTGTGGGTCAGCTATCTCCTTAATTGCTAGAGTGACCTTGCATGCACTGTAACATACTACAGTGCTTTAGCAGTTATACAGCTTTGGGTTAGTTAGTTAGTAAGTCATTGTATACAGGGTCCATCGGACTGCAAAGAGCCGAATCAGGACCACAACATGGTTGAAAGAGAACTCATCCCCGATCCGTATAAAAGATCTGCTGAAACAACCCTAGGAGTTTTGGAAGAGTCTTAAAGAAAAAAGGTAGGTGACTGGCCTCGCAAAGAAGATAGAAGACTGATAGAACAGATTAGGAACAAGAAAGAATACATGAAAATGACAGAAACAGTGTTTAATTTAAAGTACTAAATTTCCACAAAGTGGAGATTCTATTTATACAGAAAACCACGGCACCCCAAAGGTGAATACATCTTTGGGAAAACTAGCATAGTGAATACAGTGCATTTAACACAAGGCTTATACGCTTTAGTATAGCCGTTGCGAGTTCCTTTAAGATGTGAAACTGGGTCGAAATTTTCTTCAAGAATGTAATGAAACCAAAACAGTCATCACATATTGACGTTAAATAAACACTACACGGAGCACACAAGTGCCATTTCTATGGGCAGCAGGTAAATAAACAATGGACGTTTTTCTCATCCTTTTCAAATCACTTATTAGTCTATAATACATGAGTTCAGCTTAAGTATAGACCTGAAACATATGGGGAAAGAGTGAAGAAGAATGCAAGACAGTAGTTTGTGTAGACTCATTAATGCAACTTCGGCCCACAGGGAAACGTTTAAGCTAAAATCAGTGCCTGTGAAAACTGAAAAACTGGATCGATCCGAAGACTGATCGATGGCCTGTCGATGTCAAAGCTAGATGAGATCATTCAAGTGTTGAGAAAGCATTCACTCAGTTCAGCTTGATGCACTAATGGAATATGCATAATACATTGATAATGGAGAATGCGTTTGATGGGGATGCCATTAAATCGCATGATTTAAACGGGTACAGGCACATTGTCATGTTTTCTACATTTAACTGAAATACCGCTTATATACTTATAAAACGGTTGTCCGATTTTGATGGGTTGTTGGTAGGCTTATATAGGTTCTTCAACTTACGGTCAAACATTCTGTGGCAGTCAATTTCAATGACATTATCAGGTTTTGATTACTTTTAGGATGATGCTATTGCAGAGAGTGGCTTCCGTTCCGCCTTTTCACTTGGGTTCTTTAGAATCAGAATCAGAATCAGAATCAGAATCTTTATTGTCCCCATGAAAACACAAGGAAATGTGTGTGCGGCGTACACTTCATCAACACAACGGCACAAAAGCAATAAAACACAAAAGACTTCATGGATTAAAACAATACACCCCAAAGAACAGAAAAGCAGTTGTACACAACATGAATGTAGCTTATGAAATAATAAAAGTCATGCATCCTACTTTCTAACCCCTAACACAAAACACCCACCTACACACACACACACACACACACACACACACACACACACACATGCTCACGCACACACACACACCCCCAAGCACACACCCACACACACCAGAAGTTAAAAAGTTACCGGTACAGTATTTAATGCAGACTGTCACTGGCCTGTGGCAGGACCAGTAATGACGTCACTTCTAACCTAGTTACAGTGTTCTAAACACACAACGGGAGTTGTGCTAAGTCTGTGTTTATTTCAGTTCAGTGCAGATCAACTGCAATTCCTGGATATTATTTTTATACGTACACAACAGGACCCAAGATAAACAGACAGAACTGCTACACGAAAATTAAAACTTTTAAAACTGCTTTGTGATTCAGATCTGTATGTTAGTGTCTGGCAATACATTTGATTGGCTTGAAATCTTGTTTCTTTATATGGAAAAACCGCGGATTGAGGACAGCCGCTGAATCAATATCCGCGTTCTTTTTGTAACATGTCACCAAAATTTTTGTGTCATTATTATGTGGACAGCTGTGGAAGACAGTGTCCACACTTTTTTGTTTCCCCCGCAACTCATTGAAGGTAATTTCTGAAGAGAACCAGAAAAATGTCATTATTCTTCGTACGTGCCTCCTCTTAAAATGTTAAAACATTATAAATGTTAACCCCCCAGCACAACGCTTACCCCCACCCCCACCCTCCGCAAACACACACAAACAAAACCATCCTCCCCTCCACCTCTATTCCCACCCCCTATTGGAAACGTATAACGTTAAACTTGCAACGGCGACTACGACAACGACGACGACGAGGATGATAATGATGACGACGACGACGATGATGATGATGATGATGATGATGATGATGATGATGATAATGATGATGATGATGATGATGATGATGATGATGATGATGATGATGATGATGATGATGATGATGATGATGATGATATGGAACTCTAACGAAATACCACAGGCAATGAATAACTTGGCTCCAGGCGCTAATCTGTTGCATCAACAATTCAACAATTACAAATTAAAAGCTATTTCCATCCTTTCGTATCAATTCCGATTTTCTCGAATCAGCATATCTACGGAATTCAATATTTAAAGACAGCTTAGGAACGAGAAGGAAGTCGGGTGGAGTTGGGATAAGCAAGCAATTTAATTTTAACGTTCTAAACGTGTCCTTTTTTTTCTAAAATATTTTTTTGGAACAAAAATAAAATTAATATAAATAGAAAACAATTTAATTTTAATTTCATAGACTACAGGTATCATACTTACCGAGAAAAGAAATTGAAATAGAAATAAATAATGAGTAAACAAAATGATGCTAAAACGTAATAAAATATGTACAACAAGATTGGAACTTGAAATGCGTAACCATTTCTTGCGTGCCAGGGATTTGCAAGACGATTGCATGATTGACAAGTGCTCGCTTTTAAGATATATTTGAAGACCATTGAACTCACTTTCCAGAAAAAGATATCAGAACAACAAAAACATCAGGTTTTTCAGTTCTAATCGGTCACATCGAGGAAGAAGAAACAAAAAATCTAAAATAATCTAAAAGTAATTCAAAGTCCTAGAGTTCTCATTAAAGAGATTTATTTTATTTTGAGAGAGAAGTCGAAGGCGAGGTCAACATTTTAATGACAAGCAAATTAATACGGACCGTTGTTTAGTTTGTTATGAGAGAGAGAGGGAGAGAGAGAGGGAGAGAGAAAGAGATGTTTACTTATGTGGGGTTTTAATTTTGCAACTTTTTTCATTTAAAATTAAAAAAAAAGATTTATGATAGCAATAAAAACAAATAAAATGAACATAATATGAAGCAAATAGCTGAGTGCTTTGTGTTATCTTTATTCAGTCTATCTTATAGAAAGACGAGCGATCAGATGACGTAGAAACTGGGCCGGATAGCTCGGAAGTCCGAAAGGCCCTTTGTTCGATCCCCGGATTGGCCAATGTGTGATCATATTATTTTCCTCGTACCATCAATTGGTTCTCTGATCTGGTGTCATAATAGTGTGACGATAAGATGACGTAGAAACGGGGGCCAGATAGCTCAGTTGGTAGTCCGAAAGGCCCTTTGTTCGATCCCCGGATTGGCCAATGTGTGATCATATTATTTTCCTCGTACCATCAATTGGTTCTCTGGTGTCATAATAGTTTTTTTTTTTTTAATCAGTTTATAGTCCCCTCTCTTCCCGAAAAGGATTTTCAGAGAGGAGACTACTTCATAATAGTGTGACCGGTAGTCGAATATATAGTCTCCGGTGTCCTGTGATTATAATCAACTAGTCCCCTATACGCCATGTGTCCGGGGACGTTAATCTATTCAAGTCAAG